>CM057348.1:74838719-75438719 GCA_030015575.1 Agapanthus africanus
AAGATGAAACGTTTTCTCAATATTTGTTTCATGATTATTAAGCAAGATATAATGATATAGATGATTGGTTATTAAAAAAGATTGTGATTTTAACAAGTTTAGAATCGGATATCGGAATAACTCCACTTCCGATAAGTTTTGAAAAGAGAAATTTTTAAATTAGGAAGAGAGCATAAGAGAGGGGACTTAAAAGTTTAGAGAAGAGATGGGCGGTTTAGGAAAAGGTTGGTGGTTTCATGGAGTCGCAGGGTCGCCGGAATCGTCTCGAATTCTCGCCGGAACTTGACCTAGTGCTAACTCCACTTGTACTTTACTTTGACTTGGAAAATTTTGAGGATTTTTGACAATAGATTTTAGAATGAAGAGATCTAGGGTATGGGGTTGTATTTATAGGGTAAAATTAGGGTTTTGAGAATAAAGAGAGAATTAAAAATGCATTAAAATAGGATTAAAGGGGTGAATTAATACTCTCTGGATAAATGCAGGGAAATCAAACAGCATGGGGGTATTGGGGTAGGCCAAGAAGTGTAGTGTGCAGAGTTTAGGGCATTACCTTCGGTGGGCCCAGCGGCGCCAGTCTGGGAAGGGATCTCATCGGCCATTCTTGTGAGGTGAGGTCTTGGATTTGTGCCACGTGTCCTAGTCTGTTTAAATAATCTTTTGCACATGTTTATTTTCTCAGACTTTTCAATTTTATGTGTAGTGCACGTGTAAACTTTTGGGCTTCCAAAAAGTTTAATAGAAAAATCAGTAAAAATAATATGTGGTTGAGGGGATTTGAACACAGGGGGTATATCACAGCAGTGCAAGGCTTTACCAATGAGTTACAAGTGTTTTCTTGCTGTTCTTAAATAAAAAAACATTTAAAGTATACTCAGACTTGCAAACTCCTTTATGTACTTTTAAAAGAAAATTTTGTACAGAAAATTTAGGGTAGTTATAGTACTCATGTCACTTGGGAACTGCTATCTGACAATAGGTATAATACCAACTAGCATTTTCCCGGCGAGTCCGTCCAGTGTACTTATAACCCAATTAGCACCTGTATACTATCTTAGGTGACTGATTGACACCAACGGCTTATGAGACCAGCCACCACCCCTCGTCGGGGTCTCGAAAAGTATACACTATTCTACTCCGTAGTATCGATGCCCGGTCTCAATACTCTCTCGACTAAGGACATTTAAGAATGTGCTTATAGACCATCCAGCTCCCACGAATATGATCGCCATTATAATGTTGGTAGTCAAGCAGGAATCATATGATCTCTATCAACATGTAATAGTGATCTATAATACCATAAAATGCATGTACATGATGATAAAGACAAATCAGATAGCATACTATCATTTTGAGTAAGACCGTTCTACCCGTATAGGTCATCCCTCAATCATCACAATCGCATACCTATGATTACAATAATTGACTTGAGGGCACTATAGCCAACAAAACATTAGTGGTCTGAAGCCGAAACTCAGAAAGAAATTAGCAGTAGTAGGAAGCCATATTTCGTACATGTTCTCCACCGAACACAGAGACGCGACCGCATAGGTTCGTCTTGCCTGAATTTTGAGGGCAGATGCTATTTGGTGCTATCCGTCCACCTCTCCGAAGATACCAAGTTGATTTATGACACCGTGTATCGAAGGTTTAGACGGATGTGGCCGATATAGCAGACTTCGTCAGATTCCCTCTCGTTGAGGGGTTTTTGATTGCGGGGACGCTCTTCCCTGCAGGCGTAAGCCCCTGCAGTTAATTACGCTACCGCATCGCGGTAACACTTTCTCCTTCTCCAGATGGTCACTTCGTGTCATGGGTGTTTGTTTGTTTTTGGTTTCCCGTGGATTGTATACGAAGACTAATTTATGTTGTCGCCCGTAGGGCGTGGATTAATCCAAATCCGTATTTTCTTAGATTTGGGTTTGGGGTTGGGTTTAAGGATGCGTTAGTCTCGTTTGAGACTAAGATTAACTTAAACGTTTGTTAAGGATACGTTAGTCTAATTTTAGACTAAGATCTACTTGACATGATCATTTAGATCCAACAAAAGAGCATTTGAGCTCTATTGTTTAGTTTAGGGATATTGCGGTCCGGTGGGTTTAAGGACATCGTAGTCTATGGGGTTTAAAAACATCATAGTCTATAAAGTTTTTGGTTGTCGGGACTCACCATCTCTCTGAAGACGTTGAAGAATTATAACGACACACATCAGAAGTGTGAAAAGATGTACCCTTGAACCAATGTCAGTTGAGGGATCTGTAGTTGGATTGATTTAAGGATCGTTAATCTCATTTGAGATTAAGATCAACTTAAATGGTTGTTAAGGATACATTAGCCTAATTTTAGACTAAGATCTACTTAACAGGGTTTTTATGATCATTTAGATCCAGCGAAAGAGCATGTGGGCTCTATCGTTTTAGTTTAAGGACGTTACGGTCCATAAGTTTAAGGACATCATAGTCCATGGAGTTTAAGGACATCATAGTCCATAGTTTAAGGACGTCATAGTCTGTAAAGTTTAAGGACGTCATAGTCTATGAGTTTAAGGACCCTACGACCCATGGTAGTTTAGAGACATCATAGTATGTAAAGTTTAAGAACATCATGGTTCATGAGTTTAAGGACCCCACAGTCCGTAAAGTTTAAGCACATCATAGTCCAGTTTAAAGACGTCATAGTCTGTGTGGTTTTGGTTCAACCATTTGGGGATGCACCAAAAGTTATCGGTTATTGGGACCCTCCATCTCTCTGAACACGTTGAAGGATTACAACGACATGTATCAGAGGTATGAAGAGATGTACCCTTGAACCAATATCCCGATTGGGGAATGGGATGAACATCAGTTTAGATGTCATCTGTTAGGAGAATACTAGTCATCTTTGGGACTAAGATTAGTTTGTGGAGACCTGAACATGAGGGCTCGGTTGATTGATGACAAAAAGGGTCTTGGCATCGGAAGACTTGGCTAATTTGAGCTAAGGTTGATTTCCCTTAGTCACCCCATAGTGCTAAGCACTGAATCAGTGTTAAACACTGGACTTTGGAGGAGCTCACGTGTGAACATGTAAGGGGCCCCGAAGTTTGCATTGTTCCTTGAGTTTATTCCCTCATATATATATAAAAGTGCTGAGCACTTGGCTCACGTGTGAGCACGTGAACCACCCGAGGTGAGAACTGTTCTCTGGATTTTATTCCTCTTTCATTTATAAGTGCTAAGCACTTGGTTCATCAAACAGTCACGTGCAGACACGTAAGGTGCCTCCAAAATGCGAGCGCTGTCTTTAGAATTTTCTCCCTCTTTTATACACAATTGTTTGGGGGTCATGTGGGAACACGTAAGGTGCCCCTAAAATGGGAGCTATCTTAGGTTTATTCTCTTTTTTCCTTTTCTGAGTGCTAAGCACTATTGGGTAACGTGAGATCACGTGAGGCACTCTGAAGAATGAAAATTATCTTTGTTTTATTCTCCTTTTCTTTTTCTGAGTGCTAAGCACTATCAAGGCATCACGTGAGGTCACGTGAGGCGCCCCCAAATTGAGATGTTTTTTTAGATTTACTCCCCTTTTTGAAAAGCTTGTTCGGTGGTGCGCCAAGAGTTATTGGTTAATGGGACCCTCCACCTCTCTGAAGACGTTGAAGAATTACAACAGCATGTATCGGAGGTGTGGAGAGATATACCCTTGAACCAAATTTCAAATTGAGGGGAGAGATCATGGTGGGATGAACATTATTTTAGATGCCATCTGTTAGGAGCTCATTAGCTATCTCTGGGACTGAGATCGGTTTGGGGGACCCTGAGCATGAGGGGATCGATTGATTGCCTTCGGGATATTTGATTTAAGTTTGGCTAATATTGGCCTCTCATAGTGTTAAACACTAATATATGATCGGTGCTCACGTGCTCCCACGTGAGGCCTTAAAGTAGTGTTAAACACTAGTGTATGATCAGCGCTCACGTGTGCACACGTGAGGCGCTTGAAATAGTGTTAAACACTAAGAATTTGTGGCGCTCACGTAGGATCACGTGAGGCGCTCCAAAAATAGGGTTTATTCCCTTTTCTCTTTTATAAGTGCTGAACACTTCTCAGGGGTCACGTGGGATCACGTGAGGCGGCCCAAAATAGGGTTTATTCCCTTTTCTCTTTTATAGTGCTGGGCACTTCTTAGGGGTCACGTGGGGTCACGTGACTAGATCTCATTCATTCCCTCTTTGTTCCTCAAAGGTGCTCACGTGGGATTACGTGAGCTTTTATGTAGCTTTTGAATACCAATGATCATCAGGCTGTTCTTCTATGGTTCTGAGAGATCAAGTTCTCCTTTTGTTCTTTGTAGGGTTTAAATTCTTTTTAAAGGGTTAAACCCTAGTTCCAGAGAAATTAAATTTCTATATGTTTTGTAAGAGTTAAACTCTTTTGGATTCAGTTCTTGCTCCTAGGCTTTGAATCTGCATGACAGAATCTCCCCGATGGGAATTAAATTCTTAACTTGTGGGGAGATCTGCTTCTGCAGATCTTAACCAGAGGAAGAATTAAGTTCTTTAAGAAGAGTTAAACTCTTGGTTTGAGAATTAAATTCTCTTTTTGTGGGAGCTTTTGGGAGGGGTTCCTCTATATTTGTAAATAGAGATCATTGGTCATTGGGACCCACCACCTCTCCAACGACGCTGAGAGATTACAACGCCATATATCGAAGGTGAGGAGGGATGTACCCTTTGAACCATATCCCACTTATCAGGAGGAAGAATATGTTGAAGCTTAAACCCCAACTGCTGAAAAAGGCTTCTTTGCATTCGCGCATGTGCGTCGCACGTGTTAGGTGCACGTACGTCGCACGTGGCGGGCGCCCGTGCGTCGCACGTGGCGCTTGCACATCATAGGAGGACAGCTAAGGCCCTAACATGGAGAACTAAGCTCCTTTGAGAATTGAATTCTCCCACGTGCGTTGCACGTGTTTGGCTCACGTGCGTTGCACGTGGTGCGCACGTGGCGGGTGCACGTGCATTGCACATGGCGCTTGCGCATTATGGGGGGAGCAAGCTCCTATGGAGAACTAATCTCCTTTGAGAATTGAGTTCTCTAACGTGTGTTGCACGTGTTTGGCTCACGTGCGTTGCACGTGGTGCGCATGTGGCGGACGTACGTGCATTGCGTATGGCGCTTACGCATATGCGCATTATGGGGGGAGCAAGCTCCTATGGAGAACTAATCTCCTTTGAGAATTGAATTCTTTTTTCTTTTGTATTCTCTCTCTATTGCTGTATCCCTTCCTTTTTTTTCATAGCTCCTATTTATAGGAGAAAGAAAAGAATCGGTTTGTTTAATCAATTTTTCATTAAAAGATTTTGATTGATTTTGTAACCAACATGATCTTTTAGATCACTCAGTGAATTTTATTCGCCATTAAATTTTTAAACCAAAAGATATTCTGTCTGTTATTCTTGGTAAATTTTAGGGAAATACTACTTGTATAGAATCTTTCTATAAATTGGTGATTTTTAATCACCATTGAATTTTTAATCCAACGGTGCTCCACTTTACAGAGCGCAATCTTTTTGTTTGGAAAAATCTAAGGAAATATTAGGGTTTTTAATTTCCCTTAATTAGAATTTAATTCTATTAGTTCAGAAGGTTTAAGAGCCTATCGCGTGTTAGCACGTGACCCCACTGATTGACCATTTAATTAGAATTTAATTCTATTAATTCAGAGATCTTTAGGAACCCATCACGTGTTAGCACGTAACTCCCTGATTAAGCATTTAACCAGAATTTAATTCTGTTGTTTTAAAGAACTCAGGAATTATCACGTGTCAGCACGTGACCCTTAGTCACGTGATGACTCATTGGGGTTTTTCCCTATTGTTTTATTATACCTTTAATTCTTTTCAGTGGGTTTAAAGGCCTATCACGTGTGGGCACGTGACCCCATTTGATTAGGATTCAACTTTTATCATTTCAGAGCCCTCAAGAAGCCATCACGTTTCAGCACGTGACCCCTGATAACGTGTGTGCACGTGATTCCCCATTGGGGGTTTTCCTTGTATTTTTTGAGGGAACAAATGCCCCCACTGTGTTGTTCTCACGTGTTTGCACGTGAGTGAAACGCTGTAACTTTTGTGGCCGTTGGATCTGCCTAGGGAAGGGGGTAGATGAACCGTTTCCCATCACATCCTATAAATGCAGGGGTCTCTTCAGAAGCGCCTCCACTCTTTCATCTTCTTTCTTCCTTGTTCTTTCCTTGAGAATTTAATTCTCTTTCTCGGAGCTCAGTTCTCTATTCCAAAAAAATTCAAAGTTTATCTCTGTCAACAAAAGATTTTCTTTTCAGGTAAGGATCTTGAACGGCCGAGGAACTTCTTGTAGAAATTTTCTTTGGATTGAAATCCACACCAAAGGTTTTTCCCTTTAACAAAAACCCATCTTTCCAAGTTCTTTAAAAATGTCCAATCTTTAAATAATAAACCCCTTTTGCTAGGATTTCTCTGATCTTAGGGGATTGATGATGATACTTGTCCTCCCTCTGGAATTTAATTCCATTTCACAGAGCTTAGCTCTGAAATTTTTTTTGGGAACTCAATTCCTCTGTTCAAAAGGAATTTAATTTCTCTAAAGAACTTAGTTCTTAAAAGAAGACTTCTTAGGATTTTTCATCCTGAGTTGTTCTTGCAGAGATCCTTCTCGATTTGCACAGAGTTTCTGTAATGGATTTTCTCCTTTGGGGAATATGTAAAGTCATTTGAATTTATTGAGAATCTTTCTTTTGTTCTCATGATGATTGCTCAGCCTCATTATTAGTGAGCCACCATATTGATTTTGTGGGGCTCATGTGTTTTGTAACCAATGGTCCCATAAAATAAGTTGTCTGTCATTTTCTTCCACTGTCTTCTTACACATATATATAAATATAAATAAATATATATATTTATACACGTGTGGGCTTCACTAACAGTTTCTCCTTCCTTTATTTCAGGAACAATGGCTTCTCTTCCATACTTTCCCTTTACTCGCTCGGAGGCGGCTTTTCCTCAATCACCGTCGGATGAAGAAGTGATGGCGATGATCAGGGCTCATAACCCGGATTGCACCAATTTACTTTTATGGGGGACCTGGTACGGTCATATCATCTGCGGTCGTCGAAGCTTTCTTTGCAAGGTGCCAACAGAACCTCTCCGCCCGTTCCTGTCGATGCACAGTCCGCGGACTGCTTTTGCTATAGAGATGGCAGATTGGACTCCTCAGGAAGGCTCGAACCATCGACAGTTGGGATACTGAACCAGCCTGTGTCGGCCATAGACATCTTGGGGCGTCGTATCTGCCAAGGTGAAGCCCAGCCCTGGGGACAAGTCTACAAGATAGGGCTTACCCCTCACCATCCCACGGGTTATCTTCTCTGGGCTTGTTACATCCTGTCCGCCCATCGTGCACGACTGCAGAAGGTCGGGCTTTACCAGGCGGTGTATGTGTCTCTCTTCCATTATCAGTCTCCTCACGTGTGGTGGGTTAAAGCATTCCTTAATCAATGGAATCTTCCCACTAATACTTTCTTGTTAGGGGGCCGCGAAGTTTTGATTTCTTTGGAAGAGTTTCGCGAGATCTCGGGTTTACCGATCAGGGGAGTGCTTTACGAAGAATTGTTGCCCTCTGACGAGTATGTCTTCGAGACTGTGCCCGCTACGCTTGACGGCTTGTCGACTGAAAATGTCGTCCGCCACAAGTACCCGAGTCTAATCAAGACCCTGGGTATTTTTGAGAAGCTGTTCACAGAGTCGGAGGAACAGGGCATCACTTTTAAAAGCTTTATTGCCTGCTTCCTTCGTGGAGACGTTCTATCAAAGGCGGTTCCGAAGTTCGCAAATATTAATGACCCCTTCGGGTTTGGTTTAAATAAGCTACCGGCCAGAGAAGAAGATCTGCCACAGTTTTATATCCCAATCTTGTCTGCTGTACCTTTTGAGTTGATTATAGCTCCGGGCATGGATGAAGAAACTTTCTTCGTCGAGTTTATCAGTGTTTGGCTCAGTTGGTTTGTCGTTCCAACGCACCGTCGATTCATGATAGCCTCGGTCATTTACCCTGCTCATCGAGTTGTCGAAGGGATGTGACTAGCCGTGGGCATTGCAGGGCTATCGTATCTGTACCATGGGCTAAGCACTGCAGCCAATACCTCAACCCTGGGCGTAGACGTAGTGAGTTTCTTTCTTTATTATTTTACGTCATGGATTGAGATGCACATGCTAGGGGCATTTGCTGCGCACCAGAAACCCAGCTTTTATGATTCTTATACCTTTCCGCGGCTCATGAGGTTGGTGGACGCTTCTGCTCCTGACCCGACTCAATTAGGAACTCTTCGTGTGCTGCTCAATCCGTATGCAAACGAAGGCGGAATGGTATTTAGTGATCGAATCCTCTCTGGTCTTTCGGGACCTGTTCAACAGTTGTTTGACTTATTGAAAGAGGGGGCACCATCCTTGAAGCCTAAGGAAGCCATGCACATGTACTCGATCAGACCCAGTTATTTGGTGTTCTGTCGAAAAAATGTGGCTCTTTTCATGCGGTACAATCCACACCGCTTTTCCCGGCAATTGGGTTATGACCAAGTTGTTCCCTTCGAAGCATTCATGGTGGAGCCTAACTCTTCTTTGGAAGCTGTTCGTGATGCCACCCACCATTTCATGAGGCTGAACACCGGTTATCATTTCATGATCCCCGAGGCCGACCACATTCCGAGGTGCGTGGGGGCTTTCACGGGTTGGTATCGCCACCGGGTTAGTCCAATCATTGCTGAGGAGAGGAGGATACTTTTTAGGCTTAGGGCTCCCGCCCCACTCCAGGTTACGGGAATTTCGCCGCGACCGCGGGTAATGGTTCGCCCTCCCTAAGGGGGACCGGCGTCTTACTTATTCCTGAGGTGGTGGATGCGGGCCTGACTCCTCCTACTGTTGGATTGCCGATGTGCACTAGAGCTCAAGCGAAGGCTTCTGATAAGGCGTCGGTAGCAGTTTCATCGGCTGCAACGTCAGCGATGGCAGTGTCCTCATCGGTAGCACCGCCGAGAGAGGATATTGAAGGCGAAGTGGGTCAACGTCGAAGTAAAGCACCGAGGGGAAAGAAGCGATCGTCTTCTGGTGTTAGTTCTGGGTCAAAGAGGCGAAAGAAGACGGTCACCAATCTGCTCGACTTTTTAGTGGAATCCGAGCATATCTATCAAGATGAACCAATAGCCATGCAAGAGCCAGATAGTGGTCTTCTTTTTCCAGGTTCATCTGCCGAGGAAGTCGCACAATTGGCTGAGGCTATAAGACGCTCCCAGGATGAGACTGAAAATGTGAGGATCCCGAAGAGGCCTTATCATGCCGTCATCTTCTACGAAGATCCTCCATCGATACGGCGGATATTTATAGGTCCTTTAGAAGAGGGAAGCGAGATAGCCCTTAAGTAGCCTATCTCAGCCGATGCCGAAGATGAGTTGTCGTTGTGGACTAGTGGCCACGAGTCTACCCTCGAACCCCGGAGAGCACAAATCCTTGAGAAGGAACGCCGGCTTGAAAAAGCAATAATAGAAGCTCTTTGGCGCATTGGTATACTTATATATCTTTTTGTAGTATTTTGTACTACTTATATATATATATATATATAGAAATTTGCAAGGACTTCGGCGATGGCAGAGGATCTGAGTTCGAGCCACGCCCTGACTATGGATTCTGTGAATATCCCCGCTAAGACACCAGTAAGTGTGGAGGGGATTGATACAGCTGTTCTTCCTGCCTCGGAGCTCCCATTGGTGGTTTCCGTTCTCCCGGTGCCTGCTCTCCCGGAAGAGGCATCTTCATTGGCCGCAGATTCAATGGATCTTTCTGGGGACGACCCAGAGACTATGGGACAGGTAGTGGAGGTCACCTTCCATTCATTGGAGCTTGCAGCGGTGGCCGCTTCTCCTCAATTGGAAGTTGTTGTACCGGCCCATGTCCCCAATGATGTGTTTAGGGGCACGGAGGAGGCTGTCGAAGATGCTATCCCTCCAGTTCAGAGCGGGAGGAGTATCGAAGGTAGCCTTCTATATTTTATTTTAATAATCTCCCTATCATCTGAACCTTTCTGTCTTTTCAGAGCTACGAGGATTGGTGACGTCCATCGCGGACCTGTCCCCCAGGAAGTCTTTTCAGCGTCTGCTAGAGATGGCCACTCCGCAGGCAATATCCCTTCAACGCATCATCCTCTCTTCCGGGCAAGGTTAGTATTATTTGCATTCTCCTCACGACATTATTATTATTTCATATAACGATACTGATGTCTTCTATAGTTCTGGAAGCCGGTGATGAAGTTGAGATTCTTGATGGGCCTGGGGATATTTTAGACTCTTCTTGCATGACCGTGGGTAAGTAAAGTTTTGACGTTGTTCCATCTACTCTTTGCTTGCAAGTCTCGCTGATTGTTTATAAATCTTAACAGCTTTTCCAGTTCTTACCACGCTGGAATCTCGCATCGTCATACCACCCGACCCCTATGCTCTACGTGCCTCGGAACGGATGACAAAGCTAAGCCTTCACTCTTTGTCAGCTCTGATCAAAGACCTTCGTGCTGGTAGTTTAATCATGGCCGAAGAATTTACCGCCGAAGCCAACAGTTCTCTCCCCTTTCTTGATGCTTACCACAGCGAAACATTGGTGTAAGTCTGGGTTGTGTTTTGTCGTCGGGTGGAGGCTTGCTTGCATAGTCTTGAATGTACGCGCCTTCCTTCAGAGGTTGTGGCTGCAAAGGCGAGCTTGCGTGGCTAATCAAACGGTGCGCCGCAAATATGCTGTCATGCGAGAAGAGGCTCAGCCGAAAATTTTCAGAGAAGAAGCTGGCTTCAACTGCGCTGGGGAACTTCAAGCTGACCTCACGGCCAAGACCACTCGGGTGTACGAATTTTGGCGGGTGCTTCAAGAAGCTATCAGGGAGGTGGTAGCCATTGATAAAGCCGTCATTTTTACTCGCGAAATGGTCGAAACTCATAAAGTTACCGAAAAGGAGCTTGAAAGTCGGCTTGCCTCGTACCAGGCCCAACAGTCTCAAGTGGAGGCCCGTCTCTTTGCGATAATGAATCATGAAGCCGAGGCCCAACGGAAAAAGGATGAACTGGCAAATCTATTGAATCGTCCGCTGGCTTGAAGAATTGTATATTTTTTCTTCTTATTCTTCTTTTGTACGTACTCCTGAATGAGAATATTTGTTGATTCTTTCATAAATTGTACTTTGTATTCATTTTGATTCATGAATAAAAGACATATTTTGCTTCATGATGGTGTGTCCCTTTTAGTAAATGCATTTTGTGGATAATCTGTTTTGATCTCCTTGTAGGACAGCGATGGTTTAGGAGTCAGGTTTAGATCTGCCTCCTAAGGCTTTCCAACTTTATGAGCTGTGAGGGTCTCATAAAAGTATTTCTCCTTACGAGTCGTGAGTATCTCGTAAGTGTAATTTCTCCTTAAGAATCGTAAGAATTCCTAAGTGTATTTTCTTTTGAAAGTTGTAAGAATCTCACAAGAGAGTTTTCATTGCTTGCGGGTCGAGAGGACTCATAAGTGATTGTTTCCTTTCTTGTCGGAGAGTGTGGCCCGTAGAAAATCTACCTTGACCTTTCCACGAGGCAACGATTGCTTGGGAGACAGAGTTAGGATCTGCCACCTAAGACTTTTCAACTTTATGAGCCGTGAGGGTCTCATAAAGAATTTTCTCCCTACGGATCGAGAGGATCCCGCAGGTGTATTTTCTCCTTAGGAATCGTGAGGATTCCTAAGTGCGTTTTCTCTTGAGAGTCGTAAGGATCTCACAAAAAAAATTTCTCCTTACAAATCGAGAGGACCTGTAAGTGATTGATGAGTTGACTTTCTCCCGAATCAAAGAATTGCTTTGTCGGGCAAGTCGAGGGTTGACTTTATCTGCATTTCACGGAGTCAGGGGTTGACCTTATCCACATTTCACGGGGCCAAGGGTTGACCTTATCTGCATTTCTGAGGGTCAGGGGTTGACCTTATCCGCATTTCAGGGGGTCGGGGGGTTGACCTTATCCGCATTTCATAGGGTCAGGGGGTTGACTTTATCCGCATTTCACGGAGTCAGGGGTTGACCTTGTCCGCATTTCACGGAGTCAGGGCTTGACCTTATCCGCATTTCACGGAGTCAGGGGTTGACCTTATCTGCATTTCACAGGGTCAGGGATTAACTTTATCTGTATTTCATGGAGTCAGGTGTTGACCTTATATGCATTTCACGGGGTCAGGGGTTGACTTTATCCGCATTTCACGGAGTCAGGGATTGACTTTATCCGTATTTCACGGAGTCAGGGGTTGACCTTATCCGCATTTCACGGGGTCAGGATTTGCTCTGGGCGTTTCCCACGGAGTCAGAATTAACATTAGCCGTGTTCTACAGCACCAGGAGCTGCTCTGGGCGTTTCCCACGGGGTCAGGATTGACATTAGCCGTGTTCTTCGGGACCAGGAGGTGCTCTGGGCGTTTCCCACGGGGTCAAGATTGGCATTATCCATGTTCTAAGGGAGCAGGATTTGCTCTAGGCGTTTCCCACGGGGTCAGGATTGACATTAGCCATGTTCTATGGGACCAGGAGGTGCTCTAGGCGTTTCCCACAGAGTCAGGATTGACATTAGCCGTGTTCTATGGGACCAGGATTTGCTCTGGGCATTTTCTACGGGGTCAAGTTTGACATTAGCCGTGTTCTACGGGACCAGGATTTGCTCTCTCGGTTGTCTGTGAACCGTCGAGGTTTGGAACAAGGACTTTGTCATGGCTCCAAGGTTGATTGTCGCGTCTGACTCCTGCTGGAATGAGGAGGAACGTTGTTGGTGATCTCTAGGTTGTCTGTGAACCGTCGAGACTTGGTTCTCTTTCTGATGGTGCCTGGTGGGAAGGTATGGTTCCTTCTTTGTTTGTGCCCCTGGATTGTATACAGGGATCGATGTGATCTCTCCTGTAGGGCAAAAAGTTTTATTTCATATATTTTTCTTTTCGCGATGCTCTACCATTTCAGCTTTTGCATCGCGAAAGTCACGATTGCCTAATCATTTCGGCTATTTGTTTTATTTACTCGCTACTTTTTATTGCGAGTTGCCCAACCATTTCGGCTATTTTTTCTTTTTACTCGCTGCTTTTTATTGCAAGTTGTCCAACCATTTTGGCTATTTTGTATGCATATATTTTACTTGCTGATTTTGTTGCAAGTTGCCCCATCATTTCGGCTATTTCATATGCATTTGTGGCTCGCTGGCTTTTCGCTGCGAGTTTGGGATTTGAGACCGATTTAGGCATCAGCATCGCTGTAAATGGGATATTGCCAAGAGCGAATCATTATTTGCCTCTGTCAATGTCGAACAAAGGTGGCTTAGCGAATAGGGTTAGGATCCTGTTGACTAAGGCTTTTTGACTTTACGAGCCGTAAGGGTCTCATAAAGGTATTTCTCCCTACGATTCGTGAGGATCTCGTAGATGCGTTTTCTCCTTAAGAATCGTGAGGAGTCTTAAGCGTATGGCCTCTTATAAGTCGTAAGGATTTTATAAGAGTGTTTTCTCCTTATAAGTCGAGAGGACTTACAAGGGCTGTCCACTGTGTAAACATATCCTTAGTTGCGGGTGGGACTTTGTTAGGAAAAATGTTTATCCGTGCCCATGGATTGTATACAAGGGTCAATATTGAACCGCTTGTAGGGAAAAATCGGTGGGTATGACTGCTTAAGAACAGGTTCAGATCCCTTTAGCTTAAGGCTTTTGAATCTTATGAGCTGTGAGGGTCTCATATGAGAGTTCTTCTTACGAGTCGTGAGGATCTCGCAAGTGTAATTTCTCCTTAGGAATCGTGGGGATCCCTAAATGTGTTTCTCTTTTGTGAGTCGTAAGGATCTCATGCAGGTGGTTTCTCCTTACAGGGTCGAGAGGACCTTGCAAGTGTCTTTTAACGAGATTGCGCCCTTTCGGGTTTTCACAAAACTCACCGGTATTCCTGTTGCTTTTACTCACGGAGCCCTTTCGGGTTTTCATCCGTGCCCATCTCGCTTATGGAAATACCTTTTTATTGTCAGCCTTAGGATGCTGAGGTCCATAGTAGTTTATAGACGTCTCGGTCAACAGCCAGTTTTAGGACATAATGGTCCATCGTTAGTTTAAGGACGTTTCGGTCCGTGGCGCCGTCTACTACTTATAGAGTTTGGACTTAGGAAGATAGCGAGCGGACATAGGCGTCATCATCTATCGTTGACCTAAGCCGTGACTCGTCAGGCGTAGTATTTTTTCAGGAAGCGACCGTTTATTGGCCTGAAAGGTCTTTCACCATGCATTTCCATAGGTAGATAGGCTCCACCCTGGTAAACTTTGTCTATGATGTACAAGCCTTCATAGTTTGGCTCAAATTTCTCCCGCTTGGCACGACTGGGGATCATAGGTCTCTTGACCACCCGCACGAGTTCGCCTTGGCGAAATGTTCTCGGCCTAGTCAATCTTTCGTATGAGCGCGTCATCTTTGCTTTATAAGCCTCCAGGTTTTGTTGCGCCATGAGCCTGGTTTCATCGAGGGCGTTGAGTTCCTCAAGCCGAAGGTGAGCATTTTCTTCGTCTGTTAACTCGTAGTGAACCGTCACTTGTAGAAAGGGTAACTCTATCTCGAGGAGGAGTACCGCTTCTGTGCCGAATACCAATGCATACGGCGTTGTGTTTGTGGTTGTTTTGAACGTAGTTCGATACGCCCAGAGAGCTTCATGCAGTCTCTCATGCCGGTCCTTCTTATTCTTGGACACCGTCTTTTTCACGATCTTCATCAAGCTCTTGTTGAAAGCCTCGGCTAGACCGTTAGCTCAGGGATTATAGACTGAAGAGTATCTCCAATCTATATTATGCTGTTGTGTGAAGCAGCTGATTTTGTGGCTTCTGTAGGCTGGCCCGTTATCGGAGATGATCCTTCGCGGAGTGCCGAACCGATAAATGACGTTTGTCTTGAAGAAATGGAGGATATTCTCCGTCTTCACTTCTCTTAGTGGTACTGCTTCTGCCCACTTGGAGAAGTAATCAGTTGTTGCGAGAATAAACCGATGTCCTCTGGACGACGCAGGTTCGACGGGCCCGATTATATCAGTTCCCCACATTTCGAACGTCCAGCTAGCCACCGTTGGACGTAGCGGATTTGGATGCTGGTGGATAAAGTCCCTATGAATCTGGCATGAGTGTCATTGCTTCGCATATTCGAGGCAGTTTTGGACCATTATGGGCCAATAATAGCCCATCCTTTTGATCTTCGGCTTCATCTTCGGCCCGGCTTGGTGAGAACCGCAGAGTCCGTCGTGAGTTTCTTGGACGACTCTCTTTGTCTCTTCAGATCCCAGGCATCTCAGTCACAGGGTGTCAAACGATCTCTTATATAGAGTATCATTGACAAAGGCGAAGGATAGAGCTCGTTTCATGAGCTGATGTCTTGAGGACGCGTCTTCAGGTGTTCGACGGGATTTGAAGTAGTCTATAAAGACATTTCTCCAATCCATAGCCTTTTCCTGGTCTTTTACTTATAGGGTTGCTTGCTATGTCGTTCCCTTTTCTTCGGACGACTCTGGAGATATTTCTGCCGGTACAAGAACCCGACGGCTTTGTACAACGATCCTCACGTTATCGAGATTCTCGTCGGCCAGATCTTTAGCGAGCTTAGCTAATGCATCCATATTGCTATTTTCCGTGCATGGTACGCTTTCCAGGGCATAGGCAGGGATTTGAGTTAGCAATTGTTGTACCCTTTCGCCGTATTTTACCAACTCCGGTTTGTACGTCTGATAATGGCCGTTTACTTGGCTAACGACCAGTTAGGAGTCTCCGTATATGAGGAGATTTTCAATTCCCATGTCGATAGCGATCTCAAGACCTGCTATCAAAGCTTCATATCCAGCTTCATTTTTTATCCTCGGCACTGTTAAGGAGAAGGCAAAGCGCATTATCCCTCCTTATGGAGTCACGAAGATGATGCCCACCCCGGATTTGATTATGGGGGTGCTTTGTTTGCGCTTCTTCATGGAAGATGCTCCATCGAAATAGAGTTCCCATCGGGTATCATTCTCTCTTCTCTCCCCGTCGATCGTGTCAAACGCGTGCTCGTCAGGTAATTCGTAGTTCAAAGGAGAGTCGGCAGGTATAGGATGTTCGGCAAGGAAATCGGCGATGGCTTGGCCTTTCACTGTCTTGAGAGGACGATATGTTATCGAGAATTCCATCAAGAGCAGGGCCCATTTAGCGAGCCGTCCCGTTAATATGGCTCTTGACATCAAATAGTTGAGAGGATCCACTTTTGATATGAGATGGACCTCATGTGCCAACGCATAGTGCGTAAGCTTCGTTATCGTGAATATCAACGCCAAGCAGTGTTTTTCAATGGGAGAGTGATTTTTTCTGCCCCCAGAAGAACTCGACTCAAATAGTAAAAGGCTCTCTCCTTCCCTTGGTCATTTTCTTGTGCCCATAATGCGCCTATAGAACCCTCAAGGGCGGTTGTATACAGAATGAGAGACTTTCCTTTGACCGGAGCGGTCAGCACCGGCGGATTCTGCAAGTATTGCTTGATTTCGTCCAGTGCGCTTTGGTATTTGCGATCCCAAATGAACGGGGTTCCCTTCTTCATTAGGTGACTGTAAGGACGGCACTTGCCGGAAAGATTGGCTATGAATCGCCGGATATATGCAAGCTTTCCTTGGAGAGACCGCAGCTGCTTGAGTGTTCTTGGCGGAGGCATTTTGTCACGCCCCGCTTCCCAGTGTACGGCGAAGTGGACGCGACGAGGCCCGCTACGTATGTACTCAGAAATACATACGCTAAGCGTAACTAAGCAATATAAAATAATCACAAGAGACAAAAGATGGAAAATAACAGCAACTTTTATTAATAACATTCTTTTTACAATGCATGAAATAGAAATACATCTGAACTGAAAAGCAATGCCTAAACAATGGCATAATAAAGGAAATACTGAGAAGAGCAAGTACAAAGTCTAGAGCTCTGGGTCTTCCTGGAATTCCTCCAAATCTTCACTTGTAGGCTCGGTCTCAACTTGGTCCAACGCACCTGACGACATTCAAAGAAGAGAGAAATAGAATGTCGTCAGCGAACAGGTCGCTCGGTAAGTCCCAAAGAAAAATGAAGAATGAGAGTGACAGAGTATGGTATTTTCTAAAGTTTTGTATTGTAGTATATTATGGAATATTGTTTAACGATATTGTTTGTAGCTTGGTACAGAAAGCTGCCAGTGTATACGAGGGGAGTCTCTATATGCCAGAGACTAAGGGCACGTATAGTACAAGGAACCGTTTATGCCACGGTACAACAACAACTGAATATAGGTTAGGTGTCTTAATCTGACCACCTCATTCCACTTTTAACATCTTCCGTACCAATCTACCCCTTTAAACCCCGCGATGTCATATTTGTATTGTTATCTTGTAAACTTGTAATGATTGCTTGATTGACTTGATTGACTGACCGAAACCATGATATCAGGAAACGGTTATAACCGTAGAGTCATGTAAATGGAATACTGGAAATCATGTAAAAGGAATATCCATGGTTCGGTTCATTCAAACAGATTGTTAACTGGATTCTGGGATTCATGTATTCAAGTTGTATTGGAATATAATTGAAATATAGATTGACTTGAATTATATTCAAGTCAGAATTAGTCAGACTCTAACCCGAGTCAGACTAAAAGAAAGATAATTTGTAGTTCTTTATTTGTTAGGGGCCTTATTGTAATTTATAAAACTTGAGGGGGTTTATTGTAAAAAGTAATATTGTATAGTTTGCAAAATACACCTCAAGTATTTAATTATCGTCTTTATGTACATACAACAATTTAATGATCAAGATAAATATGTATACATGTTCGAATAACATGAAATGAGTCAAGTATATTATTCGAGTAACTACCATAAACAATGCTGTAAAGAAATATTATGTACGACTGATTAATCAAGTTGAAAGAATACGAGAACATAAACAAAAATATGGCTCTAAGTGTTTTGCATGCGTGAGTTACAGTTTCACCTAAATACGACTACCGGTTTGAGAGATATATATGTTTTCGTATCGTCGCGCAAAACGGATCAGAATCTATTCGGCACCGTCACATATTTTTAAAACGCAGTTTGAGTTGACTTCTATCGGGTTTCAGGTTACGAAGCTTATTATAAAATTGTAGGTATTTCGATGTACTTATCGAAAACACCAAGATTCATATGATTTGGATTTCTTAAGCTCTAGTTATGATCATTTTAATATCAGCATTTAAAACAGAAATTCAGATTTCTGGACAGCAACTATATATTCTATTGCAAAGCCTATATCAGGTTGTTTCATGCATTCCTAAGTAATATAATATACATAAAATTATATTTCTATCAATGGTGCATCTACACATCTAAATTTTGTCACAAACGGACATCGGGTGCTCGAGTTATGTCCAATTTAAAAACAGTGTGCGAATCGGAACAGATTCTGTCCAGATCCGTCACTTAATATTGTAATGCAGTTTTCTTTATCTTAGATAGGTTTTCGGTAAAACTATAAAACTAAGAAAATATAGATCATTCGATGTAGATATCAAAAACACCTGAGTTTGCTCAATTTGGATACCGGTATACCAAGTTATATGTCCTAGAAGTTGACCGATAACTGCAGTTTTCTGTTTTACGATCAGTGAATAAATACGATGTAATTCCTAAACCGTTACGCGGATCGATCTAAAATTTTTACAGCGTGTACAAAATAATATATTCTATCATATGTAAATTTCCTGAAATTTTCAGAGTTAAAAATTAATTTATAAAAATTATTTTAAAACTAAAGGTATTGATATGTATACTAAAATCGGCAAAAAGATTAACTAGAATTTTCACGCAAGCTTCATCTTTTCTTTTAATAACCAAACCGATTCCATGAGATATCGTAAATATATTGTGGCATGAAATCTATGTTCTCACTACTCATAATAAACATTTATAGTCATGAACAAAGAATTGAAAACACTTTAATTTGAACAATAGGTAATAAGATATTATTAAACCATATATAACCATATGTATCTAGACTTATATATATGTATATGTTTATGTTTATTTTTCTCTTAAGGATTACGATATGGATAAAAACGGGTTTACGAGATATGAAAAGAGAAGAATAAAGAGATGGAGGGAGGGAGGGAGAGAGAAGGGACTTACATGCACAAGCCGGTATTGTCACCGGGCTTGTCTATCCGCCGATAGCCTCGCGTTAGTAGCGAGACCTTCTTGAAGACTTCTTCATGTTTTTCTTCTTGGACTCTAGGTGAAGAGGAAGAAGTGAGAGATAGAAAAATGTGAGGAAGGAAAAAATAGAGGAGGACAATAAAGATGGTGTAATGGTGAATTATGTATAATAATATATGCATTCAACATGAGAATTATTACTAGAAATGAAAGGTCACCATTCATTTTGGAAATGAAAGGTCTCATTTGTAGGTTATGAGAAGAATAAAAATGATAAAACATAATTGCAAGAATGGGGATTTGAACATGTGACTTATGGAATAACAATGCAAGGACTTAACCAATGAGCTATAAGGTTATTCATGCATATATTTAATTAGAATTAAATATATGATGTTGCTTAAAAAGAAAATGGGCTTTTTAGATGGGCTGTGGAGAATAAGAATAATGGATTTGGGTTAAATATTTATGAAAGGAAAAATAAGAATGAGAAGTTAAAAACTTAAATATAAGAAAAAGAAATTGTACCTAGAAAAAAATACATAATAGATTGAGGAATAAAATAATAATAAATTTAATAGAAAAAAGGAAAATACCAAGTACAAATAAATACGGTATATTATTGAAGAGGGATAATACAAATGTATAAAGATTTTGGGGTCATTACACATTTCCACGATCGCCTTGATCTTCGACGGGTCTATCTCGATGCCCCGGTGTCGTATAATGAATCATAGGAACTTGCCTGAGGAAACTCTGAATGCGTATTTAAGAGGGTTCATCTTCAGGTTGTATTTCCGCAGACGTTGGAACATGATCTTCAGATGCTCCCAATGCTCCTCGTGCGATTTGATTTTCACTACAAGGTCATCAATATAGCATTCGACGATTTCATGTATGAGGTCATCGAAAATTTTCGTCATGGCCCTCTGATAGGTGGCACCGGCTTTCTTTAGACCAAAGGGCATCACCTTGTAGCAGAATATGCCCAAAGGGGTCCGGAAAGCGGTATGCTTCTGATCCTCGAGATGCGTCTTTATCTGATTGTATCCCGATGAGCCATCCATGAAGAAGAAAACTTCATGAGTGGACGTATTATCTATCATCAGCTCGGTGACCGGTACTGGAAAGTCGTCCTTCGGGCAAACTTTGTTAAGATCCCGGAAGTCTACGCATATACACACCGTCCCATTTTTCTTCAGCTCTGGGATGATGTTGGCGATCCATTCAGGATACAGAATCTCTTGGATGAAGCCGGAGTCGATTAGCTTCTTGACTTCGGCGTTGATGCTCATCTCAAGCTCGAGCAGCATTCTTCTCGGTGCTTGTTCGATCGGCTTGACGTCCGGAGATATCGCCAATTTGTGCACAGCAATCTCTGGATCTAGTCCCGGCAATAGTTCCATGCGAAGCAGTCATTATACTGCATGAGCATGTCTTTAAGCGTAGCCACCCTTTTGATTGTTATGGAATTTTATGCGCTTTCGCTTTTTAAAAGATAAATCAAAGAATATTAACCGCAATCAATAACGGCGTCGCTTGGTAGCTAGCCCGTTGAGTACGGGTCGGTCCACAGGGAGATGGATTTCTTATCTTTGTGTTATAACGAGTTAATCCAAAAAAATGGTGTTTTTATTTTAAGATCTAAGAGTTCATTTTTATGATTTTAATTTAACAACTACGGCAGATAAATAAAATTAACAACTACGGCAGATAAATAAAATTTATAAGTAGGGCAAAAAAGAAATTTATAACAAGGGCAGAAAAGAAATTAACTAGGGCAAGATAAAAAACTTACTTCTTTATTGATGCACTATTTGACGATTACATTGAATTGAAAATCTAAGATCTGGAATTTAAAAGAGGTATCTCTAAAGAGGCACCCAAAAAGATGCACGCTCCAAAAAGAGCTGTAGGATTCCTATTTATAGAGAATAAAAACCCTAGGGTTTACATCTGATCTATATCTAGAATTACAAAAATACCCTTAAGAAAACTGAGTCAATGCATCGACGCACCGACACGCACCGCACGTGCACAGCACGGCCGCGGATCCGTTGCCATAAGCATGGTTTGGTCGCGGTTTCGCGACCATATGGTGGGCTTGCTGGCTCATTTTTCCAGAGTTGCTTTATGTTGCTTTTTCCTTCTGGTTTCTTTACTTGGTTCTTCAGAATGTCTTTTAGTTTCTTTCAGATTTCCACAGTGCAGAATGTTGTGGACTTTTACCGTTCGCTTTGCGTTGAAGTTTTGAATCTTTGTGCTGCCTTCGTACTTTGTGAAATTGTTCATTGACTTCGTTTGTCCTTCAAACTGTAGGCATGATAAAGATTTTTCAATTTGTTGGTCTTAGTCTCACATTTGTAACGTCTTTTCATCATTTTCACTGTTTTATTCCGAGAACCTGTAACCTGCAACTATATAACAGACATGGATCAAAAGCACCTGTTTATTTGTAAAATGAATAAGAATGGGGAATATAATAATGCAAAATTATGATATGAACAAATACCCCCAAACTTATCTTTTGCCCGTCCCGAGCAAAACTAGTTTTATTCTCGAAAAAGCCTAACCTCACTTTCGCAGGGAAACACGATTGCACTGAGCTCGTGCAACAAGCCGTTAATCCTCTAGGTGTCCCTAGAAGGAGGAGTGTTGTCTCCTGAGGGTTTTCAGCGGATACTACCCACAAAATCCTATCAATTTGGCCTATTGACTTTCATTCTTCAATTCGGTGTTCTAGCAAGAAATCTATTATATTCAACTTAGAAATTATCAACCCGTATTTTTCACACTCGCTTATCATTTAACTTAAGACCGTATATGATCTGCAGATTTATTCAGCTTTCAGCATCTTTTGATTTTTCCTTCTAAGGTTCCATTTCCACTTAAGAATTTTTATCATTTCTACTAAAAATATAAGTCATATTTTTCATTCCTATCTCTCATCCAAATCCAATCATATACCCTTACGTGTATGTATCACCCCTACACTTGGAAATTCAATTCAAGTTCTTATACTCTTGTCCATCGTCCAAAGTACTTTTAGTTGGTGCATTTTTAGATGAAATTGCTCACACATCCTTCATGCGACCGTTAATACTTCTTGAGGTACTAACGGCCGATTACAAAATACGTTCGCGCATTAAGACGTAATTCCTCGTCTTGCAATACTTAAGGCTTTAGCAGTAACTCCTAAACCAGTTGGTCTAAGGCACTAGGTGATAAGGCACCCTCGCTATATATTATTCTATTTTTGCAGCCTTAAGTAATTACAAAACCAGTGTTCATCTTTTTATCTCATTATTCACATTTGTATTTTTATTTTATTTTCCTTCATACTAAGGATTTTAGACAAGACCATTTCAAGGTCTCCTCTACTATTCCAAATTTCAAGGTTCGTGTTTGTGCAAGTTGTAGGGTATATATTTTTAGAATTTAGACTTAAATTTAGGGATTATTTTTCAGACTTACACTTTAATAAAAAATTTAATACTCTTCCCTTATTTTGACTTGGCCCAAGAAGTGAACTCAAAATTTGCCTATTTATAAGTAAACTACAAAAACATATATTTTCTACCGTTAAATTTTAAGAAAGGTTATTTTTAGGGTTTTTAATTTACCAAGTTTAAGATCTAGTTTTTCCTAACTAGTCAACCGTCATGTCAAACTTAAGTTAAATATGGACAAAATTGAACTTTTCAATTTTTATAATTTTTAAAACTTTTCAATTTTTATGGATTGTAAAATAAGTATGCAAATTAAGAAAATAAACATGAAGGAAGAAAGCGTACCGAGCATACCCCCAAACTTAAACGTGACAGTGTCCTCACTGTCAGGCTACACCAAGAGGGTCAAAATTGTCGGCACTCCCTTGTTTATTATTTTTTTATATAATTTTTTTATTTTTAAAAGAAAAACAAAAAATATATACAAAAAGGTCCCCCAAAACTTAAGTGAGACAGTGTTTCCACTGTTTTAAGCGTTAAAGTTCAGAGTTAGGGAGGAGAAAAACACAGTATCAAGCTATATAAGGCCTTACACAGGCCAAAAGTTAGCACCAACCATTCAAAAATTTTATCGTTATAATGGTAGGGTTGGTGAAATAATGGAGTATAGAGAAAAGAAATGAGAAGCACACGAGACCGTGTGGAGATAGAAGCAGTATACGGTCTCGGTGGAGGAGAAGAATGGCGGAAGGGAAAAAGAAATGGTGGTGGTGGTTCGACTTTTTCGGGTGGAGGTTGATTAATCAACAAATCCGTGTCATTTAGGAATGTGAGTTCGTCGGCGAAAATATCTTCGAAACTTTCATCGAAGGTCCGATTGAACATTTCAATGTCAATAAGTGTCACGCCAGAATTCAACACACATGTTTTTTCAAAAACTACGGAGGTAGGAGACTCGTAAAGTTCATCTATCTTATTCTCAAAAGATTCTAAATCAAGTTGTTTTTCTAAAATTATCGAACTCAAAATATCGGGTTGTGATTCATCAACACTCGGTATCATTAAAGGAAGATTAGAAAAAGAACCAAAGAAAGTGGGAATACGAACTCGAGGGTGGGGATGGAGTGTAAAAATTAGCACAATTTGTAATGACCGATGTTTAAAAAGCGATTGTGCTAATCTATTAACCCACTGAGAAATGAAATCAAATCCCTCAAGATTCGTGAGCAAACATGGGTACGTCGAACTTGGTAAACCAAACATTGGAGATGAAAGCGTAACGGATTCTTGCGCGGTCGGAACGATGGAAAGGACGACGGGGAGTGATTTAGGAAGGATTACAGTTAAAGGTTCAGAAGGGTGTACACAGTCAGTGGAAGGAACATGATGAATTGGAAAATCCGACTCATCAAACAAAACTGGTTTATTCTCAATATTCTCCTCAAAATTTTGCTTATCCATACCATTATCATCAAAATCAAGACGCATATGAAGTTCGGGAAAAACATTTAATGATGAGAGACAATTTCAATCAAATCTGCGGGTTCATCATCCAAAATATTCCCGGCGTCAATATCCTCGATAAAGTGAAAATCAATTTTTTTAGACACCTCATCAAAAGCATGGATATTTATTAATTCAGGTTCTAGAGTGGAGGTGTAGAGGTCAAAAGGATTGGTGACGGTTTCACTCGAAAGGGGCTCTTCACAATCAGGTAAATCAAACACTATAAAGTCGCACAACTCATTACACGTTTTATCTTTAACTGGTGAATAATTTAGGACACTTGTTTGAAAACCGGAGGTGTGGGATTCAATTGGGGATGGGTAGGTTTGATTGGGAAGTGTGTACAGCTCACTCTCACCACTCAAATTCTCACTCTGTCCAACCGCCTCATCATACATTGGAATTTTTTGAGCTAGTTGGAAACTAGCTACCGGTTCACTAGGTTGTCTTGATGAATTAAGGGTGGCAATGGATGCATTCAAATTCCTCATCTGTTGGTTTGTCGCTACAATATAAGCTTCCAACGACTGTTCCAGACTAGACATGGATTGTGAAGGGGTTTCAAAATTTTTTGGATTCTAGAAACTCCTAAATGGCTGTGTAGAAGCAATGTCTAGGGAAGGTGCGAAAGTCGGATAGGACTGGTAGGAATTGAATGGTTGGACAGGAGTAAGATCAACATTTGGATAAAAAGATGAATGGACTTGTTGATCTCAAGAACTGGAAGTGTTGAAAGGAGTGAAAGATCGGTTACGAGATTGTTCAATATGTTCAGCTATAGACATGGGTTTTGGAGTTACAACAGAACTCGAAAAAGGAGTATCAACGTAAGAAGGTGGTGAATGTTGAAACGGTTGAAACAAAGTAGATTTCGGAGTCCAACTGTTTCTCCTAGATGCATCTATTCGATCTTTCAAAGAAATTTTGGGTATAGATGGGTCGTCCGTAATTCGACCAAAACAATTCGCGTAGGAAGCAAAGTTTGGTTCAGGGTACCAAAATTCGGCAAGAGTTTTGGGAGGTGGGATACCCATGGTGTGAGAAAGGAGAAAAAAAAGAATGTGATGATTTTTTTTATTTTTAATTTTTTAAATTTTTTTATTTATTTATTTTTTAAAAAAAATTGTTTTTAGAGTTTTTGAAATCTTTGAAAGAGCTTTTTTAGAAATAGTTTTGCAAAAATTTGTACGGCACTACGGCACTATCGCAATTTATATATACACAATCAAGCCTAGAGGTAGGGTCTCCTAAGTTAACTAGACTGCTCCTAACTGTTCCAAATGGCAAGTTGTGAGATTCTTAAATCGCCTCTTCACCGCCAATTGTGGCCAGGTAAGCACAAGTAAAGAAAGGAGGGATCCACTCACGAATCACCGTGAGATGGGCCTTCTAAAATTACCTTTCCTACTTGTCTAGTCTAGGCACCACAAAGTCAGATTTAGATAAACGACCGATACCTACAACCTTTCCTTTGTCCTAATGAGCACGACAGTTCTTAGTTGGCTGAGTCTAATATTTTTTAATTTAACTCGAGGGTTGATGCAAAATGCCTTTTGTGATTTTTGGGGTCCTAGGAAGGGTAATGAAATCCCCACCCAATCTGGAATGGTGTTAAAGTCCCTTAAAAGTCCGGTTTTAAAAAAAATGCAAAGCAGTAAACACAAAAATTCTAAAACACTTTCAAATTTTTTTCTATTTTGCAGCGCAAAGAATCCTGCACAAAAACAATTTATTAGGGAGGGAGAAAGATTTTTGCGCAAAGAACCCTGCAGGAAAATTTTTCAGAGGAGATTAGGGGGTTACAGAGAAGAAAAGAAAGCTTACAGAGAGTTTTCAAATGATGACGTCACCACCTCGCGGTGGTTCCGTGGTCAAAAGCGTCCAAGCACGGCGGTTTCGCGGTTGAATGGTTGACTCGGGTCTCCAAACTTCTTCTGTTGTCTGTTGCGGTCCTCCTCTATTTGTTCAGATCTGCTATTTGCTGTTTCGCTCTCTGGATTTTCCAGATCTGAATTTGTTCGTCTTTCCTATCCTACACAATTCACACAATACCTTTCAAAAAGAACAAGATGATTTTTATTTTTATTGGATTTAAAAAAAATTGTTTGTTTTTAAAAAATTTCAATTTTTATAATTTTTAATTTTTTTTATTTTTTATAAATTTTTTTTATTAACCCGAAATTACACAAAGAAAGAGACTACCGTCTCCCCAGCAACAGCTCCATTTGATTGTTATGGGATTTTATGCGCTTTCGCTTTTTAAAAGATAAATCAAAGAATATTAACCGCAATCAATAACGGCGTCGCTTGGTAGCTAGCCGGTTGAGTACGGGTCGGTCCACAGAGAGATGGATTCCTTATCTTTGTGTTATAACGAGTTAATCCAAAAAAAATAGTGTTTTTATTTTAAGATCTAAGAGTTCATTTTTATGATTTTAATTTAACAATTACGGCAGATAAATAAAATTAACAACTACGGCAGATAAATAAAATTTATAACTAGGGAAAGATAAAAAATTTACTTCTTTATTGATGAACTCTTTGACGATTACATTGAATAGAAAATCTAAGATCTGGAATTTAAAAGAGGCATCTCTAAAGAGCCACCCAAAAAGAGGCACGCTCCAAAAAGAGCTGTAGGATTCCTATTTACAGAGAATAGAAACCTTAGGATTTACATCTGATCCATATCTAGAATTACAAAAATACCCTTAAGAAAACCGAGTCAATGCACCGACGCACCGATACGCACCGCACGTGCACAGCACAGCCGCGGATCCGTGGCCATAAGCATGGTTTGGCCGCGGTTCCGCGGCCATATGGTGGGCTTGCTGGCTCATTTTTCTAGGGTTTCTTTCTGTTGCTTTTTCTTTCTGGTTTCTTTACTTGGTTCTTCAGAATATCTTCTAGTTTCTTTCAGATTTCCATAGTGCAGAATGTTGTGCACTTTTACCGTTCGCTTTGCGTTGAAGTTTTGAATCATTGTGCTGCTTTCGTACTTTGTGAAAGTCCACAACCTTCAGAATATCTTCTGGTTTCTTTACTTGATCTTCGTTTTTCCTTCAAACTGTAGGCATGATAAAAATTCTTCTATTTGTTGGTCTTAGTCTTACTTTTGTAACATTTTTTCATCATTTTCATTATTTTGTTCCGAGAACCTGTAACGTGCAACTATGTAACAGACATGGATCAAAAGCACCTGTTTATTTGTAAAATGAATAAGAATGGGGAATATAATAATGCAAAATTATGATATGAACTCCTTTCTTCAGACAACAGCTTACTAACGAATGTCGGCTGCGGGTCACTTGCCGTCCCCAAGTCAATTTTCTTGAGGTTATCTGCAGTAGTATGTATCCTATCTTCCAGCTCTTTTGGCGCTGGTGGAAACTCTGAGATCACCTCATCATCATCGTTTTCGAAGCACCAGGGAAGGTCATCCATATTCTCGGGTTCTTCTTCTGACAGCGTTATCACGTGACAGGTACGAGATCGCTTCCAAGACCGATATCGATCCGGCTCTACTCTCGCTGCATGTGTGGCTTTTGGTTCATACTTCTATGGTGGGCTTACCCTCCAACTGCTGGATAGAGCGAACCTGCCTTGCTGATACTGGTCTTCTACCCAGTCTTTGAATGTGAAGCAGCCTTCGAGAGAATATCCTATCGCTCGGTGATAGGAGCAATAGTCCGGATGATGAACTTCACATGCTTGCTCGCGGTGCTTGGACTCCGGAAGTGTCATCATCTGATATTTTATGACAAGATCGAATATCTTCTTTGTCTTGTCTTGGGAAAAAGAATATTGTCGACCCATCTTCTTTATAAGAGACGGATCTCTGCTGCTCAATTCTCGATCGCGTGGCTTCTTGGACCCGCTTTGCCGCTGTCGAACGTCTTTTCCGTTCTTTAGCTTGTTTTTACCTCTGCGTCGGGTATTCTGTATGACGGGTTGACAACGAAGGGTGTCGTCATTCTTCGTATCCTGCTGAAGGAGGCGCTGCTTCTTGGCTTTCTCGTAAATGGCCATTTCGCCGTTATGGTCATCCCGGACTTTTTGACCCTCTTCCCTTGTAAGCTTGTCCATCTGTTCTTCGAACGACGGACTTGGCATTTTCACGGCGGGACCTCGTTTTGGTTCAGGGTTAGCATATTCCCACTAAGCATCTCCTTCTTCATCGCAGTCATGTATGACATAGCAGCCATAGAATCGCTCCTATTTCTTGGATCGGATATATCCAAGCCCGATCACTTCCATTCTCCTGTTGGGCGATTTTCGCTGAGTTCCGGGGACGTTCCAGATCCTGTTGTAGAACTGAGCTTGTCGAACAATCTGCTTAAAGGGTACGCCTTGGCGCCTCAACAGCCTCTTCAATCCTTCTGTATAGTATCTTGGCAGACGGATGGGCTGAAGTCGGTCAAGTGTCTAGTCGGCACCACGCCAGACTTCTTTCTCCACTTTGGTTTCCATGGATCGATAAAAAAGGATCGCCTTTTCATCTTTTCTCCTGGGAGGGACGTAGAACATCTGCAGTTCTTCCACACTGTAGGTATTAAGTGCGTCAATTTCTTTGTAATGCTCCTGCGGGACAATGGCAATTTGGAAACTTTGATCATCGCCAGCAAAGGCTTGTACTGATGGCCGAACAGAAAATACTGCATTGACCTCATCTTCCGAGTCGCTGCCGAAGACTAGCGTAGGGGTGGACGGTCCCGGCTTGTTGCATTGGGGCGGTCCTGAATAAACTATCTCTTCCTCCTCCTCGGTATTACTCCCGAAGAGCGGAATGGTGGTGATAACTTTTTGCTTATTCTCCGGCTTATTGCACCTTTCCGTGTCTTCAAAGTCTGACAGAAAGTATTTTGCATCTTCATATTTTCGGACTTCATTCACGGAGAATGGGTTTAGTTCCCCTGTCACAGTATACTCGAGACCATCCTTGAAATACTTCATACACTGATATTGTGTAAAAGAGATGATGTTGTATTCGTGTAACCAAGGCCTGCCGAGCAAAGCATTGTAATATGTTTTAGCGTCAATGACGTGAAATTTGATGTCCGTGACGAGCAGCCCAAAGCGTAAAAGTGAGAGTACAAATGTTGGAACACTCGAAACAAGAGTCTACCCCGGACTCTCAGGGTAACAAGTCTTGGAAGAGCAGAAAAGACGACAACCGTAAAAGTGGGAGCTCCAACAAGACCAACGCCTTCAATGCGTCTGACAATGAAGACAAGCGAAAGGAAAGCGAATCCAATACCAACCGGTCTCGAAAGCCCGTGCTGGGAGGAGAAAGGCCTTCTCTAGAGGAGAAAAAGAACAAGGTTTACTCTTTCAGAAGGGACAAGGTCCGCAAGATATTCAAAGATGCCTTGAACAACGGTCTATAATTGCCAGAGTCGAAAAGACCCCACGAAGAAAAAATTACCAACAATCCTCTGTATTGCCCGTACCACCGAGTAGTGAGCCATGCGATCGAGAATTACTATATTTTCAAAGACTGGGTCGAAAAGCAATACAAGTCCAGAGAGATCAAGCTATCCAAGAGTGTGTTGGTGAACAATTAAGCTGCAACCACCATCTTTATACAGACAGAAGCTGAAGTCTTTTGGGAGTAGACAGCTTAATCCGCTGCCCCGAGAAATAAATCCGACTCGCTGCAACCTCTATGGAGCATGCACATGTCCAAAAAGATGAAGAAGAAGTCCTTCGCTACAATTTCCTGCGAAACCTGCATTATTTTATTTGGATGCTAAAACTACTTCAGAAAGAGCCCAAAACAGAATGGGAGGGGCAGAAGGAGTCCGTCGTTCCAACTACCATTTCGGCTCAATCAGGCTCAAAATCTAAAAAGCTCAGGAAGAAGAAAAGTGCAGCTCGACACGATAAAGAGTCTGCAGGGAGATCGACCATTCAAAAATATATCAATTCTCTTGAAGACTGTGAATAAAAAGAAAGAACTCTAATTCAATTGAAGGTGTTCATCCCTGTAGAAGCGGCAGAGATTCTGAAGGAGTTAGAAGAAGACTCCGATGACGAGATCCATATAGTGACCTGCTATGTCGTCCACCTTGGTAACGACTCTAAGGAAGAACTTTGTTTTCCTGAAGAGGACAAGGAGCTCGCCACGATGGCCAACCTAATCCAGCTCAGAAGCGGCAAAGCTCTATTGCCAAATCAAGGCAACGCCCTAAAAGGGAAGGAAAAACAAGTCGCTAATGAAGAAGATGGCAGAGAGCTTGCTCATAAAGACTCGAGTCCTTTCCTGGTGGACTATAATGTCTTGGCTCATCTCTGTAAGCTTCCGTCTCTCTTAAGCATCTATGATGCTCTGGTCCTGTCCCAGGATCTCAGAGATATTCTCATTCATGCTCTACAAAACCCCGAGTGGTACCATGCTCGCTTTGCGGAAATTAATATAAAAGAGGCCCAGTACACTTTGCATACAACCGCGGTCACATTTAAGGATGAAGACCTGTTACAGGGAACAGCCGAGCATAACCAACCGCTTTACGTGACAGGGTACAGCAATGGAGATCGAATTAATCGCATATTGATTGATCTGGGGTCCTCAGTGAACATCATGAACTTGCGGATTCTAAAGAGTTTATCAATGGAAGTCCGACACCTGTCAAGGGAGAGGATTGTCATCTAAGGCTTCAATAAAAACTGCCGGCAAGTTCTGGGATCCATAGCTTTACTGATTAAGTTTGGGGATCTACAAACCGAATCTAAGATATACGTGATCGACGCCGACACGTCCTAAAAGATCCTCCTGGGACGACCGTGGCTTCACAATTATGGCATCGTTCCGTCAACTCCTGGGACGTCGACACTTTTTCTAAGAGGAAAAGTGTTGTGGAGTGTATAAAAAAAGGTGAATAGCATCCAAAGGGCACTCACGCGTCTGCGCCTCACGCGCCAGGCACGTGGGCGCCGGCGGAAAAAGGGGCTTAGCTCCTGTACTGGGAGTTGTACCCCCAATTGACTTTTGGAGTTAAACTCCTAAAATAAGAACAAAAGGGCTTAGCCCCTGCACTGGTTGCTGTACTCCCAATTGACTTTTGGAGTTAAACTCCTAAAAAGAAAGACATTTTTTTCTTTTTTTTCCGGAGTTAAACTCATAAGAGATTTTCGGAGATGATGAAAGATGACCCCTTTTCTTCTCCCTTGAGCCCTATATCTTCTCTTGAGTCTTGGATCTTCCCAAAGTGGGGTTTTGGAGATGGGTCTCCTTCTTCCTCCTCTCTGTTGGCTGGATCTTGGAGAAAAAGGGGGTGAGACATAAAATCACCCCTTTTGGGGATTTGATGGAAGATCTGAGCTCCCCTTTAAGGGTTTTATAGTGAAAAACTGTTTATTTTGGGAAAAAGAAAAGTTAAACTCTTGATTTAATTCAAGAAAAGAGAAGAAGGTTTAGAACCTTGAGGAAGGAGAAGGAGGCACAGAACTCTAGACTTTTTTGAGAGAATGAAAAAAGTTCTTTTTGATTTTTTCATCAGGTTTGCCTTTATAAGCTACATGCTTTACATATAGCCCCTTGAACTTTGCCAAATAACACTTGTGTCACCCCATGCCTTATGTGCTTATCTCTTTTTGCACATAAGCCATGGGGTTTACAAAATTTTGGCCTTTTTCTTATTTCACATATATTTATTTCTATAAAAAAAAGAATTACATTAAACTAATTTATGGCTTCATTCTTTTTCTTTATGGGGTCGATCCCTTCCATGCTCGGTCTTAACCTGGGCTTGGGACCACTTGGCTTGGGCTTGACTTTGATTTTGATTTGGTCAACCGGGATGTGATTTTTGACCCCAACAAAGTACCCCCCATCAATAAATGCACACCGCGTGTGTGGGTTGTGTGCATGAAATTGATGGTTCTTGTTCTATATGGAACTTGATTTGGCTGGATTCCCTTTTGACGACGTGGAGGGTCGATGCTGCCCTTTTAGCGACTTAGACGGTCGGTGCTGCCCTTTTAGCAACTTAGACGGTCGGTGCTACCCTTTTTAAGACTTGGACGGTCGGTGCTGCCCGTTTTGCGACTTGGACGATCGGTGCTTCCATTTTAGCGACATGGATGGTCAATTTTGCCATTTTAGTGACTTGGACGGTCGATGCTCCCCTTTTAGCGACTTGGACGATCTGTGCTCCTCTTTTAGCGATTTGGACGGTCGGTGCTGCCATTTTTACGATTTGGACAGTCGGTGCTGCCTTTTTAGTGACTTGGACGGTATCAGCACCGCTAACACTGAAGCAATGCCAGGAGCGATTCATCATTTGCCCTGGAAAGACTTAGGATTTGGGTTTTGGGTCGGTATCAGCACTGCTAACACTGAAGCGTAGTACCATGAGCGACTCATCATTTTCCGTGGGAAGACTTGGGATTTGGGTTTTGGGTCGGCATCGGCATCAGCACCGCTAACACTAAACCATAGTGCCAGGAGCAACTCATCATTTTCCGTGGGAAGACTTGGGATTTGGGTTGGCATCAGCACCGCTAACACTGAAGCGTAGTGCTAAGACCGACTCATCATTTGCCGTGCCCGTTAGGGAATGATGGCTTAGGAGACAGGTTTAGATCCCTATCATCTAAGACTTTTCAATTTTATGAGCCGAAAGGATCTCATAAAAGAATTTTCTCCCTATGAGTCAAGAGGATCTCGCAAGTGTATTCTCCCTAGGAATCGTGGGGATTCCTAAGTGTGTTGCTCTTTTGTGAGTCGTAAGGATCTTATGTGGGGATTTCCTCCTCACAAGGTCGAGAGGACTTTCCGAGTGTATTTCATCTCTTTTCACGAGTTTGCGCTCTTTCGAGTTTTCACAAACTCACCAGCAGACCTGCTGTTTTTACTCACGGAGCTCTTTTGGGTTTTCATCCGTGTCTGTTTTGCTTGTGGACATACCCTTTTTTATCGGCGGTAGGACTTCAGATATAGCCTCGTCGGTAGGGCTTGAGAGAGATAAGGGTCATTTGTGCCCGTAGATTGTATACGGTTTTACAGGATGTATGATCCAGACCGTAAGGCCGGTTTGCTCAATTCGTCTGCGAATTGGAGCATTCACGCGTAGTATTTCTTAAGATACCGGCCATTGATGGGTGGCATGGGCCTTTCTCCCTCAGCATTTATCAGCTGGTAGGATCCTCCATCAAACACTTTCTCGATGACATATGGTCCTTCCTAGTTTGGCTCGAATTTTCCCTTGGCATTTTGATTTGGGATGATCGGTCTTTTTAGGACCAACACCAATTCGCCTTTCTTAAAAGCGCGGAGACGGGTCATCTTATCATAGGCCCATAATATTTGGGCTCGATACAGCTCCAGATTTTGCTGTACTGCGAGCCTCTTTTCTTCGAGGGCGTCGAGCTCTTCGAGCCGAAGGAAGACGTTTTCCTCCTCCGTCAACTCGTGTTAAACGGCAATTCTTAGGCTTGGAACTTCGACTTTGAGCAGGAGGATTTCTTCCACTATGAAGAGTAGTGAGTATGGAGTGGACTGAGTTGGAGTGCGGTGTGTGGTAAGATATGCCCACAATGCCTCGTGGAGCTTAAGATTCCAGTCTCTCTTGTTGACTGAAGCATTTTTTCTCAGGAGCTTGCATAGAGTTTTATTGAAGGCTTCGACTAGCCTATTGACTCTTAGATTATAGATGGAGGAATATCTCCAGTCTATCTTGTGCTGAGTAGTGAACCTTGAAAGTTTGAAGATTTTGAAAGAAGGCCCGTTGTCAGATATGATTCTTCTCGATGTAGCGAAGCGGCATAGAATATTATGCCGGAAGAACGTCATAATATCTTCTGTCTTGACTTCTTTTAGCGGGACAGCTTCAGCCCACCTGGAGAAGTAGTCAGTTGCGGCTAATATAAACTGATGACCTTTAGATGACGGAGGATCAATTGGACCAACTATGTCGATGACCCAAACTTCGAAGGGCCATGATGCCACCGTAGGATGCAGTGGATTGGGATGCTTGTGAATGAAGTCACCGTGAATTTGGCAGAGATGACACTTTTTTGCATGCTCTTCGGAATCCCTTATCATTGTAGGCCAGTAATATCCAAGGTGTTTGATTTGAAGCCGCATTTTGGGGTCGGATTGGTGAGCTCTGCAGACGCCCGAGTGAACTTCTTTCATGACTTTTTGGGCTTTGGCCGATGACAGACATCTAAGCCAGAGTTGGTCATATGATCTGTGGTATAGCATATTATTTACAAACACGTATCGAAGAGCTCTCTTTTTTAGCTGAATCCCCGCAGATTATCTTTCGGGCAGCTTGTCGTATCGGAGGTACTCTATGAAGGGTTCTCCCCAATTGGTCTCATCTTGAATTATTAGAGCTTCTTCAGCAGATTGTTCTCTTGTTCTACGCTTCCTTCTTCACGCAAAGAGACTGGAGGTAGAATTTGACAGCTTCTGAATATTATCAGAATTTCATCCATATCGGCATCAGCCAGCTCCTTGGCTAAGCGAGCGAGTACGTTAGCTTTTCCTTTCAACGCCCTAAGAACTCTCATCAGTTCAATGTGGGTGAACTGTTTCATAAGCTCCACCACCCGGTTTCTGTACCGAGCTAACTCGGGTTTGTGTATCTTATAGTCGTCGCTTACTTGGTTTAAGACAAACTGGGAATCACCGTAGACTCATAGCCGAAGGATTTCTATTTCTATGGAGAGCTCCAGACCAGCTATCAAAGCCTCGTACTCAGCCTCATTGTTTGAGCGAGGCTCGGTGAGAGCAAAAGAACGTCGTAGGGTTCCCATCGATGGCGTAATGAACACCAATCCTATCCCTGCTTTTATCTGTAGGATGCTTGATTTGCTGGAGGTCCTAATTGATGAGGCTCCGTCGAAGTAGAGCTCCCAACATAGCTCGTCATCCTCGAGGTGCAGCATTTATTCATCGAGTAACTCGCAATTGAGCGGTAACCCTTTTGGTACAGGATGAGAAGCAAGGAATTCGGTGAGGGCTTTCCCTTTTACTGCTTTATGAGGATCATAGATTATGTTAAATTCAAGCAGCATGGCAGCCCATTTTGCCATTCTACCGGGTAAGATTGCTTTGGTCATTAAGTGTTTGATCGGGTCAACCTTAGAGATCAGCATAACCCGATGAGCGAGAAGATAGTGTCTTAGCTTTTTCACGGCAAATACCAGGGCCAGCACTGCTTTTCGATCGGGGAATAGTTATGTTCCGCCCCGACTAATGTTCGACTAAGCTAGTAGAGGGCATTCTCTTTTCCCTCCTCATTGTTCTTGGTAAGGAGTGCACCGAGTGACTCATCTAGCATGGCAGTATAGAGGATCAATGGTTTATTTGGAATAGGAGCATCAAGCACTGGTGGGTGCAGCAGGTACTGTTTGATATTTTTGAATGCTTCTTGACATTCGGCATCCTAGACGAAAGGAGCTCCTTTCTTCATGAACTTCGAGAAGGGCCTGCATCTTCCCTATAGGGTCAAGATGAACCTTCGTATGTAAGCGAGCTTGCCTTGAAAGGATCTTAGCTGTGTCAGATTCTTCGGAGGAGGCATCTCTATGATGGCCTTTATCTTCGATGGGTCGACTTCAATCCCCCGATGTCGGACTATAAAGCCTAAGAATTTTCCTGATGACACGCCAAAAGCGCACTTTAGAGGATTCATATTCATATCGTATTCCCTCAGTCTGGTGAAAACGGTCTTAAGATCTTGGATGTGATCGACCTTGGCTTTAGTCTTGATGACCAAATCATCAACATAACATTCGACGACTTTATAGATTAGGTCATCAAAGATATTGGTCATTGCCTTTTGATATTAGCACATGCGTTCTTTAATCCGAATGACATCACCTTGTAGAAGTACATCCCGTCGGGGTTCGAAATGCTGTGTGTTTCTCATCCTCCGGCGATATCTTGATTTGATTATATCCAGACGAGCCATCCATGAAAGTGAACAACTCGTAATTTGAGGTATTGTCGACCATCATTTCTATGACCGGAAGCGAGAAATCGTCTTTAGGGCATACCTTATTAAGATCCCTGAAATCGACACAGACTCGTATCTGCCCGTTCTTCTTTTTCACTGGGACGATATACACGATCCAGTCCGTGTATTTCTCTTCCCTGATGAATCTGGCATCGATAAGCTTCTTGCTTTTCTCGATGACCTTTTCTTCCGGTTCCCTACTCATTCTTCGAGGAGCTTATTTGACTGGCTTAGCATCAGGAGATATAGACAGCTTATGTACAGCCACTTCAAGGGAGAGGCCAGGGATTTCTTTATATGTCCACGCGAAGTAGTCGGCGAGCTCATGCGGCAGGGCGATTATCTGCTCTTTCATTTTCTCTGACAAGAGTGAGATGATGTAGGTTGGCCTTGGATTATCGGTCGTTCCTAAATAAACTCGATTAGCTCGTCGAAGGTTGCTTGTCTGATATCTTCGAACTCTTGAGGGGCTTTTTCTGGCTCAACTAGCTCGTCTTCATCATTTGACTCTTCGCTGGTTTCACCAATATGAATCATGTAACATGCCTTGACATCAGGTTGAATGAAACCTATGCCCCGTTTATCTGGGATTCGTCCATCGATGAGTGCTCGGACCTGAGGCGGGCGACAAATCCCCTCATAAAACTTCGCTTCGGAGTCTGTTTGATATAACCGACATCTACACTTTTTAAAATATTCCCGCGTCTCGGGCACATAATATCTGGGGTTTAGGACGACTCTTATGCTTCTTTCATAGGGAAGGTGATTGAATGATTCTTTGTGTGTCGCGTTTTGAAAATGTATAAAGATCACAATTAAAGAGATTTGTAAACCGCAATCAATAACGGTGTCAATTGTAGGTTTGTTAGAGAGTGCGGATCGTCTACAGGGAAAGTGTGATTTGATCGTATTTGATTTAGATGAATTGAAAATTAAGAGAGAAAAGAAAAGAGAATTCGATTCATGATTTAAAAGTGAATTTCAAGAATTATCAAAATCTAGATCTAATAACAAGAACACTAAAAATCAAGAATCTTCCAATTTGAATTAGTAATCAAGATTTGTAATGAGGCTCGTAGGAATCGATTGAATCGATGGTAATGATGAAAACTTGTGATTACGTTTTCTTATCCATTGATGATTTGATGCTTGATCGATGAAGATCAACGAGAATTAGGGATTTCTTGCGGAAACTAGGGTTTCATCATCTATCCCTTGTCCTTTCGTTGATTTCATTCACACTCTAGCCTCTAGGAAATTCAAGTATCGATCGTGGATCACTAATTAAGAGCAAAAACATTCAAGGAAGCATCGCTCGAAACTAGGTTGTCGATGATTCAATTTACTAGAGTTTACAAAACTCATAAAACTTAAGAATCGTACAAGAATCTAATCATCATCAACTATCAATTTTCTCGATTCCTCCACGAGCGGAGTTTTTACTCAAATATCATATCAAAGAACACAATCAAGAATCGAGATCTAATCATAATGCTCAAATATAAAAGTAAGCAAGAGAAAGAAATTTCACCTTTTATTTATCAACAATTTTGTTACAATTCTCTCAAGATCTACAAGATTCAAGGAAAGAACTAGATCGTTGATTTCGCTCCGCACCGTCTCCGTGAGTCGCAGATCGTTTTGAAGATCACTTGCTCGGTTAAAGATCGGCTTCGCTTATAAAAGGTTGAAGGCTTCTTGCTTGATTTGTACTCAAAAGATCTTGAATTTGGCTTTGGTGATTGGATTAGGATTAGGGTTTGAATGCACAAGTTGTGTCACTCAACTTGTGGGATTTTGGCTCAATTTTCAACAACCTTTAGATAAAAACTTTAGGGTCCCTTTTATAGCCTTAGGATTGGGATTAGCTTCCTAGTTTAGCTTCACTTGTAAACTTGGTAGTTAGGTAGAAGGTTCTAGAGTTAGTTAGTTAGGGCCAGCTTCCTTCATAAGCTTGGAGGTTAGGGAGAAGCTTCTAGGCTTAGGTAGTTATGTGGCTTGCTTAAGAAGTTTGGGAGTGTTTAGCTTGAACAAAGAGCTTAGATGTTCGGACAGAAGCTTCTGGAGATCTCTGGAATTTGCATTGGCTGAAATGAGTGTAGACCCTGAAATAAGAAACCTGACATGAAGCCCTGCAGATGATGTGTCTTTATGGCCGCGGATCCGCAGCGGGAAGGGCCCTACGGCCGCGAATCCGCGACCCTTTGAAGGCTTTAGTGCATGGAAATTCTGGCTGATGTTGGTGTTGTTCTTTTGGCATTTTTCTGATGTGTAGAATCTCACAATTCTTTCTAGTTCACTGTCAGATCTCAAGTCTTGGACTAGGCATATTTTTCTCAGCACTTTTAACAGTTTCGGTTCTTTTCCTGGAATTTCCTGTACGGATTCTCGAGACAAGTGTTGCGCTATACAAAAATTATGCGATGCAATGATAAACACTCAATTTCCCTTAAATTGTTGGTTTTAAAGTATAACACAAGTTAGTTGGTATTTTACGGCTGTTTTGTTAATATGTGCTAAATTCATACTGAACAACTTTAGATGAGTGCAAATGGTAGGGAAATTGATGTGTTAAAAATGCAATATTTTCGACTGATCAAATTCCCCCAAACTTATTGTAACACTCAAGCCCAATGTTACTATTTTTCAATTACTGTTTGAGCATAAGGTGGTACTCATTTCATTTATCTTGCTTGTTTGTGGCTTACTGTAAAATTTTACCCGGTAAAGTCATTTCTGCATATAACAAATTTTGGCATCGAAAATAAAATTAAAAATATTCATCTTGGCCTACTTGACACCCCTAACCCCGTTGTAGCGTCCGTGCATCGTGTTCTGGTCCCGTTCAGTGAAACGGGCGAGTTTGGATGGCTACGCGCACGTACGTGTGTCCGTTTTGGGGGTATGCTTTTTAATCTTAAGGCACTTAATTTTAAAATTTGGAACACGCTTAAAATCCTATTATTTCAATTTCAAATTTTTGTATCCGACCCGGGCGCGATTTGGAAATGTTTCGCCAAAATCCCAAATTTTTAATTATATTTAACCTTCATATATTTCGTAACTGTATAAATATTTTACTGTTCTTTCTTAATCTAATAAATCTTTATTCTTTTCCCTATCAAAACGTTTCCCTCAGCCAATCGGCGAGCTCCGTTTCCGTGGGCCCCGTCTCTCTCTCTCCTCTCTCTATCTCTCTATCCTTCATATCTCTCCTCTCTATCCCTCATATATCTCTCTCTCCCCCTCAAATCTCTTTTCTCTCTCCTATAATTATTTAAACTTCTTTCCTTCCTCAATATATTTTCTCACGAGAATACAGAACCCACCGTCGCGCAACCCTACCGCCTCACCCCCGTCGCCGCCGCAACCCCATCTCCGATGACACCAGCACCCTCGCCTTATCTTCCTCGTCTCAACTACAGGCCCACTTCCTCCTCCCTTCTCCCGGTACACCCCGACCAGACACGCGACCGCCTGCACGCTAGCCGTGCCCTCGCCGCCGCAGCCCCGACGCCGGCGCCAGCATCACCTCCATCCTTGCCTCCTCAGCCTAGTCTCACTTACTTCCTCCTTCTTCGACCCCGTACACCCTGCACCTTCGCCGCAGCCACCGCAAACCCCTTGCACACCGTCGGACCGCCGGATCTGTTGCCGCCGACGATCCCGCCTCTGTAGCCCCGGCCTCACAAGCAACCCTCGGTGAGATCACTTCCCTCCTCTCTCCCTTTCTTCTCTCCTCCTCCGCTAATGTATTTCTTGTTCAGATTCCCCCGCGGTCACTGTAGGCCACCGCCGGAGCCGTCGACCTCATCGTCGTTCTCACGTGTCCCCTCTGGATAAGCCACAAGAACAGAACCGTTGTAAACCTTCGCTCCTTCCTTGTTTCTCTTCTTTTCTTGATTTCAAGTCTTGACCGTTCACTGTTCACCTTTTCGCCAGAATCCGACGATGCCGACGACGTGATCCGACGTTCCAGCGAGGTACTCCAACCCGCGTGGTTCCATTGTTTGTTGTTTGGGTTCAATCCGTGAACCGTGCGCCCGTCGCGAGTTTCCCCGCCGACGTTTACGTTCCGTTTTTCCCGGTTCGCGACCCGTAGAGGCAAGTACCCCTTGCTACATGATATACAATATTTACATATATATTATGACACCCTAAAACCTGTAAATTTAACTTGGTACGATCATTTCTCATTTCGGGTACAATATTACATTATATCATTTTACCGTTAAACTTGGAACCGACAGTTGCAAATTGAACCTAATAACCATATTTACCTGTTTAATCACATTTTTAATGTTAACGTAACTTATGGCATTTTATCCCTGTAGTTCTGTTCCATTCGGACACTCGTATGCATTTAACCTGAAATAGCTGTACTGAACCGTTACATAAATCATTGCACCTCTAAGGGTTCTTAAACCTGTTAACATGACTAAACGGCTATACTTGTCTTACTGCACTCTTGTAATCATCTCTGTGACAAATTTGATAACTGTATTGCAAATTGAATGAAACTGCCTATTACTTAATTCATTGCTTATCTCATGTTGTTGATACCCATGCTAGATTAAATAACTGATTGTGAGCACACCCACGATATTGTTTACATCTTGACCTGACTTGCTACATATATATATTGATATACCTGATATGGTACCGTACACTGTTGACTTGACCCTATGTACCATGACCTGACCCGTTACCTGATCTTGTGTCTAATGCCAACAAACCTGACATGTAGTCCTCATGGACCGTTCCTGTTGTCTATCCAGACAAACCTGCCTTTACCTGATCCTGTGTTGGCATTAGTTCTTGATTACTGAATACCTGATTTGACATACATAACTTGGGGGTATGAGGAAATCAAAGGTGAAACCTGACTTGTAACTCAACAGTTCACTACCTGTTCTGATCAGTCTTACGGGCTAGGCCAGCCCCGGAGTGATGATGCTGACATCACTCGCCCATCCTGCTACCTGTTACTGCCTAGCGGCACGTCTCAGTTTCAGCCCGAGAGTCATTGACCGTGGTCACAGGCATGCACGGGATACTATTGAGTTACATCGACGATTCATCAATTGATTTCAAAGACTCTAGAATAGAAAACCTAATAAAACAGTTTAGTTTACCCACTGCACACTACCCTGCACTGCTTGATTCATATTATTGTTACTCTCATTTATTCATGTTTATATTGCATTGCCTGCTACACTGTTCATATTATATTACTTGATGACATGACGCGCTGACGTCTGGGTTTTGCATGGCCCAGATTCCGTACCGCTGTTGCAGTCCGAGCAGGAGTACTTCAGCCAGCAGGCTGAGCTGTGAGGTGTCAGTAGTAGTTAATTTTATTTTCTGCATTTATTTCCAGATGTGAGCCCGCATTATGGGACATACATTTCAGTTATTTGTATTAGATCATTTGCTTCCGCATTTATTTATTATTGACTCCTGTTATCTTGGATTATGGACATATTTAGATAGTTTTATTTTGTTTTTGATATCTCTACAGCCGTAATGTGACTGTGGATGGATGCTTCCTACCCACAGGTAGCATGGTTGGCTATGTCACGTGCCTATTTTAGTGTACTCTGGGAAGCGGGGCGTGACATGGTTCTTTTGGTATCAGAGCCATAGGTTCGTTAGATTGATTCTTTTATAGTTGGGTATTGTACCCAATACACGAATCAGAATACCCGTGTTTAGGAAACATGTCCTGCCACCTTACCGTTTACCATTCTTGAATCACATTCTTCCTGATTATATCTTTTACGATGTGCAAACTTCCTTTGCATATCGACTCGAAAAACCTAATTTCTTGTTATCTCTAGGACTTAGGCGACTTGGGTGGAGTTAACTAATTGTGGCTATGATACCGCGGCATAGTTACAATACGGTACTCTATTTAAGTATCTTGGAGTTCTAGGCTTGATCTATATATTGAATCTATCATCATGCTAATGTTGGGTGTTTTGATTTCAGGAATATGGCAGATAAGAATTTGAAGACGTACTAGAGGCTTGTGGACGAAGCTACCATACTTGGAGTGATAAGAGGAATGCTGGAAAATCAAAAGAGACAGACCGAGCTGATCCAGTAGCAAGCGGACTCATTCCAGGAAGGTTTGCGGACCGTTCAGCAGTCCGTAGACAAAGTTGAAGCTAAACCAGTTGATCGAGTTAGGACCGTAGCAGATTTCAGGCGTTTGGGTCCGTCTACATTTACTGGTTTGGAGGAGTCGTTGCCAGCCGAGCAGTGGCTAGTTGACACGGAGAATTTGCTGATTGCGGCACAGATTCCAGATGACAAAAGAGTTGATGTGGTACGCATTCAGTTAGTGGACTACGCCCGAGAATGGTGGCTTGTGGAGGAGACCCGCTTGCCCAAGCCGATAAAGTGGGCGGATTTTTCTAAGAGTTTCCTGGAGAAGTTCTTCCCGCGGACTGCATGGGAGAAAATGGAAGAGAAGTTTATTGGGCTAAGGCAGAATGGAGCACTCATGGATGTGCATGCAGCAGAATGGACGAGACTCGGCAGATTCGCTGGACCTTTAGTCGCTAACGATGCAGACAGGGCATGGAGGTTCATGCGCAGCTTGGATGTTGACATCCAGAAGCAGATTGTCTCCCTGGGTTTGACCACTTTCTCACAGGTTCTTACGGCAGCTCGGGAACAGCAGAGTTTATCTTGGATGAAAGGGAGTTTGCAGCAAACAGCAGTTGCGGCAAGGAAGCCCGCATTTGTACCTAACCGAGCTCATGGTCGCAGAGGTATCCCACTGGACCGTCGAGGTGTAGCACCCATGAAGAAGCCTGTGATCGTTGATCGAAGAAAGAGCGTGATTTATGACTACTGTCGTTTACGTGGGCACGTGCAGAAGGAGTGTCGAAGGAGGCTGGGACTTTGTTTGGTTTGTGGAGCGGCTGATCACGCAGTTGGTGCTTGTCCGTCGAAGCTTCGTACGAGGGATGATATTCAGAAGCCTCCGCAGAGACTGTTCCAAGGAAAAAACAGCTGACTCAAGGACCTAATCAGGCTCGAGCTTTTACCTTGACAGCAGAGGAAGCTAAGGCGTCAGGAGAAGTCGTTTCAGGTATTCTACTCGTTCATGGTTTTCCCGCATTGGCATTATTTGATTCTGGTGCATCCCATTGTTTTATGTCATCCAAGTTTATAACTACACACTCGATTGCCTGCACGACCCTGTCTAGTTTCTGGGACATACACACTGGGAATGGGAAAATCATATCTAGTAGGGAGTGTAAAGATTGTTCAGTTGTTGTGTGCGGACGGGAGCTTTTTGCAAATTTCTTGGTGATTGATACAGGCAGCTACGAAGTCGTCTTGGGAATGGATTTTCTTGGCACTTTCCACGCTCACATTGATTGTAGGGCAAATAAAGTAATTTTCCAGATTCCCGGACATCCCGAGTTTACCTTCACAGGAGGAAGCAGTTCTGTCGGGCCAGTCGAGTTTAGGGCTAGGCCGACAAACAATATCCTTGCAGCAATGGAAGTTGATAATGGTGAAGGGCCGGCGGTTGTTCGCGATTTTATGGACGTGTTTGAAGATATATCGGGTTTACCGCCGAAGCGAGACGTGGAGTTCGCAATTGATCTTATTCTTGGTGCAGCGCCAGTATCTAAAGCGTATTATCCAATGGCACCAGTAGAATTGGAAGAAGTCAAGAAGCAGGTTGCTGAATTGCTTGAGAAAGGTTGGATTCAAAGCAGTAACTCGCCTTGGGGAGCTCCAGTTCTTCTAGTAAAGAAGAAGGATGGCACAAGAAGGATGTGCATCGACTGTCGAGAATTAAACCGGGTGACTATTAAGAATAAGTACCCGATCCCTCGCATTGGAGAACTTTTTGAGCAGCTTAGTGGCTCGAGGGTATTCTCGAAGCTGGATTTTCGATCCGGATATCATCAGGTTCGAGTGAAAACAGAAGATATTTGCAAGACGGCGTTCTGAACTCGGTATGGACATTACGAATACTTAGTGATGCCTTTCGGAGTGACGAATGCGCTGGCAGTATTCATGGACTTGATGAACCGAATCTTTTCACCGTTCTTGGACCAGTTCATTATGGTATTCAATGACGATATTCTGGTTTACTCAAAGGGTATTGAGGAGCATGCTGAGCATTTGAAGATCACACTGCAGACGTTGAGACAGGAGAAATTGTATACAAAGATGAGTAAGTGCGAGTTTTGGCTGGAGGAAGTGAAGTTTTTGGGGCATGTTGTGTCTGGCGATGGAATTGTCGTCGATCCAGAAAAGATTGCAGTAGTTCGAGATTGGCCGATTCCAAAGAATGTTGCAGAGATAAGAAGCTTCCTTGGACTCGCTGGATATTACAGGAGATTTGTAGAGAACTTTGCTCATCTGGCGGAGCCGCTAACCAAGCTTACGCGCAAGGAGGTACCTTTTGTATGGACGGATAAGTGTGCGTTAGTTTTTGAGACGTTGAAGCAGAAGTTGATAACCGCCCCTATTCTGACCATGCCAGACAATTCCGGAGGATTGGTGATTCACAGCGACGCATCTGGGAAAGGACTGGGATGTGTTTTGATGCAGCACGGTAAGGTTGTAGCGTACGCATCGAGACAATTGAAGACCCATGAGAAGAATTATCCAACTCATGACTTGGAGCTTGCGGCTGTGATTTTCGCTTTGAATATTTGGAGACACTACCTTTTAGGCGAAAGGGTCGAAGTTTTTACAGATCATAAGAGCTTGAAGTATGTGTTCACACAGAAGGAGCTGAATATGAGGCAGCGTAGATAGTTGGAACTGATGGCTGACTACGATCTTGATCTTAAGTACCACCCGGGGAAGGTCAATGTCATGCCGGATGCGCTTAGTCGGTTACCAGCAATTCAGGTGTTAACTATCCAGAAGGAGCTCGTTGAAGATTTTCGAAGATTTGACTTGGAAGTTGTGCTACCACATTCTACGGGACAGTTGATGCAGCTACAAGTACAGTCATCATTGATCGAGAATATTAAAGCAGCTCAATCGCAGGATCCTAGACTGCAAAAGTTTCGAGAGCAGATTGAAGCCGGACTACGAACAGATTTATTGATCCACGAAGATGGTTCGCTGAGGTACGGTAGCCGTTTGTGTGTGCTAAAGGGTGATGTTCGTGAAGAGCTTATGAAGGAGGCACACAGTTCAGCTTATTCTGTGCATCCAGGAGGCACAAAGATGTACCGAGATATTCGACAGCATTTCTGGTGGGATGGCATGAAGCGGGAGATTGCTCGCTTGGTGGCTAAGTGCTTGGTGTGTCAGCAAGTTAAGGCTGAACATCAAAGGGTTGCTGGTTTATTGCAACAACTTCCGATTCCTCAGTGGAAGTGGGAACATATAACCATGGATTTCGTGACGGCTTTACCGCGGAGTCCAAAGGGCAACAATGCTGTATGGGTTATTGTTGATCGGTTGACCAAGGCAGCCCACTTTATTCCTTTTCGTGTTGGTCAATCAACAAAGACCTTGGCGGAGCGGTACATGCAGGAGATTGTAAGATTGCATGAAGTACCGGTGAGCATCGTGTCCGATCGGGACACTCGGTTCTTATCACACTTCTGGAGGAGTTTATAGGAAATTTTGGGGACTCGATTGAAGTTTAACACAGCTTACCATCCTCAAACTGATGGCCAGTCGGAGAGAACGATCCAAACTCTTGAAGATATGTTGAGGGCATGCATGTTGGATTTCAAGGGTTCTTGGGAGGATCATCTATATTTGGTAGAGTTTTCTTACAACAACAGTTTTCAGGCAACTATCCAGATGGCTCCGTTTGAAGCATTGTATGGTCGTAAGTGCCGTTCACCTGTTTGTTGGGATGATGTCGGTGAACGAAGCTTATTGGGACCAAATTTGGTTGTGCAGACAGTTAAGAAGGTTAACACTATCAGAAATCATATGAAGGCAGTACAAGACCGACAGAAGATTGGGCTAACACGTCAAGAAGACCTCTAGAGTTCGCCGTGGGTAATTTGATATTCTTGAAGATATCACCGACTAGAGGGGTGATTCGTTTTGGGAGTCGAGGAAAGCTTAGTCCTCGATTCATTGGACCCTTTGAGATCTTGGAGTGTGTTGGTGAGATAGCGTACCGTTTGGCGTTACCGCAGTCCTTGGCGAATGTGCATGATGTGTTTCACGTATCCCAACTCCGTAGGTATGTTCCAGATGAAACGCACGTATTGGATCATTCGGAGTTAACAGTACGGGAAGACTTGACTTTTGAGGAGCGACCGATTGAAATTATGGATCGAAGGGAAAAGCTTCTTAAGAACAAGGTTATCCCCCTTGTGCTTGTTTCTTGGGGTAATCGCTCGCATGGAGAGTCCACTTGGAAACGAGAAGATAAAATCCAACAGAAGTTTCCTCACCTTTTCTTGTAGTCTTTTTGTATTCTTGGAATTTCGAGAACGAAATTCTTTTTGTAGTTGGGTATAATGTAACACCCGAGCCCAATGCTACTATTTTTCAGTTACTGTTTGAGCATAAGGTGGTACTCATTTCATTTATCTTGCTTGTTTGTGGCTTACTGTAAAATTTTACCCAGTAAAGTCTGTTCCCCTCCGAACGGCGGCCGAGACGTTATGTCTGTACCTGAGGTTCGGGGCAGATGCTATTTGGTTTTATCCGTCTATCTCTCCGAAGATGCCAAGTTGACTTATGGCACCGTGTATCGGAGGTTTAGGCGGATGCGGCCGGTGTAGCAGACTTCGTCAGATTCCCCCTCAGGGTGAGGGGTTTTTGATTGTGGGGACACTCTTCCCTGCAGGCGCAAGCCCCTGCAGTTAATTACGCTATCGCATTGCGATAACAACTTTTTCCTTCTCCAGAATTTCACTTCGTGTCGTGTATGTTTGTTTTGTTTGTGGTTGCCCGTGGATTGTATACGGAGACTTAGTGATGTCGTCGCCCGTAGGACGTGGATTAGTCCAAATCCGTGTTTGCTTAGATTTGGGTTTGGTGTTTTTTAGTTTAAGGATGCATTAGTCGCATTGCGGCTAAGATCAACTTAAACCTTCGTTAAGGATACATTAGTCATGTTCTAGACTAAGATCAACTTAACATAGTGATTGATTTAATTATCTGGCCGTCGGGACTCGTCACCTCTCCGACGTCGTTGAGGGATTACAACGACAGGCGTCTGAGGAGTTCAAAGATGTACCCTTGAACCAAAGTTGATTTGGGGTTTTATTGTTTATTTAAAGATCTAAGGACACATTAGCCGTAGCTGGGGCTAAGATCAACTTAGACGGGACCGTTTAGATCCGACAAGAGAGAGCATTTGGGCTCTATTGTGACAGTTTAAGGACATGGCGGTCCATTGCCAGTTTTAGGGACGTGGTGGTCCATTATTAGTTTAGGGACGTTTCGGTCCGTCGCCAGTTTAAGGACGTAGTGGTCCAATATTAGTTTAGGGACGTTTCGGTCCGATTTTAGTTTAGGGACGTTTCGGTCCGATTTTAGTTTAGGGACGTTTCGGTCCGATTTTAATGTGTGGTCGTTGGGACCCGTCACCTCTTTGACGTCGTTGAGGAATTACAACGAGGGATGTCAAAGGAGTTCGGAGATGTACCCTCAAGCCGGTCGCGAATTGGTTTAGGAGAGCCATTTTGCTCAGTCAATTTAATTTTAAGGACTTACAGCCAGGATTGGGTTAAGTCCAATTTTTATTTATTTTAGGCTTTGCCTGACTGAAAGAATCAATCCGAATAGGGCTCTGCCTCTTTATTATTCTTGCAGTTTGATTTGGGCCAGCCCCTTAAGAATTTTCAAAACAGGGCTCTGCTCTTATTATTTCTTGTGATTTGATTTGGGCCAGGCCCTCAAGAAGTTTCCAAAGAGGGCTCTGCCCTTTTATTATTTTTGTGATTTGATTTGGGCCAGGCCCTCAAGAATTTTCCAAATAGGGCTCTGCCCTTTTATTATTTTTGTGATTTGATTTGGGCCAGGCCCTCAAGAATTTTCCAAATAGGGCTCTGCCCTTTTGTGATTTGATTTGGGCCAGGCCTTTTTAAATAATGAGTTGCATTTATGCAGAAACTCAAGAATTTTTCAGATTTGAGAACAAAAGTGCACAGCACTTTTGATCTAAATTTGGATCAAAGGAAAACAAGTTTTTCTTCTTGTTTTCCCTGATTTTACAGAACCAAGGGTTCATATCAAGTGCAAGGCACTATTTATCCTCTTTTTTTTTATTATTCCCTTTTTAATCTTCTGTTCTTCAGAAATTTTACCTTTACCTTTTTTTTCTTTTTCTGTGTTCTTGATTAATCTCCAAGAGTTCTTTTTTTTCTTCAGAAGTTGATGATGCCTTTAAATGAGGTCTGGGGTCTTATTTATAGTGCTCACAAATTTGTTGAATTTGTTACCAAGATCTTTCCTGAATAATTTTGGGAATTTTCCCACCATTGGATCTTTGATCCAAGGGTCCCTATTTTACAGAAGAAATCTTCTTGTTTTAACAAGAACAGAAAAGATTTACTTAAATTTTCATTCTGTTGCTGCGCAACTCATCAGCGCGTGACACGTGTCGCGCAGTCGTGCGCTTGCGCAGTTGCGATTGCGCAACCGCGCAGACACGTGTCGCGCAGCTGTGCGCTTGCGCAGTTGCGATTGCGCAACCGCGCAGACACGTGTCGCGCAGCTGTGCACTTGCGCAACAGTGATTGCGCAACCGCGCAGACACGTGTCGCGCAAGAGTGCACTTGCGCAACAGTGTCATGCAGCGGTGCGCTTGCGCAACTGCGCAGACACGTGTCGCACTGTGGGCCGCTTGCGCACTGCGCAACGCACGGAATTCGAAGCGTTGCTTCAGAAAATTTTGAATTTTCAAAATTCAAATGAGCCTTGCTCAGATTGGGGGAACAAATGCCCCCCCACCGTTGTGCTTACGTGGCGCGACGTAAGCGCAACGGTGGCCAGGGTCAGTTGAAGGGGCGCAGGCGCCTATAAATAAGACCCTTGGTCTTTGTTAATTTCTTTACCATCTTCAAGATTTCTTATTTTCAGAGCCTTGCTCTTGCCTTCAAGAACTTCAGAGCCTTGCTCTTGCTTCCAAAGTTAGAACTTTTTAGAACAACTTTAGGTAAAAATTAATCTTAAATTAAATTAATCTTAATTAATAGAGCCTTACTCTCATAGATCTTTTGATCTAAGGAAAACCCCTTTGGGGTTTCACCAACAGAGCCTTGCTCTTAAGAACTTGTTTCAGGGTTTCTTAAACCATGAACAGAGCTTTGCTCTTTGGCAAAACATAGATCTTTTGATCTAAAAATGAAGAACTCTTAAGAGTTTTCATGGATCTTTAAGATCCCAATTTTTTTTAATTTTTAATTTTTTAAGAATCAATTTTCCTTTGATGGATATTTCCATCATTATCACAGAGCCAAGCTCTTTTAAGGAATCTTGTTCCCCTGAGACCAGAGTTTGACATGTGTCACTCTGTGACAGAGCTTTGCTCTAAAAGAGGAGATTTTCTCTTTGTCTCCAGGGACTTCCTCACCAATGGGTGTATTCTATTGGGCCCTTTTTATAAGTTGACAGTCCTATCTAATGATGGGATTGTCTTATTAAATGATGCACATCACCCGGATTTTGTGGGTCCCCTTTTTGTCCCTTACCCACTGCATCACAGTGTGGAGCGAGATTTTTATATATATTTTTTAAATGCCAAGCGTTAAGCCACTAATGATGTGTGTTTCTTTGTCTTTCCACAGAACATGTCTGACGACTTGTCTTTTCCCTTCGTTCGCTCGGAAGGAGGGTTCCTCCATGCGCCAGTGGATCTGGTGGTATTCGCTCTTATTAAAGATCGCGATCCTGAGTGCAAACAGCTCCACCTGTGGGGAAGGTGGTATAGCCAGATCATCCAAGGCCGTCGCAGTTTTAGCTCCGCCGCGCCTTCTGAGCCCATAGTCACACTCCCCTATGCGGACGAACCCCCGGTGAAGTATGCCGTGGAGGTTAAGAATTGGAATTCTGATGACCTCCTTCAGCCCGCAATCGGCGCCATCCCCGTACAGCCGCCGCCGGCGATAGACATTCTGGGGAGGCGAATCTGTCAGGGCGAAGCACGCCCTTGGGGACAGGCTTATAACATTGGAATGATCCCGCGACCCCCCGCCGGATATTTGCCGTGGGCCCGGTACATTCTATCGGCGAAGAGGACCCACCTAACGAAGATTGGTCTATACTCAGCCGTCTTCGTCTCGCTATTTGAGTACCCCTCTCCTCCAACGTGGTGGATAAAGGCTTTCGTTGAACAATGGAATATCCCCACCCATACCTTCCTGATGGCGGAAAAGGAAGTTTCTATCTCTTTGGAGGAATTCGCCGAGATTTCAGGTCTGCCAATGAGGGGAGAGCACTTCGAGGAGTTGCTTCCTCCTGACGAGTATGTCTTTGCCACCAAGCAGCTGGTATTTGACTTAACCCCGGAGAATGCCATTCAGCATCAGCATCCGGGTTTGGTGAAAGTGTTGGAGATCTATGAGGAACTCCATTTGGAATCGGGAGACAAGGGCGTCAGTTTCGCAGCTTTCGTTGCTCGCTTTATCCGCCCAGAGTTCTTATCAGAGCAGAGCGAGAAGTTCGCTCAGCTCGACGACCCTTTTGGTTTCGGTTTGGATCGCCGACCCGTATCGGAGAATGACCAGAGGGCTTTCTATCTCCCCAATGCTGCCGTCGTCGCTTTCTCGGAAATCGCCGTCCCCGACATGGATGAGGAAACTTTCTTTATTGGGTTCCTGGGCTTGTGGCTATGCAACTTTGCGCTCCCTATGCACCCGCGCTTCATGCGGCCCTCTGTCTTTTACCCGGCACATCGGATGGTGGCCGGTCTGCAGTTGTCGGTAGGGATTGCTGGGTTAGCTTATCTTTATCATGGACTCAGCGTAGCGGCGGACGCCAATGATCCTGGGACACAGCCTGCTAATTTCCCAATGCATTACTTTGTTTCTTGGATGGAGATGCACGTGCGAGGGGTGTTTGGCGCCCACAAGACTCCTCCATTCTTCGAGAAGTACAGACTCCCGAGAGTCATACGGTTAATCGGGGCTTCAATCGTGTTTGCATCCCCGCGGGATTCTAGGGGACTCCTCCTGCGCCCACATTTGGTCGGAGCGACGACTTCTTTCGTGGATAAGGTCATCACTATAGGCTCGGAGACTACTAAGTCGGTGGTGCCCCTACGTGACGAGTTTAAGGGCGGGGCTTCTGTGCTGAAGGCTCGGGAAATTGTCCACCTTTACTCCATTCGGCCGGGCTACCTAGTGTTTCGGCAGAATGAGACGGCTTTGTTCATGAGGTATAATCCGCATCGATTTGCCCAGCAATCAAGCTACAATCAGGGGATCCCGATGGAAGCCTTCTTGGAAACGCCCGTGGTTGGCCCAGAGGGGGTAAGGAATGCGATGCATCACTTTATACGGCTTAATACGGGTTCCTATTTCTTCATCAGTGAACCCAGCTGTGTCCCCAAGATGCTTAATTCGTATGTGGCCTGGTATGCGCACGCTATGGGCCCAATCATTCTAATGGAGAAACGCATGCTGGTCGACCGTAGGGGTGCGCCTCCTGGTGGTGATCGTAAGGCTCCCTTGCAGCCAAGGACCCAGGTCACCCTCCCGATAAAAGAGGCCGGAGCTGACCGACCACGTCTGTTGGCCCCTCCGCGTGGATTGCCACTGCCTACTGCGGTGGATGCACCAGCGGCGCCCCGTGTTCCGACAAAGACGGTCAAAGTGGTATCGCCAGAGTCGGGCGCAGGAGCGGATATCGGGACTCGCCGCCCGAAAGTGACTGCTAAAACTGCCAAGCGCAAAGCTGGTCCGAGTGGATCCAAAGCTGGCGGACAGAAGAAGAAGAAGTCCACCCTATCCCTCGATGCGATCCTCAGCTCAAAGCCTGCGGCTTCTCCTGCCGAGGCCATATGCGAGTACGGCAGCAATGAGGGCTTTGTGGTGGACCCTGCGGACACCAATTTGGCTGCCGCCATTGCAGCTTCGGAGCGATCGGCGAGGCTCGAAGCGATGCTGAGTAAACTTGCTGAGTCCGGTAATCATCAGACGCTTTATTTGTTATTTCATTGCACTTTGTATTATTACATTTAACTAACATTTGCTCCATTTTTAACAGGTGTCTCTACTGAAGATGCCATTGCTGCCTCCCTGAAAACCTTCCAAGAGGAGGAGGAGAAACGTGCCCTAGCAAGCGTCGGTATGTTTTATCCTTTTCTCTTTTATACGGCAATTTTGTTGTCTCTCTATGATAGTCAATCTGACCTCCTTTTGTTTCTTTACAGGGGTTGTATTAATCGGCGCAAGGATCCTTTCCGAGCCCGTCACCGAAGCCCCGGCCCCGTCGAAGCTGCCGCAAGAGCCTCGGCTTGATGCAACGACGGGGGATGCTCTGAAAAATCTGGAGGCATCCCTCTACACGGATGAGGATGCTTCACTCAAGGAAGCTCTGATGACATCCGTCTCAACGGCTCGAGAAGAGCGGAAGCGGTTGAGACGTGAAGCAAAGGCGCGGAAAGCTGCTTTGGCCACGGGAGCGGGCCCTAGCACCATTCCTCACGCTAGTACTCCTTCTGAAGAGCATCCTATTGCCCTGTCTACTGCTCGTCGGCAAGTGGCGCGCGCGGTTCGGAGCGCCAATGATAAATCTGCTTCAGGTAGTACTTCTTTCAGAATCTTGTCGTACGAACTGTAGAGCTATTGGCTTATACGTATCTCATTTTGTAGGGTCAAGTCCAACTGAGGGGGAGGCGGAGACGACCGTTGAACCCAGGGGAGCGGAGGAAGCGATACCTGCTGAACCCGAACCGACAGTGGGCAACGTTGTCGGGGTCATAGGGCCTGGAGCCGAGATTGAGGAACCTGCCGCGGAGAGGGTCATCGATGCCGCACCTGAAGTGGCGGTAGATGAGGTGATTGTCTCGACCGTGCCGAAGGCGGTAGAGGGCGAGGTGCTTGAGGTTGGGGACCTCGTGGTGCCGATGGACGAGGCAGCTGTCATCGCTGATCCTGAGGGAGTAGCGGGTGAGGCGGCCATGATTCCTGAAGACGAGCTAGGCGCTCCTTCTCAGGAATCTGGCAATGTTCCTATCTTGGCCCTCCCTGCCTATGGTCCCCCGCCGCCTGTAGAGCTTGAGAGCATAACAACGGTTCCCCTTGAATCGGGTGATGAAGCTACAGGCGGTGGCCTTCCGTCAGTGGAGGAAGGGACTGCCTCCGTTTCTGCGGGCAGTTTGTCAGGTAAATTTTAAATGGCCAATGTTCTTCATTTATATATACCTCACGATTCCTTTTAACCAGTTCGTCTTTGTTTTAAACGCAGGTGCGGCTGGTGCCGATGCTCCATTGCCTGAAGGCACACCGTCAACCATTGCCTTGGCGGTGGTTGCTCCTCAGCCTTCCCTTGTGCCATCGCGGATGTCGGAAGGTATAAGTTTACGACTTATGCATTAATCTTTTAACGTGTAGCCTATGTACTAACGTTATACCATTATGCTCTTTTCAGGAGTGTTCTTCGATCATCTGTATCAAGTGCTGCTCCCACACTTCTCCTTCCCATCCGAGCTAGCTTCTTCCTCTAGGGGTGCCGGTAAGTGCTGTCTTGGTCTCTTTTGAAGGAATATAGGATCGCATCTGACTTTTCCTCTTCTTGATTGCAGTGCCTCAAATCGAAGGAGGGGACACCAGGCCTGCGCTGCCACCGGCGCCTCCGGCTTTGCCGTCTGTTGCGACTGGTACAGATATTCTTTTCCCCTTTTTATATGATCTTTTGCCGACTTTTCGAATCATTGTTTGACCAGGTTTCGTTTTGCAGCCATTGTTCCAGCTCTGACCTCTTTTGAGTTTCACGTCCTTTCGCCGGCGGGTCCTTTCTTGAGACGCCCATCTTCAAAGGGTGCTGTGATGAGCCTGGGTATGCTGAGCGGGTACATCGAAGAGCTCAACATGGATGCCCTTCCTTCTGCCGTAGATTTCGCTGTGGATGTTAATCCAATGTTGGCGGCGCTCGTAACTTTTCATAACGAAGGCGTCGTCAAATCATGGGTTAACTACTGCAGAGAGATCGAGGCTCGCCTGCATCGGTTGGAGTCGACACGCCCTTCTCCCGAGGTTTTGGCCGCGAGCGCCGAATGGACAGCTTGGCTTGAGCAAAGCGCCTCTTATCTCCGCCATTTGGAGCAGGAGGCAGCTTTACGGCTAAAGGCGCATCAGGAATCTTCAAACGCGACCGCTTGCCTTCGTGCTGAAGTTAGGACGAATGCTGCTGAGGTGAAAGCTGTCTTTGAAGGTCTTCTCAAGCGTATATCTAATGGGCTAGCACTGAGGCGGAAACTTGATGCTGCTGAACGTGATGCCCGAGGCCAAGAAGCAGCTCAGCAGGTTGTTGGGGAAGAGCTTGCATCCTTCACGCAGCAGCGGGCTCAAGTAGAGGCGGAACTGGCAATGGTAGTTGCTCAGGAGAAGGCATGGGAGGAAGTACGCGAGCAATTAATAGGGCTATTTAAGACGCTTCCTTCCCAGTAGCTGCCCTTGTATCAATATACTTGTAATTTTCTTTTTCGAATAAGATGTATACATTCTTTATTCTTTTGTACGATTCGCCATGTACTTGATTGAATTAATAAATAAAGATACACATTTTTTTTTTGCAATGTCTTGTATCATTTTTTCGCTTTCTCCCTTCTCTTATTATCTGCATGCTGTCTTGATAACATGATTGACGGGTAATAGAGTAAGCATTTTGGTTTCTTCAAGATATAGCGATGGTTTAGGCCGCAGGTTCAGATCTGCTGCCTGAGACTTTTCAACTCTATGAGCCGTGAGGGTCTCATAGAGATTTTTCTCCCTACGGATCGAGAGGATCTCGTAGGTGGATTTTCTCCTTAGGAATCGTGAGGATTCCCAAGTGTGGTTTTCTCTCATAAGTCGAAAGGATCCTATAAGAGAATTTCTCCCTCTTACGAGTCGAGAAGGCTCGTAGGCGGTTGTTTCCCTCCTTGTCGAGAATCGACTTCAGAGAGTGAGACCCGTGAATAGTATGCAAGAGACCATTTAGGATTGACTTGCAGGATCCCATTGCCCTCTTACGAGTCGAGAGGGCTCGTAAGCGGTTGTTTCCCTTTTTGTCGAAAATCGACTTTAGAGAGTGAGACCCGTGGATAGTATGCAAGAGACCATTTAGGATTGACTTGCAGGGTCCCATTGTTTCAGGAAGCAAGTTTTTGAATCCTTACTGCCCGAGATGCGAGTCAAAGAAGCTCTCGTCGCGGAGTGTTTGTATCCGTGAGTTGAGAAGTTTTGCGAGGGATTATTTGTTTCCCAAGCGCCAAGGATTATTTGTGTCCTTGGGGTTTGAAACGAGTCGATGGTTCCCACGGAGGCGCTGGTGGCTCTGCGAGTCGACGCGGATCAGAAGGCTCTCATCAAGGAGTGTTTGTATCCGTGAGTTGAGAAGTTTTGCGAGGGATTATTTGTTTCCCAAGCGCCAAGGATTATTTGTGTCCTTGGGGTTTGAAACGAGTCGATGGTTCCCACGGAGGCGCTGGTGGCTCTGCGAGTCGACGCGGCTCAGAAGGCTCTCGTCAAGGAGTGTTTGTATCCGTGAGTTGAGAAGTTTTGCGAGGGATTATTTGTTTCCCAGGCGCCAAGGATTATTTGTGTCCTTGGGGTTTGAAACGAGTCGATGGTTCCCGCGGAGGCTCTGGTGGCTCTGCGAGTCGACGCGGCTCAGAAGGCTCTCGTCAAGGAGTGTTTGTATCCGTGAGTTGAGAAGTTTTTGTCGAAGTCATTGGCTTCTTCGGTTGAAATGGACCGTTGAGGTTTGGCTTCGTCGTTTGACGGAATCCGCTGGGGAAGTATGGTTCCTTCTTTGTTTACGCCCTTGGATTGTATACAGGGATCGATGTGACCTCGACTGTAGGGCCAAAGTTTTATCATTTCTTCTTTTTATTTTATTTTATTTCCGCGATGCTCTATCATTTCAGCTTTTATATCGCGAAGGTCGCGATTGCCCAATCATTTCGGCTATTTTCCGCGGTGCCCAATCATTTCGGCTATTTATTTTATCTTTACTCGTTGCTTTTTATTACGAGTTGCCCAATCATTTCGGCTATTTCTTCATGCATATATTTTTACTTGCTGCTTTTTTATTGCAAGTCGCCCCATCATTTCGGCTATTTCGTATGCATGTGCGGCCTACTGGCTTTTCGCTGTAAACCTGAAATTGGACACCGATTTCGGCATCAGCACCGCTACAACTGGGATATTGCCAGGAGCGAATCATCATTTGCCTCTGTCGTTGTCAAACAAAGGAGGTTTAGCGACCAGGGTTAAGGTCCCGTCGACTAAGGCTTTTGACTTCATGAGCCGTAAGGGTCTCACAAAGCTATTTCTCCCTACAAGTCGTGAGGATCTTATAGGTGTATTTTCTCCTTAGGAATCGTGAGGATTCCTAAGTGTTTTGTTCCTCTGTAAGTCGTAAGGATCTTACAGGAGGGTTTTCTCCTTATAAGTCGAGAGGACTTACAAGTGTTGTTTGTTGTACAAGTATATCCCTAGTCATGGATGGGATTTTGTTAGGGAAATATTTATTCGTGCCCGTGGATTGTATACAAGGGTCAATATTGAACCGCTTGTAGGGCAACATTGGAAGTTTGTGGGGGTTTGCTTAAGCACAGGTTTAGGTCTCTGTGACTTAAGGCTTTCAAATCCTATGAGCCGTGAGGGTCCCATAAGAGAGTTCTCCTTACGAGTCGTGAGGATCTCGCAAGCGTATTTTCTCCTTAGGAATCGTGGGGATCCCTAAGTGTGTTGCTCCCTTGCGAGTCGTAAGGATCTCACGCGGGTGGTTTCTCTTACAGGGTCGAGAGGACCCTATAAGTGTCTTTTAACGAGGTTGCGCCCGTTCAGGTTTTCACAAACACTCGCCGGTAGCCCTGCTGTTTTTTACTCACGGAGCCCTTTCGGGTTTTCATCCGTGCCCATTTTGCTTATGGACATACCGTTTTTTTTTTATTCTCTCTTTTTTTTTTATATTATTTTTTTTACGAGGCCGCGCCCTTTTGGGTTTTCACGAACACTCGCCGGTAGCCCTGCTGTTTTTACTCACGGAGCCCTTTCGGGTTTTCATCCGTGCCCTTTTTGCTTATGGACATACCGTTTTTATTTTATTTTATTTTTATTTTATTTTTTTTTTACATCTCGTCAGCCTAGAGGTGCTGCGGTAGTAGTTTAAAGACGTCTCGGTCTTCTATTAGTTTAAGGACATTTCGGTCCATCGTTGAGAGGGCTGGCTACTGCTTATAAAGCTTGGGCTTAGGAAGACAGCGAGCGGACATAGTCGTCGTCATCTGCCATTGACCTAGGCTGTGGCTCATTAAGCGTAGTATTTCTTTAAGAAGCGACCGTTTATTGGTCTGAAAGGCCTTTCACCGTGCATGTCCATGAGTAGATAGGCCCCACCCTGGTAGACCTTATCAATGATGTACGGTCCTTCATAGTTTGGCTCAAACTTTCCCCGCTTGGCGCGATTGGGGATCATCGGCCTTTTGACCACTAGCACGAGTTCGCCTTGATGGAATGTCCTCGGTCGGGTCAATCTTTCGTATGAGCGCATCATCTTTGCTTTATAAGCCTCCAGATTTTGTTGCGCTATGAGCCGTGTTTCTTCAAGGGCATCAAGCTCCTCAAGCCGGAGGTGAGCATTTTCTTCATCTGTCAGCTCGTAGTGAACTGCTACTCGTAAAGAGGGTAATTCTATTTCGAGAGGGAGTACTGCTTCTGTCCCAAACACCAACGCGTATGGCGTTGTGTTTGTGGCTGTCTTGAACGTAGTTCGATACGCCCAAAGAGCTTCTTGCAGTCTTTCATGCCAGTCTTTCTTATTTCGGGACACCGTTTTCTTCATGATCTTCGTCAAGGTCTTGTTGAAGGCCTCAGCTAGACCGTTAGCTCGCGGATTATAAACTGAGGAATATCTCCAGTCTATATTGTGCTGCTGTGCGAAGCGGCTAATTTTATGACTTCGATAGGCTGGCCCATTATCAGAGATGATCCTTCTTGGGGTTCCGAACCGGTATATGACATGCGTTTTGAAGAAATGAAGGATGTTCTCCGTCTTCACTTCTCTCAACGGTACCGCCTCTGCCCATTTGGAGAAGTAATCAGTCGTCGCCAGGATGAAACGATGTCCCTTTGACGATGCTGGTTCGATGGGGCCGACTATGTCAGTTCCCCACATTTCGAATGGCCAACTAGCTACTGTTGGGTGTAGCGGATTTGGATGTTGATGGATGAAGTCCCCATGAATTTGGCATGAGTGGCATTGCTTCGCATACTCGATGCAGTCCTGAATCATCGTGGGCCAGTAGTAGCCCATCCGTTTTATTTTCAGCTTCATCTTAGGGCCTTCCTGATGAGAACCGCAGATTCCGTCATGAACTTCCTGAACGACTCTTTCCGCTTCGTCTGGTCCTAAGTATCTCAGCCACAGAGAATCAAATGACCTCTTGTATAGAGTATCATTGACGAAGGCGAAAGACAGAGCTCGTTTTGTGAGCTGATGTCTTGCGGACGCATCTTCAGGCATTTGGTGGGACTTGAAATAGTCTATAAGGACTTCCCTCCAATCCTCGACTTTCTCGTGGTCTTTTATTTGTAAGGTTGTTCGTTCAGTCACCCCCTTCTCTTCGGGTGATTCCGAAGGTATTTCTGCGGGGGCGAGCACTCGACGGCTTTGTATCACGATTCTAACGTCATCAAGGTTCTCGTCAGCCAGTTCTTTAGCAAGTTTGGCTAGTGCGTCCGCTTTGCTGTTTTCCGCGCGCGGTATACTTTCCAATGTGTAGGAGGGAATTTGGGTTAGCAGTTGCTGCACTTTTTCACCGTATTTTACCAATTCCGGTTTGCATGTTTGGTAATCGCCGTTCACTTGACTGACGACCAGTTGGGAGTCCCCATATATGAGGAGGCTCTCAATTCCCATATCGATGGCGATCTCGAGGCCTGCTATCAAAGCCTCATATTCAGATTCATTATTCGTTCTCGGCTCTATCAAGGAGAAGGCGAAGCGTATTATCCCTCCTTGTGGAGTCACGAAGATGAGTCCCACCCCCGATTTGATCATTGGCGTACTTTGTTTGTGCTTTTTCATGGAAGATGCTCCATCGAAATAAAGCTCCCAACGGGTATCACCATTGTCGATTGTGTCAAACGCATGTCTGTCTGGTAAATCGCAATTTAAAGGAGAATCGGCAGGTATGGGATGCTCAGCAAGGAAGTCGGCGATGGCCTGGCCTTTTACTGCCCTGAGAGGTTGATATGTTATCGAAAATTCCATCAAGAGCAGGGCCCACTTAGCGAGTCGCCCTGTCAATATGGCTTTTGACATTAAATATTTGAGAGGGTCCACCTTTGAAATCAGACGGACCTCGTGTGCTAACGCATAGTGCCTAAGCTTTGTTATTGCGAAGATCAACGCCAGGCAGTGTTTTTCAATGGGAGAGTAATTGCTTTCTGCCCCCAGCAGAACTCGACTTAAGTAGTAGAGTGCTCTTTCTTTCCCTTGATCGTTCTCTTGTGCCCATAACGCGCCTAGGGAACCTTCGAGGGCGGTTGTATAAAGAATGAGAGGCTTACCCTTAACCGGAGCAGCCAGTACCGGCGGGTTCTGCAGGTATTGCTTGATCTCGTCTAGTGCGCTTTGGCATTTTTGATCCCAAACGAATGGGGTTCCCTTCTTCATCAGGTGACTGTAAGGACAGCACTTTCCTGAAAGGTTGGCTATAAATCGCCGTATGTATGTGAGTTTCCCTTGGAGAGACCGCAGCTGTTTGAGAGTCCTCGGCGGAGGCATTTCCATGATCGCTTTAATCTTTGACGGATCTATTTCAATACCTCGGTGCCGAACAACGAATCCCAGGAATTTGCCCGAGGAAACCCCGAATGCACATTTAAGAGGATTCATCTTCAAGTTGTATTGCCGAAGGCGTTGAAACACGGTCTTTAAATGCTCGAGGTGTTCTTCGTATGATTTGCTCTTAACCACGAGATCGTCGATATAGCATTCGACGATTTCGTGTATAAGGTCGTCGAAGATCTTCGTCATGGCCCTCTGATAAGTAGCACCGGCGTTCTTCAAACTGAAGGGCATCACTTTATAACAAAATATCCCAAGAGGGGTCCTGAAAGTTGTGTGCTTCTGATCTTCAGGATGCATTTTTATTTGATTATACCCTGACGAGCCGTCCATGAAGGAGAAAACCTCATGAGTGGATGTATTGTCTATCATTAGTTCGGTGACTGGCACTGGGAAATCGTCCTTCGGGCAAGCTTTATTAAGATCCCGGAAGTCAACGCATACGCGCACTGTCCTATTTTTCTTCATCACCGGGACGATGTTGGCGATCCATTCAGGGTATTGAACTTCCTGGATGAAGCCAGAGTCTATCAGCTTTTTGACTTCGGCATTGATACTCATTTCAAGCTCGAGCCGCATTCTTCTCGGTACCTGTTTGACTGGCTTGATGTCCGGGGATATCGCCAATTTGTGTACAGCAATTTCTGGATCTAGTCCCGGCATTTCGGAATAGTTCCACGCGAAGCAATCTTTTTGCTGTAGAAGCACATCCTTTAACGCGGCCACCCTTTCTTCAGATAGCAGCTCGCTGATGAATGTCGGTCGCGGGTCATTTGCCGTCCCCAACTCAATTTTCTTGAGATTGTCTGCAGTGGTATGGATTCCATCCTCCAGTTCTTTCGGAGCTGGGGGAAATTCTGAGATCACCTCATCGCTGCCGCTTTCAAAGCACCAAGGGAAGTTGTTCATGTCCTCGGACCCTTCTTTTAATATTGTTATCACATGGCAGGTGCGAGTTTTCTGCCAATCCCAATGCGGAGTTGGTTTTATTCTTGTGTTTTTGGGTTCGTGCTTTTGCGGCGGCGCTACCTTCCAACTGTCAGACAATGCGAATTTGCCAAGCTGATATTGGTCCTCAACCCAATTCTTAAAGGTAAAGCAATCTTCGAGCGGATGCCCTACTACTCGATGGTAAAAGCAATACTTTGGGTTGGAGACTTCGCCTGCTTGCTCAGGGTGTTTAGACTCTGGCAGAGTAAGCATTTGATGTTTTAAAGCAAGATCGAGTATTTTCCTTGTTTTGTTCTGAGGAAATGAGTATGCTCGACCCATTTTCTTCATGATGGCTAGGTCAATAACGCTCGACTCTCGGATGCGTGGCTTCTTAGCTCTGCCTTGTGGTTGTTGAGCGCCCTTCCTGCCCTTTGACTCGTTTTTGCTTTCGCGTCGAACCTTTTTAATAGCAGGTTGGCATGGAGCGGCATTTTCATCCTTCATCGCCTGTTGGAGGAGGCGCTGTGTCTTGGCTTTCTCATAGATTGCCATTTCACGATCATGATCATCTCGGGCCTTTTGACTGGCATCCCTTGTAAGTTTGCTCATTTGGCCTTCAGACGATGGGTTGGGAGGTCCTGCATCAGGAACTTTTGCTGGTTCAGGATTAGCGTCTTCCCATTGAGCGTCCGCTTCTTCATCAAAGTCATACATGGCATAGCAGCTGTTTATTAGTTCCCGTTTCTTTGAGCGAACATACCCGAGCCCTTTTGTTTCTGTTCTCCCGTTAGGCAGTTTGCATTGAGTACCGGGAACGTTCCAGACCTTGTCATGGAATTTGGCTTTTCTAGCGGTCTGTGTGAAGGACATCCCTTGGCGTTTCAGCAGTTTCTTTAAACCTTTGGTATAATATCTGGGAAGACGGATAGGTTGAAGCCTGTCGAGCGTGGGATCCGCGCCGTGCCAAATTTCTTTTTCCACCTTGTTTTCTTCAGAACGGTAGAATAGGATTGCTTTCTCGCCTTTTCGTCCGGGCGGGATATAGAATGTCTGTAATTCTTCTACGATGTTGGTGTCGAGTGCATCCAATTCTTTGTAATATTCAAGCGGCACCATGGTTATCTGTAGACTTCGCTCTTCATCGGCAGAAGCCCGTATTGAAGGCCGAGCGGGGAATACAGCATGAACTTCATCCTCCGAATCACTGCCGAAGATCAATGAAGGAACGGATGGTCCTGGTCTGGTGGACTGGGACGGACCTGAATAAATTATCTCCTCCTCCTCTTCGGTGTCACTGCCGAAGACAGGGATGGTGGCGTTAGTTTTGTTCTCCGGTTTGTGACACCTTTCCGTGTCTTCGAAACTCGGCAAGAAGTATTTGGCATCTTCATATTTGCGAACTTCGTTTACGGAAAACAGATTCAACTCTCCTGCCACAGTGTACTCGAGACCATCCCTAGAATACTTCATGCATTGATGCTGTGTAGAAGGGACAATATTGTACTCGTGTAGCCATGGTCGGCCGAGCAGAGCATTGTAGCACGTCTTGGCGTCTATAACATGGAATTTGATGTCTGTGACGAGCAACCCAAAGCGTAGCGTCAATATCACAGATCCAAGGGTTTTTGACGATTGGGAGTCGAAACCGGAGATGGTGATTTTGTCTCGGGCGAGGTGTTGGACACTCATGCAAATCTCCTTTAACACTCGCACATTGAGTAAATTAACAGACGATCCGTTATCGACCAAGATTTTACCTATCTTTATGTCATGGCAGTATCCTGAGACATAAAGGGGACGATTGTGTTCACACGTCCCGAGGAGAAGGTCTTCATCACCAAAAGCAACGTCGGCTGTGTGCACTTCTTCTAATTCGTCTTTCATCTTTTCTTCGGCTAGGAAGGCCTGGAACTGGTCCGGATCTTGTAGCGCCTTAATCAAAGAGTCTCTTACCTCCTTTGATAGTAACAAGGCATCAAGGATGCTGAGCTGAGAGGGCAGTTTCCTCAGATGCGCCAGGACGTTGTAATCCACTTTATTTCTTTTCGGCGGGTTTCCGGCGTTTAGCTCTTCCAGAACTTGATCATCTAGGACGATGTCTTCAGGGATCTTCTCCTTCCCTTTATCTTTTCTATTCGAGGGTCCGAGGTTCTTTTCAGGTAGTGTCCGATTCCGCAGCCGGATATTTTCGCAAACCGCTGGCTCCTCTTCTTTTCCCGAAATTGACTCTTTAAAGAGAGGGGCAAGCTCTAGCTCCTCGTCAGAGTCGCTCCCAAATGTAGGCACTTGTGTCCTGGTAGTGTTAACCATGTGACAATTGCCGGCAGTTTTTTCAAGCTCTTGGGTCGTGTTTCCTTGTTCCCGACGAATCTTACGCTTTTCCCTTTTAAAGCGTTGTTGATTAGCGACGTATCCTTGCCACCATTTATCGAAAGCCTTGCACTCTTGAGTGGGATGCGAGACATTCTGATGATATAAGCAGTAAGAAGGGTGCATTTCTACCGCGCTAGTAACTTTTTCTTCAGAGGGTGGTAGCTTCATGCCCATCGATATGGCCTTAGCGAACTTCTTTTTTATCTTGAATTGGCTTTTGTCAGCGGTGGAGGCATTTTGTTCCGGTGGGCTCATCCGAGCTCCTTCCTCGAGTCGCTGGCGCTTGGCCCTCTCGAATATAGCCGTTTCGCGTTCCTGATCAGCTTTACTTTTCAATCGGGCTTTATTAAGAAACGCGCCAATCATTTCAACTGATAATTCCGGAACCCTTGACTCATTATTTGCCCCCGGCGTTTCAGTGCCAGAAGTCCCTTCATCGTTCGTGGTCACATGGGAGATCATATGACAGCTCGCCACATATTCGTCGGATTCATCCGATGAACTTTCTCCCTCATCTTCTTTTTGAAAGACGTGATCAAGGAAATCTTGGAGCGTAATGGGAGTCCGCGCCTTTTGGTTGTACTCATCCAGTGCGTCGATTTGCTTCTGTAAGTCCGTGCGCTTGTCGCCAGGCTTCACGGGCTTCTTAGATTTCTTCTTCTTCTTTTTCGAAGATTTTGACGGCTGACTATGAGCGCTTGAACTACCACTATCGGTCCTCTGAGTCGGACGTGGCTTCAACATCCCCTCAATAACCTGCGGTTCTAAGAGGTTCTTCCAGTTGACCGCTGGACAGGCCTGAAGATCATTTAACATTCTCCTCGTTTTGGCTGATAATACAACCTCCCAAGGAGTTTCTTCAATGACGGAGCATGTTGCCCCCGGCGTATTCGTCCCTTTAGCGATGTGGGGCTGCGGGGGATTCACCTTCCATTTGTCAGATAGCGCAAATTTGCCCTGGCGGTACTGATTCTCCAGCCAATTTTTGAAGACGTAACAGTCTTCGATTGGATGTCCTAGCACTCTATGATAAGGGCAGTAATTAGAATCGTTGACGTCACTTGGTTGCGACGGGCGTTTTGGATCTGGCAGATTTATGAGCCTGTTGCGCAATGCCAGCTCGAATAGCCTCCTTGTTTTATCACGGGGGAAGGAGTAAGCACGTCCCATCCTGTCCTCAAGGGGTACGTATGGGCGCGTATTGTTTGGACGAGCAACCGGCTTCGAGTCGTTCGGTTGTTGTTGGGCATTAGCGACGATGATCGCTTTTCCCTTTCCTTTATCGTTTCGGGAGTCCGGTTTCGGGAGAGGGGGTTTATGGCCCATCTGGTCCATCTGCGCCAATTTGTCGATCAAAGCCTGGAAGGAAGTCGGCTTAAAGAACATCATAAACTGTGAAATAGTTGCTTGTGGATCAAGGGTTCCAACAAACATTCCCACCGCAGGGGCTTCTTCTATGCGCTGTTCACACTTAGACCATAGATTACGCCACCGTATCGCGTACTGAACCCACGTCTCGCCGGGTTTTACCCTGGCATTAATCAGCGCCGTCATCGGGGTACGCTCGCTGGCACTTGCAAAACGTTGGGTGAAGAGCAGCTCCATCTCCGCAAAGGTTTTAATAGAGTCGTTGGGAAGCTCGGAATACCATTCGAACGCCGTATCTGATAGGCTTCCAACGAACTGGCGCAGCAAAAGCTTGTCGTCGCCGCCGGTGTTACCACAAAGCGCCCTGAACTGGGCAACATGTTGATGGGGATTGCCAGTCCCTTTATAGACGTGAAACTTAGGAATCGTGTAACCTGGCGGGTACTTGATTTGGTCATACCAGCCCGGATATGGCCGCCCCGTTTTTACAACGTGGTCGGCTGCTTCGGCCGCGTGATGAACCTTTATCTGCTGGGCTATATATTCGTCCAGATCAGTTTTAGAGATTGTATCCTCTCTAGCCGTTGATAGAACGGGCTGAGGGTTTGATGTTTCTCCCTTATCATCCCCAAGGACGATCGGGGGTTCTTCAGTTGGGGGATCTGGTTGTATCATCATCCCTATCATGTCCTGGAAGAGGAGGCCCATACGCTGTATATTGGTTGCTTGTTCAGCAGCCTCTTTGTCTCTCTTTTCCAGTACTCGGCGGAGGAACTCGGCGTCGGTCTCTTCCTCTTGACGTTCATCTAAGGACGTCTCAGGGTTCTCTTTTGGCCCCGTGAGTGCAGCCATTGTAGTCATCATTTCCTGGAGCTTTTGTTGTTGCTCCTGGGCCTTGGTCACTGACCGGGTAAGCGGTCGGTGACCCGTGGAAGTACGACTTTCTTCCTTTCCCGAAGCCATATAGACTGTATGAACTGTTATGCCCCCTGACTTGGGGCGTTTAGGTTCATCGCTTTTAGACTTTGTCAATGTCATGGGAGCTTTCTCTGGCCTCTTCCTTTTATGGACCATTGAGGTGGAAGGAGCCGTCGAAGCGGGCATCCTGGCATTTGTTGCCCCCTGTTGTTTAACAGGGTGGTTCCTGTCTTTTTCCGCCTTTGCCCTTTTCTGGCGACGGAAGTGGTCTGAGTCAATCACGGAGTCTTGAACCCTCCGCCAAACTTTATAAATCTTCGACGACAGCCGTTGAGAGGGCTGTTCCTGTTTTGCCTCCGGAGCTTTCTCCACAGGCGGAGGAGATCTTTTCAATATGGCAATTGGGGAGTTCTTTCTCACTTTCCTCAGCAATTCAAAGCTGTTCCCAGTTGGAACAGCAGCGTTGACCTCCACCACTGGAGCAGGTGGGGTTAGCCCTGAGGGGGAATTGCCCCCTGCTTTCCTTATCCGTTGCCAATGGCGACGTCGCGCTCGGCGAGCCGTTGGGACTGGCTCGGAAATCGAGACGTTTTCTTGCTGCCCCCTGTTTGAGTGCGGGGTAACTGCTAATGTCAGCCTATCGAAGACTGATGCTTTTTGACCAGCTGGGGGAGAAGTGGGAACCGTCAATCTCGTGAAGACCGACTCTCTGATGGGAGAAGCCGCTTTAACGACTTCCGAAGCAGCGGCCGTTGCCCTCTTTGGGATAGCCACTTTATAATTCTGACCTAGCCTGGTGAAAACGGCGGCTGTCGGTTTAGTAGTGGGAGACCAGTTGACAGGGGTCGGGGCAGCAGTGAGCCGGTCGAACACCGACTTCTTGTTCGCTTCTGGTGCAGAGATCGGCACAGAGAAGTTTGTAGGCGGGACCATGGTCCCAAAGAACAGGCCGGTGGTGGCCTGGGTCACCTGGTCTACCGGCAGAGTCAGGAAGGAAGCCGCTTGGGGCCCATATGCTACACCTCTCGGTGAGGTGGAACGTCCGCTGCAATGGCATTTCGTGCAGTTGGTGCAGTTGGTGGCCATTGAATCTTGAGTTCTGCGCCAGACAAAAGACCAAATCTTAGCGACTTGAAATCCGAGGACAACCATTTAACAAACCGCGATTGGTTCGCGAAGACGACACACGAAGTGTGGAGTGGAAAGAGGAAAAGGTCCCACCGGGCGTGCCAGAATCTGTTCCCCTCCGAACGGCGGCCGAGACGTTATGTCTGTACCTGAGGTTCGGGGCAGATGCTATTTGGTTTTATCCGTCTATCTCTCCGAAGATGCCAAGTTGACTTATGGCACCGTGTATCGGAGGTTTAGGCGGATGCGGCCGATGTAGCAGACTTCGTCAGATTCCCCCTCAGGGTGAGGGGTTTTTGATTGTGGGGACACTCTTCCCTGCAGGCGCAAGCCCCTGCAGTTAATTACGCTATCGCATTGCGATAACAACTTTCTCCTTCTCCAGAATTTCACTTCGTGTCGTGTATGTTTGTTTTGTTTGTGGTTGCCCGTGGATTGTATACGGAGACTTAGTGATGTCGTCGCCCGTAGGACGTGGATTAGTCCAAATCCGTGTTTGCTTAGATTTGGGTTTGGTGTTTTTTAGTTTAAGGATGCATTAGTCGCATTGCGGCTAAGATCAACTTAAACCTTCGTTAAGGATACATTAGTCATGTTCTAGACTAAGATCAACTTAACATAGTGATTGATTTAATTATCTGGCCGTCGGGACTCGTCACCTCTCCGACGTCGTTGAGGGATTACAACGACAGGCGTCTGAGGAGTTCAGAGATGTACCCTTGAACCAAAGTTGATTTGGGGTTTTATTGTTTATTTAAAGATCTAAGGACACATTAGCCGTAGCTGGGGCTAAGATCAACTTAGACGGGACCGTTTAGATCCGACAAGAGAGAGCATTTGGGCTTTATTGTGACAGTTTAAGGACATGGCGGTCCATTGCCAGTTTTAGGGACGTGGTGGTCCATTATTAGTTTAGGGACGTTTCGGTCCGTCGCCAGTTTAAGGACGTAGTGGTCCAATATTAGTTTAGGGACGTTTCGGTCCGATTTTAGTTTAGGGACGTTTCGGTCCGATTTTAGTTTAGGGACGTTTCGGTCCGATTTTAATGTGTGGTCGTTGGGACCCGTCACCTCTTTGACGTCGTTGAGGAATTACAACGAGGGATGTCAAAGGAGTTCGGAGATGTACCCTCAAGCCGGTCGCGAATTGGTTTAGGAGAGCCATTTTGCTCAGTCAATTTAATTTTAAGGACTTACAGCCAGGATTGGGTTAAGTCCAATTTTTATTTATTTTAGGCTTTGCCTGACTGAAAGAATCAATCCGAATAGGGCTCTGCCCTTTTATTATTTTTGTGATTTGATTTGGGCCAGCCCCTCAAGAATTTTCAAAACAGGGCTCTGCTCTTATTATTTCTTGTGATTTGATTTGGGCCAGGCCCTCAAGAACTTTCCAAACAGGGCTCTACCCTTTTATTATTTTTGTGATTTGATTTGGGCCAGGCCCTCAAGAATTTTCCAAATAGGGCTCTGCCCTTTTATTATTTTTGTGATTTGATTTGGGCCAGGCCCTCAAGAATTTTCCAAATAGGGCTCTGCCCTTTTGTGATTTGATTTGGGCCATGCCCTTTTAAATAATGAGTTGCATTTATGCAGAAACTCAAGAATTTTTCAGATTTGAGAACAAAAGTGCACAGCACTTTTGATCTAAATTTGGATCAAAGGAAAACAAGTTTTTCTTCTTGTTTTCCCTGATTTTACAGAACCAAGGGTTCATATCAAGTGCAAGGCACTATTTATCCTCTCTTTTTTTTATTATTCCCTTTTTAATCTTCTGTTCTTCAGAAATTTTACCTTTACCTTTTTTTTCTTTTTCTGTGTTCTTGATTAATCTCCAAGAGTTCTTTTTTTTCTTCAGAAGTTGATGATGCCTTTGAATGAGGTCTGGGGTCTTATTTATAGTGCTCACAAATTTGTTGAATTTGTTACCAAGATCTTTCCTGAATAATTTTGGGAATTTTCCCACCATTGGATCTTTGATCCAAGGGTCCCTGTTTTACAGAAGAAATCTTCTTGTTTTAACAAGAACAGAAAAGATTTACTTAAATTTTCATTCTGTTGCTGCGCAACTCATCAGCGCGTGACACGTGTCGCGCTGTCGTGCGCTTGCGCAGTTGCGATTGCGCAACCGCGCAGACACGTGTCGCGCAGCTGTGCGCTTGCGCAACAGTGATTGCGCAACTGCGCAGACACGTGTCGCGCAAGAGTGCACTTGCGCAACAGTGTTTGCGCAACTGCGCAGACACGTGTCGCGCAGCGATGCACTTGCACAACAGTGTTTGCGCAACTGCGCAGACACGTGTCATGCAGCGGTGCGCTTGCGCAACTGCGCAGACACGTGTCGCACTGTGGGCCGCTTGCGCACTGCGCAACGCACGGAATTCGAAGCGTTGCTTCAGAAAATTTTGAATTTTCAAAATTCAAATGAGCCTTGCTCAGATTGGGGGAACAAAGTCATTTCTGCATATAACAAATTTTGGAATCGAAAATAAAATTAAAAATATTCATCTTGGCCTACTTGACGCCCCTAATCCCGTTGTAGCGTCCGTGCATCGTGTTCTCGTCCCGTTCAGTGAAACGGGCGAGTTTGGATGGCTACGTGCACGTATGTGTGTCCGTTTTGGGGGTATGCTTTTTAATCTTAAGACACTTAATTTTAAATTTTGGAACCCGCTTAAAATCTTATTATTTCAATTTCAAATTTTTGGACCCAACCCGGGCGTGATTTGGAAATGTTTCATTTTGCGCCAAAATCCTAAATTTTTAATTATATTTAACCTTCATATATTTCGTAACTGTATAAATATTTTACTGTTCTTTCTTAATCTAATAAATCTTTATTCTTTTCCCTATCAAAACGTTTCCCTCAGCCAATCGGCGAGCTCCGTTTCCGTGGGCCCCGTCTCTCTCTCTCCTCTCTCTCTCCTCTCTTTCTATCTCTCTATCCCTCATATCTCTCTCTCTCTATCCCTCATATCTCTCTCTCCCCCTCAAATCTTTTTCTCTCTCCTATAATTATTTAAACTTCTTTCCCTCCTCAATATATTTTCTCACGAGAATACAGAACCCACCGTCGCGCAACCCTACCGCCTCGCCCCCGTCGCCGCCGCAACCCCATCTCCGACGACACCAGCACCAGCACCCTCGCCTCATCTTCCTCGTCTCAACTACAGGCCCGCTTCCTCCTCCCTTCTCCCGGTACACCCCGACCAGACACGCGACCGCCTGCACCCTAGCCGTGCCCTCGCCACCGTAGCCCCGACGCCGGCGCCAGCATCACCTCCATCCTTGCCTCCTCAGCCTAGTCTCACCTACTTCCTCCTTCTTCGACCCCGTACACCCTGCAACTTCGCCGCAGCCACCGCAAACCCCCTGCACACCGTCGGACCGCCGGATCTGTTGCCGCCGACGATCCCGCCTCTGTAGCCCCGGCCTCGCAAGCAACCCTCGGTGAGATCACTTCCTTCCTCTCTCCCTTTCTTCTCTCCTTCTCCGCTAATGTATTTCTTGTTTCGGCAGATTCCTCTGCGGTCACTGTAGGCCACCGTCGGAGCCGTCGACCTTGTCGTCGTTCTCACGTGTCCCCTCTGGATAAGCCACAAGAACAGAACCGTTGTAAGCCTTCGCTCCTTCCTTGTTTCTCTTCTTTTCTTGATTTCAAGTCTTGACCGTTCACTGTTCACCTTTCGCCGGAATCCGACGATGCTGACGACGTGATCCGACGTTCCGGCGAGGTACTCGACCCGCGTGGTTCCATTGTTCGTTGTTTGGGTTCAATCCGTGAACCGTGCGCCCGTCGCGAGTTTCCCCGCCGACGTTTACGTTCCGTTTTTCCCGGTTCGTGACCCGTCGAGGCAAGTACCCCTTGCTACATGCTATACAATATTTACATATATATTATGACACCCTAAACCTGTAAATTTAACTTGGTACGATCATTTCTCATTTCGGGTACAATATTGTATTATATCATTTTACCGTTAAACTTGGAACCGACAGTTGCAAATTGAACCTAATAACCATATTTACCTATTTAATCACATTTTTAATGTTAACGTAACTTATGGCATTTTATACCTGTAGTTCTGTTCCATTCGGACACTCGTATGCATTTAACCTGAAATAGTTGTACTGAACCGTTACATAAATCATTGCATCTCTAAGGGTTCTTAAACCTGTTAACATGACTAAACGACTATACTTGTCTTACTGCACTCTTGTAATCATCTCTGTGACAAATTTGATAACTGTATTGCAAATTAAATGAAACTGCTTATTACTTAATTCATTGCTTATCTCATGTTGTTGATACCCATGCTAGATTATATAACTGATTGTGAGCACACCTACGATATTGTTTACATCTTGACCTGACTTGCTACATATATATATTGATATACCTGACATGGTACCGTACACTGTTGACTTGACCCGATGTACCATGACCTGACCCGTTACCTGATCTTGTGTCTAATGCCAACAAACCTGACATGTAGTCCTCATGGACCGTTCCTGTTGTCTATCCAGACAAACCTGCTTTTACCTGATCCTGTGTTGGCATTAGTTCTTGATTACTGAATACCTGACTTGACATACATAACTTGGGGGTATGGGGAAATCAAAGGTGAAACCTGACTTGTAACTCAACAGTTCACTACCTGTTCTGATCAGTCTTACAGGCTAGGCCAGCCCCGGAGTGATAATGCTGACATCACTCGCCCATCCTGCTACCTGTTACTGCCTAGCGGCACATCTCGGTTTCAGCCCGAGAGTCCTTGACCGTGGTCCCGGGCATGCACGGGATACTATTGAGTTACATCGACGATTCATCAATTGATTTCAAAGACTCTAGAATAGAAAACCTGATATAACAGTTTAGTTTACCCACTGCACACTACCGTGCACTGCTTGATTCATATTATTGTTACTCTCGTTTATTCATGTTTATATTTCATTGCCTGCTACACTGTTCATATTATATTACTTGATGACATGACGCGCTGATGTCTGGGTTTTGCATGGCCTAGATTCCGTACCGCTGTTGCAGTCCGAGCAGGAGTACTTCAGCTAGCAGGCTGAGCTGTAAGGTGTCAGTAGTAGTTAATTTTATTTCCTGCATTTATTTCCAGATGTGAGCCCGCATTATGGGACATACATTTCAGTTATTTGTTTGGATCATTTGCTTCCGCATTTATTTATTATTGACTCCTGTTATCTTGGATTATGGACATATTTAGATAGTTTTATTTTGTTCTTGATATCTCTACAGCCGTAATGTGACTGTGGATGGATACTTCCTACCCACAAGTAGCATGGTTGGCTATGTCACGTGCCCATTTTAGCGTACTCTGGGAAGCGGGGCGTGACACTTATTTTTGGTCATCTTGAGCAAATCTTTTTATTAAAAAGAGAAGGAGAAAATAAAGAAAAAGAAAAACTAACTAGCACACTTTCGTAGGCAACACGATTGCACTGAGCATGTGCAACAAGCCTTTAAACCTCTAGGTGTCCCTAGTAAGAGGAGTGTTGTCTCCTGAGGGTTTTCAGCGGATTGCACCTACAAAATCCAATAATAAAAAGAAGACCGTGAAAGTTACATATAAAGACAAGAATTGTAAAAGAAAGACTTTGAAAATTAGTGTTTCCAACTATACTAGCTTTTCGGTTGTCAAGAGCCCTATCTTTATAGTCTTGAAAAGATGTTAGAAATCACATCATCCCTCAATAAAACATCGTCTTTATTCTTCATTCCTATCTTTCTTCCAAACATCGATCATATCACCCTACGTGTGTGTAAAGAACATCCCTACACCCGGAGAATTCAATTCAAGCTATCATACTCTTGTCCATATGTCTCAATACTTTTTAATTTGATGAATAACTAGATTGATTTGCTCACACATTTTTCATGCGACCGTTAGTACTTCTTGAAGTACTAACCGACCGATTATTCATGTGCTTGCTTATACGGTGTATTAGTATTTTTCCTCGTCTTGCACCACCTAAAGCTTAGTAGTGACTCTCAGACCAGTTGGTCTAAGGCACTAGGTGATGAAGCACCCTCGCTATATTTTTTTATTGCTGCCTTGACGATAACAAAACCAATGTCCATTTTTTTCTTCACCATTTATATTTTATTCATTTTTTTATTTTTTTTATTTCCTTCATACTTTGGCTTTTAGACAAGAGCATTTCGAGGTATCATTTACTATCCCGAGTTTCAAGATGTGTGTAAGTGCGAATAGCAGGGTATCAACGTTCAAAATGTTTGGCTTCCAGAATAGCAACTATTTTTCAGACTTATTTTTATCCTCAGATTAGTGACTTCCTTCATCTTATTAACCCTTGGGACAACGGCTCATAACTACTTATTACTAGTTCGTTTAAGAAAACTTTTAATTTTCTTGGTTTTCTTAAATTTTTCCAATCTTTTGGATGTAATTTTTCACTATCTAATCTTTTATTATATTATTTATGTACAAAAAAAAAATTTGAAAATTTTTATAGGTTTTAAATATTTTGTGCTTATGCAAAGTATGATGCAAATGATGCGAAAATAAGCACAAACCTCCTCCAAACTTGTTTTCATCCGCTAAATCTCAAAAAACCTATAAGCCTGGGAGGAAATTTATTAATGGGGGCAATAAATATGATCATGAAAATCCTCTCCCAAAATTATTTTTGGTTCAGAATTTTTGAGTAAAAATTTTCTTTTCAAGAGCCAGATTACACCCCCCAAACTTGAGTTAAAACATGTTAAGCTTTGAAAATCACAAGAGGGGGTAAAAATTATTGGTCGATACCAAGCTTTGCAAAGACCGAAGGTCAACACCAACCATTCGAAGATTTTATCAATGTAGTGCATCGGTTGGTGGAAGAAGAAGTGGGGAAAAGGTAAGTCGTGGAATAGAATGTGTTTGCATCTCGTTTTGGAGAGACGACTCAGTGATTGTGATTGATTGCTCGCATTCTTTTTATAGTCCAAATGAAGGGTGGAGGTTCAATTTCATTGTTTGGGAGATAATTCATCTCAACACCCATGCTTTTCAAAAATGCGAGTTCAGCAGCGAAGATCTCCTCAAAAGTTTCATCAATACCCCGAAAAATAATGTCATCATAAAGCACGGGGTGATCTTCAGACTCCAACAATGGTTCATAATTAGTGTTAGTTGTTGACCCAGATAACTCGGTGGAAGAATCCGTATGTGTATGATACATAATTGGGTCAAACAACAACATATGAAAAGAGTCAAGATCAGTATCATGAGGATCGTCAATTTCAATGCTGTCGACATCCATTAATTCGACAGAACAGACTCGAGCATGAGGATCGGAGGGTTGACTTCCCAACTTGTAAATATTGAGCTCAATTGACCTATTCCCGAAAGATAGGTTCATAGAGTCATTTCTATAGTTGATTACAGCGTTGGAAGTAGCCAAAAAGGGACGACCTAGAATTACCGGAATTTGGTTCCGTAGGTTCGCTACAGGCTGTGTATCAAGTACAATAAAATCCACAGGGAATACAAATTCCCCGACTTTTATAAACACATCCTCAAGTTCACCCCTACGTTTGGTGATTGATCGGTTGGCCATCTGGAGAGTTATGTTCGAGGGCTTTAACACTCCGATACCTAGTTGCTCATAGACTGAATATGGAAGTAAGTTAACACTAGCGCCAAGGTCAAGTAAAGCACGGTTAATGTGTTTATCCCCAATAGAAATAGAAACAGTAGGACAGCCAGGGTCCTTACGTTTCCTTGGTAATTGTTGGGGAAAAGCCATATCTACAGTACTCGACATGAACACTTTTTTCGGCACTTGAGTCTTCCTCTTCCTGGTGCACAAGTTCTTAAGAGTTTTCGCATAGGAAAGAACTTGTTGGATAGAATCTAGGAGAGGGATATTGATGTTAACTTGCTTAAACATGTCCACAAGCTTCTCCATTTGGGCATTGGGTTTGTTGGGCCTCAACCTATTTGGAAATGAAGCTCTATCAATAAGTGTTGGGTCCAACATTTGTGGAGAAGTTTGTGGGGGTGGGAAGGATGTAGTGGGTGGAGGGTTCGAGCCTTTGGGAAAACGGAGAATAAGCTCGGAAGATGGCGGTAAATTAGACGAAATAAGGTAAGAAGTAGAAGCGGGAGTGGAAGTGGAAGTGGAAGCCGGGGTGTTAATGATCAATTCATCATTATCAATTTGTTCACCCACATGATTGTCTAGCACTCTTCCAGATCTCAACGTGGTAAGTGCATCACGTTAATGTAATGTGAAGGTCCAGGATCAGGTAGGGGTTGAGCTGGAAGATTCCATTTTTCTCTAGCACTCAATTCGGATTTTAATCTTGCAATTTCTTCTTACATCGATTTAATACTCTCAGTTTGAGAGGTGGAATTTTTCTTTATATCATCAACAAAAGTCTTTATTTCTGTCAAAACTTGCATGAGATTTGTCAGAAGCAAATTCATGAGTGAAGAGGATTCATCAGTACCGGTCAACTGCAAAGGATTATTTGGTGCAGATGTGTTGACCAGATTTTGAAAGTTTTGTAATTGGTAGGGGTGCTGACTCAATTGAAGTGATTGCTGTTGTGGTGGAGGAACCCATTGAAAGTTATTCTGGTTTAGATCTATGTATTGAGTTTGGTGTTGGATCCAAGAAAGATCAGGGTGATTCCTCCAATTATGATTATATGAGGAAGAAGAAGGATCGTTTCCAGGTCTTTGCTGAAATGCAGCATTAGTGTGACCTTGAAACGGTACATTCAAAGGACATTCTTCCGTCAAATGTGATGGGTTTGAACAGTAGCCACACACAGTTTTGGGAAGTGTGTATTGGTTTAGGGAGGCTGAAGCGATTCTGTTTTCTATAGCATCGAGCTTCCTTTGTATTGCGACCATTTCGGCTCTCATTGTGACGGGAACATCGAGCCGATTGATATCTTCCCTAGGCGGTGGTGGTCTAACACTTTACCATTGTAAAGTATTTTGAGCTAAATCTTCTAGGTATTTCCAAGCTTCACCATCATCTTTAGATAGGAATTGGCAATGACACATGGTTTCAAGAATCTGTCTAGTAGTGAGATCAATACCCTCATAGATAATTCGACACAAATCCCATCTGGAGATTCCATGATGAGGGCATTGTAAAAGAAGATCCTTGAACCGTTCAAAGCATTTCCAGAATGGTTCATTGGAAAGTTGGGTGAATTTGAAGATTTCGCTCTGAACACGGCTGGTCTTGTGATTGGGATAAAATTTCTTAAGGAATGCTGCAACAAATTCATCCCATTTTGAAATAGAATGTGTGGTTGTATTATAAAGCCACTTCTCGGCTAAATCGCACAAAGTGAATGGGAGAAAATGTAAACGCAGAGCATCCAAAAACAATTGTGATATTCCAATCATTGCGCATACGTTATCAAATTTGGAAATAAAAACGTATGCGTCTTCAGACTCAAGACCGTGAAATTTGGGTAACAGTTTGATGAGTTGGGGGTTGATTTTAAAATTTTCCCCATTGGCTGCTGGTATAGAAAGACGGGTGGGAAGGGGAACACGTGAAGGATAGCATCTCTCTTGGAGAGAAATGCGTGGAGGATTCTGCGCACCTGCGGGCGGTGGCAGAGTGGTGTTAAAGTGTGATGGATAACCGTCCATCGCGGTGGTGGTGGGAAAAAGAAAATGTAAGAATACCGACTTTGGGGTCGATGGAGGAATCGTGGACAACACGGGCACTAGAATCCCGTGTCCAGTCGAGCTTGCACTAAAGGGTTTAGCACAAGTGGCAGCGTTGTGATAATTAAGGGAAATATGAAGTGGTGTTTGTTTTGAAAACGATATGGATTTTTGAAAAAATGCAAATCACAACAATGCACACACAACCCTAAGTCTAATGGTCACCTAGGTCAAGTCTCTAGACCGCTCCTAACTGCCAGAAGACAAGTCGCAAGATCAATCCTCTACTGCCTCTTTGTCCCTCATGTGGCCAGGTAAGTGCCAGGTAAGTGGGAGGTTCTTCACTACATAAGTAGTGGGCTTAATTAAGTAACCACTTGCCTTAGACACCACAAAAGAAACGCGAATAAGCAATAGATTACCCACGACCTTCTCCTGTCCTAAGTGAGCGCGACGGTCCTTAGAATCATGTCCAGATCTTTTTTAGTTAATGAGGGTGATGCGGATGCAGTTTTGTGATTTTAGGGCTTAGGAAGGGTAATGAACTCCCCACCTAATCTGAATTTGGTCTTTGCCCCTTAATTTCCGTATTAAAAATGCAACAACCAAGATCAAACACGCATAATTTTTTTGCTTTTTGCGGCGCTGCGAATTTTGCAAAGAAACCTGCAGAAATTGGTTAATGAACAGAGCAGGGAGGAGATAAGAAATTTAGAAAGTCACCTGAGAAAAATGGTACAGTGATGCAGCTATCAAGTCGCGGAACCGCCGCAATGAGCACCTTATGCCATGGAAACGCGGTCGGTTGTTTAGATCCCTGCATAAAAATTTTAGAGACTGCTCCTGATCACTCACTGAACTCTCTAGAATGATCTGAAAATTTTCCCTCTAGCTCCACAGATTCCAGATTTCCTCGCAACAAATCACAACAAATCGTTTAGTGTTTGCACGAATTTTGATCTAAAAGTTCTGAGGGAATAAATTTTTCAACTCAAATTTCAAAAACGAATAAATTAGCTCACGATCCCCGGCAACGACGCCATTTGATTGAATGATTCCTTGTGTGTTGTGTTTTGAAAATGTATAAAGATCACAATCAAAGAAATTTATAAACCACAATCAATAACGGTGTCAATTATAGGTTCGTTAGCGAGTGCGGATCGTCCACAGGAAAAGTGTGATTTGATCGTATTTGATTTAGATGAATTGAAAATTAAGAGAGAAAAGAAAAGAGAATTTGATTTATGATTTAAAAGTGAATTTCAAGAATTATCAAAATCTAGATCTAATAACAAGAACACTAAAAATCAAGAATCAAGAATCTTTCAATTTGAATTAGTAATCAAGATTTGTAATGAGGCTTATAGGAATCGATTGAATCGATAGTAGTGATGAAAACTTGTGATTACGTTTCCTTATCCATTGATGATTTGATGCTAGATCGATGATGATCAACGAGAATTAGGGATTTCTTGCGGAAACTAGGGTTTCATCATCTATCCCTTGTCCTTTTGTTGATTTCATTCACACTCTAGCCTCTAGGAAATTCAACATCGATCGTGGATTACTAATTAGGAGCGAAAACATTCAAGGAAGCTTCGCTCGAAACTAGGTTGTCGATAATTCAATTTACTAGAGTTTACAAAACTCATAGGACTTAAGAATCGTACAAGAATCTAATCATCATCAACTATCGATTTTCTTGATTCCTCCACGAGCGGAGTTTTTACTCAAGTATCATATCAAAGAACACAATCAAGAATCGAGATCTAATCATAATGCTCAAATATAAAAGTAAGCAAGAGAAAGAAATTTCACCTTTTATTTATCAACAATTTTGTTACAATTCTCTCAAGATCTACAGGATTCGAGGAAAGAACTAGATCGTCGATTTCGCTCCGCACCGTCTCCGTGAGTCGCGGATCGTCTTGAGGATCACTTACTCGGTTGAAGATCGGCTTCACTTCTAAAAGGTTGAAGGCTTCTTGCTTGATTTGTACTCAAAAGATCTTGAATTTGGATTTGGTGATTGGATTAGGGTTAGGGTTTGAATACACAAGTTGTGTCACTCAACTTGTGGGATTTTGGCTCAATTTTCAACAACCTTTAGATAGAAGCTTTAGGGTCCCTTTTATAGCCTTAGGATTGGGATTAGCTTCCTTTAGAAGCTAGATTTAGTTTAGCTTCACTTGTAAGCTTGGTAGTTAGGTAGAAAGTTCTAGAGTTAGTTAGTTAGGGCTAGCTTCCTTCATAAGCTTGAAGTTAGGGAGAAGCTTCTAGGCTTAGATAGTTATGTGGCTTGCTTAAGAAGCTTGGGAGTGTTTAGCTTGAACAAAGAGCTTAGCTGTTCGGACAGAAGCTTCTGGAGATCTCTGGAATTTGCATTGGCTGAAATGAGTGTAGACCCTGAAATAAGAAACCTGACATGAAGCCCTGCAGATGACGTGTCTTTATGGCCACGGATCCGCCGCGGGAAGGGCCCTACGGCCGCGAATCCGCGGCCCTTTGAAGGCTTTAGTGCATGGAAATTATGGCTGATGTTGGTGCTGTTCTTTTGGCATTTTTCTGATGTGTGGAATCTCACAATTCTCTCTAGTTCACTGCCAGATCTTAAGTCTTGGACTTGGCGTATTTTTCTCAGCACTTTTAACAGTTTCGGTTCTTTTTCTGGAATTTCCTGTACAGATTCTCGAGACAAGTGTTGCACTACACAAAGATTATGTGATGCAATGATAAACACTCAATTTTCCTCAAAATGTCGGTTTTAAAGTATAACACAAGTTAGTTGGTATTTTACGGCTGTTTTGCTAATATGTGCTATATTCATACCGAACAACTCTAGATGAGTGCAAATGGTAGGGAAATTGATATGTTAAAAATGCAATATTTTCGACTGATCAGAAGGTGACAGACAAATCGTCTGGGTGCACGATAGGATTTGACCCATAAAACAGAATGCTCTTCTGTCCACTTTTCCTTCCGGGAAGGTAGAAAGTTTGCAGTTGGTTCACGGTAGAGACCGACAAAGAATCTAACTCCTTGCATATCTGTTCCGGCACCCCTGTGATAGCTTAGGATCCTTCTGTAATCTCGAAGGTTTCTCTTAGTTTCGCTTTTTGCATGAGGGCCCAATCCGTATAGCTGTTGCGAGGAGGGTCCTCTTCCTCTGACTCTTCCGTGTCGCTACCAAAATGAGGGCGGATTTTGCTGCTAGATGGGCCTTCAGTATCAGACTCTTCCGTATCGCTATCGAAACGAGGGCGAGTTTAATGGAAGGACAAACTTCTATCGTTGGACTCATCAGTGTCACTGCCGAAACGCGGGCGCACTTGGGGGTTTTTGCTTTTGAAAATGACAGCAGGCTCAGATTTACTTTTGAGATTCGGGGCCGCTCCATCCTCGGTCAGTTGTGGCTTAGCATTTTGGGGGTCCACAATGTACCGAGAATCTTCATATCGGACTTCATGCACACTGAACGGCTGGATGTCTCCGTCAATGCGTCTTTCTTCGTTGTTTTTAGTATACTTCATGCATTGATGGAGAGTTGACGGAACGATGCCATAATCGTGGAGCAACGGCCATCCCAAAAGAATTTTATAAGACGTGTCAGTGTTGATAACGTATATCTTATCTTCGGTTTGCAGATCCCTAAATTTGATTGGAAGAGGTATAAACCTCAGAACTTGCTAGCAGTTTTTATTGAAGCCTTGAATGATAATCCTTTCCCTTGACAGGTGTCGGATATCCATTGAAAAACTCCTCAGAGTCCGCAAGTTCATGATGTTCACTGAGGATCCCGGATAAATTAATATGCGATTAATCTAATCTCAGTCGTTGTACCCGGTCACGTAAAGCGGTCGGTTATGCTCAGCTGTTCCCAGTAGCAGGTCTTCTTCCTTAAACGTGATCGCAGCAGTATGCAGGGTGTACTAGGCTTCTTTCATATTAATTTCCGCAAAGCGGACCTGGTATCGCTCGAGGTTTTGTAAAGCGTGAATGAGAACATATCTAAGTTCTTTAAATAGGACCAAGGCATCGTAGATGCTCAGGAAATACGAAAGCTTACGGAGATGATCCAAGATATTATAGTTCAATGAGGAAGGACTCGAGTTTTCATGAGCAAGCTCTCCGCCATCTTCATCATTAGCGACTTGTTTTTCTTTTCTTTTTGGGGTGTTCCCCTGATTTGGCGGTAGAGCCCTGCTGCTTCTGAGTTGGATCTGGTTGGCCTTTGTGGCGAGCTCCTCGTCCTGTTCGGGAAAACATAGATCTTTCTTAGATTTGCTACCAAGATGGACAACATAGCAGGTCACTATAGGGATCTCGTCATTGGAGTCTTCTTCTAGCTCCTCCAGAATCTCAGCCGCTTCTACGGGGAAGAACTCCTTCAATTGAATTAAAGTTCTTTCCTTTTGTTCATAATCTTCAAGAGAATCGATATATTTTTGAATGGTCATTCTCCCTGCAGACTCTTTTTCGCGTCGAGCTGCACTTTTCTTCTTCTTGAGCTTTTTGAACTTTGGGCCTGATTAAGCCGAATTTGCAACTGGAACGGCGGGCTCCTTCTGCCCTTCCCATTCCATTCTGAGCTCTTTCTGAAGTAGCTTTAGCATCTTCTGCGTCTTATTATAGATGTGCATACTCCATGGAGGCCGCGGAGAGCCGGATTCATTTCTCGGGGCAGCGGATTCAATCGTTTGCTCCCAGAAGGCTTCAGCTTATATCTGTATAAAGTTGGTGATTGCAGCTTGATTGTTCACCAACACGCTCTTGGACAACTCGATCTCCCCAGTCTTGTACTGTTTCTCGACCCAGTATTTGAAAATACAACAATCCTCGATCGCATGGCTCACTACTCGGTGGTACGGGCAATACAAAGGATTGTCAGTCATATTTGCTTCGTGGGGTCTTTTCGACTCTGGCAATTGTAAATCGTTGTTCAAGGCATCTTTGTATATCTTGCGGACCTTGTCCCTTCTGAAAGAGTAAACCTTGTTCTTTTTCTCCTATAGGGAAGGCCCTTCTCCTTCCAGCACTAGATTTCGAGACCGGTTGGTTTTGGATTCGCTTGTCTTCATTGTCGGACGCATTGAAGACATTAGTATTGCTGGAATTCCCGCTTCTATGGTTGTCATCCCTCTTGCTCGTCTAAGTCTTGTCTCTCTGAGAGTCCGGGGTATACCCTTGTTTCGAGCATTCCAGCATTTGGACTTTCTTGATCAGCTCTTAAAACGTCTTGAGGCCTGCTATACATAAGAATAGGACCATCCAATTGCTGAGATTCCTAATGAGAAGGCTGAAAGACTGGCCCTGCTCTAGCGGCGGTTCGCACTTGACAATGAGGTTGCACCATCGGGCAATAAAGTCTGTGTTGCTTTCGTTCTTCCCCGGCTTGGTCCTCACAAGGTCAGTAATGGAGATTTTATCACTGACACTCATGAATCTTACCCAAAACAGAGACTCCATTTAGGCGAAAGTAGTGACGGACCCGTCTGGTATACTTGCGTACCAGTCGAAAGCGACACCAGTCAGCCCGTTGACAAACCGACGAAGAAGGAGCACATCACTGCCCCCTGTATTTCCGCACGACGCTTTAAAGTAGGCGATTTGCTGATTTTCATTTCTCGTCCCGTCAAATCTTCCGAACTTAAGAATGACGTAGCCGTTCGAGAACTCGATTAGAGCGTACTGTGCGGGATATGGCCGCCCACTATTGCCAATGTCCTTCTGAGCCTCGGCTTCACCCACCAATGTTTTGACTTTGCTGGTGACCAAATCCATTATCCGATTTTGTGTTAGCGGGATGGTTCTATCTGGGGCCAAGGCGTCCCCAGAAGCGAAATGTGGTCAGCTTTCGTGTGGCTCACCCAATCTTGGACCCAAGGGGACAGGCATCGGTTCCTTCGGATTGTCATCACCCGGCTCATAAGTAGAGACTTGTGCTTGATTGGGAGGCGCCCAAGCAATTTGAGCCGTGAGCTGCATCACAACGTTCTTCAGGTCATCAATTTTTGAATTAAGCTTGGCCATCTCTTTATCTTTGCTCCTGAGCTATTTTCGAAGCTTTTGAAGCAGCTCTTGCTCTGCAGTCCTGTGGCGGAAAGTTAGCTCTTTCTCGCTGTTCGAGCTTGACTCCACACGGACTGAGGGGTCCTTCTGCCTATCGACCTCTTCGAGAGGATTGTCATCATCCAGCAGAGATGGCTGATCTTGGGAAGCGACAACAACATTCAAGCCAAATTGGGCTTAGGCTGTGGTGGCCCCATCCTTGCTTTTACTGCGCAAATTGTCACTGGGACGCGCGCCCGCCATATAGACCGTATGGATTACAAATCCAGCCATCCTTTCATTATTGGCAGCTAATTTCGTGGAACGCTGTCGTGGCCCTTATGTTTCGTTAACGGACAATTGAATAGAGATGCTAGCTTGACCGGATTCTTGAGTGGTGCTGGCGCTTCTTTTCTGGATTTGCCCCGCTGCTTTCATGCGGAACAGAGCGCCTGATAAACTCTTGAAGAGACAATGTCATGCTTTCTCCGTTGGGGCTGGGACATGTCTCTTTCTATCATCATTCGGACTGCTTTCTTATTGATTCTGACAGTCATGGCATTTTTCTGAACCAACTTCAGAGGTTCAAAGAAATTGCTGACTTTTACGGTCGACTCAGCCGTCATCACGGGTAACCCTGCTCTTGGAACCTCATAAGACTCCACTTGGCCGAATTCCTGGTCCTCTTGTTGGCTCGATACTTGAACCGCTTCTGTTTCATCTTTCTGTTTTGAGCATTTGGCAGGCTTCGGCCCTTCGGGAAGACGCCGTGGACTGATTGATAGAGAGTCCAGAGAAAACGCATGCTCGTGCGATTGTCAAGGGCACCGTTTGAGCTTGCTGGAGATGCTTTGTGGCTCCATTGGTGTTGAAGGCCTTGCCCCCGGTCAGAACAGCGGAGATCTATTCGAATATAGATTTGCATTTGGGGTAGGATGCTTTAGCGACCACAACGTTCGGCCTCCTACCCCTTGAGGTCGGTTTGTCCGTTTGGTTTGCCATGACCTCCGCCAGATGAGCGCTTCTGGCAGGATAGATGATGATGGAACCAAATTGACAGGGTGGCTCCTCCCATTTCCGGCTGAGACTTGCAGGGAGAACCACGTGGGCATTGATCTTGACCGCGTACTGGATCGGAGTCCCGTCGAAAGCTGAATTCATCTTAGAAGATATCGTTGTTGAAAATTGATTGCAGCACGAAAAAGTATTATTTTAGTACAAATATCGGTATATATGTTAAATGAGTTCGCATGAACGCTTGAACCGGGTATAGGAGGAGAGAAATGTCCCACCGGGCGTGCCAGAATCTATAAGGTGTTTTTCGTCACCCCATTGAGATGGGAATACGCGTCGCTTGTCAGGCGTACTATAGATTCCCCTGTCTAGGGTAGGCTAGAGTTTATTAATTGTGGGGATCCGAATCTCTGGCAGTCATGGACTAAACTGCCGTTAATTATCCCTCATCTTTGGAGCGAAGGAACCTCCGATTGATGGGTCAAACTGGTCATGCAAACTCAATGTGCAGTGTGTGTGTTGTGTTTTGAGGGGTCTTGGGTATATCGGGGGCCTCACAGAGTTTACGGGGGTCCCGCTATCCGGATAGCGGGCTGTGGGTCAAGGGGGCTAGCAGCCCCCTTGCGGGGTGCGAGGCAGCGTCCTATTAGAAATTTTTTCTAACGGGGAACGTGTTGTGGAGTGTATAAAAAAGGGTTGAACATCGTCCAAAGGGCGCTTGGGCGCCAGCACCCCACGTGCCCAGCACGCGGGCGCCAAGCACGGAGCATCGGGTGCCTCACGCGCCCGGCACATGGGCACTGGGCGCCTGCGGAAAATGGGGTTAGCCCCTGTACTGGGAGTTATACTCCCAATTGACTTTTGGAGTTAAACTCCTAAAAGAAGGACAAAGGGGCTTATTCCCTGCACTGGGAGTTGTACTCCCAATTGACTTTTGGAGTTAAACTCCTAAAAAGAAAGATTTTTTTCTTCTTTTTTTCCGGAGTTGAACTCCCAAGAGATTTTCGGAGATGATGAAAAGGGGCCCATTTCTTCTCCCTTGAGCCGTAGATCTTCTCTTGATCCTTGGATCTTTTCAAAGTGGGGTTTTTTGGAGATGGGTCTCCTTCTTCCTCCTCTCTATTGGCTGGATCTTGGAGGAAAAGGGGGTGGGACTTAAAAATCACCCCTTTTGGGGATTTGATGGAAGATTCGAGCTCCCTTTCAAGGGTTTTATGGTGAAAACTATTTTTTTAAGAAGAGTTAAACTCTTGATTTAATTCAAGAAAAGAGAAGAAGGTTTAGAACCTTGAGGAAAGAGAAGGAAGCACAGAACCCTAGACTTTTTTGAGAGAACGAAAAAAGTTCTTATGATTTTTTCATCATGTTTGCTTTTATAGGCTACACACTTTACATATAGCCTCTTGAGCTTTGCCAAATAGCACTTGTACTACCCCATACCTTATGTGCTATCTTTTTTTGCACATAAGCCATAAGGTTTACAAAATTTTGGCTTTTTTCCCATTTCACATAAATTTATTTCTATAAAAAAATAATTATATTAAACCAATTTATGGCTTCATTCTTTTTGTCCTGGGGCCAGTCCCTTCTGTGCTCGGTCTTGACCTGGGCTTGGACCCACTTGGCTTGGAGTTGACTTCGATTTTGACTTGGTCAACCGGGGTGTAATTTTTGACCCCAATAGTGGGAAGATCATCTACACCTTGTGGAGTTTTTATACAACATCTATTAGGCAAGCATTGGAATGGCACTTTTCGTAGCACTCTACGGACGGAAATGTCGTTCCCTGCTGAGTTTGGACGACGTTGGAGATCGTGAACTCCTTGGACCAGAGATGATCGTGGCAACTGTAGATGTGGTTCGTACAATCAGGGAAAAGATGCGCATAGCCCAAGACCGACAGAAACATTGGGCAGATGCAAAGTGTCGACATCTGGAGTTCCAACCTAGAGACCATATATTCTTGAAGATCTCTCCAAATAGTGGAGTGATACGTTTTGGCAAGAGGGGTAAGCTAAGTCCAAGATACATATGACCATTCGACATACTCGAATAAGTTGGAGAAGTGGCGCACTGTTTAGCAATACCACCCTCGTTGGAAGGCGTGCACAACGTGTTCCACATATCCTAACTACGACGATATGTGAGCGACCCCATCCACATACTTGGTCACTCAGAGCTCTCGTTACAAACTGACCTGATCTGCGAGTAACAACCAGTTGAGATCGTGGACCGAAAGGTGAAAACATTACGGAACAAGGAGGTAAACTTGGTCTGAGTAATGTGGAGAAAGAATTCTTCAGGAGAATCAACATGGGGAGGAGAAGAAGATATGCGTACACAATACCCTTAACTTTTTGAAAATTAGTCCCTATGTAATTGTAAATTTCGAGTATGAAATTTTTATAAGAAGGACAGAATGTAACGACTCTAAAATCACTGTACAAAAATTTCTTGTTATTGTACAGAAAAGGGTGTTACAGCCTGTATAAGAATTAAAAGTTATTTTTGTTTAATAAAAGCAAAAGGTAACTTGTAACTCACTGATAAAGCATCTACACTGCTGTGACATAGCATGTGCGTTCGATTCTCATCAGACACAATTATTTTTTAGATTTTTCTTTTTAATTTTTCGGAAGACCAAGAGTTGCACGTGTAATACACGGAGAAATGAAAAGTTTCAGAAAATTCAAACAGACACAATGAGGTGTACACACCTAATTTGACACGTAGCACGAATCTCGAGGTAAGGCCTCAAGATCCGACCACCCGTTTTTCCCCTAGGGTCGACGCCGACGGTCAAGATGAGCTCATTTGCCTCCGTGCTTTGCACACTTGTCCCTTCGACTCCCCTTAACTTCTCTGCACTGTTTGATTTTCCTGCAATCAAACAGAGACTCTTCAATTCACCATTTAATACGATTTAAATTCTTTTAATCCATATTTTTAATTTCCAAATCCTAATTCTTCACTATAAATACTATCACATGCCCTACCTCTTCTCCATTCTGAAAATTCTAGTAAAAATTCTCTCAAACTCTCTAAGTACTAAGTGGAGTTCAGCACCCCAAGCGGAGTAGCAAGCCAAACTCGACGACGGGAGTATCTCCGACAAAACCACGACCCTCGAGGGCTTCTTCGATCTCTTATTAACCACTTAAAACCGTAAGTCACTTCATCTCTATTCTTTTCCATCTCAAAACAACTTTTTTAAAAAAACCGACAAAAGAGAAGTTATCCCCGATATAAGTTTCTTTTTTAATATTTGTAATGCATGTGATAAGTAAATTAAATCAACTACCATGCTACACCAATCTTAACCCCTTTTCCATCATTTAGTTTTTAATTTAACAAAATTCCGTAGGAAACAAACATATAACAAACCTTTTCATTAAAATACCAAGAACTTTAGTATCACCCTCTTATCAATAATTAGTTTAAATACCCTCACAAAAAACTTCACGGGGTAAAGACCTACTCCACACGCACACTATGGTTTTATAGTAAGGTACTCTAAACATATAGTTATTTTAAAGAATATGTTTTTACATTAAAATACCACACTTTTACAAAAATGGGTTTCTTTAAATCGGTATTTTGAAAATTTTGGCAAATACGCTTTTACAACCCTCGTCAGGGGACCCACTAATGGATAGTGCGGATTATTGCATATTCTTGGGATAGTAAAGCGAGATACAGAGCTCCTTACAGAGTATTCGGTCTCGAAAGGAAATAAAAATACGGTTTTAAGAAACGTGACTTTTCTGAACAAACTAATTTTGAAAAAATTATATAAAAATTATGAATCCGTATTTTTAATAAAAACAAATTAAGAAAAATATATTTTTAAAATGAAAAATTAGAATTTTCAATAAAATACCACCAAGTTTTCAAAAGTAGGAGTTTTCACAAGAGTACCATAAACTTTCAAAAAAAAGACTAAGTTTTATCACCAAAAATACCACAACAATTAAAATATATGTTCATGAAAACCCTAAATATCACAAATCACCCTCGAGATTATTTCTAAACAATATATATATATATATATATATATATATATATATCATAAAAACCTCTCAAGATATACAAACAATATTTTAAGAACCCTAGAATTAATATAGGTTTAAGCGGTATCATTTCTCTTGAACCCCAGAGAGCCCAAGAAAGTGAGTGCTTGTCTATTCAGCTTAGACAACTTAACGGAGTTATCAATGTCAATTGTCTTGGAAAAAAACACAAATTCTGTCGTCCATATGCAGCAGTTGCCGATTTCTCCCGAACATAAGATTTTAACAATTGACATCAATTCACAGAAAAGACATGAACTCGAATCCAAACTTGAATCTAAACTTGAACTCGAACATAAAGTCGAACTCTAATCTAACTCGAATCTAAATTCGAAACCAAACTACTCGAACCAATTTGACTCGAACCAAGATTGCAATTATCATGACTCGCATATTACTCGACTCACTCGAATACATTTTACACATTTTTGCAATCTATGGTTTCGATCATAACATGCTAATCAATCAATCAAATCAATTAAGTATATTAACAATATATATTATACTCGGGGTGTTTGAGATAGTTTTTTGTGTGAATCCAACGGAGCATCAGGAGTCCCGTATTAACCTCTTTTTTTATTTTATTCGAATATCAGTTGGGTTGACTCATTCACAGCCTAGAGCCCCGATACAAACACATGAAATGAGCCGGTGTTTTCTTACTCCTGAGGCCCCACTCTTGAGCTCGTGAATACTTCTACGGATGCATTGACATTCACACTTAGAACTTAACGTTAATATAGTGACCATATAGAGACTTATAAAATATATTTACCCATAATCATATACTCTTACTCGTCATATATATTCTACACTTGTCATTTTTCTTTACTCTTATCTATCTTTTGGGATTTACCGAGCGCTAGTTCGCTGACGAGTATTCCATCCACTTTTCTTCTCTTTGAATGTTCGTCAGATACGGTCGAGAGGGAGGAAGTTGAAACCACAGAGGATGACTACAACTAGATCGCTACTCAGGGCTAGCTCAGCTTCACTTTTTTTCGGTTTATGTATGCCACCTGTTTAGACATTTTTCTTATTGTATTTACTTTCCAACATAAACTCGTGTATTTGTAAATATTGGAAGTTGAATGTAAATAAAGATATTTGTTGAAAAAAATTACAGTCTCCATTTATTTTTGTATTGTGTATTATTATTTCAATATGCTTAGTTTATTTATTTAGGAAATGATCTTAAATATGCCGCGGGTTTGCCACGTCACCGTTTCCGTATACTGGGAAACGGGACGTGACGGGTTTAATCCTAAGGTCAATTGCCCCTACGGATTATGCCGTAGGGGAAATATTTACTTCATAGGGACATGTTCAGGGCAAAGACTTTCACCTGCGCTTTTGGACCTACAGAGTTATTTTATATGCTCCTACGGATTAATCCATAAGGCCTATGGTTTACCCCTACGGCTAAGTCCATAGGGACAAGTGAATATTGTAGTAGTGTATAAAGAAGTAATTTCACTTTAAAGATCGAAGTTGTGATTCTACAAAATCAAAGTATAAAAAAAAATGCATGGTGCTAAATTTACTTCCATATATATATGAACCAACACTATATAAAGGCTGGAGTGAAAGTTTAGAGAGGAATATTTATATTTATATTTATTATCTTCCGTAGGTTTGCCATATATAAAGATAGATAATAATTTCCGAAAGAATTAACACACATTCAGCGGCTTGAATTAGGATGTCAAGAGAAATTAATTATGAAAACCACAAAATCATCATCCCATATGAACGGTTAACCAATTCCATGTTGGCCAACGTTGACCGTTAAATCAGTATGGCTTTTCAAAGAAAATGATAACCTTTTTGGTCACTGTTCTAAATATAATGGGAGTTTTTAGTAAATATGCCTAATAAATACATATCAGGATTATGATGTTTGATGGGTACTGAGAGACATCCCACGATTGCAACAAAGATTAAATTAGATCCGTTGGTTAATTAAGCTTGATTGTGACATATATTGGATCTCTCACGTGGCAAATTAAAGCATCGCACCAGTTAATTATCGTCACTTCAGAGTTCAGTGCTCTACTTTTTTGCTTGAAAAGGCCCGATATAGGATTGCACCATGGACATTAACTTTCATGCATGTATGAGCACATTTAATTGTGGTAATGTGGTTGTTTGCAGAGCCTAAATTAAAAAATTAACTTGCGAGAAAACGCGAGTCATACATAGAAATTTGATCTAAGTTTAGACTTAGTGATGATGCTCAGTACAGAAAACTTCCCAGATCATGACCCGTGGTAGATGACGTGTCCCAAGACTTACAGGAAATGAGTAAGAACGGTACATTGAAGGCATACCCAGGGCTTTCGACCGGAGGATATTCTCGACCTTCGATCACCTCCCAGAACACTCATGTGCTCGTCCTACAAATAACCCTTGGCTCACCTTCGAGCCCTTCTGCACGCTAGGCCTCCTCAGCCTTCCCAGCTTCTCCTAGCTATCGCAAAACCAAGTTTGCTCGGCCTCCCGCATGCCTCCGAACCTCCCATCGAGCTCAGCCTTTTTGGTATCATCGACCGACCCGGAGCACAGATCATAAGCGTCCCGGACATGGCTCCGCGAATCTCGCCATACGCGACATATCCGCCGTCCCACGATCCCGCGTCCCATGCCATCGCGTTCCCCCGTTAACAAGTGTATCTCGCCGTTAATGGAGGATCCCGCCATTCGCGCAGGCGCAGCTCCAAGGGCGTAACGGCCGGCGTAAATCCCGCGCCCGCCAGCCCATGGTTGCCACTATATAAACCGCTCTCAGACGACTCAGGTAAGGCAATTCTTATCCAATAGGCCGCTACTCTGCCCAAATATCTCGACTAACTTGATCGTCGGAGGGTCCATGGTGGTACAACCACCTCGGGACATCCTTGCATGTAGTTCGGCTTCATTCCAAATCAAGCCCACTAAGATCCACATGCTTCAGGAGGCAACCCTCAAATCCAATCTCAGCCATTCATTAACGCTCGCGACAGATCAACGGAAGACAACATCTGAAGGAGATCCAAACCTCCATCAGTTGGCGCCGTTTGTGAGAAAAGAAATTCCACTCAACGAAAGTTGATCTTCTGATCTCGAATTCATGGCGAGTGATCACCGCAACGATCCAAGCACTAGCCGTCGCCCTCCTCACAACGGGGGCGCGGACGGGTCTCCTCCTCCCCCGAATGCCGTTCACGCCTTGTCTGCATGGATCGACAGGCTCGCGTCCATCGTTGATGCCCTCGTCCGTGTCCAGACTGTTGGGCAAGCCACACAGGTCGTCGTTCCCCCACCTCGGGACTGGGACCTCCACAGAGGGAGAGAAGACACTACCAATGCTGGCACGACCGAACAGCGCTTCACTATTTCCGGCAGCCACAGATCCCCCGTGGAGACCAATTCAATGACCCACTGGACGCCTCACAGCTCTACGCCGAAGTCTCGTGAAAGAGCACCCCTCCCTGAGGCCCATCGCGCTCCTGTCCCTCCCGAGGAGGTGTCGGTCAGCTCGCCTGCTCCCAGGCATGGCTGACGCCCTCTCCCTCGACAGGGTAACGCAGACGGGACTCACCACGATAGCTCGAGGACAAACTCACCAGGGGACCTGAGGAACCTCATAGAATGGAACCGGAACCGCGGATAGGCGCAGGCCGCCAGTAGAGGGACATCACTCCGAGTATGCCGAATCCTCGAGATACCACGACCGACTCGATGCTCTTGAAAAGATGATCGAGGGTATACATCGGGAGAGTCGCCCTCCAAGCGAGGGGGATAGATATGCCGCCGACTCGCTCACGAAGCCCTTCACTGAAGAGTTGCTTGCTATCCGCGTCTCCTCCACGAACAAGCCTCTAAACGTGTCTCTCTTCGACGGAAAGTCCGACCCGAAAGACCACTTGGACGCGTTCACGGCGGGGATAAGCTTCTAGGACAACTCTGACGCCACTCAATGCCAAGCGTTCCCTGCCACTCTCATTCGCACTGGACGAGATTGGTTCCGAGGACTCATATCATGCTCTATCTCTACCTTCGATGAGCTGGCCGCCCAATTCCTCGGCCATTTCATCGGGAACAGACGGCAGAAGCGGACCGTCGACCACCTCTTCACTATAAAGAGCGGGGACAAGGAATCTTTCAAAGGATACGTCAACTGCTTCTACAACGCTCTTCTTGAGGTCCCAGAGCACCGGAACGAGACGGTCATCATGGCCCTTAGGTCGGGTCTTAGGCACAAGGAGTGTATCCGCTCCTTTGCATTAGCGCAACCTAAGACCATGGCCGAGGTAAAAGCTTGGACCGAGCGAGAGATCCAGCTTGAGTCCGAGGTGAACGCAAACCTACCCCGGACCGAACAGACCGATCAAAAGAAGAGAGTTAGAGAAGAGAAAAAAGAAGATTGACCGGCCAAAGCCATACTCCCCGAAGTTCCAGGAGTATACCCCACTCAACATTTTCCAGACAGAGCTGTTGGAGGAGGCAAAGGGCGAGAGATTCTTTAAACTCCCTCCGGTCGACAATAGGGCGTCCAAACGGACACGGGGCCCCTATTGCGCCTTACACAGGTCGCAGGGACACCCCACCGAGAACTGCAAAGAGCTCCGAGACTACATCGAGGAGTTAATTCACTCGGGGCACCTGGGAAAGTACTTGTGGGAAAAGCAACAAGCAGACCAAGAGTAAGAGCAACGTCCCCCTCCCGGCAAGTTGAAGATCGGCGAAATTATGGTCGTATCAATGGGGGTGTACCTGGGGCCGGCGAGACTTGACGCCTCCTGCCGGTCGAAGGGATAAGCAGCCAGCCCTTGAAGAGGACTAAAGCAGCCGAGCCCATCACCTTTACCGATGAGGATGTCCACGGGATATCCATGCCTCACAACGACCCCCTGGTGATTACAGCACGGGTTCACCACTATGAGGTTCAAAGGATACCGGTCGACTCGGGAAGCTCGGCAGACATCCTCTTCTACGAATGCTTCCTACATATGGGGCTTAGCCCGTCGGACCTGAAGCCGACCACCAACATCCTGTCGGGATTTACTAACCACTCCATCTCGGCGGAAGGAGTGGTCACCCTCCTACTTAACATCAGGGAGGGAGGCCGTACACGAACCGTGCCTGTGGAGTTCATCATCGCCAGAATTCCATCGGCCTACAATATCCTTCTGGGACGCCCAATGCTAAACTCCCTCCGGGCCCAGATATCGACCTACCACCTCACGATCAAGTTTCCACTCGACCAAGGCGGAATAGGCCAGGCCTTTGGGAACCAGCAAACCGCAAAGATTTGCTTCACAGCGACATCTGTGCCCGAGGAGCGAAGCGATGACCTTAAAAGCACAGAGGATTACAGGGGATCCTTGGATACTCGGGATGAGCAAAAAGAAATCCGAGGAACCCGGTGGAGCCACTAATGGAGGTTCCCCTTATCGAAGGGGATAATTAACAAACCATCCAAATCGGGTCACTTTTAACAGGGGCCCAGCGCGACGACCTGGTCCGCTTCCTCAGAGAGAACTCGAATGTGTTCGTTTGGGCGCCCGTCGACATGTCCAGGATCGACCCCAAAGTGATATCACACAAGCTCGGGGTCGACCCGACGGTCCAACCCGTCAGGCAGAAGAAACGAAGCCTCGCTCCGGTCAAACAAAAGGCGATCGAGGACGAAGTTGACAAGTTGCTCGCAGCCAACTTCATTCGAAACATGGCCTACTCAAAATGGCTGGCGCATGTGCGTCGACTTCACCGATCTCAACAAGGTCTGCCCAAAAGACAACTATCCCCTCCCTAGGATAGATCAGCTCGTCGACAGCTCGGCAGGACACGAATTACTCAGCTTCATGGATGCTTTCTCAGGCTACAACCAAATCCATATGAATCCGGCCGAAGATTAACTCACCGCATTCACAACGGACCCAGGGGTATATTGCTATAAAGTGATGCCTTTCGGCCTCAAAAACGCCGGGGCTACATACCAACGCTTGGTCAATAGGTTGTTCAAACTACAGATTGGGAGGAACATGGAGGTTTATGTCGACGGCATGCTCGTTAAATCAACCTCGTCAGAGGAGCACGCCAAAGATCTCGGCGAAACTTTCGATGTCCTCCACAAATACAAAATGAAGCTGAATCCTGCCAAGTGCGCGTTCAGGGTCACTAGTGGAAAGTTCCTCGGATTCATGGTTACTCACTAAGGAATCAAGGCTAACCTGGAGAAAATCAGCGCCATCCTTGACATGGCTGCGCCAAAGACCAACGTCGAAATCATGTGGCTCACGGGGAGGGTAGCCGCCTTGAGTCGTTTCATGTCAAGATCCGGGAAAAAGTGCATCCCATTCTTCAAAGCCTTGCGGAAGATCCCAAGGTTCGAATGGTTGGAGGAGTGTCAGATCGCTTTCGAGCAATTGAAAACGCACCTGGAGACTCCTTCACTACTCACCCGGCCAGTTGAAGGAGATGAGCTATCGCTATATCTAGCGGTGTCTGATCAAGGTGCAGGCTCTGTGCTCATTCGAGAGGTCGAAGGAGTCCAGAGGCCGGTCTACTATGTAAGCCACGTCTTCAAGGACGCGGAAACAAGGTACCCATCCATAGAGAAGATTGTCCTGGTGCTTATAGTGGCATCAAGGAAACTACGGTACTGCTTCCAGGTACACACCATCCTCGTTCTCACCGAGCGCCCTTTAAGGGCTATTCTTACCTCCCCTGAGTCTTCCGGTCGTTTGGAGAAGTGGAGGTGGGAGTTGTCCCAGTTCGACATCAAGTACCGCCCAAGGCAGGCTATCAAGGCATAGGTCTTGGCCGATTTTATCGTCGAATGCACTATCACCAACAAAGTGGCAGTGTCCGTGCCGGCCCCCGGATCTCAACCTTCGATCGAAGAGGGGCCCGACTCCATTTCCGACTGGGTCCTTTACGTCGACGGGTCATCAACCGAGGAAAGCTGTGGTGCCGGCTTCATCATTCGGGGCCCGAACGAGGCAGAGGTGGAGTATTCCTTAAAGCTCTGGTTCAGAACCTCAAACAACGCCGCGGAGTACGAGGCTTTGCTCGTTGGACTACCAATCGCCTCCGGAATGGGGCTGAAGACGATCCGAATCCACAGCGACTCCGCTCTGGTCGTAGGCCAGGTGACCGGCCGTTTCGAGACGTGGGAACCTCTTATGGTGAAATATTTAGCCGAGGTAAGAAGACTACGGGAGGACTTGGACGAAGTTCAAGTGGAATAGATCCCCCGGCACCTGAACGCCCAGGTCGACGCCCTGAGCAAGCTAGCTTCCTCCTACACGGCCAACAATAAGCGAAATATCCTCTTTGATGTCCTGACATGGCCCAGCGTGGAAGATGAAGCAACACTATTCCAAGTTTACACGGCCCGGGAAGAAGCCCGGGATTGGAGGAAGCCTCTCGTGGAATTCCTGAAGGAGGGTATGCTCCTAGAAGATCGAAGGGAAGCCCGCCGCCTCCGAGCCAAAGCCCGCCATTTCATCTGGAGCAAAGGGAACCTCTACAAGAAATCCTTCACTCGGCCCCTGCTTCGGTGCGTCGATCCCCATGAAGCCGACTACGTACTCCACGAGGTTCACGAAGGGGTCAGCGGAGCACATCTGGGGGCCTGCACCGTAGCCCAGAAGATACTCCTTCAATGGTATTATTTGCCGACTATCTATCAAGATGCTCAGAAGCTCGTCAGAAAGTGCAAGAGCTGCCAACTCCATGGCAGCGTACCCCACCTTCCGGCTACCGAGCTAACGACCCTAACCTCCCCCTGGCCGTTTTCCCAGTGGGGAATAGACATGATAGGCAAATTCCCTACTGGTACGGGTGGGTATAAATACATCCTTGTCACGGTGGACTACTTTACGAAGTGGATAGAGGTCATCCCCATCAGAAAACCGGACGCCACCATGACCATCAAGTTCCTACAGAACAACATAATATTCTGATTCGGGATCCCGAGGTGTATCATCACCGACCATGGGATGAATTTTGATAAAGAAAAAGTCAAAGGATTCTACAGCAAATACCATATACTGATGAAGTTCACCGCGATCGCGCACCCTCAGTGCAACAGGCAGGCCGAGGTCGCTAACCGGGACGTCATTCGAGGTCTTCGAGCTCTCTTAGAGGGACGACATGGTAGTTGGGTCGACGAATTACCCCGGATCTTATGGTCCTTGCGCACGTCGAAGAAGACCCCCACTGGAGAGACCCCCTTCAACCTCTGCTACGGCACCGAGGTGATGGTCCCAACAGAGATCGGGATGCCCAGTTACAGGGTCGAGCACTTGACGACGAAGCAAACACCTCAGCTCTCCGGACTAGTTTGGACATCTTGTTGGAAGGGATCGGGCACAGATCAAGCTGCCGCTTACCAACAACAGACTGCCCGCTACTACAACGCACGAGTCAAGCACCGCGCCTTCAAAACCGGAGATTTGGTCCTAAGGCGGAACGAGTTCGTTGATCTGGGTAAGTTGCACAAGTTTTCTCCGAAGTAGGATGGCTCTTTCCTCATCTTTGAAGTCTTGCCCGGTGGGGCCTATCGCCTACAAGACGTTGCGGGTCGCAAATTTCCACGGCCTTACAACGCCGAGAAGCTCAAGTTGTACCTTTGAAAAGTATATCCATGAATACATGTTTCTCCTTTTACTAAGCGATGCAAATTTTTCTAAGTTTTTTAATAATAAGAATAAACTTCCCCTATGTGTTTCCCTCTTTCTCGGTTCAAAGCTCACAGATTTCGTTTTGCAAAAATACCCAAATGCACCCGGAAGACAAAAGGAAATGATAGAACACCGCAAAAATGAGAACTTTATTTATTTATCAAAAGGTATTGTGGGCTCCTCAACCTTACATAAAAATTGAAATTACAAAAGAGGGGGAACGGGATCAAGGAAGCACTGCTGGTGATACTCTCTGGAGATCTCCGCCAGACGAGCCCATGCCTCTTCAGCTCGCTCCCGCTGATACTGCCTACGAACTCGGGACGCCACGAAAACGCTGGGCCCTCCATCTGCCGAGCCCTGGCACGCGATATGTCTCTTTTGGAAGCACTCCAAAATAAGGGCCAAAGATCGGTCATGCCTACTCTTTGAGATGAGGCCAAGCACATAGATCGCACGCATCTTATCGAGTGACTCATCCAGCAACTCTTCGGAGAGGGGGTTTTACAAGCTCGGGGACCTCCTCCAGATCGTGTACATCGGCAATTGGAGGAGGGGCGACTGACGAGGAAGAAAATGGGCGATGTGGTCCTCGATGCGCTGGACCACACCCCAGTATCTCTTCTCAAAAACGGACTGGTCGTACAGGTAGACATCATCTGGAGTGATGATCTCTTCAATCACGTAAATACGCCCGGCCATCTCAAAAAAGCAATGCTGAAACAAACCCATCTCCTTCTCTATTTATAGACTCCACAGAATCCCCAAGAGCCCAAATTTGCGCGCGCATAGACGCGAATCCTGGGATTCGCTCAATTCTTCCAATACTGTACTGCCACGTGGCGGGTATCCCGTCTTTCTCGGCGAATCGAAGTCGGAACGACATGGATCTTGGAACTCCTCGCCTTACCTATGCATTTATGCCACGTGCCACCCGCGACGGTCACTCTTCTCGATATTCACACATCTAGGAAGGTCGGGCAGAGCCTCGCAAAACCGAGCAGCTTCACTGCTCGGACCATCCATGGCTGGTAGTTTACTACCCACCGAAGCCAAGGGTCGAAGCTCTCGTCAAGAGGCCACCGAGCAGCTCCATGGATGGTAGTTTACTACCTACCGACGCCAAGGATCAAAGCCCTCGTCAAGAGTCCACCGAGCAGCTTCCCTGCTTGGTCTATCCTTAGCGGGTAGCTCCTACCCATTTACGCTAAGGATCAAAGCCCTCATCAAGAGGCCACCGAGCAGCTTCCCTACTAGGTCCATCCTTGGCTGGTAGTTTACTACCCACCGATGTCAAGGATCGAAGCCTTCATCAAGAGGCCACCTGGAAGCTTCCCTGCTCGGTCCATCCTTAGTGGGTAACTTCTTACCCATCTACGCTAAGGATCAAAGCCCTCATCAAGAAGCCACCGAGCAGCTTTCATGCTCGCTCCATCCTTGGCTGGTAGTTTACTGCCCACTGATGCCAAGGATCAAAGCCCTCATCAAGAGGCCACCGGGCAGCTTCCCTGCTCGGTCCATCCTTAGTGGGTAACTTCTTACTCATCTATGCTAAGGATCAAAGCCCTCTTCAAGAGGCCACCGAGCAGCTTCATTGCTCGGACCATTCTTGGCTGGTAGTTTACTACCCACCGATGCCAAGGATCGAAGCCCTCATCAAGAGACCACCGGGCAGCTTCCCTGCTCAGTCCATTCTTAGTGGATAACTTCTTACCCATCTACACTAAGGATCAAAGCCCTCATCAAGAGGCTACCGAGCAGCTTCCCTGCTCGGTCCACCTTAGTGGGTAGCTCCTACCCATTTACGCTAAGGATCAAAGCCTTCGTCAAGAGGCCACCAAGGAGCTTCACTGCTCGTACCATCCTTGGCTGGTAGTTTACTACCCACCGATGCCAAGGATCGAAGCCCTCATCAAGAGGCCACCGGGCAGCTTCCTTACTTGGTCTATCCTTAGTGGGTAACTTTTTACTTATCTACACTAAGGATCAAAGCTATCATCAAAAGGCCACCGAGCAGCTTCCCTACTCGGTCCATCCTTAGTGGGTAACTTCTTACCCATCTACGCTAAGGATCGAAGCTCTAATCAAGAGACCACCGAGCAGCTTCACTTCTCGGTCCATCCATGGCTGGTAGTTTACTGCCCACCGACACCAGGGATCGAAGCCCTCATCCATAGGCCATCGGGTAGCTTCCCTGCTCGGTCCATCCTTAGTGGGTGACTTCTTACCTATCTGTACTAAGGATCAGAAGCCCTCCACCTCGGCAAACACCGACCAATCCGAACTAGGTTCTCGTCTGGCTCATCCTAAGGTGCCAACCGACATACCCTCCGCAAGCGATCGCCACCTCAACTTCGGGGCCATAAGGATGCCGACCTCACACCGGCCTTTATACACTTGACAAATAATTAGGTTTAACTCGACGCGCGATCGCCAACTAAAGGATCGGTCGCCGACTTATCGCTTATCGGGCGAGGAAAATGAAGACATTATCGAGAAATGGAAACATTCCCGTAAAAATTTCTGCAAATGGGCTTTATTCACAACTCGGGAGTCTTTAGAAAGAAATTGTCGGCTCCTCAGCCTTACAAAATTGCCTGAAGGCTTACAAAATTCCAATACGGAAACAAAAAAATATAAAAAAGAAGGCTGGGAGATTCAAGCCTCAGGGCCGGGAAGGACCTCGACGTGCTCCGCGGCAGTGTCGGGAACCAGGGTGGAGGCTTGAGGGTCGACGCCCACAGCAGGAGATTCGGCACTGGGAGCCGGGGCGATCTCCTTATCCCCAACACCCCTACCGGGGGCTTTCCCCCCGACGGCACTTCCGGCGGCATCCTTCTGTGTCTCACCCTTGAAGGGGTACTCGAGCCGGAGCACACCGTTGGGAAACTCTGGCATCAACGCCTTGACCACGTCGAGGGCCTCATGCCAGACGAGGGCTGAGGTGTCAGCGAGGTCGGTGTAGAATTTATTCGACATCTTGTAGCTTTCCAGCGCCTTCACAACTCGGAGGTCGGCGCGCCTCATTCCTTCCTTCATCGCATCGTTTTCCCTTTTTAGGGTGTCCCGCGTCTTCTTCAGAGTGGCGGCGAGCACCCTGGCATCCTCCAACTTGGCTTCAACGACCTTGTTGGACTCCATCAAAGCTCGGATGGTCTCCCGACAATTGGCGTTCACCCCCTCCTCGGCAGACATCCGGTCTTCGAGGGCGGCGATCCTCTCCCTCGCCTGACGCAGCTCCCGGCTCAGGCTTTCCTCCCACGAAGAAGACTCGCCCGCTGTCTGTAGCATTAGGGCGATTTCCTCATGCTCCATATTGGCGACGAGGGCGCGGTGCTGGAGGACCTGAGGAAAATGAAAGGAGGGGTTAAGAAGGTATACGATCCTGCAAGCAAAAAGGCTTAATGAAAACCCGAACGGGAGGCGGACACTAACTTGCACGGCCTCCTGAGCTATAGCCGCGATTTGGGCCTTGAGGGTCCCCTAGGGGATTCTGCCCCCAGCCGACTGCTCCATCTTCGAATGCAAGCTATCGGCGATAGAAAGCCCCGAGGGAACCTCGTAGCAAAGATCCCCCTCCTGCACGAAGATCGGGGAAGATGGGGCTCGGGACACCGTCCTCTTGCGCCACTTGAGGAGGCTACGGAAGGGTCGGCCTCGTCCATCACCTCCACAACCCGGGGTTCCTGCTCTCGAGCGTGTTTGCAGCTCTCCCCGTGGTTGGTCTTCGAAGCCCGGGGCGTAGTGGAATGCCCGGCCGAAGCGGCCGCCGGCGCGGCCGGGCTCGAAGTGGGGCATGACGAGCCGGCACCTCCGGCCTTCCTTCCTTTCTTCTCAGCCATCGCAGCCAGAAATTTTTGTTTGTCCATCGGCTCTGCAAAGGAGAAAAATACACAAAGGGAGTTAGCGATACCGGAAAGAGTAGAAGAAGAATATGCGAGTCTAAACAGGTCGCCCAGGCTCCTAACTTACCCACGAACTGAGCGGGGCTGAGCCTGGCCCAACTGAGGGCCTGCTTAGACAGAAATACATCGGCCCGTTGGACGGGCTCCCACGCCGACACTGCCATCGTTTCGAAATTGGATGACCGCCTCACCCGCGGGCAGTGGGCCCTGTGCCACCGAACAGGCACAGGCCAATCCTCACCCTCGGGCGGCCTGACAAATAGGAATTTCTCTTACCATTCATGGATGGAGGAAGGAACTGCGACGACCCCCGACCCGGCCGCCCCTCCCTTATATTTTCTAAAGGAAATGTATACCCAGCTCGGCTCGTCCTTACGGGTGCCAGGGTGATTTTTATAACAGAGGGAGGAAAGGAGAAGGGTCAGGCTAAAGAGGATTTCTTATAGTCTCAACCGGACCAGGAGCCCAAGGAGAATCCTCCATGAGTTCGGCACTAGCTGGCCTGGAGTTAATTGAAAACAGCACAGCGCCGCACTCATCTTGGGGGAGAAGGGTAGACGCATTCCAGCCCAAAAGGAATCCAGGTACAAGGCAATCTCCTTACCCTCACCTGGTCTGCCCTATCTCTTTCCCCGGCCAAGCGAAGCGAGAAGCCGGGGGGAATGTGGAAACGAGCCTGGATTGTGGTGAGCTCGTCCACATTCCTCAGGAGAGAAGGCGCGTCACGAGCACTCTTGATGCGCGCTTGGGGAACCGTCCCCGTCGTGCGGCCTCGGGAAGCAGGTCTAACCCTAACTCCCCGGGGGGAATCCAACTCGGACGAGGCAGAAAAAGAAGCGGCAGAAGAATGCCTAGACTCTACCTCAACTATCTCAACAGACTCCCCAGAAGAAGGCATCTAACCTGAGCAAAGGAAGGAGTCCTCCGAGGAAAAGGAGCGAGAAATCCGACCTAAAGGGAAGAGCGCCGAGCTAACACACGCAGCGATGAGGATATTATAGCGAAGTGTGGACCCTGGGGGGATCCCACCTCTATTTATAGCATTCGGCAAGTCCATCTAATGGTGCCGATCGATTCCCGCCAAAACAGATGCTTCGTGTTCGACGGCCATAGACTTTCCACGTGTCTCAAGAGCATTGGATGCGTCCCTTCAAGCGCCAAGGACACCGGTGGCCCGTCACGTCAGCCAACCAGCGCCGGACGTGTGGCCTGGCGCCTCAACGAACGTACGATCGAATCGGTGCTTCTCTTTTAATGCACGATCTCTTCTCTGATCTGCTGACATCTTCAAAAAATACGACTAACTACCCAGAAATCCGCACCGACGATGTCTTCAAATAAGAACTTAGCCCGGGTGACCGATCAAACCACTCTCAACCCGACCCATAAATAGGTCGGGGTGAGAATGGGGGGCTAATGATGATGCTCGGTACTGAAAACTCCCCAGATCATGACACGTGGCATATGACGTGTCCCAAGGCTTACGGGAAAGGAGCAAGAATGGTACATTGAAGGCATACCCTGGGCTTTCGACCCGAGGATGTTCTCGACCTTCGATGACCTCCCAGAACACTCTTGTGCTCGTCCTACAAATAACCCTTGGCTCACCTCCGAGCCCTCCTGCACGCTAGGCCTCCTCAGCCCTCCCAGCTCCTCCAAGCTATCGTAGAACCAAGCTTGCCCGGCCTCTCGCTCGCCTCCGAGCCTCCAGCCGAGCTCAGCTTCCTTGGTCTCATCGACCGACCCGAAACACAGATCATAAGCGTCCCGGACATGGCTACGCGAATCTCACCATACGCGAGATATCCGCCACCGCATGATCCCGCGTCCCACGCCATCGCGTTCCCCCATTAACAGGCGTATCTTGCCATTAATGGCGGATCCCGCTATTCGCGCAGGCACGACTCCAAGGGCGTAAATGCCGGCATAAATCTCACGCCCGCCAGCCCATGGCTGCCACTATATAAACCCCCTTTCAGATGACCCAGGTAAGGCAATTCTTGTCCAATAGGCCACTACTCTGCCCAAATATCTCGACTAACTTGATCGTCGGAGGGTCCACGGTGGTACAACCACCCCGGGACTTTCTTGCAGGTAGCTCGGCTTCATTCCAAATCAAGCCCACTGAGATTCACACGCTTCAGGAGGCAACTCTCAAATTCAATCTCAGCCATTCATCAACGCTCACGACAGATCAACGGAAGACAACATCTGAAGGAGATCCAGACGTCCATCACTTAGAGATAAGTTCAAATACTTGGATATAGAAGATTGATTGAGTCGATATTTATTTATTTAGGCTTAATTATCAAAAACTATCATAAAGTTTCCTTCATTTTCAACAAACTATCCTAAAGTTTTAAAAGTGAGGATAACTATTCTTTTTAACGGTCAATGACGGTCAAAGTCCAAATATATTAGTTATGACTATTTTGCCCTCATACTAAATCTAATTAATTATCTTAAATATTAATTAAAGCTAGGGTTAGGGTTGGGTGATGGGGCAGCTGATGGCGATGGCAAAGAGGCGACGGCAGCAGTGGAGAGGAGGAGGTGATGACGACAACGACGATGAAAGTGACCGTGGGAAGGGGAAGAAAAAGATAGTGATGACGGCAGAGGGGAAGGGGAGGCACGAGTAGGAGGGTAGGTGAGGAGCGAAAAGGAGGATGATGATGGTGAAGAAGAAGAAGCAAATGATGATGATGATGATGATGATGATGGAGGTGGCGGCGACGGTGCGGGGGAGGTCTGGGAGGATAGGGGATGCCATGGGAAGGTGGTGTAGGAGGGTGAGGCGGTGGGAAGAGGAGTGAGGCGGTGATTCATAATGAATGATAATGGAGATTATGGCGGGGCAGGTTGGTAGGATGGAGGGGTAGGTGTAGGGGAGACAAAAGGAAAGAGGGATGGGTAGGTGTGTGAGAAAATAGGAAAGTGGTTGGTGGCGAGGCTGTGCAGAGTGGCAGTTAAGGTTAGAGTTAGGGTTGGACATAGGATTTGGAGAAAATGAAGTTTGAGGGTAGTTTAGGAATTTTTTATTTTTTGATGAAATGACAATTTGCTGGCATGCCGCCGTTAGGGCTTACGTGTCACCGTAAAAAAGGGTGGTTATCCTCACATTTAAAACTTTACGGTAGTTTGTTGGAAATGGTGGAAGCTTTAGAGTAGTTTTTGGTAATCAAGTCATTTATTTATTTAGCTTTTTGGTAGTTTAAGAACTTAAACAAGAGTTTTTCCCACAATTTAGTGCAAAAAAATAAAAGATTTGCTTAAAACAACATCTTGTATGGTTTCAGACTCTTTGAAATCCATCTAATGGTCTTCAATTTCCTCGAAACAAATTCTCAATATATACAAGAGAGATACTGATGATACTCATAAGTGGGAATTCCCTAAATCATGACAAGTGGTAAATGACGTGTCCTGAGGCTTACGGGACAGGAGCAAGCACGATACATCGAAGGCATTTCCCAGACCTTCGTCTCGAGGCTTGTCCGTTGCATTGAGGATGCGTGACCGCGGCAAACTTCATTAGTATGTGGTATTCGTTGCAGAACTCTTTGACTTTATTGTTCTGGAAATTTGTCCCGTGGTCGGTAATGATGCACCTTAGGATCCCGAATCGAGAGATTATGTTGTTTTGCATAAACTTTATGGTAGTGGCTACGTCCGGTTTTCTGATAGGGACGGCCTCAATCCACTTCGTGAAATAGTCTACCGCGACGAAGATGTCTTGTGTCCGCCCGTACTAGTGGGGAGTTGGCCAACCATGTCCATCCCCCACTGGGCAAACGACCAAGGGGAGGTGAGGGTCGTTAGCTCGGTAGCTGAAAGACGGGGTATGCTGCCATGGAGTTGGCATCTCTTGCATCTTCTGACGAGCTTCTGAGCATCTTGGTATACCGTCGGCCAATAATATCCTTGGAGTAGCGTCTTCTGGACTAAGGTACGGGTCCCTTGATGCGCTCCACCGACACCTTCATGTATCTCACGCAGGACATAGTCGGCTTCGTGAGGGTCGACGCACTGGAGCAAAGGTTGTATGTATGACTTCTTATAAAGGTTTCCATTGCTCCAAATGAAATGGCGGGCTTTGGCTCGAAGGCGGCGCGCTTCTCCTCGATCTTCCAGAAGTGTACCATCCTTCAGGAACTCCACGAGGGGCTTCCTCCAATCCTGGCCTTCCTCCCGAGTAGCGTATACTTGAAGCATTACCTCTCTGTCTTCCACGCTGGGCCATGGCAAAACTTTGGAAAGGATATTCCTCTTATTGTTGGCCGTATAGGAAGAGGCAAACTTGCTCAGGGCGTCGGCTTGGGCGTTCAGGTTCTGGGGAATCTGTTCCACTTGGACTTCGTCGAAATTTTTCGTAGTCTTTTCACCTCGGCCAAGTACTTTACCATGAGCGGCTCTCAGACCTCGAAGCACCCGATCACTTGGCCGACGACTAGGGCGGAGTTGCTGCGAATCCAGATTGTCTTCAGCCCCACCCCGGAAGCGATTCGCAACCCGGCTAGTAAGGCCTCATATTCTGCGGCGTTGTTTGACACTCTGAACATGGTCTTCAAAGAGTACTCCATCCCTGCCTCGTTCAGGCCCTGAATGATAAGGCCGGCATCGCTCCCTTCTTCGGTAGAGGACCCATCCATGTAGAGGACCCAATCGGGGACGGAGTCGGGTATTTCTTTGACCGAGGGTCGAGACCCCGGGACATGTACCGATGCTACTTCCTTGGTGGGATAGTGCACTTAACAACGAAGTTTGCCCGTACTTGTGCTTTGATGGCTTGCATGGGGTGGTATTTGATGTCGAATTAGGATAACTCCCACCTCCATTTCTCCAAACGACCAGACGACTCGGGGGAGGCGAGAATAGTCCCTAAAGGCCGTTTGGTGAGGATGAGGATGGTGTGTGCCTGGAAGTAGTGCCGTAGCTTCCTTGAGGCAACGATAAGCGCCAAAACTATCTTTTCTATGGTCGGGTACCTTTTTTCCGCGTCTTTGAATACATGGCTCACATAGTAAACCGGCTTCTGTACTCCTTCGACTTCTCGGACGAGCATCAAGCGAGCAGCATGATCGGAGACCACAAGGTATAATAATGGCTCGTCTCCTTCGATTGGCTGGGTGAGCGGTGGGGGAGTTGCCAGGTGCGCTTTGAGCTGCTCGAAAACATTTTGATACTCTTCCGACCATACGAACTTTGTGATCTTTCTCAGGGATTTGAAGAATGGGGGGCACTTTTCTCCGGATCTCAACATGAAGCGACTCAGAGTGGATACTCTCCCCGTGAGTCGCATGATCTCAACGTTACTCTTTGGTGTGGCCATATTGAGAATGGCATTGATATTTTCTGAGTTAGCTTCGATTCCTCGGTGGGTAACCATGAACCCGAGAAATTTCCTGCTAGTGACTCCGAACACGCACTTGGCTGGATTCAGCTTCATTTTGTACTTGCGGCGTATGTCGAATGTCTCACCAAGATCTTTGGCATGCTCGTCCGATGAGGTTGATTTTACGAGAATGCCATCGACGTAAACCTCCATGTTCTTCCCGATCTGTGGTTTGAATATTTTGTTAACTAGGCGCTGATATGCAGCCCCGACATTTTTGAGGCCGAAGGGCATCACTTTGTAGCAGTATACCCCCCGGTCCGTGGTGAACGCGGTAAGTTCTTCATCTGCCGGGTTCATACGGATCTGGTTGTAACCGGAGAAAGCGACCATGAAGCTGAGCAATTCGTGGCCTGCCGAGCTGTCCACCAACCGGCCTATCCGAAAGAGGGGATAGTTGTCTTTTGGGCAGGCCTTGTTCACGTCTGTATAGTCGACGCACATGCGCCACTTCCTACTCGCCTTTTTAACCATGACTACATTCGCCAGCCAGTCTGAGTAGTCAACATTTCGAATGAAGTTGGCTGCAAGCAATCTATCGACCTTGTCCTCAATCGCCTTTTGCTTGATCGGCGTAAAACTTCGCTTCTTTGGGGTCGATCCCGGGCATGTCAGCAGGCGTCCAGGCGAACACGTCCGAGTTCCCTCGGAGAAAGAGGATCAAGTCTTCGCGCCGGGTTCTTGTTAAAAGGGATCCAATCTAGACGGTTCGTCCCTCATTCCCCTCGATGAGGGGGACTTCTGTTAGGGCCTACACCGGGGCTCTTCGGATTTCTTTCTGTTCATCGCGAGTGTCCAAGGACCCTTGAAAATCATCTGCACCTTTGAGTTCGTCGCTCTGCTCTCCGGTGGTGGATGTCGCGGTGAAGCAGATCTTGGCGATTCGCTGGTTCCGGTAGGCTTGGCTTATTCCCCCTTGATCTAATGGAAATTTGATCGCAAGGTGGTAGGTCGATATTTGAGCTCGTAGGGCGTTTAATGTCGGGCGTCCCAGGAGGATGTTGTAGGATGAAGGGATCCTAGCGACTATGAATTCCACCGGTACGGTCCTCGTATGGCCTGCTTACCCAATGTTGAAGAGGAGGGTGACCACTCCCTCGGTCGGGATGGAGTGGTTGATAATCCCTGATAGGACGTGGGAGGTTGGCCGTAGATCGGATGGCACTAGCCTCATACGCTGGAAGCAGTCATAGAAGAGGATATCTGCCGAGCTTCCGAAATCGATCAATATCCTTTGAACCTTGTAATGGTGGACCCATGCTGTAATCACGAGAGGGTCGTTGTGAGGCAAGGATATACCGTGGAGGTCTTCATCAGTGAAGATGATGGGCTCGGCGGTCTTGCATTTCTTCTGGGGAGGGTCGCTTGTTCCCTCGACGAGTAAGAGGCGGTGAGTCTCACCGGCTCTATGGGCAGGCCCCAAGGAAACGACCATGATTTGGCCGATCGTTAATTCTCTGGGAGGTGGATGGTTCTCATGCTCCCTGTCTGCCTATCACTTATCCCGCAGGTACTTCGCCAGGTGGCCAGAGCGGATAAACTCCTCGATGAAGTTACAGAGTTGTTTGCAGTTTTTGGTCGGGTGGCCCTGCGACCTATGGAAGGCACAGTACGGGCCCTGATTTGTTTTAAAAACTATTTCTATTACCGCAATCAAGAACGGCATCGCATGAAGCTAGCCGGTGAGTACGGGTCGGTCCACAGGGATTTTGTGAATTTCCGATTCGTTCTTACGAGTTAATTCCGATTGTTGTTCGGATTTCTTATTAAATCTAAAAACCTAAATTATCCTAGGGCAATTATCTAGATCTATTCTTGCTAGGGCTAGGTTTAGGGATGGTTTGGAAATGCAATTAAATCTCAACGCTTTCTATACCCGAATGAAGATCTATGAGGAGTTATGGTAATTATCAATTAAGGGGATTAGATCCATTCGGGAAGGTGTTCCTTCCTCTAGGTTCTTGTCCTTCTTTTAGAGATCCTTACCCTAACCTCCATGGAAAACGCGCGCAACCAGGCCTTTACACTACGGTGTCATCGTTACCTCGAGGGGTAGGCTGCCGTAGGGCGCGGTATGTGTGTGTATGCATGGAGTCCTATAGTAAATATTTGGTGGGTAAGAAAGGGATGAGAGATCTCATCTCTCAAAATCCTTCCCCAAAGCTAAACCCTAAACAAGTTCCTAGGGCATGAAATTAAATCTACCTAGGGCAAAGAATTGAAATCTAAACTAGAGCAAGGAATTAAATCTACTTACAGATGCATCCCTCTAATCATCCATGCAGGGTTGTCAGATCTAAATTTCTGAATGGAAAAGAAACACCGATACTCTCCAAAAGATTTCTGGAATTTATTATTAAAGGGAGGCATGAGGAATTACAATGATTAGAGTTCCTATTTACAGAGGATAGGAAACCCTAGGTTACAATTGATTCGCATGTCTACATTTACCAAAATATTCTTAGGAAGACCTAGTCAAAGTAGACTTCAAACTTTGGTAAAATTTTATGTCATTGTCTCTTTAAAAGGAAGTATTGGGCCTTGAAATTTCCTTCGTGGGCTCTTCTGTCTTTGGGCTTCCTTATTATTTGGTTCTTTTATTAAAATAGCTTTTATGTTTCTTCCAGATCTCCGGTGAATAATTGCGGTGGACTTTTAACCGTTCGCTTTATAATCTTGGACCTTATATTGCCTTGTACTTTGTGAATTTTATCTTTGATGTAGGCTTGATCAAGAGTCTTCTGTTTGTTGGTCAAAGTCCACTTTTGCATCATCTTTTCCTCGTTTTCACTGTTTTAGATCCAAGAACCTGTAACCTGTAATATGTAGCAGACATGCGTCAAAAGCACCTGTTTATTTATAAAACGAATAAGAATGGGGAATATAATGATGCAATATTATGGTATGAACAAATACCCCCAAACTTATCTCTTGCTCGTCCTCGAGAAAACTTATTTTTATTCACTAAAATCCTAACCGCACTTTCGCAGGGAAACGCGATTGCACTGAGCACGTGCAACAAGCCGTTAAACCTCTAGGTGTCCCTAGTAGGAGGAGTGTTGTCTCCTGAGGGTTTTCAGCGGATACTACCCACAAAATCCTATCAATTCGGCCCATTAACTTTTGTTTCTCCAATTAGGTTTTCTAACAAGGAATTCTATTATCGTCGACTCGTAAACTATTCACCCATATTCTTTACACTTCCTCATCATTTAACTTAGGATTATATATGTTCTATAGATTTACTTAGCTTTCGGCATCTCTTAAGTTTTCCTTCTAGGATTCCATCTCTACTTAGGAATTTCTATCAACTCTATTAAAGATACAAGTTCTATTCTTCACTCCTTTCTCTCATCTAAACTCCAATCACATATCCTTACGTGTGTGTAAATATCACCCCTACACTTGGAAATTCAAATCAAGTAATCATACTTTTGTCCATTGTCCAAAGAACTTATTAAGTAGGTGAATTTTTAATTGAATTTGTGCCTACACATCCTTCATGCGACCGTTAATACTTCTTGAGGTACCAACAACCAATTACAAGATGTGTTTGCACTTTAAAGCATACTTCCTAGGCTTGCAACACCCAAGGCTTTTAGCAGTGACTCCCAAACCAGTTGGTCTAAGGCACTAGGTGATGAAGCACCCTCGCTAAATATTTTTTCTATTTTTGCAGTCTTAAGTAATCACAAAAATCAGTGTCCATTTTTTTTATTCTTTATTCACACTTGTATTTTTTTTCTTTTATTTTCATTGTACTAAGGACTTTAGACAAGAGCATTTCAAGGTCTCTTCTACTATTCCAAGTTTCAAGCTGCGTGATTGTGCAAATTGTAGGGTATATATTTTCAGAATCTAAACTTAAGTTAGGAACTATTTTTCAAACTTATACTCTAATAAGAACATCAATATTCTTTCCTTGTTTCGACTTAGCCCAAGAAGTGAAACCAAAATTTACCTATTTCTAAATAAACTACAAGGCATATACTTTCTACCGTTAAACTTTAAGGAATGTTATTTTTAGGGTTTTTAATTCACTAAGTCTAAGATCTAGTTGTTCCTAGCCAGTTAACCTATCTGTCAAACTCAAGTCAATTAGCCAAAATTGAATACATTAATTTTTATAATTTTCGAAATTTTTCAATTTTTATGGGTTTTCAAATAAGTATGCAAATGCAAAAATATATACAAATGAATGCGAAGGAAGAAGACGTACCGAGCATACCCCCAAACTTGAACTTGACAGTGTCCTCACTGTCATGCTAAACCAAGAGGGTCAAAATGCCGGCACCCCCCTGTTTATTTATTTACAATTTTTTTATATTTTTAATGTTTTGAAATTTTTTTTATTTTATATTTATAAAAAAAGAAAACAAAAATATATACATATATACAACAAGGTTCCCCCCAAACTTAAGTTTGGCCTTACACAAGCCAAAAGTTAGCACCAACCATTCAAAAATCTTATCATGGTAATGGTATAGTTGGTGCAAGAATGAGATGGAAAGAAAAGAGATGGGAAGCACACGAGACCGTATGGAAAGAAGAATGGTAGAATATGGTCTCGGTGGAGGAGAAGAATGGCGAAAAGAAAAAAGAAGTGGAGTACGATCTTGAGGGTGTAAATTGAGTGAATAAAGTAGCGCAATTTGTGATGACCGATGTATTAAAAGCGATTGCGCTAACCTATCAACCCATCGAGAAATGGGGTCAAATCCCTCAAGATTCGCAAGAAAACATGGGTACGCCTAACTTGGTATAGGAGATGAAGGCATAACGGTCTCTTATACGGTCGGAACAATGGGAAAGACGAAAGAGAGTGAATTAGAGATGGTATCATTCTCACCGTAGTAAATTGTCTCGAACTGGAAAGATTCCATTAATGGTTCGAAACTACTGTAATTAACCGAGTCTGATGGTTCAACTAACCCATCTGAAAATGTAAAGGACTCAAACTCGGGCGGTGAGTTATCAATATCGTCCGAAAAAGTGAAACACTCGTCTGTAAGAACTATGTCAGATTCAAAGGAAAAGTTTTCAAGCTCACAGTCGTCGAGCGTGGTCGGAACGATGTGAAGAAGGGAGGGTGATATAACAGTCAAAAGTTCAGGAGGATGAATTGGAAAATCAGACACATCAAACAAAAATGGTTCAACCTCAATATGATCCTCAAAACTCTCCTCAATACTATCCTTATAATTCTCCTCAACATATATCTCATCCATGCCATTATCATCAACATCAAGACGCATATGAAGTTCGGGAGAAACATCTAATGACTCGGGATGATGAGTTGAACATAAAATTTCAATCAAATCGACAGGTTCATCATCCGAAATATTCCCGGCGTCTATATCCTCAATCAAGTGAAAATCAATTTCTTTAGACACCTCATCAAAAGTATGGATATTTATCAATTTAGGTTCTAGAATGGAGGTGTAAAGGTCAAACGGATTAGGTGCAGTTTCACTCGAAAGGGGTTCTTCATAATTTGGCAAATCAAACACTACAAAATCACACAACTCATTTTTATTTTGAACTAGTGAATCATTTAGGACATTCGATGGAAAACTGGAGTCTTGGGCTTCAATTGGGTAAGGGTAGGTTTGATTTTGAAATCCTCTCACATTCTCACTCTGTCCAACCACCTCCTTATACATTGAAAAATTTTGAGCTAGCGGGAAACTAGCTACCGCTTCAGTAGGTTGCATAAGGGCGGCTACGGACGCTTCCACATTCCTAATCATTTTATTTGTTGCTGCAATATAAGCCTCCAACGACTCTTCCAAACTAGACTTAGGTAGTGAGGGGGTTTCGATAAAAGATTCAAAATGGTGTGAATATGCAAAACTCCCAACAGGCTGTGTAGAAACAGTGTCTAGTGAAGGTGGGAAGATCGGGTATGACTGGTAGGAAGTGGGAGATTGGACAGGGGTAGGGTCAACATGTGGATAAAAAGGTGAATAATCGTGCGGATCCCTAGAACTAGATGAGTGGAGAGGGGTGAAAGATCGGCTGCGAGATTGAGCAATATGCTCAGCAATGGACATCGGCTTAGGAGTGACAGAACGACTTGAAAAAGTGGTATCAACATATGGAGGTGGTAAAGGTTGACTTGGTTGACACAAAGTGGGTTGAAAAGTCAAACTGTTTCTCCTAGACGTCTCTATTTGATCTTTCAAAGATTTTTTAGGCAAGGAAGGATCGTTTTTAAATTGACCGAACAAATTGACGTACGACGCAAAATTAGGTTCGGGATACCAAAGTTCGGCAAGTGATTTATTATGTGGGGTACCCATGTTAGAAGAAAGGGAGAAAGAAAAAAAGTAGGTGGTGCAAGGATTTCTTAGAGGCAAAATTTTGCAAGTTTTTATAAAAATTTTCCTTTTTTCCTTTTTCTCTTTATTTGAGACTGTTTGCAGAAAAAAAATTCGATAAAGGGTTTAGACACAAATGTAATCAACCAGAAATGCACAATCAGACCTATATCTAGGGTCACCTAGGTCAGCTAGACAGCTCCTAACTGTTCCAAAGGGCTAGAAATAGGACCTCAAACCGCCTCTTCATCGCCAATTGCGGCCAGGTAAGTGCCAGGTAAATGGGAAGGAACCACACTGAGGGCCTAATTAAAAACCACTAGCCTTTGACACACTTACCTAGACACCGCAAAATCAGGTTAGGATAAACGGTCGATGCCTATAACTAGTCATCTGTCCTATAGAGCTCGAAGTCCTTAGGGCTGAGTCTAGTATTTTTTTAATTAAATATTGGTTAATGCAAATGTTTTATGTGATTTCTGGGGTCCTGAAAAGGGTGATGAGATCCCCACCCAATCTGAATTGGTCAAAAGCCCCTTAAAATCCGATTAAAGATATGCAAAACAGTAAATCACTTGCAATCAAACCTTTTTTTTTGTGAATTTCAAAGTTTGCAAGTTTTCTAATTAAAATTTTCCTTTTTTCTCTTGCTCTTTATTTGGAAAGATATTTTTAGGAAAAAGATTAAGGATATGCAAATCAGAAAAGATCACTTGTAATCAATTATTATTTTAAGCATAGCGCAACGAATCCTGCACAAGATTGTTATTTGGAAGGAAAAAGATTTTTGAGCGCAAAAAAAAAATCCTGCAAGCAAATTTACAGAAGATATATCAAGATTTGCAGAGGAGGAGAGAGAAAACTCACAGAAATTTGCAGTGTCGGAACTGTTTTTTTTTTAACGCGCTTCTGCCTTTTTTTTCAAGTCCTGAATCGACCAGGCCGCGGCGGTTCCGCGGCCGGAAGGGGACTCGCGCGGCGGTTCCACCGCAGTTTGGTAGCTTCGGACGTTTTTTTTTACCAGATCACCGCGATTCTTCTTGTTGACTCGGTCCTCCAAATTTCTTGTATTACTCGGTTGTTTTGATCTTCTGTTGTTCCGATCTGTTTTTTCCTGTTTTGATCTTTGTAGATTTCCAGATCCGAATTTGATTGTAGATCCTGCAAAATTCAAACAACAAAGTACCATTTCCAAAAATAACAGATGATATATTTTTATATTTTTTGGCTTTTTCAGATTTTTATGATTTTCTTTATTAAGATTAACCCGAAATTGCAAAAAGGACATAACACGCCATCCCCAGCAACGGCGCCATTTGATTTGTCTCAAAAACTATTTCTATTACCGCAATCAAGAAAGGCGTCGCATGAAACTAGCCGGTGAGTACGGGTCGGTCCACAGGGATTTTGTGAATTTCCGATTCGTTCTTACGAGTTAATTTCGATTGTTGTTCAGATTTCTTATTAAATCTAAAAACCTAAATTATCCTAGGGCAATTATCTAGATCTATTCTTGCTAGGGCTAGGTTTAGGGATGGTTTGGAAATGCAATTAAATCTCAACACTTTCTATACCCGAATGAAGATCTATGAGGAGTTATGGTAATTATCAATAAAGGGGATTAGATCCATTCGGGAAGGTGTTCCTTCCTCTAGGTTCTTGTCCTTCCTTTAGAGATCCTTACTCTAACCTCCATGGTAAACGCGCGCAACCGGGTCTTTACACTACGGTGTCATCATTACCTCGAGGGGTAGGATGCCGTAGGGCGCGGTATGTGCGTGTATGTATGGAGTCCTATTGTAAATATTTGGTGGATAAGAAAGGGATGAGAGATCTCATCTCTCAAAATCCTTCCCCAAAGCTAAACCCTAAACAAGTTCCTAGGGCATGAAATTAAATCTACCTAGGGCAAAGAATTGAAATCTAAACTAGAGTAAGGAATTAAATCTACTTACAGATGCATCCCTCCAATCATCCATGCAGGGTTGTCAGATCTGAATTTCTGAATGGAAAAGAAACACCGATGCTCTCCAAAAGATTTCTGGAATTTATTATTAAAGGGAGGCATGAGGAATTACAATGATTAGAGTTCCTATTTATAGAGGATAAGAAACCCTAGGTTACAATTGATTCGCATGTCTATATATACCAAAATATCCTTAGGAAGACCTAGTCAAAGTAGACTTCAAACTTTGGTAAAATTTTATGTCATTGTCTCTTTAAAAGGAAGTATTGGGCTTTGAAATTATTGGGCCTTGAAATTTCCTTTGTGGGCTTTTCTGTCTTTGGGCTTCCTTATTATTTGGTTCTTTTATTAAAATAGCTTCTATGTTTCTTCCAGATCTGCAGTGAATAATTGCGGTGGACTTTTAACCGTTCGCTTTATAATCTTGGACCTTGTATTGCCTTGTACTTTGTGAATTTTACCTTTGATGTAGGCTTGATCAAGAGTCTTCTGTTTGTTGGTCAAAGTCCACTTTGGCATCATCTTTTCATCATTTTCACTGTTTTAGATCCAAGAACCTGTAACCTGTAATATGTAGCAGACATACGTCAAAAGCACCTGTTTATTTATAAAACGAATAAGAATGGGGAATATAATAATACAATATTATGGTATGAACAGGCCCCGGATACGTTTAGCCGCTCTATAGGTGACCGACGGGAGCTTGAAGAATCGCTCGCCCTTTGCCTCCTCTAACAGCTCGGTCTGGGAGATGTTGAGAGGAGTATACTCATGGAACTTTGGGGAGTATGGTTTTGGCCGGTCAACCTTCTTCTTCTCTTCTCTGCCCCTCTTCTTTTGGTCGGCTTGGTCATCCCTAGGCAGGTTAGCGTTCACCTCAGACTTGAGATGGATCTCTCGCTCGATCCAAGGTTTTACCTCGGCCATGATCTTAGGTTACACTATTGTTCAGTTGATAAAACTGCACATTTAATATGACATTTTCCTACTATTTCTATATTAGAAAAAGTGTTTATTATAATATATGATACATATGAGGGTTTATCTGTAAAAATACTATTTTCATGTGTTTATGTATTATAATTAGCATTTAGTAGGAAAATAAGCATAAATACCATTGACCAAATCTTAATGGTGAAATTAATATCTCAATAAAACAAAACTCTACTAATATTATTAGTTGAGATTTTGCAAAATTTTCTAGGCTAAAAATCAAGGGAATCAAAGTTGTTAAGAGCAAACCTGCCTAATTAAAAAAGCAAACTAAGAAATCAAATCTGACAGAAACAAAGAAAAGATTTCCAGTTTCCAGAGATTCCAAAGATCGCCACGTGTCATGAAGATGGAAGCCCAGAAGACAAATCAAACGATCGCGCCATAAGGCCGCGGATCCGCGGCCAAATCAGTTGATAAAACTGCACATTTAATATGACATTTTTCCTACTATTTTTATATTAGAAAAGGTGTTTATTATAATATATGATACATATGAGGGTTTATCTGCAAAAATACTATTTTCATGTATTTATGTATTATAATTAACATTTAGTAGGAAAATAAGCATAAATACCATTGACCAAATCTTAATGGTGAAATTTATATCTCAATAAAACAAAACTCTACTAATATTATTTGTTGAGATTGTGCAGAATTTTTAGGGCTAAAAATCAAGGGAATCAAAGTTGTTAAGAGAAAATCTGCCTAATTAAGAAAGCAAACTAAGAAATCAAGTCTGGCAGAAACAAAGAAAAGATTTCCAGTTTCCAGAGATTCCAAATATCGCCACGTGTCATGAAGATGGAAGCCCAGAAGACCAAATCAAATGATCGCGCCATAAGGCCGTGGATCCGCGGCCAAACCCACCTGTTGACTGCGGATCCGCTGCATGCCAGAAGGGTTGTGAGCTGTGATTTTTTGGTTAGAATCTTAACCTTTGGTTTCCAATTTAGGAAACTAGGGTTCTGGCTTTGGGACTATAAATAAAGACCGAGAGCCTCTTGGAAAAATCATCAAGCTGAAGAGATCATGAAGTCCAAGACGGCTCATGCATCCAGGCCGATCATCAACGGTCCATCTACCTTCTTAAAAGAGATCGAGAAGCAAACTAGTATTTGTAATCATTTTATAAGGAAACAAAGTGTAAATGAGTTTTGTTGATTAATAAAGGTAGTTCTTTTTCTTATTCTATTTCTTTGTAGTTTCATTATGAATTCTCTCTCCATCTCTTTTTTTCCCAATATGCGTGAGTAATTCTCCGCTTGTTAGGGTTCGTAGGATTAGGGTAGGTTAATGGATGATGAAAATCCTTAAACTCTTTTTACGTCCTATAAAGCTTATAAACTTTATCAAAAGAATCATTAACATCCTAATCGGGCGTGCTACCAATTCATTGTTAGTCTCGACCGCGATTAGAGATTAGATTACTGATTGTTTTGGTAAAGGCTAGATATGAACGGAGTTCCGTGTCGAGATAGGGGTTAAGAGTGGGAACCCTTTTTCCTCCAGAAACCCTAATCTACATGCATCACCGTCGTTCTAGTTTTAAATCTATTAAAGGATAAAAAGGGTAATCTTTAATTAATCATCCATAACTACTATATCCTAATGAACCCTACAAGCCCCCTTTTCATATAAACTTACCTCCGTGCGTGTTTAACGTAGATCTAGATCCTACAACCATTCTTCAATATTCTTTATCCCTCCTTTCTTTTTCAACACATCTAAATTAAGAATAAAAGATTCAACGTTTCCCAGAGGACGATCCGTACTTATCTCGATCTAGCTACACGCGACACCGTTATTGATTGCGGTTAACTACTATTACACATAGATCATATCAATCAAATGGCGCCGTTGCCGGGGATACGTGCGTAATTTTTTTATTCTTACTATTTGTGTTGAATTCTTATATGATCTATATCATAATTAAAACAAAACTGCAAATCGTATATTTAACGAAGTGTGTGAATTTTTTACAAGGAGATCTGGAGTCATAGACTTGAGGAAACAGGAGACAGAGACATTCATTGAGATCCAGAGGAGGACAGAAGGCCACAGAAAAAATTCATCAATTGATCTCTCTTCCTTACGGCGGATCCGCGGCAGAAGGTGCATATTGGCGGTAGAAGCGCGGCGGGTTAGATGATCTAGGGTTCCACACTTCTCTGGTAAGATTCTCAACTCTTTCTCTCTGCTCTAAAATCCAATAAAATATCTTTTCTGCAGGATTCTTTGTAAAATATCGCCGCTCAAAAATCTTTTTGCAAAGTTTTGTGATTAGTTTGTTTTGTATATTTTAATACGGACTTTAAGGGGCAATGACCAAATCCAGATTAGGTGGGGATTTCGTCACCCTTCCTAAGCCACACAAATCACAAACCGAGCATCTGCATCAACCCTACATTAATTTAAAAAAATATCTAGACCAGACTCTAAGGACTGTCGCGCTCATTAAGGACAGAGAAAGGTCATGGGTAATCTATCGCTTATCTGCATTACTTTTGTGGTGTCTAGGCAAGTGTGTCTAAGGAAAGTGGTTACTTAATTAGGCCCACTACTTACGTAGTGGATACCTCCCACTTAGCTGGCACTTACCTGGCCACAAGGGTAGTAAAGAGGTGGTAGAGGATTGATCCTGCGGCTTGTCCTTTGGAAGTCTAGGAGCGGTCTAGAGACTGGACCTATGTAACTTTAGTTCTAGGGTTGTTTATGCATTTTTGTGTGATTTGCCTAAGTCCGACACACTTTTCAAAACAGACAAATTTTAAATCACACACACGCTGCCACTTGCGCTAAACCCGCTTAGTGCATGCTTAGCTGGACACGGGATTCTAGTGCCCGTCTTGTCCGCGTCCTGCTATCGACTCCGAAGTCGGTACTTCTTCATCTTCTTTTCCTCCACCACACACCACGACCGAGATGGACGGTACTTCTTCAGATTATAACACCACGCTGTCACCGTCCATAGGTGCGTAGAATCCTCCGCGCATCTCTCTCCAAGAGAGATGCTATTCTATCCATGGTCCACTTCCCACTTGTCTATCTATTCTATCAGCTAACGGGGATAATTTTGAAATTAAACCCCACTACATCAATCTATTGCCCAAATTCCACGGGCTTGAATCTGAAGACGCGTACGTTTTCATCACTAAATTCGAAAACGTATGCGCAATGATGGGTACTTCACAACTGACTGTGGATGCTATGCGCTTGCATCTTCTCCCATTCACTCTGTGCGACTTGGCAGAAAAATAGCTTTATAATACTGCCGCACACTTTATCACTAACTGGGATGAATTCATAATTGCATTTCTTAAGAAGTTTTACCCAAACCATAAGACCGCCCGTGTTAGGAGCGAGATCAACCAGTTTACCCAGCTTCCCAATGAACCATTTTGGAAGTGCTTTGAACGTTTCAAGGATCTGCTTGTCCAATGTCCTCATTATGGAATTAATAGATGGACTTTGTGCCGAATTATATATGACGGGATTAATCCAGCGACAAAGCAGATGCTTGAAACAAATTGTCAATGCAATTTCATGTCTAAAGATGACGGTGAAGCTTGGAAATATCTGGAAGACCTCGCTGAAAACACTTTACAGTGGGAAAGCGTAAGAACACCATCATCTAGGGAAGGTATTCATCAACTCGATATTTCCATCGCAGTAAAATCCGAAATGGCAGCGATGCAGAAGAAACTCGACGCTATTGAGAACAAATTCTCGTCAGTCTCCCTAAATCAGGTCACGCTACCCAAGACCGTCTGTGGTTGTTGTTCAGATGCTTCACACTTAACGGAAGAATGTCCTATGAATGCATCATTTCAAGCTCACGAGCAAACTAATACTACTTTTCAGCAGCGACCTAGAAACGATCCTTATTCTTCCACGTACAATCAAGGATGGAGGAATCATCCTAACTTTGCTTGGAACAAAAACCAACCCTAAAATCAAAATCAGTCCCAAAGCAATAATCAAAGACCTCCTCCACAGCAACCACAACCACAAAGTCAGCACCTTTTCAGTCACAAAATTTTCAAAATCCGGCCAACACTTCTGCACTGCAATTGGCCGGTACTGATAACTCTTCACTTGCACAAACTTTGGATTTGTTTATGAAACATTCCATGCAAATGTCGGCTGATATGAAGTCTTCTATTAATACCCTAAAGAAAGACTCCGCCTCCCACGATGAGAATATTAAATCAATAGAAAACCAAATTGCACAGTTGAACGCCGCAATGAGTGCGGGAGAGAAAGGGAAACTCTCATCTCAACCCCTACCAAATCCTGGCCACTCACAAAGTTATAATATGAGTGTCGTTACTACGTTGAGATCGGGAAAAGTGCTGAATAACCGAGTGGGTGAGCAATGTGATGATGTTAGTAACACTAATGATACCCCAGCTTCTACTTTTTCCCCTAATTCGTCTAGTCTCCCACCTACTTCCAAGCCTATTCTCCGTTTTCCCCAAGGCTCGAACACTTCCACAAATCTATCTAAAACGATCCCCACTCCAATTCTGAGATCCATTCCATCCCCACAAACTTCTCCAATGTTGGACCAAACCCTTATTGATAAAGCATTTTATCCAAACAGGTTAAAGGGCAACAGACCAAGTCCACAAATGGAGAAGATTGTGGAAATTTTTAACCAAGTTAACATAAACATTCATCTCCTAGATGTTATTCAACAAGTTCCGTCTTATATGAAAATCCTAAAGGACTTGTGCACTAGGAAGAGAAAAGTTCAAGTACCTAAAAAAATTTTCTTGCGAGTAATGTGAGCACTACTTTTACACAACAATTACCCAAGAAATGAAAGGACCCCGGGAGTCCTACAATTCTATTTCCATTGGGGGTAAAAATATCAATCGTGCTCTACTAGATTTAGGTGCTAGTGTTAACTTGCTTCCATATTCTGTTTATGAGCAATTAGGGATCGGAGAGTTAAAACCTGCGCATTGCACTCTTCAGATGGCCGATCGATCTATCACCCAACCTAGGGGTGAGCTAGAGGATGTGTTAATCAAAGTCGGGGAATTCATATTCCCTGTGGACTTTACTGTTTTAGATACACAGCCTGTGGCAAACCCACGTAATCAAATCCCGGTGATACTCGGTCGACCCTTCCTAGCAACTTCCAATGCAGTAATCAATTATAGAAACGACTCTATAACCCTATCCTTTGGAAAGAAGTCAATTGAGCTTAACATTTACAAGTTGGGAAGTGAATCCTCCGAACCCTATGCTCATGTGTGTTCTGTCGAATTAATGGATGTCGACAGCAGCGAATTTGATCAACATCATGATACTGGCTCTTTTCATATGTTGTTGTTTGACCCAACCATGTATTATACATACACGGACTCTTCCACCAAGTTGTCCGGGTCAACATCTAACGCTGATGAAGAACTTTTTATAGAGTCTGACGATCACCCTGTTTTTCCTGATGAGATTATTTTTCGGGGTATCGACGAAAGCTTTGAGGAAATTTTCGCTGATGAACTCGCATTTTTAAAAGAAATGGGTGTTGAGATGAATCAACTCCAAGATGAAGAAATTGAATCTCCACCCCTTCTTCTGGACAATCATGATAATGCGAGTAATCCATCATCACTATCACTGTGTCGTCTCTCCAAAATGAGACGCAAATACATTCTATTCCACCTCTTATCTCCTCCCCACTTCTTCACGTCAATAGGCGACATGTTCTTCCACCAACCTTGGTGCTTCATCGATAATGTTTTTGAATGGTTGGTGTTGACTTTTGGTCTTTGTAAGGGTTTACTTTGACCAATAACCTTAACCCCCCAATGATTTTAATTGCCTAATACTATTTTACTCAAGTTTGGGAGGGGATATTTTGGCTCTTAAAAGAATTTTTATAAGATTGTAAGCCAAAAATAAGTTTGGGGGAGGATTTCACTTGCATTATTTCTTGTCCCCTTTTTCCTCCAAAGTCTACAGGTTTTTGAGCTTAACGGATGACATCCGTGAGGACACTGTTGTAAATAGCTTTGGGGGAGGTGTGTTCTTATTTACGCATCAATTTGCATCATGCTTTGCATAAGCACAACATTTTCAAAAATTTTAAAAATTTTCTTTTATAACAAAAGAGTAGAAAGTGAAAAATTACATCCAAAAGATAGGAATAGTATAAGAAAACCAAGAAAATTAGAAGTTTTCTTAAACGAACCAGTAATAAGTAGTTATGAGCCGTTGTCCCAAGGGTTAGTAAAATGAAGGAAGTCACTAATCTGAGGATAAAAATAAGTCTGAAAAATAGTTTCTATTCTGGAAGCCAAACATTTGAATGTTGATATCCTACTATATGCACTTACACACGTCTTAAAACTCGGGATAGTAGAGGATACCTTGAAATGCTCTTGTCTAAAAGCTAAAGTATGAATGAAATAATAAATGGAAAATAAAAGATAAAATGGTGAGAAAAATGAACACTGGTTTTGTTATCGCCAAGGCAGCAGTAAAAAAATATAGCGAGGGTGCTTCATCACCTAGTGCTTTAGACCAACTGGTTTAGGAGTTACTGCTACGCCTTAGGTGGTGCAAGATGAGGAAAATACTAAATACATCATTTAAGCGATCACATGAGTAATCGGTCGGTCAGTACCTCAAGAAGTATTAACGGTCGCATGAAAAATATGTGAGCAAATTCCATCTAAATATCAATTAAAAAGTACTGAGGTAGATGGACAAGAGTATGATAGCTTGAATTGAATTCTCCGAGTGTAGAGATGTCTATTACACACACGTGGGGTTATATGATCGATGTTTGGATAAAAGGTAGGAATGAAGAATAAAGACAATGTTTTATTGAGGGATGAAGTGATTTCTAATATCTTTTCATGACTATTAAGATAGGGCTCATGACAACTGAAAAGCTAGTGTAGTTGGAAACTCTAAATTTTCAAAGTATTTCTTTTATGGTTTTTATCTTTATATGTAAATTTCACCATCTCTCTTTTATTATAGGATTTTGTGGGTGTAATCCACTGAAAACCCTCAGGAGACAACGCTCCTCCTACTAGGGACACCTAGAGGTTTAACGACTTGTTGCACGTGCTCAGTACAATCATGTTGCCTACGAAAGTATACTTAGTTTTCTCCTTTCTTTTTCTCCTTCTCTTGAATAAACTAGTTTGTTCGGGACGATCAAAGATAAGTTTGGGGGTATTTGTTCAGTTGATAAAACTGCACATTTAATATGACATTTTCCTACTATTTCTATATTAGAAAAGATGTTTATTATAATATATGATACATATGAGGGTTTATCTGTAAAAATACTATTTTCATATGTTTATGTATTATAATTAACATTTAGTAGGAACATAAGCATAAATACCATTGACCAAATCTTAATGGTGAAATTGATATCTCAATAAAACAAAACTCTACTAATATTATTTGTTGAGATTGTGCAGAATTTTCAGGGCTAAAAATCAAGGGAATCAAAGTTGTTAAGAGCAAACCAGCCTAATTAAGAAAGCAAACTAAGAAATCAAATCTGACAGAAACAAAGAAAAGATTTCCGGTTTCTAGAGATTCCAAAGATCGCCACGTATCATGAAGATGGAAGCCCAGAAGACCAAATTAAACGATCACGCCATAAGGTTGCGGATCCGCGGCCAAACCCACCTGTTGGTCGCGGATCCGCCACATGCCAGAAGGGTTGTAAGCTAGGATTTTGTGGTTAGAATCTTAACCTTTGGTTTCCAATTTAGGAAGCTAGGGTTCTGGCTTTGGGATTATAAATAAAGACCGAGAGCCTCTTGGAAAAATCATCAAGCTGAAGAGATCACGAAGTCCAAGACGGCTCACGCATCCAGGCTGATCATCAACGGTTCATCTACCTCCTTAGAAGAGATCGAGAAGCAAACTAGTATTTTTAATCATTTTCTAAGGAAACAAAGTGTAAGTGAGTTTTGTTGATTAATAAAGGTGCTTCTTATTCTTATTCTATTTCTTTGTAGTTTCATTATGAATTCTTTCTGCATCTCTTTTTTTCCCAATATGTGCGAGTAATTCTCCGCTTGTTAGGGTTCCTAGGATTATGGTAGGTTAATGGATGATGAAAATCCTTAAACTCTTTTTACGTCCTATAAAGTTTATAAACTTTATCAAAAGAATCATTAACATTCTAATCGGGCGCGCTACCAACTCATTGTTAGTCTCGACCGCGATTAGAGATTAGATTAATGATTATCTTGGTAAAGGCTAGATATGAACGGAGTTCCATGTCGAGATAGGGGTTAAGAGTAGGAACCCTTTTTCCTCCAGAAACCCTAATCTACATGCATCACCGTCGTTCTAGTTTTAAATCTATTAAAGGATAAAAAGGGTAATCTTTAATTAATCATCCATAACTAATAAATCCTAATGAACCCTACAAGCCCCCTTTTCATATAAACTTACCTCCGTAATTAATCTAGATCTATATTTTGCATCAGTGTTTAACGTAGATCTAGATCCTACAACCATTCTTCAATATTCTTTATCCCTCCTCTCTTTTTCAAAACATCTAAAGTAAGAATAAAAGATTCAACGTTTCCTAGAGGATGACCCGTACTCATCTCGGTCTAGCTACACGCGACACCGTTATTGATTGCGGTTAATTACTACTACACATAGATCATATCAATCAGCTATTCTTTATGCCTAAGACCCGACCTTAGGGCGGTGATGACAGTTTCATCCCGGTGCTCGGGAACCTCGAGAAGAGCGTTGTAGAAGCAAGTGACTTATCCTTTAAAGGATTCCTTTTCCTCGTTCTTTATGCTGAAGAGGTAATTGACAGTCCGCTTCTGTCGTCTGTTTCCGATGAAGTGACCGAGGAACTGAGCGGCCAGCTCATCAAAGGTATAGATGGAGCGTGGCGTGAGTCCTCGGAACCAGTCCTGTCCAGCCCCGATGAGGATGGCAGGAAATGCTCGGCATTGAGCAATGTCGGAGTTATCCGGGAAGCTCATGTCCGCCGTACACGTCTCGTCCAGGAAGCAAGACCACGCGCAGATCAAGGCGGCCGCTTATCAACAACAAACTGCTCGCTACTATAACGTACGATTTAAGCATCGCGCCTTCAAGACGGGAGATTTGGTCTTAAGGCGGAACGAATTCGCAGATCAGGGCAAACTGCACAAGTTCTCCCCGAAGTGGGACGACCCTTTTCTCGTCTCTGAAGTATTGTCCGGTGGAGCCTATCTCTTACAAGACGCCGGGGGACGCAAGTTTCTTCGGCCCTACAATGCTGAAAAACTCAAACTATACAAATGAATGTATTTTCTTCTTTTTAAAGCTATATAATTTTTCTTAAGTCTCCTGAATTAGAAGAGACTTCTTCGATATATTTTCTTCTTCCTCGGTTCCGAGATCCCTAGATTTGTTTTGAGAAAATTTGAAAAAAATGCTAAGGGATAAAAGAAGACAAAACACATAAGAAAAGAAGAATTTTATTCATTAAGAGGTATTATAGGCTGCTCAGCCTTACAAAAATTGCAGCAAAGGAGGCAGGGGATTAAGGAAGCATTGTTGATGGTACGCCGACGAAATCTCAGCCAATCGAGCCCTAGCCTCCTCGGCTACCTCGGAAGCGCCACCCGCCGGACAAAAATCAACGATCAGCCTCTTCTGGAAACACTTCAGAAGAAGGCCCGCCGATCGGTCCCGCATGCTCTTTGAGATCAGGCCGAGATGGTAAAGCATGTGCAGCTTCTCGATTGCCTCATCCCTCAACTGCGGAGACAAGGCGTTGTACAGACCCAGGGACCTCCTCCAGATCGCATAAATAAGCATTTGGAGGAGTGGTGATCGCCGGGGAAGAAGGCGTCCGAAGTGGCCCTCCACGCGGTCTATCACCGCCTCGTATGTCTGTTCGGATTGGTCGAGGATGTAGAGATACACATCGTCGCAAGAAATGATCTCCCTGATGAGCACACACGGACGTCCGGCCATTTTCAGAAACGCAAGGCTAAAAGAAACCAACATGCCTTCGCTATTTATAGCCCCAACAGAATCCTAAAGGCCGAAATTTGCACGCGCAGCAACGCGAATCACGGGATATTTTCAAATTTCTCAATACAGAGTTTCCATATAGCGACCATGCCAATCCTCTGGAGCCCTTAAGCGGTCAATGGAAATTGGAACGACGCGAACCGCGGAGCGTCACGCCTCGTCTGTACGTTTCTGCCATGTGTTGTCTGCGACGGTCACTCTTCCAGATTTTACGGGTCAAGGGAGATTGAACGATGCCCCATGAAGGCGGAGAGAAGTCTAAAAATCGCTCATCTCGAGGATACTGAGCAGCTTCCTTGCTCGGTCAATCCTTAGCGGGTAGCTTCTTGCCCACCTATGCTAAGGATCTAAAGCCCTCATCAAGAGGCCACCGTGCAGCTTCTCTGCTCGGTTAATCCTTAGCGGGTAACTTCCTACCCACCTACGCTAAGGATCAAAGCCCTCATCAAGAGGCCACCGTGCAGCTTCCCTACTCGGTCAATCCTTAGCGGGTAACTTCCTACCCACCTACGCTAAGGATCAAAGCCCTCATCAAGAGGCCACCGTGCAGCTTCCCTACTCGGTCAATCCTTAGCGGGTAACTTCCTACCCACCTACGCTAAGGATCAAAGCCCTCATCAAGAGGCCACCGTGTAGCTTCCCTGCTTGGTCAATCCTTAGCGGGTAACTTCCTACCCACCTACGCTAAGGATCGAAGCCTTCACTAAGAGGGCACCGAGCAGCTTCCCTGCTCGGTCAATCCTTAGCGGATAACTTCCTACCCGCCTACGGTAAGGATCGAAGCCCTCGTCAAGAGGCCACTGAGCAGCTTCCCTGCTCGGTCAATCCTTAGCGGGTAATTTCCTGCCCACATACGCTAAGGATCTAAAGCCCTCATCAAGAGGCCACTTAGCAGTTTCCTTGCTCGGTCAATCCTTGGCGGGTAACTTCCTACCCACCTACACTAAGGATCAAAGCCCCATCAAGAGACCACCGAGCAGCTTCCCTGCTCGGTCAAAACTTAGTGGATATACCCACTTACGCTAAGGATCGAAGCTCTCACCAAGAGGCCACCGAGCAGCTTCCCTGCTCGGTCAATCCCTGGCGGGAAGTTCCCTACACACCGACGCCAGGGTTCTAAAGTCCTCATCAAGAGGCCACCGAGTAGCTTCCCTGCTCGGTCAATCCTTAGCGGGTAACTTCTTATCCACCTACTCTAAGGATCAAAGCCCTCGTCAAGAGGCCACTGAGCAACTTCCCTACTTGGTCCATCCTTAGCGGGTAACTTCCTACCCACCGACGGTAAGGATCAAAGCCCCACCAAGGGGCAACCGCGCAGATCCCTGCTCGGCTAACCTCCGAGTGATAAATTCCTACCATCCCAAGACGAGGGTCTAGGAACTACATCAAGGGGGAATCAGTCAACGCCGACCAATTCTAACTTAGCTATTGTCCAACTTACGCTAAGAGACGTGGTCGTCGGTCCGACTCTAAGGAATAGGCAGATACCAACCTTCCTACACTGAGGGATCTTCCGGTATATTCTAAGTGAACGATCGTCGTCTCGACTCCAGGGGCGGGAGGGCACTGCAATTGACGATTAATTGACTTACGCTCGACGCACGATCGTCATCTAAAAGGCCGGTCATCGACCTACGGCCTAACACTTGAATTGAGAAAAAGACCGAAAAGCTCAAGTACTCACGCAGCAAGAAACACATTGTCATGCAAAGGAAAATAAACCCAGTTTTATTCATGCTCTGAAAGTCTTTACAAGGTATTCTGGGCTCCTCAGCCTTACAAAAAGTGCCTGGAGGCTTACAAAATTTGAGAAAAAATAAAGGAAAAAACAAAAGCTCAGGCTGCAGGCTCAGCCCGGATCACACCTTGCTCGGCACCGCCCTCAGAGGCTGGAGATTCTACTTCCGTAACTGCCCTTCCCCCAATGTCAGCCGCTTGCGGCGTGTCCACCGAAAGCGGGACCCGAGCACGGAGCTCACCGTCGGCAAACTTCGGCATTAACGCCTTGACGGCATTAAGAGCTTCGTGCCAAGTGATGGCAGAGGCTTCGCCGATGTCGATGTAGAACTGGTCTGATGCCTTATACGAGTCCACCGACTTGCGTGCTCGGCGATCTTCGCCGCCTCAAGCGCAGCCTCGGTCTCCTTCTTGCTAGCGTCTCTCGCCTTCTTCATTATGGCGTAGCGCTTGCCCAACTCCTCCAACTTGACCTCGACGGCTCGGTGGGACTTGCTCAGAAGTCGGTGGGACTCCTGGCACTTGGAGATCGTAAGCTCCCCGGTGGCCAACCGGGTTTTGAGGCGGCTGTATTCTCCTTCTCCTGCCGCAGCTGAAGGTGCAGATCCTCCGCCTTCGAAGACGATTCCCCCGCCTTCCTCATGGCCAGGGCAATCTCCTCGGACTCTATGTTGACGATAAGGGCGTAATGCTGGAGGACCTAAGGAAAGGAGCAGATGGATTTAGAGTTGTTCAGACTAAGAAAGGGCACTTAAGATAATACTTAAACGGATACCAAGCTGAACTGCCTCCTGAGCAATGGCGGCCACTTGGGCCTTTAGGGTCCCCCGGGGAATCTTGCCCCTGGCCACTCCATGTCCGCGAGCAAGCTATCGGCGATGGAAAGCCCCGAGGGGACCATGAAGCAGACGTCCCCCTCCTGCACGGGAATCCCCTCAGGGATCTCAGTCGACGGCACGCGGGAGACCGTCCTTTTCCTCTTGAGGGGAACCTTAGTTCCCTCCTCCTCCCCTACCCAGGGTTCCGGGTCTCGCACGTGCTTCTGGCTACCCCCACGGCGGTCATCGGGGGCTCAGAGCGATGCGGAAAGCCTCGCCGGTGGAGATGGTCTCGGGGCCGAGCTCGGGACAAGCTCACGCCCCCGGCCTTCTTATGGGACGTAGCCGCTATGGCGGCTAAGATCCTGGATCAATCCATTTGTTCTACAGAAGGAAATTATTCAAGTCTAAACAGATTGTCCAAACTCCTAACTTACCCACGAAGCGCGCGGGGCTGAGCCCGGCCCAGCTAACGACCTGCTCGGAAAGCAAGACGTCGGCCCGCTGGATCGGTTCCATATGGACACCGCCCTTGCCTCAGGAGAAGATGACTGCTTCGCCCGTGGGCAGTCGGCCTTGTGCCATTGTATAGGCACAGGCCAATCCTCACCCTCGGGTGGCCCGATGAATACAAACTTCTCCTTCCATTCGTGAACGGAAGAAGGAACAACTACTACTCACGATCCCGCAGCCCTCCCTTGCATTTTTTGAAAGAAATATACACTGAGCTCGCCTCATCCTTGCGGGTGCCAGGGTGGTTTTTGTAACAGAGGAAGGAAGTAAGAAGGGTCAGGCTAAAAGAGATATCGTCAAGTTTCAACCAGACCAGGAACCCTAGGAGAATTCTCCACGAGTTCGGCACTAGCTGGCCCGGGGCAACTTGGAAGCAATGAAGTACCCCACATACTTCGGGTGGAAAGGGCATACACATTCCAGCCCAGAATGCATCCAGGTACAGGGAAATCTCTTTGCCCTGCACCTGATCCGCCCTTTCATCCTCCCTAGCTAAACAAAGCGAATAGAAGGAGAAGTTTCTCAAGATGGAAGCGAGCCCGAAGTGAGGTAAGCTCGTCCATGTTTCTCAAGATAGAGAGCACGTCGCAAGCGTTCCCGATGCGCACTTTAAAGGCCCTTGCCGTCGCCTGGCAACGAGCGGCGCGGGTAGCCCTAACTCTATGGGGGAACCCGACGCAGATGGGGCAGCCGAAGAAGCGGGAGAAGACACCTTGGACCCGGCTCTAACAACTGGAACGTCATCACCCGACTCGATCTTATCAACTTCTACAGACTCCTCGGAGAAAGACATCTAACCTGATTTAAAGGGAAGATCTTGCCGAAGAAGGGCGCAAGAGATCTGATTTGAAAAAAAAGAGGAACTCCGAGCAATCTCTCGCAACGAAGGAAAATAATGGCGGAAGTGTTAACCCTAGGGGATACCCCTCCTATTTATACAACTCGAGGGGAAGCATCCGACGGCCTTGGTCAATTCCCGCCAAAACGAAGCGTCGCGTCTACCAGCCGTTGAAGCCCCACGTATCGAACGACCATTGGAGACGTCCCTACAGCCTGTCGCATCCATCAATCCGCGTCGGACACGTGGCTTGCACCTCAACAGACGTGCGAACGAATAGGCGCCCCCTCTTTAATGCGTGATCCTTTCCCTGATCCACTGATGTCATCAAAGATGCGCGCGGAGATCCAAGCGCCCGGATACACCACTTGGGCTCGTAAATCTGAACGACGCAATCGCCCTACACCGAGTTGCCTCAGAAATCCACGCTGATAGATTTTTGGTAACAGGGTGCGCCCAGAAAACCGATTAGACCGTTCTCGACCTGACCCATAAATAGGTCGGGACGAGAGTGGGGGGTTAATGATGATACTCATAAGTGGGAATTCCCCAGATCATGATATGTGGTAGATGACGTGTTCCGGAGATTACAGGACAGGAGCAAGCACGATACATCGATGGAATTTCCCGGACCTTCGCCCTGAGGATTGGCCCGACCTTCAATGGCCTCCCAGAACGCTCATATGCTCGCCTTACAAATAACCATCGGCTCGTCTCCGAGCCCTCCTACACGCTGAGCTTCCTCAGCCCTCTCAGCTTGCTTCCGAGCTATCACAGAACCGAGCCTCCTTGGCCTCCTTCTCGCCTCCAAGCCTCCCGCCGAGCTAAGCCTCTCCGGTTCTACCGAGCCACTAAGAACGCAGAGCCCAAGCGCCTCCGCCACAGCTCCGCGTATCTCGCCATGAGCGAGATATCCACCACCCAACATCCCGCGTTCTATGCCGTCGTATCTCCCCATTAACGAGCGTATCTCGTTGTCACGCCCCGCTTCCCAGAGTATGCAAGATTGAGCACGTGACATAGCCAACCATGCTACCTGTGGGTAGGAAGTATCCATCCACAGTCACATTACGGCTGTAGAGATATCAAGAACAAGATAAATAAACTATCTAACACATGTCCAAATCCATAATAACCAGAGTCAATGATAAATAAGTGCGGAAGCAAATGATCCAATGCAATAATAGAAAGGTACGTCCCGTAATGCGGGATCACACCTGGAAATAAAATGCAATAAATGAACTAACCACTACAGAACTCACAAATCAGCCTGTTGGCTGAAGTACTCCTGCTCAGTCGTCGACAGTGGTAAAGAATCTGGGCCATGCAAAACCCAGACGTCAGCGCGTCATGTCAACCAACAATATAATATGAACATGGTAATAAGTAATGCAGGTATGAACATGAATAAAGCAGTACTAAGAAATAACAGTGCAGGGTAATGTGCAGTGGTAACTAAACTGTCCTATCAGGTTTCTACTCTATAGTCTTTGAAATCAATTGATGAATCGTCGATGTAACTCAATAGTATCCCGTGCGTGCCCGGGACCACGGTCAAGGTTCTCAGGGCTGAATCCGAGACGTGCCGCTAGGCAGTAAAGTAGGTAGTAGGATGGACGAGTGATGTCAGCATCATCACTCCCGGACTGGCCAAGCCCGTAAGACTGATCAGAACAAGTATCGAACTGTTGAGTTACAAGTCGGTTTCACCTTTGATTTCCCCATACCCCCAAGCTACGTATGTCAGGTCAGGTATTCAGTAGTCAAGGACTAATGCCAACACAAAATCAGGTAAAAGTAGGTCTGTCTGGATAGACAGCAGGAATGGTCAGGTTTGTTGGCATTAGGCATGAGATCAGGTAACAGGTAAAGCCATGGTACATCAGGTCAAGCCAGGTAATGTATAAAGGTGTCATGTCATGTCAAGAGTGTACGGTACCATGTCATGTCAAGTAGGAAGTGTAACAGGTCATGTCAGGAAGCACAAGATGTCATGTGGGTGCTCATAATCAAACTAACATAAACATGTGTATAAATAAACAAGCATGAGTACTATCAGAACAATAACTGGAACATGTAATATGATATGCCAATAGATATAATTTCAAGGATATGGATGCACAGTTATCGATTAGGGTTAAATTTATAGTTCCAATATTAATTAGGATACGATTTATTAAACATGGAGTGTTAATATCACATTATTATGTAGTGATGTGATCTATGGATGCAATTATATGTATCTTAAATGCGATGGATGCAAACGGGTATCCGAAAAGTTATAAAACTATAAAATGGTAATGTGGGATGTACAACTAAACAATATGTGATATAAATATTGATATAATAATATTAATATGGATAGCATATTCAAAGCGATTAGTAACTATAAAAGATGTATTGATTAACCATGCACAAGAAGGTTCCGTTCAGAAATTTAGCGTCACCCTAATTTGTAAAATAGCTTAAAAATAACAAATGTTCTCCAAAAGAGACGTATCTTATACCAAAACAAAGATAATTCAATAAGGTTTTCAGTTTTATAAGTATAAGCATCTCAGGTTATCCCTACAAAAAGTTATGAATATTCAAAGTTGAAAGTTTGCTGCTGGAATTTCCCTGGACAGCAGTTTAGAGACGTGTTCATTTGCATTTTACGTTAATTAAACAATTTATTTTGCAAGTAAATATTTCATAGAGTTATAGTATTCTGAATTAGCTTCGTAACGAACTAAAGAACGTATACTAATGATTTTTCTATGATTTATAATGAATTTTATAAGATAAGGTGTACAGTAAATTTCAGATTTGTCATATCCGATTTTTCAACGACATTTCATATGTAAACTATAAGATTTTCAAATGTATAATATTATAAAATGAAGATTATAAAAGTATATAGCATGTAGCAAGATTAACTTGCCTCGATGGGTCGCGAATCGGGAAAACGGAACGTTAACCGTCGGCGGGGAAAACTCGCGACGGCGCACGATTCACGGAATGAACCCAAACGACGAACAAAGGAACCACACGGGTCGGGGTATCTCGCTGGAACGTCGAGAAACGTCACCGGCACGACGGAATTCCGGTAACAAAAGAACAGTTAAAAGAAATGAGAAATGAGAAACGAGACATGAAGCAAGAAGAGAAAAATGATAAAGAGAAGTACGAGAGAATATATAAGGGGTAGAGAGAGAGAGAAAGTGGAGAGAGAGAAGAAGGAGAGAGAGAAAGTGGGGCCCACGGGGTTAAAGGGGAGGTTGCGATTGGCTGAGAGAATAAATTGAGAAGGATATAAAAGATTGTAAAAATATTATATGGTTAACTTAAAGATTTAAAAGATAGGTAATGAACAGTAAGATATCAGATTAGTTAGAAAAATATATGCGAAGGTTTTAATAATATTAAAAATTTGGGATTTTGGCGCCAAATGAAACATTTCCAAATTGCGTCCGGGTTGGGTCCAAAAATTCGAAATTAAAATAATAGGATTTTAAGCTGGTTCCAAATTTTAAAATGAAATGTTTTATGATTAAAAAGCATACTCTCAAAACGGACACACGTGCGTGCACGTAGCCATCCAAACTTGCCCGTTTTACTGAACGGGACGAGAACACAATGCACGGACGCTACCACGAGGCTAGGGGTGTCAAGTAGGCCAAGATGAATATTTTCAATTTTATTTTAGATGCTAAAATTTGGTATATGTAGAAATGACTTTGCCGGGTAAATTTTACAGTAAGCAACAAACAAGCAAATTAAATGAAATGAGTACCACATTATACTCAAACAGTAACTGAAAATAGTAGCATTGGGCTCGGGTGTTACATTCGTCATTAATGGAGAGATCCCGTCATTCACGTAGGCGTAACTTCAGGGGCATAACTGACGGTGAAGATCTCGCTTCAGCTCGCTCCATGCGACCACTATAAAAATCCCTCTCCCATACGACTCAGGTAAGGCAATTTTCAATCCAACAAGCCACTACTTTGCTCAAATTCCTCGGCTAATTTGATCATCGGAGAGTCCACGGTGGTACAACCACCCCGGGACTTCTTTGCATGTAGCTCGGCTTCACCTCCAAATCAACCCATTGAGATCCACAAGTCCAAGGAGACAAGCTTCAACACCAATCTCAACCCATCATCGACGCTCGCGACAGATCGATGGAGGATAACATATGAAGGAGATCCAGGACTCCATCAGTTCGGAGGGTCCACGGTGGTACAACCACCCCGGGACTTCTTTGCAGGTAGCTCGGCTTCATCTCCAAATCAACCCATTGAGATTCACACGTCCAAGGAGACAACCTTCAACACCAATCTCAACATCGACGCTCGAGACAGATCAACGGAGGACAACATCGGAAGGAGATCCAGGACTCCATCAGATACTATTCACAAGTAGTTTTTTATTTACCCTTCTGAGATATTATACATACATGCATAGTCACATAATTCACGAATTATTCGGCGAATTCACGAATAATTCGTGAATTTTTGATCAGCCGATTAAATCTCCGATTTAATCACTGTTGCCGAACGGGCTGTATAATTCACAAATTATTCGAAAAAACAGCAAATAATTCACAAAATCAAAACCTATCGTCTCATATATTAATTTCTTATTCGAAATCCTTCCCGAACATTTCCCGAACATTGCCGAATTTTTCCCGAACACCTGCCGATTTTTTCCGAATAGTTCTCCGAATCCGAATTTTCGACCTCACCGAATTATACCCGAATCATGAATTTGTGACTATGCATACATGATATTAATTGTCAGTCAACTTAAGACAAAATAATGTTAGAACTTGAAAATCTTTGTATGAATGCACAAAATCAGCTAAAAAAACAGCAGCGTAACGCATTTATTAAGTAATTAATTTTAATCCACTAAAACATCCTAAAAGACTAAGTAATTTAGTGAAAAAGCTTATAATAAAATTCAAGGCATGTTTTATACATCTCCATCAAATTTTAAGGATTTTTAAGATAACACCCTCAAATTTTTAACGATGCCACGGCCCCACCTGAAAGAGCATTTTTGTTAAAAACGACATATTTAATTCATTTTAAGGTCGTTCATCCGAAATAGTTCAAACGAAGTCATGTAAACTCACATTTTGAGACAAGGCATGGATTATTAAAATTTAGGGTAAAATGTTGGAGGATTAATGTTGGTCTACATGTAAACCATGTGGGTGGGCCCAACCATTCAGGCTTGACAGCGTAGCTCCCTCCCACCAACCATGAGTCCCAATTGACACGTCGAACTCCGTCCTCTCCACGTCAATTCCCACTCTTTTTCCTTCCTTTTCTTTCTTTCTCACAAAAACAGAAAAGATTTTCCAAAAATCTCTCACAACCCCCACGCCCTCGCCGATTTTCTCTCTCCTCCCTCCCTCTATAAATACCCACCCCCTCTCTCAGCTCAAACTTCACCCTCTCATTCCCCCTGCTCTCTCTCATCATTCCTTCATTTGTCAAACGAAAGAGAGCGATTGCGCTCGTCGCGATCCTTTGCATGTTAGGATCGAGATTCCTAGGGCTAGGGCTTTTGCGATGGAGCAGAGGAGCCTATTCATGTCGGCGTTGGGCGTGGGACTCGGCGTCGGGGTCGGCCTCGGCGTCGGACGATGGTCGGCGATGGTGAGGAGCGGTGACGATCCCAACGGCGGCGGGCTGACGGCGGGGAGGTTGGAAGCGGAGCTGATGCGGCAGGTTGTTGATGGCAAGGATAGTCCTGTTACTTTCGATGAATTCCCCTATTACCTCAGGTATTTTTTTTTATTTCGATTTGGATTCTGTTTTGCAATTGGGAATAGGAAAGTAGTCAGCTTGAGACCTTTTCTTTTTTGTCACATCTTCTTGATTTGTTATTATTGTTGCTACTGTTTTTATACAGGCCATTGTTTGTTTTTGGCTTTTTATGGGCTGGATTCTGGGTTCTTTTCTTTTTATAGTTTTTAACCATGTGAGGGGTTGATTAGTACTTAGTAGAGTATATTCTTGAACGGCTAATTTGAGAACCCACAATGTCTGTTGTAGAGCAGTAATGGGCAATAATTGGATTCTAGTACCAGCCATTTTATGCTCTGTTGCCAATCTTGGAATTTTGCTGAGGGGTCCTGGCAGTATTAGCTGGGATTTTGTAGGCATTAAGGTATTATGGGTGTCTCTTCAATGCAAGCAATGGGGGTGATTTGAGAGTCTCTTCAAGTTATTAACACTAACTTGAACTAATATGCGACAATGGTCCGACTCATCCCTTTTCTTGAAAGGAATATGGAAAGTGAGCATCAAGTTAAAATAAGAACAAAAGCTAAAGATCTTGATACGTAGACTTGCAAAAAAAGAAAGGAAAAAAAAACTTTGTCAAATTCTTCATCTTGATATTAGCCTTCTAAATAATCTATCTTGTAAAAAAATCTTTGGTTTTACCCTTTAACAAAATTGTGTGTGGTTACCTTAGGTTATGAAATTTCCAGTTGACATGCTAGCCAGTGTGAGCTAAAAACTCCCTGGATCAATATATCCTTTTAGAGAAATTGTTCAATTAGCATATCTTGGTGCACTGTGATAATTCATGAGTGCTATGGAGGCAAATTGCTCAATTTTGATTGATTATTATTTATAGATTAGCAAGGGAGCAAGTTGCTCGATCAAGAAATAACTTATTTCTCTTAATAAATTAAAGGCGTTAAAACATGTTAAAATCCTAGAAAGAACAGGTTTCGGATTATGAGTAGAACCCCGATTTTCATTTTACTGAGTTTTGTAGCTAACGGGATACTCTTTTCTTATAACCTGCTCAAAATAATTATGAAACCTCCACATGATAAAATATGCTTGTCGTACTTCATTAACCTCTTATCAATGAAATCGGTAAGCATAATTATCCCATCTTTTCTCAAAAAAATATGCTGGTTGAATTCATCTTTACACCTCTTGTGCTTTTACCGATCTTCATACCTATACTGTTCATGCATCTGATTTACGCCTTGACAAGTTGAATGGGGATTTTACCTTATAAGAAGTTGATCAGTCAAGTCTGATATTAGGGGACTGAGGTTTTAAGTGGAGAGATCTCATTGTGATGAAGGGTGATTAATTTTCCAATTAAAAGGCTCTATTTTTGGTGAAGAAGCTTAAGCACGAGTCTCCAAGGTATTTGAACAACAGTGTAGTTGATGTCAATATCTAATGGTGTTGAAAACATGAGAGTTGATATCATGCATGTATTGCATATTTGCATATGATAAACTTCTTTTCTAGTCAACTTTCCTTTTTGGTTGAGGATAACCTCCCAACTTTTGCAGTTGCGTTTGATAAATGATTTCTTGATTCTTCATTGATATAATCTTTCATTTCTTGATTTTAATGGAGGAGCTTGCTGGATTTAACCACTACAATTTGCTGACAGTGAATTTGCTTCCTTCCTGTGTTTTATTATTTTTTTTTGTTTTTGTAGAGAATAAAGGCGGGTTCAACCCCCCACCCCCCCAAAAAAATATCGTTAAACACATTTTAATGAGGATTGAGGAGAGTCCGAAGTTACATCAACCTAACCGGCAGAGCAACATCATAACCAGAGAAATAAATACAAGAGAAGCTATTATAAGCCAACTATAACATCACAGTTTGCCACTTAATAAACTCCTACTACCAATATACAAGGAGATAGAAGTTTCATAATCCAGCAATAACCCACTACAACAAGAAGCTCACAGCTGCGGGAAAACAAGTATCAAGTAGATATAACAAACCATACAAGTAACCAAAATAAAAAGAAGCCCTGTCAACAAAATATAACAACGGAGCACCAAGGTCCTGCAGCCAATGTCTTGGTCATGCAAGCCCTCATCTTCCCCCCTCCACATTGTTCTGCATGTCCCTCTGCGAGTCTGGGACCACCTCCGGGATAATCTTCTGTGTCTTCTTTGTCGTATCCACTGTGGCATTGAGCATCCAATTAAAGATTAAGAAACCGATTTTCACAAATAATACATAAATATGCATGTTTTCATTTCTAAAGATGATGCTATTGCATTCTAACCAAGTACCCAAACTAACCGTCCAGCTCACAATATCTCATGCTTTGTTTTCTGTTGTTAAAATTGGGATATACTATTGTATAGTTACATCTGTTAGCGTGGCTTCAAAAGTTTGAATCGGTTACTCTTCCATCATATATTTAGCCTTCTTATTCTACTTGGCATTTCTAATATGACAGCGAGCAAACACGTGCGGTGTTGACAAGTGCAGCCTATGTTCATTTGAAGCAGGCAGATTTTTCTAAGTATACCCGAAACCTTTCTCCTGCAAGTCGGGCCATTTTGCTCTCAGGCCCTGCAGGTACTTATCTCAAACTTGCTATTCAAAACGAAATTACTAAGTCTCTTGTCTATATGTGTATTTTAAGCTTGATACTGATTCTAGAGATCCGTACTTGAAGAGCTATATCAGCAGATACTTGCGAAGGCTCTAGCCCATTACTTCGAGGCCAAACTACTGTTGCTAGATGTAACAGATTTTTCTCTCAAGGTTAGTAGATGAAACAGTGCTTCCCCCCTTTGTAATGTTTGAGATTTATTTATGATTTAACACTTTTTATGGGTCTTTGTTACAGATACAGAGCAAATATGGCAGAGGCAACAATGTTTCTGTAAGATTTCCAATGGTTATCATTTGTACTTTTGGTATTTTATCTATGGAACTTGTGTGCCTTTCTTTTTTGGATATTTAAGTTATGTCTCCATTAGGCCGATATAGAATTTAGAAGTTTAGGATTATGCGAATTTTACGAGTGATAAAATATTCCTTTTGCAGCGGCATTGATTGTTGATGTAGTTGTTGTGGGTCTGCATACCTGGATGCACTCAAATGATCGATTCTTTCATGTAGTTTTTGTATAACATAATACCTTTGATATGTAGTCATGCACTGGAATGTATTGCAATGGTGCTTTTAAAAAAGAACAAGTCCCCCTTATTTAGACTGGTTGCTCATCTGCGCTTGTTTCTTATTACAGCTCGTTAAAAGGTCCATCTCTGAGGCAGCACTTGAGAGAATGTCAAACTTACTTGAATCCTTTTCACTTCTTTCTTCAAGGGAGGAACCAACAGGTATCAATATACAGACGTACACCTAATTAATTTTCTTAGGGCGGTTTATTTGGAATTCTATTTTTTTTTTTAATCTAGTGATAATAGGATTCCCTTTCATTATCAGATGTATTTGCTTAGAGCTACAACTCCCTATCATATTTTATATTTCGAGTGGTTTTTTGGAGAGATAGTCATACACACATGATTCTGGGAAAAAACCTTCTATAGGTCATAATGTTGGGAGGAAGCCGATCCACAGAACAATGCTCACGACAACACAAAATCACGCAATCAACACAATCACGCAATCAACACAATCACACAATAACAACGAAAGATCATAAATTTATAAGTGAGAGAACAAATAAAAAATCAAACACAAAAAAGAGATGCACAAGGATTTGTTAACGGGGTTCACCTACCGTATGGCTAATTCTCGGCAGAGTGAAATCCGTAAACGTCTACTAATAATCCTTGAATCAATTACACTGAGCAATCTTATAAGATTTGTCTCAAATCTCTCTGGATCTCTCCAAGCCCTAGCCGTCACCCTCTCTCAATTACAATAGTCTCAATAATAATAATAGCAGCAACTAATAACATATGAGAGATCCTTATATTTAGACAAATCATAATCTTACTGTAAATAGAAGATAAAACCGGATTTACCAAATATAGATTCGCAGCAGATTTATCGTCGACAGACGTCTGAACCACACTTGATCAGACGTCTCCCTCGTCCCTGCGAGGGCTTCGTCTCCTTGAGCAGACGCCTGGGCTTTTGCCTCCAGACGTCTGCTGATATTCTGGACCAGATTCAAGCTTACACAGACGTTTAAACCACACTTGGTCAGACGTCTGGCCACACTGTGTATATGGTCTTAGTTCTTCTGCAGATGCCCGTCTTGCTGGCCTTCAGACGTTTGCCGTTCCTCTATGTTTCTGACATGCTCTCGTGTGCACGTATAGACGTCTGCCTTCTTCTTCCGTAGACGTTTGACCCGAAGTATTTTCCACAATTATTAACACATAATTGTTTAGTTAAATTCTAAGCTTAAGTCCAACGGGTTTTGTGACCATAAGAGCATAGCGGACATGGGAGCTTGTCAAAAGCCTGAGGATCAGGCATGTATTTTCCTTAAAGATCGCCTACAAGAAGGCAATTCTTCTGGATTACTTTTAGTAACATCATTATAATCTCTAAGCATTTCACTTTTGTTTCAGTTTCAATGCGGAGGCAAAGCAGCAGTGCAGATTTAAGGTCAAGGTATAACTTGTTATGCAGCGTGCTTACATTAATTACTTTACCTAGCTGTTCTGGCTGATCATTTGTTTCTATTCAGGGGGGTAGAGGGCAACAATAAAATTACAAATATTCGAAGGAATGCTTCTTGTTCAGCTGATATGAGTAATCTCACATCACAGTGTCCTCCAATGAATCCAGGTTGCTTCATTTTATCCATGTTTATTACTGTATGATTCTGGTTATTAAATTTAATTTAGTTTGTGTGTCTTCAAAGAAGTATAATTCGTATCGATGTTATCAAAATGCCAATTGGCAATCTATGAGATGATTTTAGTCCAAATGAAATTCTAAAATCAGGACCCAAAGAGTTGTAGTTAAAATAGTAGAGAAAATTAAGACCTGTTGTCAACATGGTAGCGATCTTTCAGGCCAGTGCTAAATTCCTGCAAAGTATGGACAAGTAGGCGCCTGCCACAAAATTTAGCATTCCAATGGGCACACAGTGAAACCAACTTATTGATCATGACATTAATTGTATATAATCTAGGAGCGAACCCCTAAATTCTCTTAAATTTAGAAAGTGGGGAAGATGGTTAAATTTCCCAGGAGGATCACAATAATCTCTATGGCTGAAAAGCCAGGTGAAATATCCTCTCAAGGCCACATGACTAAGTGACTTCAAGTACAACAAGCATCAATGTGACGAAGCAAAATCGCTCATTATTTTTTTTATGAAGTGAATTAATATTTTATTCTGCATTGTATAACATTTTCCTGTGAGAATTATTTAGTTTGTAGAATATGCCAGACCAATGGTTTATGAGAAAGTCTTTACTGAACCTCGATTTTTTCGCTGACTGCTGCATCATTTATGATTCAAATTGTTATTTTCCTACGGATGTTTTCTCATGTTGTTTTTTAGTTTCTCAGTTGTTCTTAGAAGAACAAGTAGCTGGTCCTTTGATGAGAAACTACTTCTACAGTCAGTTTACAAGGTATTTATTTTCTAATATGGTGATAGCATTTCTGGTCGTTTGCACTTTTGAGTCATTTTTTGTGTCCTACCTAGATAATAAGGATATAAAACTTAGCTCATTTTGATTCCAGAAATTTTAAATTTTTCATTAGTCATGGTTTCAAGTAATCTCTCGAAGAATCCTGATCTTGACATCATTGTCCAGGTTTTATCATCGGTCTCCAAAACCAATCCCATTGTCCTTTATATAAGGGATGTTGAGGACCTTCTGTTTAGATCCCAGAGGATGTATTCCTTGTTTCAGAAGATGTTGCAGAAACTAACAGGACCAGTTTTAATTCTTGGTTCAAGGATGTTGGAGACAGATGGCGACTGCAAAGAAGTGGACGAGAGGCTAACTGCTTTGTTCCCCTACAATATAGAGATCAAGCCTCCAGAGGATGAAACTCATTTAGTTAGTTGGAAATCCCAGCTGGAGGAAGACATGAAACTGATCCAAATCCAGGATAATAGAAATCATATAGCAGAGGTACTTGTTTCCAACGATCTTGAGTGTGACGATTTGAGCTCAATCTGTCTTACAGATACTATGATCCTCAGCAATTATATAGAAGAAATAGTGGTATCTGCAGTTTCCTACCATTTGATGAATAACAAGAATCCTGAATACAGAAATGGGAAACTTGTTATCTCTTCAAAGAGGTTAGTTAGTATGTCGTACCATTTCGGTTAGTAATATGTTGGTCCTTACTGTATATTTTGTTGTTATCTAACTACCATATTTATGATACAGTTTGTCCCATGGATTGAGTTTGTTCCAAGAAAGCGAGCTTAGTGGCAAGGGTACACTAAAGCTGGAGGCGAATGCTGATGCAGCAAAGGTTTGTTTAATGCGAATGCTGAATTAAAATGTAGATAAAAATGCGGTACTCTGTAATATTATAGTTAATTTTTAATGTTTCTTAGGAACCTGGTAATGAAGAAGCCACAGAGTCTGAGCAGAATGCTCCTGAAAACAAAAGTGAATCAGAAAATTCATCAAAACGAGCAAAAGCACCAGTAAGTTTAGCCCTCTTATGGTGCCTAGCAGTTTTGATCTTTCTTTCTCGGGCTGTGTATTAAATAATGATTTAAAAGCAGTGTTATGCTTCTGAGCCAGTGTTTCGACATTCTCCCATGTTATACACATGATAACCATGCATGGTAAAGTTTTTTTCTTCTTTTCCTTGGATTATAGCCTTAGTGGAAATATTCTATTCGAACTTGAGTTGAGCTTTGGATATTGGGAAGGTTAAAAAATTGAGTGGGAAAGAAACCAGAGCAGGGTTGTCATAGAGGAGTTGAAACTTTAGAGACATGGAAATGAGAATTGATAGATCAACATTATATTGAGATCAGTTACCTAACTAGGTTTTCTTTTATTATTATTATTATTATTCTTCGATCCAGGATTTTTTTGGCCATGAAGTTTAGCTTAATTAGAATCCTTTCTAGTCTTATACTATTACCTCCATCATATTATCTTGCAAATTAAATAACCAAAGCAATCTGCTCATACATCCCATGTGATGTCTCCTTACAGACAAAATGGAGTGCATCCACCTGTTCCATTATATTCAGGTATTTGAAACGAGGTAGGACGCATGCGAGTTGAGGATTTCTAGGTAGGCCAATAGTAAGTTCACTGTTTAAGGATCAGTCATGAAATATTCTTCAAGCCGGTTGGATTGTAGGAAAGGGTTGAGTGAAGTAGAGAAGAGCATGCGCTGTTTGCCAGACATATACATTGTCCATATATAGAAAGGGGTGTTGGTTTTAAGATTTAATTGAAGTACAATGTTAACTCACAGCCCAACAACTCAAGTTTTTGGGTAAAGTAGCTATTTTACAGGGAGTGGGTGCTAGATATTGTACCAAGGCCTTGCCATTTTCCCTTGAAGGCCCAGGTGCCCTGAGAGAGGGAGAGTTTGATTGATAGACAATTTTAGCTCATGCACAACCGCCTTAAGCTTTTGGGTAAAGTGACTGACAAGCAACTCTTGCCCGTCTTTTCCTTGGATAGCAGGATAGGAATATGGAACCGACAGAATAGTGCAAAGTCAGGCTGGAAACTAGTTGTATAAGTGGATCTTTGTCATATGTAATTTTGCTCCATGGAGGACCACATCTTAGTGAGTTAGGATTTCAATGAGGAAAATTGGTAGTCCTTGCCATGTAACTGCAAGTGTAACTAATCGATTCATAAGCATAGTACTCAAGGAATAGAAAGCCAAAAGAGACAAAAGATTCTTTCGAAAATCTTATATTGCACCAACAATCGTGTTAAATTACTTTGTACACTATAGTAGAATGAGACTTAGCTAGTTTTAATAGCCTTTAATTGTATAGAACATGCTTTTCTCTTAGATTTTCATGTCACAAAACCAACATGTATCTCACTAGGAAGGAGCAAATGTTTCTTTTGCTTGATTGGTTTCTCCCATTCCACCTCTATTCTTTTCCTTACTATGTTGTTTTATTATTTAGACCAGTTGGATTTACTGATAAGTATATTAATTGGTATGTTTTTTCATGCAGGAGGTTCCGGACAATGAATTTGAAAAGCGTATTAGACCAGAGGTTATCCCAGCCAATGAAATTGGGGTGACATTTGATGATATAGGTGCTTTAGGCGACATAAAAGATTCTCTTCAGGAACTGGTCATGCTTCCCCTTCGAAGGCCGGACCTCTTCAAAGGAGGCCTTTTAAAGCCATGCAGGGGAATATTATTATTTGGACCACCTGGGACTGGGAAAACAATGCTGGCCAAGGCCATAGCAAAGGAAGCTGGGGCAAGTTTCATAAATGTTTCAATGTCCACTATCACATCGAAATGGTTTGGTGAAGATGAGAAGAATGTCAGAGCTTTATTTTCTTTGGCCGTGAAGGTTTCCCCTACTATTATATTCGTGGATGAAGTTGATAGCATGCTTGGGCAAAGGAGTAGAGTGGGAGAACACGAGGCAATGAGGAAGATCAAGAATGAGTTCATGACTCATTGGGATGGAATTTTAACAAAGCCTGGTGCAAGCATCCTTGTTCTTGCTGCAACAAACAGACCATTTGATCTTGACGAAGCTATTATTAGGAGGTTCGAGCGCAGGTTTGTTCCTATATTCAACTTGTTAAGTGATATGTTAGCTTGATATTCATCGTTATCCTACAAACCAAGAACTTAGGTTTTGGATAAAGTGGTTCTCGGCACAACCCATTAGAATGATTGTAAAACATAACTCATGTGTACCATGCATTTTCCTGATTTAACTTTTTATCTTCTTGAACAGAATCATGGTTGGCTTGCCAACCTTGGAGAGCAGGGAATTAATCTTGAGAACACTGCTGTCAAAGGAGAAGGTTGAAGAAGGCATTGACTACAAAGAGCTTGCAACTATGACTGAAGGATACAGCGGGAGTGATCTTAAGGTTTCTTTCTTTCTTTCTGAATTCTAGTATTGCTAAATGATTTGTTCTCAACTTAGAATGAATTTCAAATGGCAGAATCTGTGTATGACGGCAGCATATCGTCCTGTTCGGGAGCTTATAAAGAGGGAAATTCTTAAGGAATTGGTAAGGAATTTGTGCCTCTTTCTATCTACTTGTATAGGGACCGGCATCAAGAACTTAGTTCATTTAAAATTATCGTTTCATCAAGAAAATCAGTTGTGTTATAACAGGAGAGAGAGGGAGATAGAGGACCAGGGGAGGGTGGTTGCAGATAATATTTATACCCCAAATAGATCATGATGGGCATCCAAATGATTGACGGGTATCCTTCATTGTAGTCTACATCCTATAATTTTGCTACCAAAGATCAAATAGCATATAAGGGTTCATGTAACCAATAGAAAATGCATTGGTTCAATCTTCCAAATTCTTCATGTTATTTACCCCATCCTAAAACCATCCACTGGCCCTTTCCCTCCAAACATCGAGTGGAAAACCTAAACCCACCAAAAGTGGACCCAGTAGTTCTTGCTTAATTTTTTTGGTTTTAATTCCAAAACAGATAGAAGGTATGCACTACATCTTCGCTAAGCACGTAACTTGTTCAAGTATTATTGTTGTCAGAACTGATGAGAGCTGTACATATGCCCAGCAAGATTCCCCATCTTCATCATCCTACTTTTATTTCAACTTGTGCAGGAAGTTGTTTTTCATGTCCACATGTGTTCTTCTTAAGCTTTAAAATGAGTTCTATCTGTTCTACTTCTGGTTATTAATTGTGGTTTCTTCTTTAAATTATCAGGAGAAGAAACAAAGAGCTGAGAAAGGAGAGGATACTGCAGAGGCAACAGATACCACAGAAACAGAGGAGAGCGAGGACCAAGAAATTACTTTAAGGCCATTAAACATGGAAGACATGAGGCAGGCAAAGAATCAAGTAAGTACTGTGTTTCTGCTAATCTCCAAGAACCTCATATGTTAAAGAAAATTATGTTGATTGAATATATAATAAATTGTACAGACAAAGTAATATTTGGTACCTATCTACTCAATAGTTGGGCTCTATAAGCTTTTGTCAGTATGCCGCAAGCTCTATAAGGAGTGGGTAGGTCTTTTCTATAGAAAGAGATACACCATAACTAAATCTATACTACGTTAGAGTTGCAGCGCTGTCTAGTGCTGTCTATTTCTCTGTTTATTGTTGTTTTTTTGTATCGGGTCGTACGGAACAGAAAATAAGGGGTGGTCTCTTTTGGTTAAAAATTAGCTAAAGTTTTGAGATATATGCAGGTTGCTGCCAGTTTTGCTGCTGAGGGTTCTATCATGAGCGAGCTCAGGCAGTGGAATGAATTATATGGGGAAGGGGGCTCAAGAAAGAAGCAGCAGCTAACTTACTTCCTTTAAGATCACACATGCATCAATACACGCGCTCGTGTACGTGCCTATTGGAGATCACGATCCTGTGAGTCTTGACTCAAGATACAACTTGAAGAGAGTGGAAAAGATTGAAGTGCGAGGGGATGAGAGTTGGTTGATATCCTATTGGTTTGTGGAGACTGATTCAGTGTAACTAGGAACAGATATAGGTAATTTAAGGCTAAAACTAGCATGTTGTAATATTCTTTCGACATTACGTATGTAAATGATAGGTGTGGCATGTATTGCTTGTTATGGTTCAATCGGTTTATTTAAGATTGTATTTGTTTGAAATAATCGGAGGAATTATGTGTACTGCACTTTTTCCCTAAAATATAAAATTTAGATTGTATGTTGGTGCAATCATTTCATCATTTGTGTTTGGATGGTTATTGGATTGAAATGTGTATTTTTGTGCTAGTCTCTTCATAATTACTTTGGTTTTGTGAAAAAGATTAGTGTTATTAAAAAGGGGTCTAGAATGGAAATGATAGGATTGGAATTGGTGGGATGATGCATTTGGCGTGTGAGCTTATATTCATGTTTTTGATGTGATTAGTTTTGAAAACATTATTGTGTTTGTCTTGGTTTCAACCTCGAGGACAAGGCCTCTGTTGCAGTTTTGCTGGCATTTATGAGGTTGCAATATGGATGTAGGATATGTTGGAAAAATTATCCAAAACTACAATGGATGCTCTAGGAATTTTTATTTTATTTTATTTTATTTCAATTTTTTTTCTTTGGGAAGAAAGGATGCATTTTAGTTATGTCTTGATTTTTTTTTTTTGGCAAAATACATTGTAGTAAATGTGGAGAATGCTCGTTCAGCTAGTTCTATGTTATCTTGATTGGTTTGCTGATGCTCATTTCTATGGTCTCATATTGTGATCATAGATTAGATATTCAAACGGATCAAATGTTCCTATCCGATAGTCGAGTGAATGTTCGTGTAACCATACCGATATCTCTATTCTGTAGTTGTTAGTGGACATGATAAGAATATAAGTAGTTACTGAGAAAGAAAATTATTATACATGTTCCATTGCAAAATGGATATGGATATGGATAGATTTGGATAATAGAAAAAACGACATTTGTTAATATCAAGCATTGCTATATGCGCTTGGCTGCCTGCATTTAATAGGCCAATCTTTTGTGGATTAAAGGAGTGCAAATTGTCTCATAGTTCCAGCAAACTATTCAAATTTTAATCATATTTACTCTTGGCTAAGATCAATTTGTAACTAACAAATGTTTGAAAAAAAATTCTCGTTCATTTTAGATACGGTCTGAAAAATAAATTACCCAACACGTTAACAATCAAAAAGGAAAAAAAGGGAAGAAATTCATACTCATAGCTCCTCAGAATATTTAAGGGCACAGAGCAATATAAAAAGTTAGGCTCGGAATATACTTATCCTTTTACTTCCTATGGAAGTTCCTGTGTATGATGGGCATGCCTTATTAAAATTAATATTCTCTTGAACAGGGTTTCTACCCTATTATTTGTCCTAAAAATGAAAAAGGAAATACTTGTAGTAAATCAGTCTAACCTCACAAATTTACAGTTGAAAGGAAAAGCTGAATTCGACACAAACAAACGATCATTTGATCCTTCATCGAAGGGTTGAAAAAAGAAAAACGAGGGGCGCGTTAATTTAAGGCCCCCAAACATTAATTCCTTTCTCAATAAAACGCCTCCTCTCATTCCTTCCCCCAAATTTTCATCAGATCTACAAAACAAAAATCTCTCCTTTCTCGACAATCGCACCGCTCCCAAATCCATAATTTTTGTCCTCTGAAGTCTGAATTCGAACGATGATGAATTCGATCGCGGCATACAAAGAGAGCCTCTCTCGGATCGCCAACGAGGTCCTCGACGCCGACGACGAGGTGGAGATCTCTCAACCGAGGGAGATTTCGCCTGCTTCTGCCCGTAGGAGTTCGCGGCGGTCGTCGATGTTGGCGTCCCCGATGGCTCGTTCTCTGATGGCTAATGGGACTGGGATCTATCCTGGATCAAATGATGAGGTATGGCGCTTGATTTTGATCGAGTTTGTGAAAATTTGTAGAGGATTATGTCAATGTGTTTGTTGCCAACGCCAGTGAGCTGTAGGATTGGGGATTTTTTTTGCCGTCAGTTTGCATGTGTCTAGACTTTATTGTCGATCGAGAACCATGCATGAATTAGTAATTCTGTAATTTTATTTTGAGGATTAGGAAGGATTTCGGTCGAATTTGAATTCTGTAGACAGTATATGAATTCATCTAGTGAAAAAAGACCCATTCTTTAATTGCATAATGGGATCAGATAGCTTCAGTTGCTAAGTAGTGTTGTTGGTTTCGTACGAAACATATCTTACGAAATGATAAGAAACAGGGACAATTCGAAACGAATCGTAAGTTTGTTCCGGGTTACTAATTTATCGGTCGATACACATTTTGTATCGTACAATACGCATTTTGTATCGTACGATACGAAACAAGAAACATACGATATGCTGTTTGACTTTTAAAATGCGTAGCGGGTTGAATATTTGTGTTTAAAACCCGCTTGGTTATATCAAATTATTAACCCATTAGTGCTATTTAACAATTAAAATGCATATTGATGAGTGAGAGGAGTTCGTGAGAGTGAAAATGATGAAGATGAGGAGATTCAGGAGAATGAAGTTATCTCATGTTATTATAATTGTCAAGAACAACTTTACCCAAAAGTTTAAGCTGGTGGGCTGTGGGTTAACAATGCATATCAAGTGAACACAATAATACTTTAATACTCCCCCTCACGTGGGCCTTTGAAATTCGGGCCAAGTGAAAAGGCCTCTAGTAGAAATCTTAATAGTAATTGCGGAATAAACAAAGGATATAAATATCTTTAAATTGATGATGATGAGGTCTGAACCCAGGAGCTCTTTAATCTGGTTTGCTTTGATACCATGTCAAGAACCATTCTACCCAAAAGCTTAAGATGTTAGGTTGTGTGTTAACAATGTATATCAAGCGAATCGAATAATACTTTAATAATAATGATGGTGATTAATCAATTGGAGAAGATTGATTTTTTATAGCGTCGACTTTGTTTGATAGTGATGGTTTGATAACTTGGTTGTAATGTTTTAGTTATGAATTATGTCATATGGATGAATATATTAGATTGTTTTGGTATTATCTGATTATCAAATGCATGAGTTTGTATGGTTTATATGTATGTATTTGTGCAGTTGCAATTCCGAAATTTGCTTTAGCTTGTATGTGGCTCTATATTGCTAATTTGATCGTTTTTAAATTTATTGGTTCTATACATAATTACTTCGTTATTGTAACGGGATTTTTTTCTTACGATACGAAACACAATACGATAAATAAGAAAACGAAACATGAAATGTATCACGATTTGACAACTTAATTGCTAAGTAATAGTGAGAAAGATAAAATATTTGATGGAATACAAGCTATACATGAATGCCAACTAAATAAAAAGGTGAAATGATAGGCTCAACCCCTTACTATTTCACCACATTATAGGACTCATCATAGGCTGGAAATCGATAATAATATGAACTACTTCACCATCAGAGAGAGAGTGCCTACCGGAATTCATCAATAAATCCTATGTTGTATGTAGGCTTGGGAATGGATACCCTTCTCTGTTGTTTAAAGTGAAATAGGGCAAATTTCAAACTTGGTTGTAATGTTTTATTTATGAATTATGTCATATGGATGAATATATTAGATTGTTTTGGTATTATCTGATTATCAAATGCATGAGTTTGTATGGTTTATATGTATGTATTTGTGCAGTTGCAATTCCGAAATTTGCTTAAGCTTGTATGTGGCTCTATATTGCTAATTTGATCGTTTTTAAAATTATTGGTTCTATACATAATTACTTCGTTATTGTAACGGGTTTTTTTTTCTTACGATACGAAACACAATACGATAAATAAGAAAACGAAACATGAAACGTATCACGATTTGACTACTTAATTGCTAAGTAATAGTGAGAAAGATAAAATATTTGATGGAATACAAGCTATACATGAATGCCAACTAAATAAAAAGGTGAAATGATAGGCTCAACCCCTTACTATTTCACCACATTATAGGACTCATCATAGGCTGGAAATCGATAATAATATGAACTACTTCACCATCAGAGAGAGAGTGCCAACCGGAATTCATCAATAAATCCTATGCCGTATGTAGGCTTGGGAATGGATGCCCTTCTCTGTTGTTTAAAGTGAAATAGGGCAAATTTCAAACTCCTATAATAAAGGGATGCATGCCTTCATTCGATTTGAAAAAAAAAAAAATCATAAATGTAACATGAGTTGGTTATCAGTGACAACTTCCATTTTGCATGGCACCAAAGGCATGTGATCACCTCCTAACTAGCTCATTGACGACCTTTTAAAATTTCACGAATCTTTTGCACAATCAGCTTTATCTGTTGTTTGCCTTAGCTATAGGATTCAGGTTTTCCGCTTTGCGAAAAATGGTTTGCTCTTTTCTGCCACTTTCTTTTAGCAAAAATGATTTTGTTGCTGATAGTGTTTATATTGTTATGTTTTAATGAAACAGTATTTGATACTGCAGATTGCAAAATACAAAGCCGATATTCAGCGGCTTCTGGCATCTGAAGTGGAAATTAAGGAATTGGCATTCAGTTATGCTGCTGTATTGAAGGAGAAAGAGGTGTGCTGACGCTTGATGGCTTTACACAGTTCTATTCCCACACCTTTGAAAACATGATGTTTTACATGGGTCATGGTCAATGAACTTTTTACCTTAGTTTAGTCTGATTTGTGTTACTACCAAACCTTGTCTTTTAAATCTATTCTATATTTTGCCAATCCCTAGAGCATGCTACATTTCTTTAAATTAGACTTTTCACTTCAAGCGTCATCGACTTGCTTATCCAGTTCAACAGTTTTACAGTATTTACCAACTTTATGATGTTTTTTTGTTTCATTTAAAAGGGAAAACTTGACAAGTATGGCTATAATCGACATTTGTAAATACCTAATGTGACTAAGGACTCTCTACCGGCATTGTCCATTCTTATATTGATATGGTGGTGAGGAGTATATCTTCCACTATGTACTGTTTCTTCATAGTTCTTGTGTGATATTTTATAACAGCTGTTCTTGATTTGTTGGATATTCGTTGGCATTTATGCAGCATTGAATTATTTCCTTTTTTTTCTGCCATCATTCCTGTATCTTTGAATATTCTCTTTTTATTATTGCCATTGGTTGTTTCATAATTTATGTTTATGGAGAGTGCATTCGATAGTCTTTCGTGGAAACTGTAGAAACATTCCAATTGACATGAATTGTATCAGTGCGCTATCGCCTATTTGCATCGTTTTCTCTTTTAACTTTGTGCTATGGATTTTCACTTATATCTTTTTTACTTGTCAGGAGCAACTTTCCAAATTGCGTGAGGAGAACGGCTCGTTGAGGAAAAGTTTGGAAGTCAAAGAGTCTGTTGGACATGCATCAAGAGCTGAAAGTCCTAAACCATTTTCAAATAACTCTAAGGTGATTATAGCGAGTCAACCTCTTCTTTAGCTGAGATTCAATATATATTCATTAAGTGAAGCGATAAACATCACATATTTTAAATACTCTCAATTGCAAAGTTATCATATCTACGTTTTTATGTCTATGGATCCTGTTTGTCTTAATCAGTTTCAAAATTACTAGGCAACCATGCTTATCAGAGAAGGTGTGATACCCGGGGCTCTTGACCTTTTCGATGGATACCACACTGCATCCCACCTGTCTAAACTTTTTTTCCTATTTCTTCTTTGTCATAATTTGTAGCTGCAAGTTAAATTATCTTGTAAAGGAGAACATGAAGATCCACCCCCACCCCACCCCAAAAAAAGGGCTTCAACCAATGCATTATTAAGTTGAAGTTTGCTATGCCCCATAGTTAAAAAAAATAAATCCATTTTTAGTTCACTGGATGCAGTTATTTAAAATTAGGATTATTTAGAATGTCTTGGAAATTCCCCATAGTTAAAAAAATTAGGATTTTCAAAATATGGATTGTTATGCTCCATAGTTTAAAAATTGTATTTTTTTTGGGAATCAGTATGTTATGCGACTTTTCATATAGACTTTAATTTGTTCACTCGACATGATTTCTTCACAGGTTACTTTGGACCAATCACCTATCAGATTACAGAGGAATACATCCCTAGGAAATTATCGCTCAGGAAACCATTTAGTGAGAAATTCCATCACCAAGCAAGATGGATTCAGTAATGGTGGTATGCAGGCTTTTTCATTTGAAGCCACTCCTAGAAAGATTGCAACTTCACCAGGGTGTGAGAAGGTTCTTGTTCTCACTGACTTTGCATAACTTTATATCTAAGCGCATGAGCCTGTGTTATGGAATGTGCTTATTGCGAACCACAGGGGAACTAAAAATGCATATTCTGTTTGACCTGTCCTTATCTATGTTGTGAGGATGCATCAATAATGTCATATAGGAAGAGAAACCATTACTGAAGAATTTATATAACTGGAACACCGATGACTGGATGTATTTATTATGAACCCACAGGAACGCGATGATGCATGACCAGTCTTTTGTCTGTATATTTAGGGTAATTGGTCACGCTGCGCACTTTCTCTTGGTGTAATGTATATGAGTAAGGCAGCTGTCATTACCCACCTATTATTTAAAAGGCTTTCCTGCCAATATGTGTGCCCACTTTATGCAAGTCAGGAGATAAAGATGATGGTCGGTTGTTACTATATTAGGTTTCTTTGCTTTCTAACAGTACTTTTAGTAACTTGCTCTAAGCGCTTTAATCGGTGGTACATTTTCTATTATATTTTAAGTTCTTCTAGATATTGGTTTTCATTCTCATTTTTTAGTATCGGTGTCTCTTAGGAAAATAAAAGTTTGCTCGACAAAGCTGGATCATTGGCAGCACTGCAGGCTAATCACGAGTCTGAAATTAATCAATTGAAGGTGCAGCTTGACAGTGAACGTGAGTATGCGTTGAAAATGAAGCTAAAGTTACAAGGTAACACCCCACCCCACCCCCCACCCCCCCACCCCCATCATTGTTCTATATATTGTTCCTTCCCAGATAACAATATTCTCTTGTGTGCTACTTTCTATAGAGGAGTGTCAATTGAAAGAATCTTCTCAGAGGGAGCTTCATGATCTGAAGATAGAAAAGGAGAGGGTAAGTTCATTTGGCTTTTACATACAGGCCTAAAGATTTATAATTTTCAAAACCTCTCTGTGATCGTAACATAATCTTGTTCACCTCTGACTAATAAAAGGGTATCTTCCTTCTAGTCCTGGAAAAATTCTATTATTGCACTACACTTTACTCCTTTGTTTTACATATGACTCATATCAGATGACTGCGGGCAATCACAAACATATCATACCTTTTTCAATGCAAGAAAAAAGATAGAAATATTTTCATCAGACATCGAAAAAGAGCAATTGCAAGACAACTTGCATGATTTTTCCGTAAATTGCTCAAACCGTAATCAGAAGGCTAATAATTAGTTAGACTGTGCTTTCTATTTCTGCTTCCCCAAGTATCCATCAGTCTGTATGATCATGTTTCCTTACATTTCCATATCAAACTCCAAATTAAACTGTGGAAAGCACTAGATTTGGTGAAGATGGAAGTTCAATAAATGAGATAGATATCAAAAGGGTTCTTTATCTAGAACCAAACTTTATCCTTCACAATTCCAGCTCTATCTCTACATGGTGATAAACATAGCTTGTTTTCTGTATAGTAATGAGACGATCTATAAAAACTTCACAACAGCTATGCAGGTGAATATATCATGACAGCTAGCTAATGCTCTAATACTTTGATTTTGTTTCTTTCATAAATGCTTCTCTACTTATCTATTCATATTCATGATGTAAATGGTAGCTTGGTTTTGATGGATATGCTATGCTTCCAACTGATTGAATTTGAATTTTTCGAATTCCTTAGAAGGATAACGGGGTATTGAATTTTGTTATTTACTTAATAACCATGCATGCAGATGCCTTCTATACAACTGTTCTATTCACTCATTATTTTAATTTCTTTTTCATGTATGAGATATCTTTGCTTCTTTACTTCATTTTGTTTTTGGGAACTTCCTGTCTCTGTATTCTGATGACACAATGATCCTACTATCTAACCGCCAGGCCTTTACTGAGACGAGAGAATTGCAAACTGAATTAAGGGAGAAAATCACAGAACTGAGGCGCCTGCAAGTTGAACTGAACGCGAGGGATGTAGAAAAGGATAATAACGAGTCTCTGGAATTATTGAAAAGCAGGATTTTGATATTCGAAAAAGAAAATGCTGACCTGAAGGTAACCGTGAGGCTCTCTTAGTGCATCATTCTTCTGATCATGTAAATGATTCCAGAATTGGGTTCAGGACCGCTCCAAATATATCATCATCTCAAGTTATCATTTCCCATGATTTCTGTTTTGAACTCACTGCATAGTTTAATGCTTTAATAGTCTCAATCTAACTCAATATATATGCAGATAGAGAAAAACGAACTTGAGGCAAACCTGAAACTTCGCATGAAAAGGGGTCTAGAAAATGCGGGTACTACTGATCCGGGATTTCAAGATAACAACACTAGTAAACAGAAGAACGAGGTAGCATTTCTTTCCTTTTCGGTAGCTTTTATTGATCCATGGACAAGAACTGATCAGAAGCCTTAGATTTGCTGTACAGATTAACCTCAAATGGTATCCCACTATATTATTGGCAATAGCCATTTTAGTAACAAAAAAAAACGTCACTCCAAATATCCTACCAAATAATAAAACACTCTTCGATAAGTGGTCATGATAACTTTTTTTGTTTTGAACTCTTCACAATATATATGCAGATAAGTGTCACTGATGGCATCCACTCTATTATATATGAGCAGAGTAACTGTTAACTGTTGACTGTGTGATTGTTTTGAGTCTGGTCTTTGACTATATGATTAACATTTAATGTTAAAACAAGTTAATGTTAAAACAAGTTCTTACAAAAGTTCTTAACCTTCATGCACGCTCACAGATTGTGCTTACGTCTTTTGCATATGGTGCATTAAATGCATATGCCTGAATGTTGAAGCAATCCAACAGCTAGGAAATTTTTATCCTCTTCGTAATATTAAATGGAAGATGTATTGTCCAACTATCGCCCTCTGTAATTCTGTTGACCTAGTTTTCTGTTGTCGATATATTAAATCGCTCTGACTTTTGACCTAGAAAGCGATGGAAGAGATGGAATCATCTATGCGGCAATTGAAGGATACTTTGGAACACACCTCCAAAGAACGTGATAAAGCATTGTTTGAGTTGAATCGGCTCAAACAGCATTTGCTAGATAAGGTAAGTTCTTCCCATCTTCATTATTGGCCATGCTGTCCACTTTATAGTTACGGTTCCAGTGAAACAGTTGATAATGAGATGATTGATTGATTTCTGTGCACCTTTTTAATCACAGAATATGTTACCTTACAAGTGCGCCAACCATTTAAAATTCAATTCTCTCCTAGTTATTCCAAAATTTCAGGCAGTATAGTAAAATTGCTGTTTCATAGAGTATATAATGTGAGCAGATGATTAGTTTTATTATGTAATAACTAATTGAAGAATGCCGATAGTATAAGGCTTTTTTACAAATCAAATAACATTGCTGTGCATTCTGGATCCGTTTTCCTATTTAACAGATGTTATGGTTTCGAAGATTGTCCTGCCAGGTGGAATTATGAATTTTAGCAACGGAATTTTTGAATTTTTGAAATTCCGACGTCAGTTCTGAAGTTAACTTCCATTGTCTGCACTAATTGAAATTCCATTAGTCTCAGCATCTGTTGTCTGTTCCACATATGCTGATTCTCTTGGGATTGGGTGTAAACTCAAGTGTTGTTTTTTTTCTCTTCGAACATTCTGCAGTCAAATTGAAGATGGTTTCTTCTACTACGGTATTGTCTAGGAACTTGAAGATTCAGATAAGATGGATGAGGACAGCAAGATTATTGATGAACTGAGGGCAACTGTTGAGTACCAGAGAGACCACATTCAGCAGCTGGAAATAGCTTTGAAGCAGGAAGCAGCAAAGATAGAAGAAATTAAGAAGTTGAAAAACAGTGAGCTCCAAAAATCAAACGAAATGGTTAATGAGCTGAGGCAAAAACTTTTAAACTGTACGAGTGTGGTTGATTCAAAGAATGTTGAATTGCAAAATCTTCAAGGTGCACTTGGCCAATATTATGCTGAAAGTGAAGCCAAGGTAACAAGCTTCACAGCTATCTTGATCTTTCTATATATTATCCTTCTTAGACTGAAAACATTATATTCTGTTTTGTAATCTGTAGAACACATAATAATAATGCCTGCCTTTATTTGGATGCCTCTGTTAGGAACGATTAGGAAGAAACTTGGCCTTGGCGAAAGATGAATCAGCAAAACTTTCTGAATCATTGAAGGTATATTTCATCATTTTCCTTCCTTGTATCTGGCATTGGTAGTTCACAAACAGCGAGACTCTTGCCAATCTATTTATATATACATGAAAAGCCTTGGATTGGTTATTGTGTTGTTTAATCAAGCAAGATTTTCTTAAATGAGGTATGATAAAACAATTGATACATTTACTTCTGAATTATTAAATGTGGAATTCTAAAATTTATGGGTAGAAGGATTGTCAACTTTCAAGGGCATGTACATCAGAGCATGGATGTCATAATGCTCTGTATTATCTGTAATTAGCTTATGGTTCTTTTAGTGCAAGCTGAAAGCTAGAATTAGTTTCTTACGGGTTGAATGCGGAAATTACTCTTTTATACCGACTATATCTTATTCACAAGAAACATGAGGTATGATCAATGATGATTGCCATAAAGCATTGGCTGGAGAGACTGCACCCCCCTCCCTCAAAAAACAAAAAAAAAACAAAGAATTTCAATGCATATTAGTCTAGAAGGGATCTAATCCCAAATTTTTGGGTTGGCTCTATGAATCCGTTTCTTTCATTTTGCTCAGTTAAGAGTCGTCTCCTCGGTTAAATTGACAATAACCATTTCGTTTTAACCTAGTCTACCCATGTTCATTTAGGTCGCCCCTATTTCTCGTTGTGCCATGAACTGCAATTTTATCACTTCTCCTAATTGGGGTATCAATTGGTCATGTCCAGAGTCCAAACCATCTTAAGTGGTTATCCCACATCTTATCGTTTATGGGAGGGCCTTCAACTTGTTGCATACACTCGTTACTTATCCTATCTTGTGGAGTATTACACTCATTCCTAATCCCATCTTTTAGAGCATTACCTATCATCAATCTAATTCAAAGGCATGCACAACAAGGACTACTCTGATCCAAGCTTGTGCAAGGCTGAGGTTTATGTCCGACCATGCTCAAAGTTGGGCAGTACCTGACGGTCACCATGCTAATCGATCATGTTATCAGCCATTCTTCGTTCCTACCTAGCTAATGGCATAGCAATGATATTCATGAACTATTTGAACCATTTAGATGGACGTTTTGCTAGAATTTATTAAACTCAATAGCATCATCTGTGTACTTGCAGCCTGTCAGTTTATCTTCTAACAACCAGCAAAAAATTGGTATTTCATTGCCGTCCACTGGGTGTGATCTTGGCCGAACACTTTTAATCCTTGTATATAATGTAAAGCTAGCATAATTATTTCTCGTTCGCTACTTCCACATGGAAATTGAATCTTTGGAGAGTCACAAATACTAAAGAGGAGGGGATCAACGTTTTGATATGAATGGTTTGAGGTTTCCCCACCCACACACACCGACACACTCACTTTTCTTTTGTAATAAAAGTTTAAATATATTATTTAACAACACTTTATGAGTAGAATGATATGTAAATAAAGTGATTTTATTAAATATAGGTTGCGACTCAAAAGCTGGAGACATCTGAAAGGGACAAAGAAGAAATTCTTGCTAAGCTATCACAAGTTGAAAGGATGTTCACAGAGGGTAAGCATTCCATACTGAAGCTGGAGGAAGATAATTCTAAGTTACGGCGTGCACTGGAGCAGAATATGACAAGGCTAAATAGGATGTCACTGGATTCGGATAATTATGTTGACAGGTACTTCCCTGCCTCTACTTTTCTGATCTGTGTAACTTTGCATTATAACTGAAATTTTTAGTATTTGGCAAAAAAACCCAGGACAAGTTTCGTCTCTTGCAATGTGTTGTCCTAAATTTTTTTGGTTAAGTCCATGAAGTTACTTGACAAGATAGAGCCTTGATATGTAGAGACATACTTATCTGTCCAGGGGCATGTAGAATCTAGCGGGGGCATGTGCCCCCTATGAGATTTTATGGAAAAAGAAACCCTACTTCGATTTATTGATGCAGTACTATATTATGGGCGTATATTATAAACTAGGTTGCACGTATACTTCTAAGGGGTTGCCGTATCAGTGTCCGACACGTATTGGACACCAACACTTGCAAGACACTTGCATGACGGATATCGGACGTGTTGTATATATTATATACATATAGTATGCATTCTATGCGTGTCATATGCGTATAAACATATTTTTAGTATTTTATTAGCGTATAACATGCTAGACTGGTTAATTTTTCCTTATTTATTGTTGTCATAATAGTTTGATACCTTATTTATCTTTACAAGATTATATATATAGCCGTGTCCCCGTATCCTATATTTTGGGATTTTGCCGTGTCACCGTATCGCATCATGTCGTATCCGTGTCCCCGTATCCGTGTCCATGCAACCTTGATTATATATATTGGGTTCATAAACACAACACAAAGATGTGTTTGCCCATATGGTTGTGCATGATATTTCCTAGCAAGAGGTTGTGGATTCGATTCCCACCAACATAATTTTTTATATTTTAATTATATTATGCATGGATCCTTTTGTGTGCTTTTTGAAAACAAAAATTATCACGTCCCGCTTCCCAAAATCCGTGAATACGGTACGTGACGGCCAACTATGCTATCTATGGTGAGAAAATATCCTTCCATAATCACATTACGGCTGTCAATCAGATATCGGGAACAATAATAAATATATGTCATGTGTCCAACTTCCACAATAGAATAACAACAAGAAAGGTAGCGGAAACGAATAAAGATACAATAAGAAATAATATCCTAACCACGTCCCTTATGAGATCACAACGTTAAACCCATAAGTAGAAAATAAAATCAAACATCACTAAACTATCAGCAAAGCTCCTCACTGTTCAGCTTGTCTGTCAAAATATTCTCGATCTCCCTGCGACAAGGTAAAGGAACTGGGTCATGCAAAACCTAGACGTCAGTGCGTCATAAATATCATAATTATAATCTAAACAGTGCAAAATAATGCATAATTATATACAATCACAGGTGATATAACAACACGCTATAGGTATGTCACGTGTATCCTAAAGTCTGTGCTTCTAGGTTTACTATCTATTTGAAACCAATTAATGTAATTCTCATCGTAACCCAACAGAATATATTCCGTTCATTTCCCACGGGACCACGGTACAATATATTTCGTTCATTCCCCACGGGACCACGGTACAATAAACAATTGTTATTCCGTACACTCCCGGAATCACGACAACAATAATAATATCCTCTTGAGTTGCGTTTCAGTTACATTTTTGATTTTCTCTTTTCACCAGGTTTCATGTTCAAGTCAGTTATCAATATAATATCTACCTAATGCTAATACAGGAACAATCATATGCAGATTTTGTCTAGCAAAACAATAAGTCAGGTCAATCAGGATAACAATCCAATCTTGTTAGTGTCGGTAACCAACACAGGTAACAGGTATGGCAATACAACTAAAGCAATGGCAAGATAACGTGTAACGCACATTTCAGGTATTGAGTATTAAACAGGAGAAATATTTACTTCCGCAACCAGTCGTAATAAAACAATAATATAATTGTCATAGTTATCTAGCTGTAACGGAATTGATATATTTACTATTACTTGTTTAAACATATGTCTAACCGTATTATTTTACGACCGTTAATTACTATAAATTAAATGGTATCTACTAGAATAGTTCATATATTTAGTTTTGTATAACTTCACAATTATAACTACACACGTGACAGTATTAACAAATAATAAAATATGGATTAATTGTACATTGATACTAACATGCAACATTATAAATAACAAAATACGAATTGCTTTTATAAAATTGTACGTTGATAATAATTTGTAATATATATAGGTAAGTATCATGAAACTAGCATCTAGTAAGATAAACTTGCCTCAATCTGTAAAATTACGATGACAAACGGCTGCCCATGTTTCGAACACTGACAACGCCGTAGAACTTCAACGCAAGCAACACCTCGGCCAACAGCGACGATGTGACTGCGCTAGGTGGCTTCTCGGCTCGGGAACTACCGAGGCTCGAGTATGGGTCTCGGTTTGAAGGCGCGGTTGTTCGGTTGGGGCTTCAAGATGAAGAGATGACGATGGCAAGTTAAGGAGGTGGCAACGAGCAAGAAGAAGATGATGGCGAGGCGAGGTTGCAGCCGGCGGTGAAGGAGTTGGGTTCAAAGAAGGCTGGGGCTCGACTAAGTTTTAAGGGAGGAAACAAGAGAGAGATGACGATGGTGGTGGTGGTCGGGGTTCAGGCAAGAACGAGGGAGTTGTGACGGTGACGAAGTGAGACGAAGACGGCGAGGTGCTAGGGCTCGGAAATGATGGTGAGGTCGGAGGGATGGGTTGTTGGTCAAGGGTGAAAGTTGCGTAGCGAGGAGTCGACGACGAGGACGTGGAGATGAGGAAGGGGGTGAGAGAAAGGGTGCAGGCGATTGAGGCTTGGGTTCGGGCTCGAGGATGACGAGGGAGGCGAGAACAGAGAGAGATGTTTTGTTTTGGATAAAATATAAAATTATATATATTATATATATAGTATAGTTTATATTAGGTTATAAATATATATTATAGTTTTAATGTATATATCTAAATATCAAATTACAGCCAATCTCCACCAAAATCTCATCAAAAATATATTTTGGAAAATAATACTTATACGTAAACTTTTTAATCATAATGTAAGAATATATTTTAAATAACTTATACCCCTAATTTAAGCTTTAAAATGATTTTAAATATATCTAAATCTAATGAGTATCTGGTATCTAGATTTCACGAGATTTAAATGTAATAGATAAAAGCCATAAATACGATATGAGATGCTTAACCATATGATGACAGTTAACCAATATAGATCATCATTAACTTGTGGCTACCAAAAGATATGTGCTTATAAACTATGCACACACACACTAGATTCTCATGGATTTAGTTTATGATAAATATTAATAAAATATAATCTAGCACCATAATGGGTTTCACACATGCGGGTCGGATCGGATAACTACCTCTACCATTTGAATCGATCGCAATACAAAGGAATAAAATAAAAGAAATATAAAGTAAGTTTTAAAATACTAATTAATATCGTATAACCGCATTAGGGTGTTACACAAATGCTTGGTTCCAATGAAAAATTACAGGATAATAGAAAATTTGAAACAAACTCTTAATGGAACCTTGTAAATCGTACCCCCACTCACTAAAATTATTGGGTCCGCCACCTTAACTGTCTAAATTTATCATCATTAAATGGTATTGCAATATTGCATTAATTCTATGTTATTAGCTACAAATTAATAATTTGATATGCTCTAATCAAGGTTGCACGAACATGATATGATGGGAGACGACGATATGGAAAAAATACCAAAACTTAAGATACATAACATGTGTGTGTGTGTATATATATATAAGTTAGACTATTCTACTATTAAATGGTATTACAGCATTGCATTAATTCTATGTTATTAACTACAAATTAATAATTTGATAGACTTTAACCAAGATTGCATGGACATGATACGATATGACATGGCGATACAGCAAAATACCAAAATATAAGATACATCACATGAATACATACACACCCACATATATAAGGGAGTGATTCATTGCAAACCGGTCCGTATTTTTTAAAAACGGGAATTCCCGATTTATGACATATTTTAATGATCTGATCCGTTCGAGTTGATCACCCTATCCTCAAATATATGTGTGAAAAATCAAGAGATTTAAAAACTCTAGCATATTTCATTGATGGGTGCAAAAATGAACGTCTTTCAATAATGCAACATAAGCGTCATCCGATGCATATGCTATAGGTCTTTAAATCTCTTAATTTTTCATACATATTTGAGGGCAGGGTGATCAATTTGAACGGATCGGATCGTTAAAATATGCCGTGGATCGGGAGTTCTCGTTTTTACTAAACGCGGACCGGTGTGCAATGGATCACTCCCTATACACACACATATGAGTTAGGCTAATCTACTATTAAGAGGAGAGGGAAGCTTCTCCCACTTTTCTAGCCGTTGGATGGTTTTATCTAAAAAAAAAAGATGATGCATCACCATTTTTTATGGGGTGCTATCACTAACTTATTTGCATCCCACCGTTAAATCACAGATCCAATGGTGAAAAACATAGAAGGAGAAGATTCCTTTTATAGGAGGAGAAGATTCCTTCTCCTCTTAATACCGTAATAGTCCAACCCCCTCTGTCTACCCTTCTCTCTCTCTCTCTCTCTCTCTCTCTCTATATATATATATATATATATATATATATATCATTGCAACATGTTTAACAAAAACCTTAATATTTCAACATTTTTTGGCTGCATTTATCAAAATTCAGCACAGAACTAAGTTATTTTAGCCTAACTTTAGCAATTTCCACAACAAAATGATTTTATTATTTTTCTATATGTATTTATACATAATTTCAGCTATAACCATATAATTTCAATAGCTTTCTAACTGTATTTAACATGATTTCAGCATATTTCTAATAATTTCAGCAGAAGAATCTTAAATGTTTCACCATAGAAATTATATTTAGTGTCAAAATTGAGTAAAATAATAATAAAAAGGTAACAAATCAAGAAAGTTTTAATAAGATTAGGATTTTATGGACTTTAATTGAAAAAATAGGTTTTTTGTGTCGTTGTTGCACTAAAACGTGTTCGACACGTGTCCGAATCTGAAGTTGTCTCGTTTTGAAGCGGGACACGGAAATTCTATGTCGGACATATTTCAGGCACGAATCCGCGTCCGACATGTGTCCGATACGGATACGACAACCAAAAAGATTTGTCCGTGCGACCTAGGCTCTAGCATATATAACATGTTTTTTGCCCATTATTGAGAAACTAATTTTGCAACTTCAATAGATGAGGTGCAATAGAACTGCTAGACCTGTAGAAGGACTGAAATGTAGTAGTATATTACTTTCGTTACAACTTAAAATAAAAATGCTGGTATTGAAAGTCAGAATCGAAATGTTGGTATGATTTTTTGTGTTTGTTCTCTTTCCATCCACAGTTATTGTGTATTTTGGATTACATGTGCAGGATCAGAATACCAGGAAAAAAAGAAGGAAAAAAGCGAAAAATATAAAGAAGGTTTGAGTATATCCCGCATCTCTTGTATCCTTGGTTAGGCCCATGTCTTGTTTCAGTTGGCTGCAGCTAAGGAAGCGCAGCCTCTTACCTGGCGGCCTAGGCTTAGATATAAATGTTAGTGTTAAACTCAGGCCTATATGAGTTCAGACAAAACCCCGCCTTGCGTGTCCTACTTTATGTGCTGTTAGTATCCTGTATGGAAAGAACAATTAATTTCTTTGATATTTCTATGGTTAAATTCATTTGCTGCATTTTTTTTTATTTCTATCTAATAATTTTGCAATGAACATGTTCATGCGGTCATATAAATGCCTTTGTTTTCTCCATGAAGGAGGAACCTTATATGTGTTGGTGGTTTTGTATTTATTGATATTCCATTTTCAAAACATTGGGTCACTTGCATGCTGTTTGATTAATGTAAAGCAGACATTTTACCTTCAATTGTAATACTATTGACCACAAATGTTGATGGATGGTTAACGTTTGTGCAGGCGCATTGTGATCAAATTACTAGTGACGTATTTTCAAAGAAACCACAGCAAAGAGGTAATTTCTCTTTCCGTTTCTTACAGCACGTATCTATTTAAATCTTTCAAGATGAGGTTGATATTCACCAACATGTATGAATTGGTGCTGCCAGGTTCTTGATCTTATGGTTCGCATGCTTGGCTTTTCAGAGGAAGAGAAGCAGAGAATTGGTTTTGCTCAGAATGCGGCGGCAGGTAAGGGTGTTGTTCGAGGTGTGCTGGGTCTACCAGGGCGGCTTGTCGGAGGTATCTTGGGAGGAAGTTTGCATGAAGTATCTTCTCATTCTTCAGAAAACCAGGTTGGTAATTTCGTCCATTGGCCTGCCATGCCCATTTGCATTTATATTACTTCAACAAAAGAAATAGAAATCTCTATGTTGACGCCGGAGCATATTACTATTCCTTTTAGTAATTACATTCCTTACTTGGAATGGCAATTCTATTTAGGAGATTTTACGTAATTTAGATCATTTTGAGCAAAAGAGTATCGTGAATGATATTATCAATTTCTCACCTCATTCCTGCACCTACACATCTTTTTAAGAGCTGTAGCTCACTCAGAAGTATACTATAATATTAATTAGAGTAAAAGTCTAAAACCAATTAGCTTGATAAATTAAGAAATAGAAAGCAGTTTACACCAAAAAAAACGGCTGAGAGATGCTCTTGATCAGAAGTTGCAAAATTAGTGTAGTGCAACACAAAGGGTTTACCGAGTCACGACTGTACCTAACTGAAGAACTCTCTGTAATCATTTATGTAAAACTATATTAAGGACATGCAATTATGCATTTTATCTCGCAAACGAACTTATGATAGAATCATAGAATCAAAGACAACCGTATTGTTATATTAGTTTTTTTATTCGAGAGGTTTATAAAGAACAAATTGGTGAACCCTTCAAGTTATGGAAGGTGTATTGCGGCTTAATCATGAAATCAAGTTCTTACTTATACCTGGGAAAGTTCCAAGGAACTTTCAAACCAAACTGTGTGAAGCAAATGCCAAAAAGTGGTATAAGGATAATATTAGAGCCAGAGGCGGATCTAGAAATTTTGATCAGAGAGAGCACACTTGTAACTCCACTAAAATGTCCAGCTGCATAATATATAAAAATTATTTTAATTTAAAAAAGTAATATATTTTTTAATTTTATGGTGATTTGATCGTAAAATGAATAATAATAATGTTTACTATAGCATCTTTCAAGGCTTTATATCTTGGACTATATCTGTATATGATATCAACTCACACTTTTGGTGAAACTAGAAAAATGTAACCTAGCCACTTGAAATATCTACCAAAACCTATCCAAGAGACAACACTAAGGGCTCACTTGTTTGGCACTAGTATTTAGGTGTTGTGGATCCCATCCAGGGGCGGAGCTAAGAAATTTTCTTTAGGGGGCCGGATAAAATATGTTCTTTAACATAAAAATATACTCATATAGTGAAAAATATTACCAAATGGATTCAACTATAAGGCTTCATATAGAAAGAACCTACATAGTATTTTAATGATTTTCATAGTAAATCATGCTCCAAAATAAAATGATTTAGTGGTGTCTACATCATAAAATAACTTGAATTAATATATTATTCTTGTTAAATTGTTATGTACATATTTTTTCTTTATTGTTTTTGCTTCTGTAATATAATATTTATAGTGAAAATAAAAAAAATACGTATATCAAAACCAAATATATCGTATTAAACATACACTTTATAGTTTATACTAATTGCTAAAACTTTTATAGTCTGAAAATGAGTTATAGATTTTTTTTAATCAAAATACCTAAGATATGGCCTCAAAAAAACCAAAAAAAAACATATAAATAAAATGCAAACATTTAGGCTCGAACCTAGAACCTTTAAACCCAAAACTTAATGATTCTACCAATATACTATGACTACTCTTTTTTTAAATTATGTCGATACCTATACAAATAGTATCCGTTTGAAATTCCGAAATAAAAAATGCAATATATATATATATATATATATATATATATATATGTTCGTCAGAGCTTTGGGAGGGCCCGGTCCCCAGCCGGCCCCCTGGTCCTGCCCCTGGTCTCACCATTGTCTCTTGGGTAGATTGTGGTAGGATTTCAAGCTGTTAGGTAAGTTATTGCTCGTGAAACTACGATAAACTAGTGTTTTTTGTATATTAAGAGTTTATCAAATTTAGTGTGTGTGTGTGTGAGAGAGAGAGAGAGAGAGAGAGAGATGTTGATGTAGACCACTTTAAGTGTAGAGAGAGAGAGAGATGTTGATGTAGACTACTTTAAGTGTAAATATATCTCACTTTTCTTTTTCTTTTCCTGGGGAATAAAAAAGAAGAAGAGGACACATCAACATGTTGGTTTTGAGTTATAATAGTAGGGATGATCTATGAAAAATAAAATAACTAAAATTCTCTTTTCCCCTCTGAACTTTCAATTGAGGCAGAACTTTTTCGTTTACAAAAAGTACACAGAGAATGCATAGCCAAGTGAAATTAACTAAAAAATAATTTTGTAGATGTGGGACTTGAACCCTTAAACTTTTGTTGGGAAACACTACATACTACCACCTGGAGAGATGGTATGTTTTTGTCGTGTTTATCTACGCAATATATTATATATAGTCTCAGAGTATTTTGTATTAATAAAAGGGGATTGATATTTTTGTAAGGATCGCAGTGTTTTGTCCCATGCGCCCCTTTCGATTGCATATGGGTCTGCCCATGAGTAGAGTGACAGAGATCTTCCAACCTCATGGATAGCCTTTCACATTCATATACTTCAATTCTTATGTTTCTCAATGTCTGCCTTGGAACAAAAGTTGAATCTTACTGTGCCAGTCATATTGTATCAGTCATTTGCAGATCAATGGGTTGATTTTCTTCTCAAAGAAACAGAAGAACGAAAGAGGAGGGAATCTGAAGAAGTTGCTCAAGGTGCTCGAATGTCATCAAGCACAAAAGATGCAAGCACAAGCTCTACAAGGTCCCCCAGTACGTACAACATCCAAACTTCACATTACCAAACAAACCAATTTCCGCCTTCGGGGCAGCAGCAGCCCTTCGGGCATTTGGATTCTGAATTTGCTACCGTTCCTCTCAATTCCTCATTTTCACCATCTGCAAGAAATTATGATTCCTCCACAATACCGCCAAGGTATTGAGAATGATAACTTGCCATGCAAGTCTCAGGTTGATTGGTTTTCAGTGCTGCTCAAAATTTGTTCACTGCTAAAATTTCATTTGTTTATATGGAAAACGGTGTATTTTAGTCTTGGCCCTGTTATTTGTTGTAAAAAGAGACAATTGGTTTTGTTTAGCGCAATCAATTCATTTCCAGATGGAAACCATCATATTCTTATTTTGGTCACTTATTTGTTGGTAAAGGATATAATTTCGTATCATTTTGCTTTCATGATAGTAAACGATTTATCTATTGTCAGATATTACCGCAGATTGATGTTAAGAAGCCCAAATTTAACTAGTCACAAGCGATTTTCATATCACAAGATTTTGCCGGTGAAATTGCACAAGCTCATAAACGTATTGAAAATCGATTTGATTTTTGTTTGATGCTTGGATTAAAATTGCAAAGATAAGTTGAGCATCCTAAACCAAAGTTAATCGTGATACATTTCAGTTTCTTATTTATCGTATCATAAGAAACAATATTTTCCGGTTCGAAGTAATTATGCAACTATGCAAATACATACATATAAACCATATATACTCATGTATTTGATAATCAAATAATACCAAAACAATCCAATAGATTCATCCGTATGTCATAATTCATAAACATAAATATGATAAGTTTTATAATTCATAATTAAAACATCAACCAAGTTATCAAAACATCACACCAAACAAAGTTTACGTTAGGATCAATCTTTTTCAATTGATTAATCACCATTATTATAATAACAAGAGATAACTTCATTCTGCCGAGTATCCTCGTACAACTTCTCTTCCTTATCAATACTCAACGTTATGCATTTTAATTGTTAAATAGTCCGTCCGGATTAATAATTTGATATAACCAAGCGGGTTTTAAACCCGAATATCCGACCCGCTATGCATTTTAATGATTAAGTAGCGTATCGTGTGTTTCGTATCGTTTCGTTTCATATGATAAAAATGTGTATCGACCGATAAATTAGTGACCCGATACAGATTTACGATTCGTATCGAATTGTCCTTGTTCTGTAAGATACATTTTGTGTTTCATACGACACTAACACCACTATCCTAAACTAATACTCCATAACATGTAGGAGTTGGATATTATAAAAGACCAATGTTCGTATGTTCAAACACAACTTTGATTAAAACCATAAGGCATGCGCGCGGGAATGAATCCCAAAGTTAAGAAAAGACATATTAATATACTAGTTTATTATTATATGATTCTCTCAATTTTTTGTAATTTCACATGATATAGCGTAGGGAAATTGTAAAATTTTCAAAAATGTCAAAAAAAATTGTTTTCGTTTTTTTCAATATTATGCATGCTACACACGAAAATCATGAAATTTTCAAAAAAATCTCAAAAAATTTCGTTTTCTTTGGTTTTTTGAATATCTTGCATGTTATATAACACATGACAATTGTGAAATTTATAGAAATCATAACTTTTTTCAAATTTACAATATTTTGCATACTAGACATGAAAAATGCATAATTTTCAAAAATATCAAACTTTTACATTTTCTTGGATTTTTCAATATTTTGCTTCACTCGAAATCGTGAAATTTTCTAAAATCTCAAAAATTCAATTTTAAAATATTTTGCATGCTTTATAACATACAAAAATCTTGATATTTTCAAAAATCTTGTTATTTTCAAATTTCTCAAAAAAATTTATGCTTTTCGGTATTCCAATATCATGCTTGAAATTATTCATAGAGGGGATGAATAGGAATAAGCAACCCATATACTCAAATTAAAAATTCTGAACACTTGCTAATCGAAATATCATAAATACTAAACTTAACAAACGATATACCAAAAGAGAATTGTGGTTAAGTAAACTACAATTGTGAAACAAACAATATATATAGTAAGAGCAATATTAAGAAGAAGTAAAGAGCATACAAGTATGTAAAAGAGCAATTTCTAAGTTATGAAACTAAAACTAGAAAGTAAAAATTGCAAAAAAGGTCAATTGCAAACACGCAAGCTTTAGAGATTCTGTGTTGTTACCCCGGAACCATAGATCAAGTAATATCCTTTTAAATTACAACCTTCGTGACTTTAGAAGCAGGAATGACTATTTACTTCGGGATGGCCGCTTCAGGTATCACGGGCTTCTTCATGGGCCCGCTTGAGCTTTGGCCCAGTTTGCTGAAAACCGAGACATTGGACTTGGGCGACCCGTTGAGAGGGACCGCGGTAGTTGTAAACCGATCAAATACCGACTTCTTTGGAGCTTCTTGCGATGACATTGGGGCATTGAAGCTCATCGGTGGGAGTATAGTCCCGAAGAATAGCCCGGAGGTGGCCTGAGTCACCTGTTCCACCGGCATTGTGAAAAGGGAGGCCGCCTGGGGCCCGTAGGTTACTCCTCCAGATAGGACGGAGTGAGAGTTGCAGTTGCAGTTAGTGCAGTTTGAAGCCATTGATCTTCTGTTTTCTGCACGGAGCAAGACACCAAATCTTAGTACCTCGAATCCAGGGCAACCAAGTCAAAACGCGATTTGTTCGCGAAACACGACACACGAAGTGTGGAGTGGAAAGAGAAAAAGGTCCCACCGGGTGTGCCAGAATCTGTTCCCCGCCGAAAGACGCGACAGAGACGCGGCGAACGTCTTGCATGAGATTCGGAGCAGATGCCAATTGGTGCTATCCGTCCACCTCTCAAAAGATGCCAAGTTGATTTATGGCACCGTGTATCGAATGTTTAAACGGATACGGCCGATATAGCAGACTTCGTCAGATTCCCCCTCATTCGAGGGGTTTTTTTTATTGTGGGGACGCTCTTCCCTGCAGGCGCAAGCCCCTGCAGTTAATTACACTACCGCAACGCTGGTAACAACTTTCTCCTTCTCCAGAGGATCACTTCGTGTCGTGGGTGTTTGTTTTGTGTTTGGTTGCCCGTGGATTGTATACGGAGACTAATTTATGTTTTCGCCCGTAGGGCGTGGATTAGTCCAAATCCGTATTTTCTTAGATTTGGGTTTTGGTTTGGGTTTAAGGATACGTTAGTCTTATTTGAGACTAAGATCAACTTAAACGTTTGTTAAGGATACGTTAGTCTAATTTTAGACTAAGATCAACTTAACGGGATCGTTTATATCCAACAAAAGAGGATTTGGACTCTATTGTTTAGTTCAGGAATATTACGGTCGATTATCAGTTTAAGGACATGGTGGTCCAAGGTTAAGGACATCATAGTCCATGGGCTTAAGGACCCTACAGTCCGATGTTAGTTTTAAGACATCACGGTCGAGATTAAGAACATCATAGTCCATGGGTTTAGGGAACCCACAGTCCGATATTAGTTTTAAGACATCACGGTCGAGGTTAAGGACATCATAGTCCATGGATTTAGGGACCCCACAGTCCGTTGTTAGTTTTAAGACATCACGGTCGAGGTTAAGGACATCATAGTCCATGGGTTTAGGGACCCCACAGTCCGATATTAGTTTTAAGACATCACGGTCGAGGTTAAGGACATCATAGTCCATGGGTTTAGGGACCTCACAGTCCATTGTTAGTTTTAAGAAATCACGGTCGAGGTTAAGGATATCATAGTCCATGGGTTTAGGGACCCCACAGTCCATTGTTAGTTTTAAGACATCACGGTCGAGGTTAAGGACATCATAGTCCATGGGTTTAAGGACTCCACAGTCCAATATTAGTTTAAAGACATCACGGTCGAGGTTAAGGACATTATAGTCCGTGGGTTTAAGGACTCCACGGTCCAGTTTAGAGACGTCATAGTATGTGAAATGTGTGGTTGTCGGGACCCGTCACCTTTTTGAAGACGTTGAGGAATTACAACGACAAATATCAAAGGAGTGAAGAGATGTACCCTTGAACCAGGATGAGTTGGTTGAAAGAGTAGATGTGCTCAGTTCAAGATAATTTGAGGACTTATGGCCAGAATTGGGCTAAGTCCAATCAAAATGTTTAACGTTTTTTTTTTGTTCTGGCTATTAAGCCTTTATTTGGGCTCGGCCTTTTTAATAATGCTAAGCATTGGGTTCTGACATCTTTTGTCTTCATCAGAACAAAGTGTGTTCTGACAATGCGCCACATGGCGCGCCAGGCGCTCTGCGCCAGTCAAATAGCGCATTGCGCTTCTATCAGGTAGCGCACACGAAGAGGACATGTGTCGCGTTTAGCGTTAAGCACTAGTTCATTAACGCATTGCGCTTTTTAATTTATGAGCGCTCTGCGCTAGTCTGTTAGCGCGCCAGTGAGTGACACGTGGTGCACTTGGCGCTGAGCGCCAGCTCATGAGCGCAGTGCGCTGTTTTAAAAGCGCAAAGCGCAAGTGCTGTCTATGGTTGACACGTGGCATGTTTTGGTGCTGAGCGCCGATCCAAGCAGTGCAAGAGCGCAGTTCATGAGTGCAGGGCACTTTTCAATAGCGCAAAGTGCATCTGATCAATCAAAGAACAAATTTTATGTTTTTCTTAAAGGAGGCTTTGCCTCAAGATTCAAGAACAAAAGTTCTTGTTTTTTATAAAAGGGCTTTGCCTTCATAGATCAAAGATCTGTGAATGAAGTAAAATACTTCTTTTATTTTTTATGATTAGATCTTTTGATCTTTTTCTTTTTATCAAAAAACCCTGGTCTTTTTTTAGATCTATGATTTTTTTAGAAGATGGTTCTTCTTTTTATGAGATGGTTTCATCTCTGTTATTCAAGAACATAGTTCTTTACCTTGAAGATGAAGAAAAATCTTCTTTTTTTTCTAAGAGCTTGCTCTTCTTTCTCTTTGAGTTTTCTCAAAGTTTGCAGAGGGCTTCTTCTATATTTCTGTATATCTCAGACTTGAAGTCTAGGGGCCTTTACATAGGGCCAAATGATTTGTTGAATCAGTTTTAAGAGATCTTTCTCTGATTGATTTGAGAATATTTCCCACCGTTGGATCTTTGATCCTAAGGCTTCTGTTTTACAGAAGATAATCTTCTTGTTTCAATAAGATTGAAAAATCTTTCCATGACAGAATTTTAGTTCTGATTAATTAATAATTTATTATTAGTAGATCTTTTGATCTAACGGTGGGGAATTTTAATTCCAGCGCTGGCGTACCTTGCGCTAGCGCACCTACGTTCGACACGTGGCGCGCAGCGCAGAGTGCAGCGTAACTGCGCTAGCGCATCCGTGTTTGACACGTGGCGCGCAGCACAGAGCGCTGGATCTGAAGCGTTGCTTCAACTTTTTAAATTTTGAATTTTAAAACAGAGCTTTGCTCTGATTGGGGGTGCGCCGCTTAGGGCGCAGTGCTCCTGGCGCTAGCCCATCTGTGTTTGCTACGTGGCGCGCAGCGCGCAGAATCTGAAGCGTTGCTTCAATTTTTGAATTTGAAATTCAAAACAGACAATTGCTCTGATTGGGGGAAACAAATGCCCCCACCGTTGCGCTCACGTGGTGCACACGTGAGTGCAGCGGTGGCAATATCTGAGCCCTTGGATCGACTCAGAAGTTGAAGAGGCGGTTCAGTGCCTATAAATAGGACATTTGGTCTTTTAGATGACTATCATCTTCTTCTTGAGAATTTTCATTCAGAGTGCAGCTCTTTTGTTAAGAACTTTCAAGAGTCAGAACTCTTAGGTAATTTTTTTTTAATAAATTAGGGTTTTTACCCATTAACAGAGCCTTGCTCTTCATAGATCTTTGATCTAAAGAAAACCCTTTTAGGGTTTCATTAATAGAGCCTTGCTCTCAGAAATCCATAGATCTAAAGAGATCTTTTCTTGGGGTTTCTTAGCCTATGAATTAGAGCTCTGCTCTTTTGATAATACGTAGATCTTTTGATCTTTGATGAAGAACTCTTAAGAGTTTTCTCATGGATCTTGAAGATCCCGGAATTTTTAATTCTCAAGAACTAATTTTAATTAATCTTTGATGGATTTTCCATCATCATTACAGAACCAGGCTCTTTAAGGAATTTTATTCCCTCATGACCAGAGTTTGATAAGTGTCACTCTGTTACAGAGCTTTGCTCTCAAAGGGAGATTCTCCTTTTCCCAAGGGATTTCTCATTTAATGAGAATTTCTTTGAGAATCTCCTCATTAATTAACAGTCTCATCCAATGATGAGGCTGTTTTATTAATTGATGCATTGTCATCTGGATTTTGTGGGTCCCCCTTTGGTCCCATTTCCACTGCATTGCAGTGTGGTACAAACTTTAAAGTGCCGAGTGTCAGAATTTTAAAATTAAATTATAGTACTGACAATCGAATTTTGTTCTTTCTCGCAGGCGACATGTCTTCCGATCTTTCATTCCCGTTTTTCCGTTTAGAGGGAGGATTCCCTGAGGCACCTATGGACCGGGAGGTTCTCGCGCTCATCAGAGACTATGACCCGGAACACAAATGCCTTCACTTATGGGGTAGGTGGTACGACCAGATATCAGAGGTCGTCGAAGCTTCTCTTGTGCGACGCCGTCGAATCCGATCTCGTCGATTTCGTATGCAGATGCACCCCCGGTGAACTATGCCGTGGAGGTTGTCAACTGGACTTCGGAAGGTCTTCTTCAACCTGCGATTGCCGCCATACCCATGCAGCTGCCGGCAGCTTTAGATACTTTGGGGAGGCGCATATGCCAGGGCGAGTCGCGCCCTTGGGGACAACCTTACAACATCGGGTTGACTCCCCGACATTCGACCGGGTATTTGCAGTGGGCCAGGTACATTTTGTCGACTAAGAAAACGCAACTGCTGAAGCTCAGCCTATATCCTGCGGTTTATGCTTCATTGTTCCAATATTCTGCTCCTCCGACATGGTGGATTAAGGCGTTCTTGAAGCAATGGAACATCCCAACCCATACCTTTCTTCTACTGGACAGAGAAGTTTCCATCTCCTTAGAAGAATTTGCTGAGATTTCCGGTCTGCCGGTTAGGGGGGAACACTATGAGGAGCTGCTTCTTCCGGATGAATACATTTTTGCCACCAAGCCGGTGGTGATGGGCCTAACACCGGAGAACGCCATTCAGCACCAGTTTCCTAGTCTGATAAAGGTGCTGAATATGTACGAGAGCCTCTTCTTGGAATCCGGAGGTCGGGGGGTCAGTTTCGCAGACTTCATTGCCCGGTTTCTTCGCCCGGAGATTTTATCGCAACGAGGCGAAAAATTTGCCAAGCTCGACGATCCCTTCGGCTTTGGCTTGGACCGTCGACCAGTACTGGAAGATGATCAGAAGGGCTTTTATCTTCCTGATGCCGCGATCATTCCTCTATCAGAAATCGCCGCTCTGGGTATTGATGAGGAGGCTTTCTTTCTTGGGTTTCTTGGGCTGTGGTTGTGCTGGTTTGCGCTTCCTATGCACCCTCGCTATATAAGGTCGTCCGTCTTCTACCCAGCGCATCGAATGGTGGCCGGAATACAAGTGGCCATCGGGATTGCCGGGTTAGCCCACCTGTACCATAGTCTTAGCGTGGCGGCGGATACAACTAAACCAGGGGTGCATGTCGCCAACTTCCCGATGCACTACTTTACTTCATGGATGGAAATGCACGTGCTCAGGGTATTGAGTATTCATAAAAGACCTCCGTTTTTTTAGAAATGCAAATTCCCGAGAATTATGCGGCTGATTAACGCTTCTATCGTGAATCCATCTCAGCGGGAGGCTAGGGGGTTGCTTTTTTGTCTGCGCACGGTCGGAGGTGGTATGTCTTTTACAGACAAAGTCTTGACGATCGGTCAGGAGACTTCCAAGACGGTGCTGGCATTGCGCGACACCTTTAAGGACGGGGCCTCCGTGTTGAAAGCCTGGGAGATTCTACATCTATACTCTATCAGGTCGGGCTTTCTTGTATTCAGGCAAAATGATGTGGCGCTTTTTATGAGATACAACTCCCATCATTTTGCCCAGCAGCTGAGTTATAACCAGGGGGTTCCACTGGAGGCGTTCTTAGAAGAACCCGCTGCCACCAGAGAGGGAATACGGGGTGCGCTGCATCACTTTATGCACTTGAATACGGGCTCCTACTTCTTTATTAGCGAGCCGAGCCGCATTCCGAGGGCCCTTAACGTACATGGGGCCTAGTATCAACACGCAATGGGCGCTGTTATTAGGGAAGAGAGACGGTTGTTGCTCGAGCGCACGAGTGCACCTCCTGCCAGCGATCGCAACGTCCCTTTGAAGCGACAGATAGTTGTCCCCCCTCCGCTAAGAGGGGTTGCTACAATTGAGCCTCCATGTGTGCTAAGCCCCAGGCGTGGATTGCCCCATGCTCCTGTGGAGACGGTGGACATGCCCTCAGTGCCCCGCGCTCCCGTGGAGACGGTAACTGTAGTTTCACCCGAATCTGCCGTGGGCTCAGATATCGGGACTCGCTGTCCCAAAGTGCCCACGAAGCGCAAGCTGGTTTTGGCTGCGACCGGAGCTCACTCACAGAAGAAAAAGAAGTCAATCTTTTCTATCGACGTTGTACTTGGCCAGGAGCCTCACGCTCCTTACGGCGAAGGCCTGAGCGAGTATGGGACGAACGAGGGCTTATTCATGCCGCCAGACGATACTGATCTGGCGGCTGCCATTGCAGCTTCTAAACAATTGGCCAGCCACGAAGAGGGGTTGGCTATCCTGGCGCGATCAGGTACTCATTAGCTGTATTTTTCGCCATCGCATCGTATTTCTATTATTGTGTTATGACTGACGTTTTTCTTCTTTAACAGGCATTTCCACCGAAGAAGCTCTTGCTGCCTCTCTCAAGACTTTTGAGGAAGAGGAACGACTTCGAGCATCCTTAGACATCGGTACATTTTGGTTCACCATGTTCCTGCTCCCGTTTCTTATGAGTAATCTGACCCTTTCTTTGTCTTATCGCAGGGACCACAATGTCGATCCCGCAAGCTGATGCGGAAACTCTTTCCGGATCAGCTACCGAAGCCCCGGCCTCTTCGGCACTGCCGAAAGAAGCCTTACTTAAATGACCGATGATGGAATCCTTGACGGCTCCAGAGGTAACCCTGGATGCGGACGATGACGTCTTGTTGAAGGAGGCTTCTAAAAGGTCTGCTTTGATGGCCCGGGAGGAAAGGAAGCACCGGAGGCGCGCAGCAAGGGAGCGTAGTGTTGCATTAGCTGCGGGAGCTGGTTCGAGCGCCGCTACCCCTGTTGCTACTCCTTCAGAGGAGTCTCCGGTTGCCTTATCTACTGCTTACAGACGGGCGGCACGTGCGTCTCGGGAAGCAAACGGTAAATCAACTCCAGGTAATGCGCCGTGAGGTTCCGTTGTCAAAGTTTTAAATTATCAGTTCTCATATCGAACTACGTTCAAGACGGCCACGAACACGACGCCATACGCACTGGTATTCGGTACGGAAGCGGTACTCCCCCTCGAGATAGAGCTACCTTCTCTACGAGTGGCAGTCCACCACGAGTTGACAAACGAAGAAAATGCTCACCACCGGCTTGAGGAGCTTGATGCCCTCGATGAAACCCGGCTCATAGCGCAACAAAATCTGGAAGCTTATAAAGCAAAGATGACGCGCTCATACGAAAGATTGACCCGACCGAGGACATTCCGCCAAGGCGAACTCGTGTTAGTGGTCAAAAGGCCTATGATCCCTAATCGCGCCAAGCGGGGAAAATTCGAGCCGAACTATGAATGCCCGTACATCATAGACAAGGTCTATCAGGGTGGAGCCTATTTACTTATAGATATGCACGATGAAAGGCCTTTCAGGCCAATAAACGGCCACTTCCTAAAGAAATACTACGCTTAATGAGCCACAGCCTAGGTTAATGATAAATGACGACGACTATGTCCGCTCGCTATCTTCCTAAGCTCAGACCTTATAAGCAGTAGCCGGCCTTCCCCTGAATGGACCGAAACGTCCTTAAACTAACGACGGACCGAAACGTCCTTAAACTAACGACGGACCGAAACGTTCTTAAACTACTACCGCAGTATCCTTAGGCTGACGAGATGAATAAAAAAAGAGAGAGAAATAAAAAATATATAAATAAAATAAAAAATAAAAAAAATAAAAACAGTATGTCCATAAGCAAAATGGGCACGGATGAAAACCCGAAAGGGCTCCGTGAGTAAAAACAGCAGGACTGCCGGCGAGTGTTTGTGAAAATCCGAAAGGGCGCAACCTTGTTAAAAGACACTTACATGATCCTCTCGACCTTGTAAGGAGAAACCACCCGCGTGGGATCCTTACTACTCACAAGGGAGCGACACACTTAGGGATCCCCACGATTCCTAAGGAGAAAATACACTTACGAGATCCTCACGACTCGTAAGGAGAACTCTCTTATGGGACCCTCACGGCCTATAAGACTTGAAAGTCTTAATTTATAGAAACCTAAACCTGTTCTTAAGCAAATCCCCCACAACCTTTGATATTTCCCTACAAGTGGCTCATGCTGACCCTTGTATACAATCCACGGACGCGAATAAGCATTTCCCCAGCAAAGTCCCACCCGTAACTAGGGGTATGTCCCTATAGTGAACAACCCTTATGAGTCCTCTCGACTTATAAGGAGAAAGCCCTCTTGTAGGATCCTTACGACTTACAGAGGAACATGCACTTAGGAATCCTCACGATTCCTAGGGAGAAAATAAACCTATGAGATCCTCACGACTAGGGAGAAATACCTTCGTGAGACCCTTACGGCTCATGAAGTCAAAAGCCTTAGTCGACGGGACCCTAACCCTGTTTGCTAAGCCACCTTTGTTGAACATCGACAGAGGCAGATGATGATTCGCTCCTGGCCATATCCCAGTTGTAGCGGTGCTGATGCCGAAATCGGTGTCTAATTTCAGGTTTATGGCGAAAAGCCAGTAGGCCGCACGTGCATACGAGATAGCCGAAATGATGGGGCAACTTGCAATAAAAAGCAGCAGGTAAAAATGTATGCACGCAAAATAGCCGAAATGATGGGACAACTCGCAATAAAAAAAAACAGCTAGTAAAAATGAAATAAATAGCCGAAATGATTGGGCACCGCGAAAAATGACCGAAATGATAGGGCAATCGCGACCTCCGCGATATAAAAACTGAAATGATAGAGCATCGCAGAAAAAGAAATAAAAAAAAAGTTTTAATTTATGCCCTACAGGTGATGTTCCATCATGCCCTGTATACAATCCAAGGGCGTAAACAAAAAAGGGATCATACTTCTCCCCCAGGTTTCATCATAAGAAGAAACAAAATCTCGACGGGCCGCGAATGACTTAGAAATCATCTCAACACTCGTCTCGTAACAACGAACACGACTTCAAACAAAGCGGAGCAGCGGCAACCCCTAGTGCCATGGCTCGGCGATATACCTATCACCAACAGTCAAATCTCTATTCCGTGAAATGCGGATACAATCAGCAAAATTCCTGGTTACGTGGAACGCGGATAACGTCACTCTTTGACCCCGTAGAAAACGTCCAGAGCGGATCCTGGTCCTCGCAGAGCACGGCAGTGAACCCGTGTGAAGCATCCAGAGCGGAGCCTAGTCCTCGCCGAACACGGCAGTGAACCCGTGTGAAGCATCTAGTGCAAAATTCCTGATTACGTGGAACGCAGATAACGTCAATCTTTGACCCCATGGAAAACGTCCAGAGCGGATCCTGGTCCTCGCAGAGCACGGCAATGAACCCATGTGAAGCATCCAGAGCGGAGCTTAGTTCTCGCCGAACACGGCAGTGAACCTGTGTGAAGCATCTAGTGCAAAATTCCTGGTTACGTGGAATGCGGATAACGTCACTCTTTGACCCCGTGGAAAACGTCCAGAGCGGATCCTGGTCCTCGCAGAGCGCGACAGTGAACCCGTGTGAAGCATCCAGAGCGGAGCCTAGTCCTCGCCGAGCACGGCAGTGAACCCGTGTGAAGCATCTAGTGCAAAATTCCTGGTTACGTGGAACGCGGATAACGTCACTCTTTGACCCCGTGGAAAACGTCCAGAGCGGATCCTGGTCCTCGCAGAGCACGGCAGTGAACCCGTGTGAAGCATCCAGAGCGGAGCCTAGTCCTCGCCAAGTATGGCAGTGAACCCGTGTGAAGCATCTAGTGCAAAATTCCTGGTTACGTGGAACGCGGATAACGTCACTCTTTGACCCTACGGAAAACGCCCAGAGCGGAGCCTGGTCCTCGCCAAGCACGGCAGTGAACCCGTGTGAAGCATCCAGAGCAAATACCGGACTGTGGAGTCCTTAAAATCCACGGACTATGATGTCCTTAACCTCGACCGTAATGTCTTAAAACTAACAATCAACCACCCTGATTCTGTACTGATTCTACCTTGGTTTAAGGGTACATCTCTTCACTCCTTTGATGCCTGACGTTGTAATTCCTCAACGTCTTCAAAGAGGTGACGGGTCCCTGCAACCAAACATCGGACTGTGGAGTCCCTAAATCCACGGACTATGAGGTCCTTAACCTTGACCGTGATGTCTTAAAACTAATATCGGACCGTGGATTCCCTAAATCCACGGACTATGAGGTCCTTAACCTTGACCGTGATGTCTTAAAACTAACATCGGACTGTGGGGTCCCTAAATCCACGGACTATGAGGTCCTTAACCTTGACCGTGATGTCTTAACACTAACATCGGACTGTGGAGTCCCTAAATCCATAGACTATGAGGTCCTTAACCTCGACCGTGATGTCTTAAAACTAACATCGGACTGTGGAGTCCCTAAATCCACGGACTATGAGGTCCTTAACCTTGACCGTGATGTCTTAAAACTAACATCGGACTGTGGAGTCCTTAAATCCACGGACTATGATGTTCTTAACCTTGACCGCGACGTCTCTAAACTACGACGCCTTGAGCAACCCCTGACCCCGTGAAACACGGATAAGGGTGACCACATCCAGCACTTGCAGGTCCTCACGACCTGTAAGGAAGAAAAACTCTATGGTGAGATCCTTACGACTCTCAAGGGAAAACCCGCTTAAGAATCCTCACGATTCTTAAGAAGAACTTACACCTATGGGATCCTCTCGACCCATGGGGAGAAAAACTCTTTATGAGATCCTCGTGGCTCATAAAGTGCAAAAGTCTTAGGAAGCAGATCTTAACCCTGAATCCTAAGCCATCGCTGCCCTGCAAAGAGATCAAGATAAATTGTCCGCAAAACACATTCAATGAAAAGAGACACACCGTCGAGAAGAAAATTGTATCTTTTATTCATAAACCAAAATGGATACAAAGTACAATTCATAAAAGAACAAAAGAAAATACTCTCATCTATGAATATATACAAGAAGGAAGGAAAAGATACAAATGTTTCAAGCCGGCGGGCGATTTAGCAGCTTGGTCAGCTCATCCTGCTTTTGTTGAGCCACGGCCTCATGATTTAAGATCGCCAAAAGACGGGCCTCCGACTGAGCCTGCTGGGCCTGATACGAAGCGAGCCGGCCTTCAAGCTCTTTCTCGGTGGCCTTATGAGCCTCGACCCTCTCACGAGTGAACGTAGCAGCTTTATCAAGAGTCACCACCTCCCTGATAGACTCTTGAAGCACCCGCCAGAGTTCATACGCTTTGTTGGCCTTGGCAGTAAGACTCGCCTGAAGCTCGCTCAGCGCTTTAGAAGCCAGCTCCCTCTCCGAGAATTTGCGGCCAAGCCTCCTCTCGCACGATGTCATGTTTGCCGCGCACCGCGTTATCAGCCCCCGCAAGTCCGCCTTTGCAGCCATGATCTCCGAGGAAAGATGGGAACATTCAAGGGCGTGCAAACAAGCCTCCACCTTCCGACAGAACTCCACCCAGACCCGCACCACCTCTTCACTATGATAGGTGGCAAGAAAAGGAAGAGAGCCATTAGCTTCAGCGGCAAACGCTTCGGCTGTGGTCGCGCTACCAGCACGGAGCTCCTCGATGAAAGATGATAGGGAGACAAGGCTTAATTGGGCCAAGCGTTCTGAAGCCCGCAAAGCATAAGGGCCGGGCGGCATCATGATGCGCGATTCCAACGCTATGGAGACTGGCAGGGCTGTTCAAATTTGAAAGATGTTAATAAAATTCTTAAGCACAGAACAAACGGGATTATAATAAAATGTCGCTCACCGACAGTCATGCAAGTAGGAGCTGAAGGTTCCCCTGGCCCTTCAACGACCTCGACCTCATCGTCAGCTTCCAAAACTATAAGAGATATCAACGTCATTTCGCAAAATAGTAACAATGCTATGGTGAAAGAAAAAATGGCGAATGACGCTAACCTTGCCCGGAGGAAAGGACAATACGCTGAGGGGAGATCGCCTGCGGAGCTACCATCTCCAATAAATGCTGAAATGACTGTCGAGGCGACAGATCAGCGATAGTGGCCGCCAAACCGCGCAATTCTGGGAAAGATAAAAGAGTTTAGACTATGGAAGGGTTGCTAATTTAAAATGCAGAGGGTTACCTTCAACGCTCCTCCCATTCTGAGCCGGGGGGATAGCAGCTTCAACGGCCTCCGCCGTGACCTCGGGCTCCAACAAAGGAAGAGTAGTCCCGACTACCTCTCTTCCAGCCTCTGGGCCACCCTCAGGAAGAGTCATTGGGGCGGCGACCACCAAATAGGCCTCCCCCAAAGGGGCAAGCACTCCCTGATCAGGAACCGCCACTGGAGGCTCTACCATAAGAGGAGCAGCCTCATCAGCCCCCTTCACATCGAGCAATGCTTCATCAGGAATTTCGGCAGGCTTCAGCTTCAATGAGCCCGTAGGGAACTCCCCCAGCGTCGAAGATTCTGCGCAATTCAAATAAGAATAAGGATACACATATACAGGCATAAATAATCCGAAAAACTACAGAAAAGAACCACAACGTACCGATGCGCAAAGAAGCCTTCAGTATGGCTTCTTCAAGCCGCTGCTCCTTCTCAAGGAGGCGTGCTCGGCGGGGCTCAAGGGTAGACTCATGGCCGTCGGTCCACAAAGAAAGTGCGTCCGCTGCGTCTTCTGAAGCGGCCTGCTTCAGGGCCCTTTCCTCCCATTCCTCCAAAGGACCGATAAACCGCCGCCGAATCCATGAAGGGTCTTCGTAAAAGATTACAGCGGGATAGGGCTTCTTCGGAACCCTGGAATTATGAGACGCGTCTTTGGAACTCCGTATGGCCTCGGCCAACTGTGCGGCTTCCTCATCGGCCGAACTCGGGAAGAGAAGTCCAGCGTCTGACTCTTGCAAGGCCAATGGTTCGTCTTCAAGAATAGGCCCAGAATCCGCCAAAGAATCGAGCAAATTGATGGCCGCTTTCCTTCGTCGCTTAGACCCAGAGCCGGTCGCCGAGGATGACCGCTTCCTCCCCCGCGAAGCCTTAGGGCGGCGCCGACCCACAACGTCCTCGACACCCTCATCCCTATTACTCTCGCTCGGTGCCACAACCGAGGATGATACCGCCATTGTCGACGCCACGGGGGGCGGTACTGCCACCGGCGGTGGTGTTACTACTGGGCCCGTCTACCCCGCGATCGGGAACCCAGGGGCATACCAGCTGTCGGAGTAAGGTCTACCCCTGACTCCCCCGGAATGAGCGCGGTGCCAATCTCCCTCAGAGGGAAGCGGACCGGAACCCTCGGTCGCAGCTTAGCCCCCGGAACCTGAGGAGGGGCATCGTGACCAAGAAGCACCCTTCTTTCCTTAAGAATAATCGGACTGACTCGATGGAGATACCAACCCGTGAACGATCCCACGCACCGGGGCGTATGCTCAGCTTCAGGGATCATAAAATTGGAGCCGGTATTCAACCTCACGAAATGATGTGCGGCATCGCGAACGGCATCAAGTGAAGGGACCGGCGCAACGATGAAAGCTTCGAAGGGAACGCCCTGGTCGTATTCAAGCCGTCGGTCGAATCGATGCGGGTTGTACCGCATGAAAAGAGCTGCACTGTCCTGGCAAAACACCAAGTAGCCCGGTCTAATTGTATACAAGTGCGCGGCCTCCCAGGGCTTCAAAGAAGGTGCGTTGTCTTTCGACTGGTCCCAGAGTTGTTGAACTGGACCTGAGGGAGTAGACAAGACCCGATCATTAAAAACCAGCCCGCCAGCGGTGGCGTGAGGAGAAATCAGCACCCGAATAGCCCCGAATTGAGTCGGGTCAACGGCAGAAGCACCCACCAATCGCATAAGTCGCGGGAAGGGATAGGCGTCGTAAAACGCAGGCCTCTGATGCATAGAGAAAGCCCCCAGCACATGCATTTCGATCCAGGACGTGAAATAATGAAGCGAAAAGTTTACTACATCCACGCCGGGTGTAGAGGTATTAGCTGCAGTGCCCAACCCATGATAAAGGTGCGCCAAGGCCGGGATGCCGATGGCCAACCGCATCCCCTCAGCGATACGATAAGCCGGGTAGATAACCGAAGCTCTCATAAAGCGACGATGCATGGGGATGACAAACCAACTAAGCCAGACACTAACAAACCCCACGAAGAACGTCTCCTCATCCATGCCGGGAGCAGCAATGAATTCAAAAGACGTCGGCGACATAATAGGGATGTAGTACTGTGGTAGATCCAATTCAGTGGTCGGCAGCTTCTTCGGACCAAACCCAAAGGGGTCTCTAATGTTGGCGAACTTCGGGGCTGTCTTCGACAAGACGTCCTCGCGAAGGAAATGAGCAATGAAGCTCTTGAAAGTAACACCCTGCTCTTCGGATTCGGTGAATAATCGGTCGAAGATACCTAGCGCCTTTATCAAACTGGGATGCTTATGGCGAACGGCATTCTCAGCAGACAGGCCGTCAACCGGGGCGGGCTCGGGCTCAAAGATGTACTCGTCAGAGGGCAGCAACTCCTCATACAGACTACCCCTGATTGGCAACCCCGAGATGTCATAGAATTCTGCCAGAGAGATCGAGACCTCGCGATCTCCTAGAATGAAAGTGTTGGTGGGAAGATTCCATTGGTTCAAGAACGCCTTAACCCACCAAACATGCGGAGATTGGTAGTGAAAAAGCAACGCATATATCGCCTGGTAAAGCCCGACCTTCTGCAGCCGCGCACGATGGGCAGAAAGGATGTAGTGAGCCCAGAGAAGGTAGCCCGTAGGGTGTCGAGGAGTGAGCCCTATCTTATAAATTTGCCCCTACGGGTGGGCCTCACCCTGGCAAATACGCTGCCCCAAGATATCTATAGCCGGGATCGGGTGGTTCGGGATACCGGTTGTCGAAGGCTCGAGCCTCCCCGTTGGAGTCCAGTTGGGCATTTCCACAGCAAAAACCGTTCTCGGAGGGTCCATCGGTAAGAATGGGAAAGTGGGCTCTGTCGGTACTGCGCAAAGGAAACTTTGGCGACCCTGGATAATATGACTGTACCAAGATCCCCATTGAAGTAAGTTGGTGCAGTTCGGGTCATGAGCCCGGATCATCGCCATCGCTTCCTCATCAGATGGTGACTGAGGAAAAGCAGCCTCCGAGCGAGTGAAGGGAAAGCATGGAACAGAAGCCATCGCACCTGAAATCCAATAAAAGAAGACTGTCAAAAACAAAGCTAGCAATATATATACATGCATGAACATGAAGACTAGCTGAAGAAAGCAACAGCAGACTCTTTTATGGGGTCATTGGCTACAGAACAACATCCTTGCTTTTGCTGCGAAAGTTGGCACTGGGATGTGTGCCCACCATGTAGACTGTGTGGATAACACATTCGGCCATCTTTTCATCACTGGCAGTTGATTTTGCGGACCGTTTTTGTAAATCTACGGTAGCACCCCGGCCGTCAATCCGAAGCCAAACGCAGACCAATTTTTTTTTATAAAACTGGCGCTAACGTAGGCTTTTACCCGGATCGTACCATTAACCCTAAACTAGCTAACTATAAAGAAGTTAGAATGGCTATACCGATCAATCTGTGTCCTTCGATCTTTAGCCACCATCCCAAGCTCCCTGCGGCTTCTCCGGTCAAGTTCGATCTCCGGTCTCCTCGTCGAAGTGGCACCACATTAGGAATCTTTTTACGGGTTCCCGCTTCAAAACCGAAGCAACTCGGACATGAGGTTTTCTAACCGACATGTTCAAGGTGAAGTAGAGAATATGTGTGATAACTTTGTCTCAATACATCCATTGATTCTCAACACATGAGATAGTATGGATAGAGGTTGAAGAAGAAGCCATTAGAGGAAGATGTGAGCACAAGAAGAAAACTAGTGAAAAAGAAGAAGAGCTTGCTTATTGTGTGGGATAAATTGCGAGAGCTCTAATAATAATCTCAAGAGCAAACCCCCACCTCTAGTGGCTGCCCTCTCTCTCTCCACATATCAATTCCACACAATAATCAATCAAGAAAATTGATATGGCACAAAAAATAACACCATGAGTCACCAAACATGCACATGCCACATTTAATGCTCTTCATTGTGACTAGCACTCACAATTTCCACTAAATAAACATTAACCCAAATGTTTAGAACAATAAATAGAATGGCATCTTCTAAAGTAAACTCATGACGGATCACAAGGATACCTCTCATCTGTATATACATACCTGCATCTGGATGCCGACTGAATATGAATACTATGAGACGAAAGGAATCTAACAAATCTAATATTAGGATCCGGCTTAAACCAAAGCCCACTAGTATGATCCGTCCGATCATGATCCGTGCACAAGTGCATGTATATGATCGAACCCTGCCATAAAACCATACGGCCTCTACAACGTTTCGCCCGAACTTGGAAAACTTTCTGTGGGGGACTCTAAAGACTCGTCAATACGCTGATGGTGGGTTTAACCACAAGCATGTCAGTGATACTAGCTGTACGTAATGGCTACCCATGTATTGACCAAAAAGGAGGCTGATGAGCGAACTCATCCTGAAACCCTACTGAGCCTGTCAGTGACAATATCTGTACAGTCCGGTCTGTTCGTCTATGAGTATCGCATATCGGGCCTAGGGGTTGGTAAACGTCAGACCCCCAAAAGCGGTATAAGTCGTGTCGGAGTGTATCCCAGAACACCCTGATAAACTACTGGAATACCTACCAGTAAATCTCACTTGACTTGGATAAGGACTTCGTGTAATGTCTCTCCTAAACACAGCGCAATCTCGCCCCCAATACCGGGAGAGACGAATCCCCTGCCGATCCGCTCACTGCCTCCATGTGGCTCGGGACTGTACCCAACTAAAACTTGTTTGCACGACTCCTTTGAGCCGTGGTAGGGTAGTAATCAAAGCATAGTGGGAACTCACACGAGACAAATGATGATCTCAGGTCGATAGACTAACCTGTACACATGTCACGAGGGAACTGCTATCTGACGATAGGTATAATACCAACTAGCATGTTCCCGGCGAGTCCGTCCTGTGTACTAATAACCCAATGAGCACCTGTATACTATCTTAGGTGAACTAACTGACACCAATGGCTTGTGGGACCGGCCACCGCCCGTTGTCGGGGTCTCGATCCGTATACACTAGTCTACTCATGGAGTATCGATGCCCAGTCTCGAAACTCCCACGACTATGGACACTTTAAGGATGTGCTTATAGACTACCCAACTCTCACGTATATGATCGCCATCATACTGCTGATAGTCAAGCAAGAATCCTAAGAGCTCTATCAACGTGTAATAGTGATCTGTAATGTCACCTAAAGCATGTACACGATGACAAAAACAAACCAGATAGCATACTATCATCTCGAGTAAGACTGTCCTACCGGTATAGGTCCTCCCTCAATCATTGAAATCACGTGCCTGCGATCCAATAATTGACTTGAGGGCACTATATCCAACAATCTCCCACTTGCACTTAAGACTAATTATTGCGGTGTCGCATACTCACAGCCCATGTGATACCGAACACCCAACTCCCCCACTAATCAGTTTCACAAAACTCGTTTGTGAAACTATTGCGTTCGAGAAATAGCCTCAGTGAGTGGATCCGCTCTGATGTTTCTTTCTATGTCTCTCTTTATCTCAAGTTCGCGGAGAAATCTATCTCCCGAAATGAGCAATACCTGTCTTAGAATATGTCTGGATATCTGATGGGACCCAGTTCACAAATGAACTCCAAATCCAGAAAACTTCTTAGACTGTATCATCAAGTGAATTTAATCAGTATCCTGCGCCATACCTCCCTCAGTATCCGCCTGGACCACCTGTCCAAACTACTACCCCTCGTCAAAGGGAAAACTATAACTCTGACAGTCACTCTGTCATCCAGGTCACCTTGGAAGCCTGGAATGATAACCGTCTCCCGAAGGAGGCTGCCGTTATCAAATCCCTAGAACATATCACTTATGTTCTAAAACTGCTTCCGAACGTTTCTCCAGGATTGGATTAATATATCAACTTATTGCAGCTAGTGCAAAAACAATATCTGGTATGGTACTTGACATCTCATGATTGACTCAATTGCCTAAATAAGTGATATGCCAATCATGCACATCCCTATCCCCTTTAGTCTGTAAGACACCTTTAGAGAAGGTGACTCCATCACCTGCAGGTACACCACTATACCAGTAGTCGTCCATTCTAAATACCTTTAAAATACTGTCTGAGTACCCAGATTGGGACACTTCCCAAATCTAGATCTAAAACCATAGATCTAGTAACCAGAATGACTGATATTATATCAATATCCTATATGGAGAAACCATTGTATGACAACCACAGTATAACCGATCGTAGTATAGGAATTTCACTTCCTACTCTGTGTATGTCATCCAAATACCAGGACATCACACCCTACTACCTTCTTAACAGATCCATCCCCATTCTGATGAAGTCAAAACCTATGACTGTCATATCAAAAATAGATGATCTATCTCCGCTATATCTGTTTTAGTTTATAAATAGACATAAGCTATTTTTCCACTACACTTCCGCTGCTCCCACTGACTACGACAAGCCTCTGGCAGAGTCATATATACGTGCACTTCTAAAGCTAGTTTAGAACGACGCTATACTCATTCTCATGCCGGGTCTCATGGTCTGGAACGGCAGTAATGGCAAGTCTGGGTAAACAAGAACCTCCCTGTCACCGTCTTTGATCATACCGAAGTACCTCTCGAGTGCCTGAGGTTACCCACCATATCTGCGGAGTGGCTAATGGAATATCAAACCTGATTGAATCTTTAGGTTCTATTAAATTTTCAGTAATCGTCTGTGGTTCTGGAATCACTTCCAGTTCTACCATACTCCCATTACTGTTTTCTGAAAAAATCCATTTTATTAAAACTGTGACGAGTCAAGAACAATATCTCTATTGACCTTCCAGATGGTAGAAAGTTAACTCTTGTCATAGCCCGGGTTAACCCACAAACTGCCATTACATAAACGTGCCTTGAGTTATCCAGAGTCTGGTTTTAAGCATAAGCCGGACAACTCCATATACCTTAACATCGTTAAGATATAAGCCATTCTATATACAATATAGAAACAGAGGCACAGATTTAATTGGAACCAGATTCAAATCATGCAGTTGTCTCCAGTGCATGTCAACTGAATGGAGAGAGGCCGACCAGCATTACCCAACTTAGGAGTGCATTCAGATATGAGTAACCCGAAAGAGAAACAAGTTTCTCAAAACCATTACTATCAACTGAATACCAAACACAAGTATCTACATTTTCGATCACCTTGAAAAATCCCGATACTTGCGACATCTGGTTCTCTACTTTATTCTTATACCTATAACTTCTCAAAACTTGGACTTTGTATTTCTACGAAACACATGTCTAAAACTAGAGAAGCCACAAGTAAACAGAATATAGTACGAGGACCAACCTCTCTGTCCTAATGGACACTGGACAATATACAATGCTTCGTATAAGTCCCCTGAGTTGAATAACTCAAACCCTGTGCGTCGTAGGTTGAAGACTGTACTATGGTTATGAAGAATTACATCGCTGTTTAATACTCATTACCTAACCATCAACTGATATAGGTAAATGTCATAGATATAATTTCAAAAGGTTACATCTCATTTTATAAAATAAACGTACAGATATATCAGTTTGAAATTGGTGCATAACAACGGATATTCAAAACCAAATATTTGCCGTCAGGCAAAAACCCAGGCGATTTCCTCAAATATCACCAATTACAACGAATCCCGATGTAATGAGGATGATCACCTAATTCCCAATAACTTACTCCCACTCATCATCTGTAAAACCATACAGATGTGAGAATCAAACCTAGTAAATACATACCCTGGAGCAAGGTCTAAATGGGAAATCAGTTTTCTATTAACAATGCACAGTGAAATTGAAACATGAAAATGTTTCGAAGGGGTATGCGGGTATTCCTAGTAATACATCTTCCATTATCAGATTCACAACTGTAACTGTATATTTCTTTGTCATCTCTCCAAATCCCTTTATATGTCTTTACTCATTACCTTCTGTACACCACCCTTAGGCTAAATGGTTTTCTTCCTTCCCTACCGTTCAGCACCAGCCTATGGTTTGGAAGAAGACTGTCCAATAAGCGTAATATGTGTATTTTCCTAATCCTAGGGGCACTCGCAACGCGAGAGAAGGTAAAGATAAAAGACAACTGAATAAACCTTATTCTATTTCTCCTGAACCAGAATCCATCCCCGATCTGGAACAAGTTCCTTCGAGTTCGTATATAACCATACGATGGAGTATCCAATAACCGTGGATCTTCGTAATGATACGGGGTGTTCTGGAGAAATACAAAGGTGAAATAGGAGTGGCGATGAAATACATGGTTTGGTCGTGAATGATAGCAGTCGTAATTTACTTTACCCTCTTTCTAATCCCTTTATTTGTCTTTACTTATTATCTTCTGTACACCACACTTAGGCTAATTGGTTTTCTTCCTTCCCTACCTTTTAGCACATGCCTTTGGTTTGCAAGAAGACTATCTAATAAGTGTAATAGGTGTACTCTTCTCCTAATCTTAGGAGCCCTCACAACCTGAGAGAAGATAAAAGGAAAAGACAACTGAATAATCTTATTCAATCTCTCCAGAACCAGAATCCATCCTCGAATCTGGAACAAGTTCCTTCGAGTTCGTATATAACCATACGATGGATTTATCCAATGAAAATGGATGTTCGTAGTGATACCGGGTGTTCTGGAGAAATGCAAAGGGTAAAAGAAGGAGTGGCAATGATGTATGCAACTCAGACAATCCAAAAGCCAGTGTTTTAAGAAGGTCCGGTTAACTTGGTCACTGAGTCATAGTCTAGGGTCGGGCCATGGTCGCTGCCAAAGAGAGAGAGAAAAGAAACACTCTGCGTGCACTCTAACCTAGATCAGAATGGTTATCAATTTATCTAATCGGGAAACCTCCCACTGTATCCTCAAATTCTCCTCCAAACCTGAAAGAAGAATTAGCCGAGATCATCTAAAATCACCCAAGGAGTAAACTAACTCATCAGTGGGAATCGGGATCCAACTATCATCGCATGATAACGTGATGGAATCCACTCACGTTATCACACTCCAGAAGGTATGCGCATATCTGGCAAGTTTCTTGTATGTTTGAAACTCCCGATGTGATTTTTACCCCATACTCTTATGACATTGACTAAGGCCAACAAATCATAAGTCACATGTCAAGTTCTACCCGTCATTGTCTAGGTTAATTTGAACCCACCAGTACTCGCCCTTGACTAGGGCCAACAAGGCTGTACGACTGTCCCAAACCAACGCATCTATCAATGCAACAGAAAAGTAACAAATAGCTACCATACACTATGTCTTGACTAAGGCCAACAAACATAGCATGAATACTAAGTGCTACCCGTCTGAAACGACGGAGGGTTACGAATGGTTTTTGGCGAAAAACCTTTAATGTAATGAACTTGATATCGTTGAAGGAACCTGATAGCCTTTTATAAATATATAGTGGCGAAAACCATTGCTAAAGAGGTCACTCCCGGTGAAGGGATCTCGGCTCTTTCCCCGTAGATAGAGGTGCAGGATATTCCAACTGAATACCGCGATGCAAGAAAAAAGTAATCGACTATAGTGAAGTTATTACCCTGACGCAAACTTCTGCCCAAGGGGTCACTCTCGATGAAGGGATCTCGGCCCTTGCCTCGTCGAATGAGGTGTTGGAAATTCATAACCGAATATCACTGTGCAAAACAAAAGAAAACGTCCTTGTAATAACAGCTTTTTGAAAAATGTTCCAACAACATCAAACAGGTTTGTTTTCCTTGCATTGATCTAAATCAACGCAGTCCCATCAATTAATCACACCAATAAAGAACAAAAATATGATGTACGTATATGCCATCCGCATTCGCCACTGAGTCACATCATCACCCGTTAGGTTACTTAACTAACGACAGAGCGGGGACTGGACTGGCGTGGATGAAAAACATACACAATATCTACTAGTATATATATATAAATATATAAAAATCGCTCCAGGCATGATAAATGCAACATCACAGAAAAGTAATAAGCATCATAGAACAATAAAGATAATCTGGGAGCCTCGGGTTTCCACTGAGTCGCAACTGAAAACCCGACATTCCCGTGGTCGTGTGGATAGCCTGTGCAATGAAAACCTAGACCCCTACGGGTGCGAAAAGTTACCCGCCAAAACCAGAAGAGAGGAATCCCCTTCATCAAAGTGAATGTGCCACCCAGCACTTCACGGAATCCGGTAACTTGAGCATCCCACCTTGGGTCAACCTATACCCCCTACGAGTGCGGCGAATAGCCCGCCAATTCTAGAGTGAAACCCCCTCCGTATCAAAGCCATGAGATGCAGGCTCGTTGCCCTCTAGAACCCGGCTATCCTTGCACTCCACCGCGAAGTAATCCTAGTACAGAAAAGAAAATATGTACAACGGTGACATTGACCTCAACCCGTTCGTGCCCCAAAAGAATAATATACAAACAGGCAGTGACGGCAGTCTACATGTCGGACGCTCGCCCCGCGATATCAAATGTAAAAATAAAACTAAACTATACTAACATTGCACACAAACTATCCACCACGACAAATCCGCAACATCACAACACAACACAGAACATCAACGTGAATGTCACGTTTGCAAACTTGTCTAAAAGAACATATAGCAATTAGATAAGTTGTACCGCTCGAATGACATTCACGGTAGCTAATAGTAATGTAAGTACTATGGACTAACGTATTTAAAATTTCGATCGACAAAACTTCCCGAAATGGCCCCAAGTGCAAAACCCAGCACTCAAACAAATCTGGGCCTAAACTAAACATTCCAGAAACCACAATTCCACATGAAAGACACCCAGAAAAAAATGGTGCACTATTGCCACCATTCCACCGCGCAACCGCGGCAAATATGATGGTTTCGCCGCGGTTCAGCAGTCCGATGGTGAGAACTTGCTCACAAATTTCTTCAAGGTTCTTAAAAAAGCCTGCAAGATTTTCTGACATACTGAAATTAATTTTTCGACCACTTTAAAAATTCAGCAGAAACTTGGAAAAATGGAATTGCGGTTTTGAAAATTCCATCGATCGATATTTTAAACATGTTAAAACAAGCTAGTAAGGGTTAATGGCGTGGCTCTGATACCATGTAAGTCTACGGTAGCGTCCTGGCCGTCAATCCGAGGCCAAACGCGGAACAAAAACTTTTTATAAAACTGGCGCTAACGTAGGCTTTTAGCCGGATCGTACCATTAACCCTAAACTAGCTAACTACAAAGAAGTTAGAATGGCTATATCGATCGATCCGTGTCCTTCGGTCTATAGCCACCATCTCAAGCTCCTTGCGGCTTCTCCGATCAAGTTCGATCTCCGGTCTCCTCGTCGAAGTGGCACCACATCAAGGAATCTTTTTACGGGCTCCCACTTAAAAACCGAAGTAACTCGGACATGAAGTTTTCTAACCGACATGTCCAAGGTGAAGTAGAGAATGCGTGTGATAACTTTGTCTCAATACATCCATTGATTCTCAACACATGAGATAGTATGGATGGAGGTTGAAGAAGAAGCCATTAGAGGAAGATATGAGCACAAGAAGAAAACTAGTGAAGAAGAAGAAGAGCTTGCTTATTGTGTGGGATAAGTTGTGAGAGCTCTAATAATAATCTCAAGAGCAAACCCCCACCTCTAGTGGCTGCCCTCTCTCTCTCTCCACATATCAATTCCATACAATAATCAATCAAGAAATTGACATGGCACAAAAAATAACACCATGAGTCACCAAACATGCACATGCCACATTTAATGCTCTTCATCATGACTAGCACTCACAATTTCCACTAAATAAATATTTACCCAAATGTTTAGAACAATAAATAGAATGACATCGTCTAAAGTAAACTCGTGACGGATCACAAGGATACCCATCATCTGTATATACATACATGCATCCGCATTTCGACTGAATACGAATACTACGAGACGAAAGTAATCCAACAAATCTAATACTAGGATCCGGCTTAAAACAAAGCCTACTATTATGATCCGTCCGATCATGATCCGTGCATAAGTGCACGTATATAATCGAACCCTACCATAAAACCATACGGCCTCTACAACGTTTCGCCCGAACTTGGAAAACTTTCTGTGGGGGACTCTAAAGACTCGTCAATACGCTGGCAGTGGGTTTAACCACAAGCACATCAGTGGTACTAGCTGTACGTAACGGCTACCCATGTATTGACCAAAAGAGAGGCTGATGAGCGAACTCATCCTGAAACCCTACCGAGCCTGTCAGTGACAATATCCGTAAAATCCGGTCCGTTCGTCTGTGAGTATCGCATATCGGGCCGAGAGGGTTGGTAAACGTCAGACCCCCAAAAGCGGTATAAGTCGGTCGGAGTGTAGCCCAGAACACCCTGAGAAACTACTGAAATATCTACCAGTAAATCTCACTTGTCTTGTCCAAGAACTTCGTGTAATGGCTCTCCTAAACACAGCGTGATCTCACCCCCAATACCAGGAGAGACGAATCCCCTGCCGATCCGCTCACTGCCTCCATGTGGCTCGGGACTGTACCCAACTAAAACCTGTTAGCGTGGTCGGGTAGTAATTAAAGCATAGTAGGAACTCACACGAGACAAATGATGATCTCAGGTCGATAGACTAACATGTACACATGTCACGAGGGAACTGCTATCTGACGATAGGTATAATACCAACTAGCATGTTCCCGGCGAGTCCGTCCGGTATACTCATAACCCAATGAACACCTGTATACTATCTTAGGTGAACCAACTGACACCAATGGCTTATGAGACCGGCCACCGCCCCTCGTAGGGGTCTCGATCCGTATACACTAGTCTACTCATGGAGTATCGATGCCCAGTCTCGAAACTCCCACGACTAGGGACACTTTAAGGATGTGATTATAGACTACCCAACTCTCACGTATATGATCGCCATCATACTGCTGGTAGTCAAGCAAGAATCCTAAGGACTCTATCAACGTGTAATAGTGATCTGTAATGTCACCTAAAGCATGTACACGATGATAAAGACAAACCAGATAGCATACTATCATCTCGAGTAAGACTGTCCTACCGGTATAGGTCCTCTCTCAATCATTGAAATCACGTGCCTACGATCCAATAATTGACTTGAGGTCACTATATCCAACAGTTGTCGTGGCCCTTCCGCTTCAGGAAAGGACAATCGACTAAAAACGATCTACCTAGCCGGGTTCTCAGGTGGTGTCGGTCCAACTTTTCTGGCCTTACCCCGCTGCTTTCACACGGCATGAAGTGCTTGGTAGACTTCTGAAGAGAGGGTAGCATGCCTTTTGTGCGAGGGCTTGGACACATCCCTTCGTAACACAGTTCGAATTGCGGTCCTCTTGATTTTGGCAGACATTGCATTATTCTGGACCCACTTTAAGGGTTCAAAAGCATTGCGGATTTTCACGGCTGACACGGCTGTGGTAACGGAGTAGTTCGGGCTTTAGAACTTCATAAATTTTAACATGGCCGGAGCCCTGGCCCTTTTGTTGGTTCTGTATCTGAGCCGCTTCTGCCTCAGCTTCTCTGTTTTGAGCGCTTGGCAGGCTTATGCTCTTTGGGAAGCTGACGTAGGCCGGCTGGTAGAGAGCCTTGAAAAGACATCTGCTTGCACACTAGTCGAAGGCATCGCCTGAGCTTTCCCATGACATCTGGCGACTTCTTTTGTTACGACGGCTTTACCCCCGGCTAGGGCCAAGGAGAGCCATTCGAACACCGACTTGTGTTTGGATTGGGGCGCCCTCGAGACCACCGCATTTGACATCTTTCCTTTCGAGGACGGTTTGTCTTTTACCGGAGCTTGAGGAGCAGGGATGGTATTCTACTGTCGCCTGAGACTGACCGGAAGGACCGTCCTGGTGTCCATCTTCATCGTGTAGGAGATGAGAGTTGTGTCTAGAGCTGAGATTTTCCTTGGAGACATCTGAGTTGCGTCCGAAAATTGAGATTGAAGGTTGTTAATCTGGGCAAAGGAACAGGGTTTCAGTATAAACAATCAACATCTATTAATTAAGCTCGCATGAACACTTGACCCGAAATATGGGAGGAGAGAAAAGGTCCCATCGGGTATGCCGGAATCTGTATGGTGTTTTTCGTCACCCCATTGAGATAGGAAATACGCGTCGCTTGTCAGGTGCATTACATATTCCCCCTGCCTATGTTAGGCCGGGGTTTATTGATTGTGTGGATCCGAATCTTCGGCAGCCGCGGACTAAGCTGTCGTTAATTACCCATCGCCTTTGAAGCAAAGGAACCTCTGATTGACGGGTCAAACTGGTCATGTGAACTCAATGTGCCATGTACGTGTGTTGTATTTTGAAGGGTTTTGGATATATCGGGGGCCTCGCAGAGTTTTTGGGGGTCCCGCTACCCAGATAGTGGACCGGGGGTCAAGGGGGCTAGCATACCCTTGCGAGGTGCGGGGCAGAATCTCGTTAAAAAAAATTTCTAACGGGGGAGGTATTTTTAGCGGTGTGCATAGGAAAATAGGGGCGAGGAGCGTCCTAAGAACACGTGCGAGACGCGTGGACGCTGCGTGCCTGTGGGCCACGTGCGAGGCGAGTAGGGCACCGGCGGGCCACGTGCGAGACGCATGGGCGCTGGACGCCAACGGTTCACGTGCTTGGTGCATGGGCGCTGAGCGCCAGCATCTCACACGCCGGGCATGTGGGTGTCAGCGCCTCACACGTCCGGCATGTAGGCGCTGGGCGCCTGCAGAAAAAAAAAGACGGGGAACTTAGCCCAGGGATTAGGAGTTGAACTCCGAGGGACTTTGGAAACTCCCAGAAAAATGGAGAATTTTTTTTATGGAGTTAAATTCCCAAAGGATTTTGAGTGGAGTTAAACTCCAAAACATTTAGATTTGGAGTTAAACTCCTAAAAGATCTGGATTAAGAGTTAAACTTCTTTGAGAATTTGGGTCTTGGAGTTGAACTCCCTAAAGATCTTCGGAGGTAATTAAAAGAGACTCATTTCTTCTCTCTTGAGCCCTGAATTTTCTTTTGAGCCTTGGATATTCTCGAAGTAGGTTTTTGGAGATGGGTTTCCTTCTTCCTCCTCTCTGTTGGCTGAATCTTGGAGAAAATGGGGTGAGACTTAAAAATCTTCCCTTTTAGAAATTTGATGGGAGATCTGAGCTCCCCTTCGTGGGTTTTATGGTGAAAAACTAATTTTTTTTGGAAAAGGAAGAGTTAAACTCTTGATTTAATTCATAAAAAAGAAGAAGGTTTAAAACCTTGAGGAAGGAGAAGAAGGCACAGAAATCCTAATTTTTTAAGGGAATAAATTCTTTTTTTCATTTCATTATCATATTACCTTATATAGGCTTACAAGTTTACACATAGCCCTTTGGGCTTTATAAAATGGCATTTTGCACATCTCATGCCTCATGTGCTTATTTCTTTTGCACATGAGCCATGCGCTTTACAAAAATTTGGCTTTATGCCCATTTTCCTTATATTTATTCATAAAAGTTACATCAAAATTATTTATTACATAATTTTCATTTTGGCATAGGGAAGGCCGGCCGCTTCATGTTGAGGCTTGATTTGGGCATAGGCCCCCTTAATCTGGACTTGGGCCCACTTGGTTTGGGGTTGACTTAAACTTTGACCTGATCAACCGGGGTGTAATTTTTGACTCCAATAGCGAGTAAGAGTAAAATTAAACGTTTGAATGACTTTCAAGACAAGCATATGGCTCACATCAACAAGTATATATATAAGATAAGTAAAAGCGATTGATACATGCAACATAACCGTATGTAATATATAAACAAGTTGTAATATTGTATGGTGGAAAAGATGAGATAGAAGAATATGCAAAATATGGGTTTCTTATATTTTAGTGTCGGCAAGCTCATGAAGGCCCTAAACACACTCCGGTAGATCTTAGGATATATTATAAATAACAAATCTACAATTGGGTTCCCCTAACAAGGGTTGTGGAGGCCATTTTAGCAAGATGATACTTGGTAAAACATATGCAAAATAAAATATACCTTTGGTTTTCTTATGTAATTCCAAGTTGTGCACACTACCCAAGAATTTTGTGTGTGGTTCCATAAGATTCATGTACTTATACACTTTATGAAAAAAATAAACCATTAAGCATAAAAGCATGAGAGATATAATCATAATTGAGCACTAGTCGTATTGGATACAAGCTTGCACACAAATTCCTTCAACATACTCCAATAATCTCAAAGAGCACAATTTTGTGCAAGCAAGTCAATGACAAATATCCATAAGTAAGAGTTAACTTTGTTTCGAGCAAAAACATGACATGTATAAGAGTAACTTATACCAAGAGAATAAATTGCAACTAGAATTCATTAAGATAAAACCATAAAAACTAAGTAGTTTGATACACTACCCACAAAATCATTAGTTCATAATCAATATCTTTCTAGAACTGGCATCTCTTAAAATCAAGAGGAAGCTAAAAACAAACCAAAACAAATTCACCTTTTCAACTAAACCAACACTTAAAAACAAAACAAAATAAAAACAACAAAGAAAAAATCTCATCTTTTATCTCCTTACTAATCTTCATCACCATCATCATCATTACTCCCCACGGTATCCCAACTGACATTATCCCCATTGTCACTCTTGGAACTCTTGCCTTTTGAACTTTCGCATTTGCCACTTTGGGAATCCTCAAAGCTTGCATTGATATTCTCAAATTGTTCTCCCAAATATGTCATCAAATACTCATGGGACTTGTGGCTTTCTCTTCTCAAGGCATCCACGTTTTCGATCAAAATGCCTTGATGAGCCATCACATACCCCACCTCTCGCTCCAAAGAATCAAAATGATCAAAAATACTTGTAACATTAGGATCGTGCATGGGTTGATCGAGAGCATCTTCCGCTTCCTCATCCTATTCTACACCACCATATCTCATCACACGCTCGACAGCGGATTTTATTAAATTTATGGTGCACATGTCGAGTGATGCGTCAACGGCGCCTAACCGTTGTCCTTCCAATGGAACTTTGAAATGCCTAAAGATCCTTATGATGATCATTCCAAAAGGCAGGTTCGTTGAAGGTCCAAAATTGTTCGCCGACAAGATTACTTCCAAAATGAGGTTAGGGAGATTAATTTTGACTCGGTGCCAAAAAAGGAAGGTCAAAAGCTTGTGACAACCCCTAAAAGCGTCCAGATCTTCCGGCTTGCAAAGAACCACCTTCCTGAAAGCTTTACCAACGACTTTGATTTCAAATTTCAACTTAGCGGCGGCGGCGTAGAGAGGGTGAACCGGCCTAATATGAAGAAAATTGGTTGTGGATACCGGATTCCAACAACGGGATATAAGGGATAGTTCTCAAGGTTGAAAGGGTGGACAATAGCTCTACAGGATGGAACTCCTAAAAGTTTTTGGAGGAAAGCTTCATCAACAACAATTTTCTTGTCAAGTACATAAGAATTTAAGACGATTTCATTGGTGTTTGAAACGGAGAGATTGGCGAAGAAATACCTTACAAGGTTAGGGAAGAAAGGTTCATCAATGGAGGCATAGTCAACCAAACCTTAGGTTCTAAAAAGACTAGAAAGATAATACTCATTATAATCAACCAAAGTAATCCCAAAACCCGAGATTACCTTTTGGGCTTGGATCGATGAGAACAACCTCTTAGAAGAGGCATTGAGAAAGAAACGTTGATCACACTTTGGGACGATCCTTCACCCCCTCTATGTCTCTTCTTTCCAATATCTCCTTAGGAGCCATTGATGAAGGGTGAGATTTTGAGAGAGAAGAAATCAGGGTTTTGAAAAGAGAGGTAAAATTAGAGCATTGATTTGAGAAGGAAATTTTTTATTTCCATGGATATTTCCTTAAGGAATCGGTGGAGGAAGGACTAGGATCTTGGCTAGGGTTTTTAAGATGGGCTCGGAGAGAGATGGGGAGAGAGAGAAAATTCCATATGATATATATATATATATATATATATATATATATATATATATATATATATATATATATAAAAACTGGAAGTCCTAGTTCAAACGTTTGTTTGAATCTTGTTCAGACATTTGTCGACGACTGACGTCTGAACAAGAGTTAGACTGATGTCTGAACTTGTTCAAAAATGCCATAAAACTTGGTTTTTCAAGATAATTTTGTTTTTCAAAGATAAATTGTTTTCAAAATAACAACAAATTAAAACAAATCAACTCCCTTAATTAATTTCAACGTATCCCTAAAAAGTAATTAAATCGAAATAAGGAAAATTCATGAACACAAGTGCTAGTAGAGAGACACAATAACAAAAAAAATGATGCCGGTTTAACAAACCAAAGAAAAACTAAAATGGCATATGACCTTTAGACCAAAAAATATAACAATCAAGTTGACAATAGAAAGTAAATACGTGATTGTTATTACTTCACAAATCGATGAGCCAAGCAAATATCTCCTTTTGTTATGCTCTTGCTCATCATCACTCTGATTCCTTATGTCAAAGATTTCTCCATACCTACAAAATATGGCATGGAAGCGGATTTTGTTATCCAAATCTTATTGGATCCAATAGGGTTAGTTTTTGAAACCTACATCATATTCGTGTTAGATGAATTTATTTCTCTTAAAAGACACGAATATATAAAGTGATCAAAAGCACCACAATTGTGACAAGAACGCGTATGTGTATGCAAGGTACTAGATGTGTCACCGTACGCATGAGATATAGTAGGTGTATGAAGTATATGCTTTTCAAAGGATTTTCTTGTACTAAATCGATATAGGTTTGCATGTATGCGAACATGTGATTTAGCATGAAAAGAGTTTTTGGCAACACGAGTCGAGGAGAGTTTTTTAATTGTGACCTTTTAAACTCAATTCCTCCTCTATTCAAAACTTCTTTTGGCTTGTTAAGTTTTAAATCGACGATATCCTTTTGTTTTGAAAACTTAGCAAGAGATTCACTCAAAACCAAATTCTGCTCTTTAAAAGAAACATTCTCTAAGATCAATTTTTCATTTTCTTGCTTGAGAGAAGAAACTTCGAAAGTAAGGGAATCACACAAATCAAGTACTTGTTTAAAACCCAAAATCATATCATCGTTTTTATTTTTCAAAGCTTCAAGAGACAAAAGTGAATTTTCATTCTCGGTTTTCAAAGCATCTATAATATCATTTTGTGAAGCAAGCTTTGAAATCAATTTCTTATTTTCCAAATCAAAATTTTCAAGAGATACAGCATGAGAATCATGAGTGCTAGATAAGGCATTATATTTAGCAATGAAATGAACATTTAAGGACTCAGAAGATTCATAACACAAAGTCAATTCGAAAACTTCATTTTCAAGAATTATATTCTTAAATGTAATCAACTCATACCTATTATGAAGATCTTAGAATACATGAAGTAATTGATCATGAGTAAGTTTGCGGAAATCATAAGATAAGATACTTGCAAGCTCATGATCATCATTTTCTTTTACCGGCTCTATAGAGTTGGATGAACTCATTTGGTGTGCTGTTGATTGAGTTTCATCCAAGATCACAATGGACGTTGTTTCCTCGGTATTCTCTTCATTATTGCAAACGGCTTGCTCTCCATAAATATTCTCTAAGGAACACCATAAATCATGAGCCGGCTTGTAAGAAGAGACTTTATTAAGAGCATCACTATATAAAGCACAATGCATATATTTAAGAGCTTTGATGTTCGAAACAAAGAAATCTTTCTCACGAGCACTCCACATAGATTTGCTAATAGTAGGTATAGAGTACTCACGATCAATAACTAACCATATATTCCTACCAAGAGACTCAAGAAAATATTGCATTTTTATTTTCCAAATATCGAAGTTCTTTCCGTCGAAATGAGGAGGATCAAAAATAGGTTCACTTTCGATAAAGGAGCAATTTTGTGAAAAAGATTCCATAAGGATTACTCAAGGATGTAAAGCCTATAAAGATGAGTACCAGGCTCTGATACCAATTGAAATTATTTCTAGAGGGAGATGAATAAGAATAAGCTACCGATATACTCAAATAAAAAATTCTAAACACTTGCTAATCGAGATATCACAAATGCAAAAGTTAACAAGCGATATACCAAAAAGGAATAGTGGCTAAGCAAACTACAATTGTGAAACAAGCAGTATATATAGAAAGAGCAATATCAAGAACAAGTAAAGAGCATATAGGGAACAAGCATGCAAAAGAGCAATGTCTAAGTCATGAAACTAAAACTAGATAGTAAGAAATTGCAAACACAGTCAATTGCAAACACGCAGGGTTTAGAGAGGTTCCGGAGATCTTCTAGTCTTCTTTCTTTAGGCTTATGATCCCATTCCACTAAAACATTTCTCCACCGAGACAATCACGTTGCGCACCCGCAACCAAACACGTTGTTTGACACACGAGCAACACTTCTCTCTCAAGTCTTACACTCCTTTCTTACCAAGACACTCTTACACTCAAGAAACCTCACACAAAGAAAGAAATACAACTCTCACTCTTCTCTCTTACAAAGGCACCCTTGCACTCAAGGATCCTTACACAAAAACAAGAAGAGAGTTTACAATGAAGCACAATACTCTCAAAGCTCTCAACTAATATTCAATGGGTATGAATTAATCAAATTAAGTTCTTTGATGTTTTTGAGTGTGTGAGAGAAAAGATAATCAAAATCAAGATTTTGCTCTCATAAGAGATAGGAAAAGGCTTTGGAATGTTTCAAAAAATTTTTTGCAAGTCTTGGTTGTTCAAAACCCAAAACAAATCCTAATAAATACCACTCAAGAAAAACTAGCCGTTACAAGTCAAATCAGTCAAAAAGAGCCGTTATCAGACGTCTGAAGTTCAACCAGACAGGCGTCTGAAGAAGAATCGGCAACGGTTATAATATAACTTCAGATGTTTGTAAAAATAAGTTTCAGACGTTTGTCGATGGTTCTTGAAAGAAGACAAGAATACACAGAAAATAAACAGACGTCTGAAAAGAGAGACACTAATGTCGTGGTTTTCAAAATATAGCCAATGAAAGTACAAAGAACAAACAGACGTCTAAAAAACAAGTGGCACACGTCTGAAGAGGAACATATTTTCAAATATTTTTATCTTCAGACGTTTATTCCCACCAAAAGTTTTAAGGCAATGAAAGCAAAGAGAACAACCGGACGTCTGAGAAAACATTGACAGACGTTTGTTTTATGAAAATTTTTAAGGCAATAAAAATACAGAGAACAAACAGACGTCTGAAGAAGTATTGACAGACGTTTGTTCTGTCAAAAGTTTTAAGCCAATGAAAACACAAACGTTTGTTCCCCAAGGCTTCAGACATTTGTTCTGAAGTAAGAAACTAACATTTTAAAACTTGTGCGTGTTTTGGAAAATAGGACTGACGTCTCAAGGCCAAGTAAATAGACGTCTGAAGAAGGATCTTTCAGACAAATTTGAACTTGGTTTTGAAAATAACTTTAAACGAAAACCAACTCAAGTTTTTCACCAAGAGTTTCACAAATAATACAAAGAGTGTGTGCAAGATTTTAATGTGATGTTTGCCATAGTCATGAGTACTTACATTGTTTTCTAGGTCGATATCGTTCTTTTGCCAATTCTTGAAACTTCCGATATCTCGACACGAGCTCTTGAATCTTCGATTTCTTTGATTTTTTAAGCTTGGACTTTTGGCTCCTTAACTTCTTGAGCTTGAATTTGTCTATTGAGGAGCTCCAATCCACTATCCTCCGACTTCCAATAGATTTGACGTTTTAGCTCAATTTCCTCCTTCCTTCTTTGTAGGCTTATATCGGTTGCCTGAAATTTTTCTCAAATACGATCAAGCTCATATACAGTGTTATGAAATATTCAATATGAAATACATATATATATATATATATATATATATATATATCTATTAATATTGTGTAATATCATCAAAACTAAATAGTAGGATTATGAAAATGTATAACCCATCAATGCTTGCTATATATAGCACACAAAAAATTTGATATCTTCAAAAATTCCAAAATTTTGCATACTGCATACAAAAATCGTGATTTTTTTAAAAGTCCAAAAATACCGCTTTCCCTAAATTTTTAATAATTTGCACGCTTTAGCATACGTAAATTATGAAATTTTCAAAAATCTTAATATTTTATGTTTTATTCGGCTTTTCAGTATTATGGTTTTTATAATACACAGATCACGTGCTTTCAAAAAATTTCAAAAAAAATAGTTTTTCGATATTGTGCTTTTCATAGCATATGGAAAATCATTAAATTTTAAAAAAAAATCTTTAAAAAATATTTTCTTTGTTTTCAATTTTTTGTATGTTATAAAATATAAAAATCATCAAAATTTTAAAAATCTCATAGTATCATGTTTTCTTTGGTGGTTTTATTATTTTTCTCACTGCATAAAGCATAAAATTACAATATCTTTACTATTATAACCACAAAACCTAGGGTCCTCAATTTTAAATTCCAACTGGACTAACAAACACTTATTGATTAACATGTGTCATTCTTATAATTAAAAAGAAATCAAGTAAAAATGGAATGAAAAACAAAAATTACACAAAAGATATATAATAGATATAATATAATAACTATTTATCTAATAAAAACTACTTTTAGATGAGAATTAAAACTAACTTTAACTGCCACGTAAACAAACAGTTATTGTTTAAATAAATTTTAACAAGGAAGAACCAAATGAAGAACAAGAGAAAAGGGCAGGCAATAAGGACAAACAAATGCTTCTAATATTTATTTTCCTTTTCTTTTGATTATTATGGATGAGATTTTTTCTTAATTGATTTTTCTTATTTTTCAAGATTTTATTTTCAGATGATGAATTAGGTCTCAATTCTAATTTTTATTTGATTAATCATGATAACATAATAAAACGGTAAATGCATTATTCTCAAAAATTGATATATATCTATATTGACCGAGCTATATTTTGGTTAATTTTTTTCTCTACAATACAAATTATATATAAACGTGCATCGCACGTGTAATACACTAGTTTTTATAAGTCCCAATATGTTATCTTCGGCCTTTCAATATTTTGGTTGCTATATAACAAACGAAAATCGTAAAATTTTCAAAAATCTTTTATATTCACTATTGTTTTCAATGTTTTGCATAGTATATGGCACATGAAAATCGCAAAAAAATCAGAAAATATGAAAACCCTTTTCTATTATTTTGCATGTTATATATCACACCAAAATCGTGAAATTTCAAAAATTTCAGGATTTTTTGTTTTTCAATAATTTACTTGCTTATACTTTTGGAGAATTTTTGGGTATCAAGAAGAAAATAAGCTATGTGAAGTAAAATAATAAAAGGTCGTTGATTGCAACCAAGAACCTAATAGGACAAAGAAAATCCGATCTGAGTGACTAAGAATCCCTAACAACACACGAAAATCAGAAATTTTAAAATAACCGAATTTTTTTGTTTTTTTCAAATATCTAATATTTTACACGCTGCGGCAGATGAAAATTGCGAAATTATCCATTTCTTTAGTTTTTCAATATTTTACTTGTTATAACATACGAAATTCATAAAATTTTCAAAAATTTCAAGAATTTTCTAATTACTTCGGTTTTTCAATATTTTTTGCCCTATTTTGCATATAGAGTTCAGATAACTACAGTTTATTTCTAAGTGGAGATAAGAGGTATGCAAACTGCAAGAGCCCCAAACTCCAAAATTGAAGCTTGATGATTTTGATCAGATTGGAGTTAGAAATAATTGTAGGTATTCCAAGCCCAAAATTTTCAAACATGATAAAATTAACATTTTAGAGTTTATGAAACTCTAGTTTAGAAAAATTAACTCCATTCTCAAACAGGGCCGAATACGGTATAAAAAAATTGGATTTAGCAAAATTATCCAAGTACGGATGCAGATGTCCGAATATATGAATTCAAATACATATACAAATATCTACAGAAAAACGGAAAAAAATTATTTTAAATCTATATTTGAACGTTATTTGAAGTATACACCTTTTGCTCATTTTATATGTTATGCATTTATAAAAATATTTTGACATATTATTTCATTATATTTAATTCAACATATGCAAAATATGCTAGTAATATTATACTATTTGTTGATATATTTATTTATCAATATAAGGTTCATTTACATGCATATTGTCTTTATAACAATATTGTATTGCTATGTATCAATCTCATAGACATCACCCTTCCACATCCAAGCTTTTTTTTCCTAGACATTACCGTTCCACATCCAAGTCCTTTTATGATCTTGAATCTATTTAATGCTCGTATCTGATTTGCATTGGTATGTAACATCCGTTTCATATCCATATCCAATTTTATGAAATAGGAACATTACTTTTTATCACAAAACTATATCTCTATATGTGTATCTATCTGTCACCACAAAACAATTTCTAATATAATAATGCTCACATCCCCTTTGTATTCAATTTGTATGCTTTTGTGTTCAATCCAGACCCAACCCTATCTACACATGCATCCCCACAAAGCCTCCTCATCATTATACTTTTTCCGTATGATTTTTAATCAACCAGGATCAATTCGCCATTTGGATATCATTCGACCAAGACCTACAATTCCAATAGCAGTTACAATCGACATATCACCGACGAGTAATATCTCGGTTGGTATGGCACTTCGGGTTCAATCAAGAGAAACCGGCCATAATTTAACCCTTCCAAGGCAAATTTGAGAGTTTTTTATTTTTTGGCACTGGCCCATAAGTCCTAACCTATTACACACAACACATCCACACACATCACACACTACACACGCACACGCACACGCACACGCCCACGCCCAAGGTCCCGGGACCCACGAATTTGTCCCGAAAACGTTAATTTGTAGCTACTTCTCCTCTTGGGGTTCGAACTCCGCACTCCCAAGAAAAGGAAGCACACATACCAACTGAGCTACTATTCATTGGTAATTTGAGGGTCTTTTGGGGTGTGTTTATGTGCTTGTGCCTGTTGTGTGTGTATGGGTCAGGCTTATGAGCTGGTATAAAACTTGTGTATGTTGTGTGTGTATGGGTCATGTTTATAGGCCGGTACCAAAAACAATAACAATGGATATATCAAGTCCAAAAACGTAGTGGTATCATCGAACGCAGTGTGTGTATGGGTCAGGCTTATGGACCGGTACAAAAAAAACAATCATATATCAAGCCCAAAATCGAAGAGTGCAGTTACTACACCATCATATAGAGAATCGATCGACCGTTTTAAGATTGGAAACAAATTTAAGATTCAATTCACCAACCATTCCCAAAGTGAACTCAGTGACATTTGCCCTCCATGTAATCAAAATCCTATACTCATCAAAATTATTAGCTTCAGACCTGACCCCCACATTATATATATATATATATATATATCAGCAGGAATCTTGCTCTTGTGTTTGGGCGCTTCCAAATTCAGCAAGATTCTTCAGTCACACTGGAATGGGTGGGATCATCCTTGTCTCAACTAAAAGATTTACAACAAACTAAAAACTCACTTTGGACCTCAAATATCTATATTAATCTGCTAAGAGAAAATGATATCAAAATTTTGGGAGTCCTCTTTGTTACATACACTCTTTAAATTTGAGTTGTGTCTTTTAATAGTAATAAAAGTCAATATGACTAGCAGAGTTAATCTAATACGAAAATAGCGTGGTAATTGCATGTACCCTTAAATGCTTTTCTTCGTATTAATTATGTTATATAAAGGATTTAGTAAAAAAATAGAGTGAAATTAGTGAAGAGAATTAGGAGGAATGGATGGAAAAAAGAAAAAGAATACAACAAGATAATTTAAATGAATTAATGTTCATATCATCATTTATATTCAATTCTCTCCATCATTTTATTTTATAGTAGTTGGGTGGTTCTCCTTTTATTCTAAACACTGCTTTTAGCGTGTTCTATCTTATAAAATATGTAGTTCTTTAAAAAAATATATATATATTTAAAATTAAAATTGAATTGTACTATAAATGTATATATTATCCCTAGGCTGAGTGTAATAATAAAAATATACATAAAAGTGGCTCCTGGATTTTGTAAGTCAACTTTCTGGTGAACGTATAGCCTATAAAATAATTAATATGAGTTTAAGTTTAAAGTGGAGTATAAATATCTTAGATTAGAATAGGTTTATGCGATGCCTCCTCGTTTTCTTGTTCATATTACTCTCTTCAATACTTGGTGTTAAATGTAAACAAATAAATGCATACTCGTAAACTTCTATAATTATTCCTAATAATAACCAAAACCTTTTAAATATTTCTACCATCGCCGCTAACAAGGTTTTGGCATTCTATATTAAAAGTTACAATGCATTTATTACATTTAATTTTAAAAAACAAACCACGCCTCTTCCTTTTCCCAGCTACCTCAACCCTTGTATAAAAACCATTTCGCGTCACTCCTCTCATATTTCCATGCAATATTTTTATCCTTAAGGATTGTCTTCTCCAATCCTCCAATTCCGAGCTCTCGCCCACTGGACCTGTACATGAACGAGGAGAGAGGCCTGGCCCATGATATCCTGAGGCTAGAAGCAACGATGAAGTTTATAGAAACTAGAAGACTCAACGTGATGCCGTAGTGAAGAAGTAGTGAAGAAGCGAACGACACAAAGAGAGTGATGATTCTGATAGCAGGAGGAAGCATAACAAAGATAAAGATATAAGAGGCATTATCCAGACCCAGCTTAGCGTGAAGAACTTCTTTTTTTACCTGATTCTTAGGTTTGGTACAAGAGCCAGTGACGTGAAATTCTATGGCCCTGCTTGCATCTTTTGTATATTTTCATTATTTTGCACCATAGATCCAAATTGTTGGCACTAGATTAAACACTCTTGATGCAGTCTTTACGTTTTGAGTTTGATCATGCAGATGTTTATTGTATTATCCGAGGTTTAAATTTGTTTTTTTTTTCTGTTGATAATTTCCAATGGCCTTTCAGTGAATAGCTGTTTTCAAAGTCATTAATTTTTTTGTATAGAATGGTAATATTTGACATTGTATATTATTGATTGATAGCATAAAGTAATAAGCATATGGATGTTGCTAACTTGTATGTATATGGATTAAAAATAGCACTGATGTTTATATAAATATAATAATAATGGATGCGATTTTATTATGGATGCATCAAACGAAGGAAAAGAGGAAAAGGAAAACCTTTAAAAATCAACGCAATCAAATAATGCTAGCAAGAAATTAATTGCTATAAATAATAAATAACATCTTTCTTTTTTTTTGAAGAAATGATAAATAATATCTTTTTTGTTGTTGCATTTCTTAAGCAATTTTCCACTGAAATGGTCACCAGTTTAATGTTTATGTATATGTATATTCACATCAAGAGAGAGTCAGAGCAACATAAAAAAACAAGGAGGCAGACAAAATGAGCAGGCTGTATGGACCATGGATTAGGGGTTCCAATATTGTCCTTGATCTTTTTATTCATTACATGCATAATTCAGTTTACTACTTATAAAAAATTCTTACATTAATAATAAAGAAATTCTTACGTTAATAATAAAGCTGTTGACGTGCGTAGCACCTACAAAGAACTAGTAATTCATGAATCATGCAACAGTTCCATAGAAAGAAATAATTTAGCTAACGTTTTTTCAATATAAAACTTAGGCAGCTTCCAAGTGCGGGTATCACACCAACGGTAGAAGTCTACATACTGTCCCTACTTACTACCGTCCCTACTTAGCAATCGACAAGGTCGGAAATTTTGAGCTTTGATTCATCAGACATATCAAGGAGGAGAACCCTAAAAGCATTATCTACAACACTATGCAAACATAAACAACTATGGATCTTTACACAGACCAAGCTTAAACGAGCCCACTGTATCTCCTGTGAGTAGTGAGAACTAGCCTAAATATATTTGGCCACTTGTGTATGAAGATTCTTGAAGTGAGGTCCTGTATGTTCAATGCAAGTTATAATAGTATCAATTACATGCAAACTTAAGTAGACGACTGCATGTCACACTTGTATTTTATCCGAATACTTGGCACTTGGATTTTGCGCATGTTATTAGATAGGCGCACAAAATACATTCCGATAAACACGCAAGCGAGGAATCCCCGATTAAGTTTAAGTTGATTCCAAATTTAGTCCACATGAGGAAAATCTAAACATGCCAAAGTTGATCCAAAATGCTGTAGAAAACAGTCATTGAGACCATAAATAGAGAAAGACTTGATGCCAAAGATAAATTTCAAGAAAATCCATAACAACTTGTAGCCGAACTGATCAACAAATTTGGATCACACAATTTATTTCATTGCTTTAAAAATCTTAAACAGTGAGGGATTAGTATATATCCATCATTTCTATTCTCTATTCCCTATTATATTATAAAGACATGTTTGATCGCATAACCCCATCTTGCCGATGACCCTACACTTTCTTCTATCCTTTTAAAATCCAAACAATGATGTTCTCTCATGTAATACACATACCATAAAGTCTATGGGTAAAGAACTATAGATGAATATTCTGTGTGCCTCACGTAAGGATTTTACATACATTGCCTATAGAATTGCTACTTACAGGCACAGACGATAATACAATGCAGATGGTGTCCACGTGTCATAATTCTGTAAACTGCATGCAGAACATAATGGTGTCCTCATTTTCTTCAAAATCAACAAAAGAAAACCAGATAGCTTAGCTGCCAAATCCTGCAGGTCTCAATGCAGCCTAAAAACAATGGAATTATACGTTTACTTTACTGTGTTTTTACTGCATGCAACCAAAATCATACAAATAAATGAAGTTGCAATGCTGTGAAACATGTAGGCTGGTCCTTAAATGACTTGAGTGAAATGGTAACATATAGTGATAGAAGCTAATGCAGTGTGAAATAGTACCAACATATATCGACAGAAGCTTTATTAAGCTGCTGCTTAATTTGAGATGAGTGAAATGGTCACAGCATTTAACGATAGAATAAAACCTTCAGAAGCTTACGACACACAAGCATAAAAAATATAAACTACAATACAACCAATGTCACAAAATCTTGGAATCGTACTAGCTAAACAAACTAAAGTTGCGAAAACAAAGCAGCTTAATTAAACAATAAGGGGGAGATAGGACAAAAGAGACGCAATAACACTTCAAGCTAACACCCATCAAACCCAGAAACAATCATAATGTACCTTCTCCCTTCCTAGTGCAGCTTCTTATCCTTCAAGGGAGCCCTTGGTATCTTGCTCAGACATTTAGCATTGAACACGGCATAGTGCTTCTTGAATTCTACGGTTGCCTTCTCCGCAAAAGCGTCTACTTGGTCCTCATACTTCTCATACAGCACCGGCACTGTGTGCAGCAAAACAAATGCTGTTTCCACACCCAAAAAAGCAACAGTTAGTTCAAAAGAATAAGCAATTGGTAATGGCAATATAAAAAGAAAGGTATCGAGTTAAATTACTTATGTAAAACAGCGTCAAGAAATTGCAACAGCTCCCAACAATAGAGAGAAGCCACAGCCCGGCAATCACCTGAATAACCCAATCAACTTAAACTTTAGTAAAAGACCGAACCGATACGACGAAGAAATTTCAATTAATGTAAAAAGAAAAAGAAGTGCATACAATAAGGAACTTTTTCAGATCCCTGCCCAATGCGATTTCCCTCAGAACAGCCAAACCCCTATTGATCTCATATCTCAGAGACAGTGCAATGTCCACAGTCAGATCCTCAGGGATGCTCACCTGAGGAATGTGAGGTGCAGACCTGGCCCAAAAAAATGTATACAATAAGTGAATTAGATCAAAGCCTGCGTAATTTAAGTACCAAGTAAAGCTATGAGTTCTCACTTGTTGATGAATGTGGAGGCATTTGACCAGAGAAATAGGATTGCAAGCGAGAGTATGAGGCAGTGGCACACCAAACTAAGCAAGTGGTATTCAAGCAGCTCGAACAAGACCCATATGGCGGTGGCCCCACCGAGGACACCGGCCGAGATCTTCTTGTTCCTCCATAGGAAAACATCAGCAGCTGAACCAATATGTAAAGATTGTGGCATTCAAATTCTTCAGTTAGGTTACAATTAATACGACGAATTGATAAGTTCTAAGAATATGATCATCATACTTATGCTAGCCAGCAAATTATACATTGAAAGTGGGTAAAAGTGAGATTTTGCATAATAATGGGTAATATTCCCATCTCACAAATCTCAGAAAGAAAATTAATCAAAAATAAAAAGTCATATGTTACAAAATTAGGTTCATTCATTTAACTTCTCTCAAAATAAACGGCAGCTTCATCAAATTAGGGAAACCATCAACAACTAAAAAATGTAAACATTTTCCCCATAAACAATTTTTTTCAAATTCTAAAAAGTAAAGGCAGAACTTTACATACTTTCAAATTAAAAATTACCCAAAAAAAACACAAACAAAATGATCAACAAGCATCAACAGATCTAAAATCAAAATAACTTAAATCGATCAAATCTCACCCGATCCGATCTAATCCGAAACTTATTCAAACTTACAAACATTCACAAGCGAAAAAAGATCAACTGAGTAAAGATCAAGTAAGAGATTTAGGGTTTTGAATAAATCCATACGCTTTCCACCACCGAAAACTTTGTGCACGGGCTTCTCCCTCCCAAAAAGGCGCCAGATCTTGCTCTTGATTGACGACGACGAAGACGCCGCCGCCGCCGCCGCCGAATTCTTCGGCTTGTCGCTATCAGAATCCGACGAAGAAGAAGAAGAATCGTGGCCGTGGAACTTCTCCTCAATCTTCTCGATCAAAGATTCGCCCTTTGAATCTTCCGCGTGCTCCGCCATCGCTGAAAAATCCGCCGAATGTTTCGCTTGATTGAGATTTGCGATCCTTTTCCCCTTTTTTAGAGTGAGATTTGAGAGATCTCGAGGTTTAGAGAGAGAAAGAGAGTTTGGGCATTTTATATCGGGGACGAGATATCTGGGCCGTTGGATCTAAGTGCCTTGGGCTACGGGCCATTGATTAAAAATGTCTGACACCATATAAAGGTTCAGGATGCCCATTTGTTTTTCTTTTTGCATATTAGTCCATGTATTTTTTTAGGGTTTTTTTACATAAAGACCTCACCAAAGTTAGCTATTTACAAAAACACCCCCAATTTTAGCGAATTACAAAAAGTCCCCAATTCTTTTACGTTCTACAAAAAAAGACCTTTGACGGTTTTATATTTTTTTATATTTTTAAATCCTTAAAAATAGTTAATCACTGAAATTTTAATTAACTAAATCCTAAATTCAATTAAACAAACCCTAATCCTAATGGCCTTCTCCTCTTTCCCTTCAAGACTTCGCCGCCGCCGAGGCCGCCGCCGAGACCTCCTCCCTCTACCTCCCCATCCTTTCCTCCTTGGTTCATTATCCCCCACCCTCTTCTCTTTTCTCCGTCTTGATCATCTTTATCATCACTGTCGTCATTCCTCCCTCCCGAAATTACCACCACCATCTTCTTCTTCATTCCTCATCCCTTCCAAAATCACCACCACAATCAACATCTTTTCCTTCCTCCCCCCTCCCTCAACGACCTCCTCCTCCTTCCCTGACCTTCGCTCGCCCCCCTCCCTCCTTCACGTCCTCCCCTCGTGTTCCTCCTCCTCCTCCATTCTAACCCTCACCCTAAAAGTTTCGCCTAACCCTAATCCTAAACTCCATGCCACCGATCCCATCTCATCTTTGAGCTTTCCTCTCCTCCCTCCTCCCCTTCCTACACCATCCCCTTTCCTTTCTCTTCCTTGCTGCCATCTCGCCGATAACTTCCATTCCCAGCATTTTATTTTTTATTGATTTTAAAAGTTTAATTATAACTTAAACCATTTTAAAATTTTAAAATAAACAAAAACAAGTTAACGGGGTTAGTAGAATATTTGGATAATATTTTCTTTTTGATGGCTAGGAGGCTTTTTTGTGGAATATAAAAGAATTAGGGGGCTCTTTTGCAATTCTCCAAAATTGCGGGAAAATGCCAACTTTTGAGGGGCCCTTTTGTAAAAAAACAATCCTTTTATCTTTATGGCGATTAAAATTTTTTCATTACTGTTTTAAATCAGAAATAAATCCATCACAATAAATATTGTAGTTGATTGTAAATTTTTATTTAGTAAAAAGGATTATATTTTTTTCTCAAATGAAAATAAGAGTTGAATATACTTCCATAATGTAAAAAATGAGGTTGAAGTTTTTGTCAAATATAATGAATTTTAATATTCAATTAATTTTATTTACTTTTGTTGCCGAAGATTATCGGGCAATGAAAGAGAAAAGGTGAAAAAATAGCAAGAACAAAAACTATGTATATGCATTGAAAAAGAATAAGTTTGATATGAAATGTTTTGCATAAAATCTAATTATTTGATTTCTTTACACCTTAGCAAATTTAAGCATTTATTTCGAACTAACAATAAGATTATTTATAGATAGGCTAATCATTTTATAGCCGCTCGTTCTAAACGGACGGTTGGATATTATTCAATAGGCTCTCCATTATATAATGCTAATAGTGAGAATCTAAATCCCTCAGGGGATCAGAGGGATGGAAAATGGGACGAAGCATGAAAAATAACGCAGGCGGATCTGTATAGGGTCTAGCAAAGACAATAGCTCATACTAAACTTAGCTAAAAACAAAAGCTTAGTATCGAAAGGGGCTCCGGTGTCCCTATACAGTGAAGCATACACGACATGTATTTATTTGACTTTACATAATACTTTTGCATTTAAAGTATAAAACCATGTTAAAAATGTTGATAATTGATTTAAAATCATAGTCCCAGTAAGTTAAGACCCAAGAGAAGCCCATCTCATCTCATGTGTGTGGCGTGTAAGTAAGATTCCTAATAGGTGTGGGTGGGTTGATGATTTAATTGAATCTAAATTCAATTAAATTATACATATCTCTTTGGCCTATATATAAGGTGATTATTAATAGCCTTACTAAAAAATTGCATATAATCAATAGTGCCTTCAAATAAAGTCTGCGGCAATTTGAAGGGGGAAGAGAGAGGTTTGAGAGAGAGAGAGAGAGAGGTTTAATTGTATTTGAACGGTAATCGGTGTGAGCGTTTTGGTGTAATGTTTTTTTAACGGTGGAAGCTTTCATCGTCGGATTGCAGGATTAAGTGTAAATTGCGTCGAACCTGAGTAAAATCTTAAGTTCGTGTTGTTTGGTGTGCGCTTCTGATAATTTATATTGTTTTGATAGATTGTCCGATTAGTAATTTTCAAATAGTTTGTTTGCACGCGATCCTGATAGTTTTTTCATTGTGACTCTTAGTATAGTTCCTTCAAGGATCACGAATATAAAAATTACAACAAAAGGGACGAAGAACTTAAGTGTAAAAGCACTATACAAAGTCCAATGCATGTATGTCATTTTGGAGGGTGTTTTTCAAGGAGGGAAGTAGATCTCGTGCAGCTGCCAGTCAGAGAATCTGGTAGGGTGTCTTGTGACTACGAGCTCTTCGGCTAGTTTTGTTTTCAAGTACAACTTTTTCTCTCCCCCGACCACTAGCAGTTTTGTTTTGTAATGGTAACATTTAAGCAAAGCCCAAGCCTGCATACTCAAATTCGATGTTCTGCGAAGTGACGACTCTAGCAAAAGAACACTTTAAGAATGCGGGGTCGAGCCATCTGTATATTTTTTTTGACAAAACAACATTAAGGCTTATACAAAGCATTCTTTTCTGATGTTTGAACAGCTATAATTACCAAATCAAGGTTCTGAAGAACCCTTGACCTTGAAAACAGTATGGCAAAAACATATGACAATCCATGAAAGGGAGACATGAACCAACCCGAACCATTCATCACAGACAACACACTTGCGGATGATCATTGTTCAGTCGAAAATATCGTGCATTTCATATGACATTTTCCTTACTATTTTTATATAATAAAAGATGCTTATTATAAATATGACACATATAAGGGTTTATCTGTAAAAATACTATTTTCATATGTTTATATATTATAATTAACATTATGAAGGAAAATATAAACATATAATATCTATATAATATTTGAGAATAATGGAGGAAAAAGAATATAGGAGATAATTTCTTTCTATGGCGCCGAAAAAATACATCCCTCATCATCTTTTTCGACGATCGGTATCCATCATCTTCATCGTTATCATCTAAGATGTGGATACGCCAAATTTCATGTGATTCTATAACTTTTTCACCGTTGATTCAGCAACGTAAAAAGTTCTATTGTCAGTAAACCGTTAATTTTGAACCCGCTAATTCAACGGTGAAAATGTTGTAGAATTACATGAAATTTGGTGTATCCATGTCTTAGATGATAACGATGAACATGATGGGTTCCGATCGTCGGAAAACACGACGGTGGCGTATTTTTTCGACGCCATAAAAGGAAATTCCCTCAAATGGCATCTTTTCTCCATTATTCTCATAATATTTAGTTCATTTAAATATGTATACCATATCAAATATCATTAACCAATTCTCTTAAACTATCATATCAAATGGTTAGCATAATATCTTAATAAAAACAAATTCTACTAACATTATTTGTTGAGATATTGTGCAGAAATTATATCAGGACTGGAATTAAGGAAATCCGAATTATCGAAATCAAATCTGCCGAAATATTAAAATAAATCGAAGAAATCAATTCTGGCAGAGATTTAGAAAAGATTTCCAAAATCCAGATATTCAAAATATCACCACATGTCAACTAGATGAAGCTCCAAAATTTTGAACCAAAGATCACACCAAGACGTGGCGCAACCGCGGCCAAAACACCAAAACCGCCGCCGGATCCGCGGCCTAAAAGGGGAGTTGGGATTTGAGATTTTCATGTTGGATTTTCTACAACTAACCCTAATTCTGGGAATCTAGGGATTTCAACTTCTATAACTATAAATAGAACCGAGAGCCTCACTTGAAAACTTATTAAACCGACGAGATCACGAAGTCCAAGACGACTCAAGAATCCAGGTTGATCATCAGCTGTTCATCTACCTCCTTAAGAAGTGATCGGAAAGCAAACTAAGATTTTGTAATCACTTTCTAAAGGAATAAAGTATAATTGATCAAGTTGATTAATAAAACTAGTTGTTTTATTCTTATTGCATTTTCTTTATTTACATCATGATCTCTATCCGTTCTTTTATCTCCATCATGCGCGAGTAATACTCCGCATGTTAGGGTTCGTAGGATTAGGATAGATCAATGGATGATTAGAATCCTTTAACTCCTTTTACGTCCTATAAAGTTTATAAACTTTACCAAAAGAATCGTTAACATTCTAATCGGGCGCGCTATCAATTCATTGTTATTCACGATCACGATTAGAGATTAGATTAACAATTGTTTTAGTAAAGGTTAGACATGAACGGAGATTCATGTCAAGATAGGGGTTAAGAGTGGGAACCCTATTCTCTCCAGAAACCCTAATCTACATACATCACTGTCGATCTAGTTTTAAATCTATTAAAAGATAAAAGGAGTAATTTTTAATTAATCATTCATGGCTATTAAATCTTAACGAACCCTACAAGCCCCCTTCTAATATAAAACCTACATTCGTATTTAATCTAGATCTATATCCTACATCCGTGATTGACGTAGATGTAGAATCTACAACCATTCTCCACTTTTTATTATTCTTCCTCCTTTCCTAATCAATACGCCTAAAGTAAGATTAAAAAGATTCAACGTTTTCCTGAGCACGGCCCGTACTCATCTCGGTCTAGCTACACGCGACACCGTTATTGATTGTGGTTAACTCTATAAACACTTCTCTAAAAAAGAATCAATCAAATAGCGTCGTTGCCGGGGATACGTGCGTAATATTTTTTTCTTACTATTCGTGTTGAATTCTTATTCGATCCATATCATAAATAAACAAAACTGCAAATTGTGTATTTAACGATTATTTTGTGAATTTTGCAAGGGGATCTGGAGTCACCGATTTGAGGAAATAGAGATTCAGAGACATTCATCAAGACCCAGAGGAACAAGTGGCACACCCCGCTTCCTAGAGTACGCTAAAATAGGCATGTGACATAGCCAACCATGCTACCTGTGGTTAGGAAAAATCCTTCCACAGTTACATTACGGCTGTAGAGATATCAAGAACAGGAAAGTAAACTAACTATCTAATGCATGTCCATAAGCCAGAGTAAAAGAGTCAAGAAATGCTGTAGTATGCGGAAGCAAAAGATTAAATAAACACCTGGAAAGTAAGACAGGATACCGACGTGATCCCTACCGCTCGATCTAACAGCGGCAAAACTCCTGATCAGTCTGCAACAAAAGTAGAGGATCTGGGCCATGCAAAACCCAAACGTCAGCGCGTCATAACATCAAGCAATAATAAATGAACAGGATACACGAGATATGCAGGCATGAATCATAAATAGTAACAAGTCAACATGGATGTATAACAGTGAAGTGTATCAGTGTATGTGACGTACAGTGATCAATCTAAACTGTGCTACTGGATTGTCTACTCTAAAGTTTGTTTGAAATCAATTAATGTAATCCTCCATGTAACTCAAAGGATATGTCCCGTTACCCCCCGGGATCACGGATCAGGAATATATAAACCAAGAGTGGTTCTGTCCCGTTACCCCCCGGGACCACGGATCAAGATGTAAGAGTCACGAATGGCTCTGTCCCATTACCCCCCGGGACCACGGATCAAGATGTAAGAGTTACGAATGGCTCTGTCCCGTTACCCCCCGGGACCACGGATCAAGTAATACTCTTTTAAGTTACACTTTAGTTTACACTTTTGATTTCCCCATACCCCCAAGGTTATGTGTTCAAGTCAGGTATTCCGTAATCAAGAACTAATGCCAACACAGGATCAGGTAGGTGCAGGTTTGTCTGGATAGACAACAGGAACGGTCCGTAAGGACTACATGTCAGGTTTGTTGGCATTAGACACAGGATCAGGTAACGGGTCAGGTCATGGTACATCAGGTCAAGTCAAGCAGTGTACGGTACCATATCATGTCAAGTAGGTAGTGTAACAGGTCATGTCAGGAAGCACAAAATGTCATGTGGGTGCTCATAATCAAACTAACATAAGCATGTGTATAAATAAACAAGCATGAGTACTATCAGAACAATAAACTGGAACATGTAATATGATATGCAAATAGATATAATTTCAAGGATATGGATGCACAATTATCGATTAGGGTTACATTTATAGTTCCAATATTAATTAGGATGCAATTTATTAAACATGAAGTGTTAATATCACATTATTATGTAGTAATGTGATCTATGAATGCAATTATATGTATCTTAAATGCGATGGATGCAAACGGGTATCCGAAAAATTATAAAACTATAAAATGGTAATGTGGGATGTACAACTAAGCAATATATGATATAAATATTGATATAATAATATTAATATGGATAGCATATTCAAAGCGATTAATAACTATAAAAGTGGTATTGATTAACCATGCACAAGAAGGTTCCGTTCAGAAATTCAGCGTCACCCTAATTTGTAAAATAACTTAAAAATAACAAACGTTCTCCAAAAGGGACGTGTCTTATACCAAAACAAAGATAATTAAATAAGGTTTTCAATTTTATAAGTATAAGCATCTCAGGTTGTCCCTACAAAAAGTTATGAACATTATAAGTTGAAAGTTTGCTGCTGGAATTTGCCTGGATAGCAGTTTGAAGATATATTCATTTGCATTTTACGTTATTTAAACAATTTATTTTGCAAGTAAATATTTTATAGAGTTATAGTATTCTGAGTTAGCTTCGTAACGAACTAAAGAAAGTATACTAATAATTTTTCTATGATTTAAAATGAATTTTATAAGGTAAGATGTACAGTAAATTTCAGATTTGTCATATCCGATTTTTCAACGACTTTTCATGTGTAAACTATAAGATTTTCAAATGTATAACATTATAAAATGAAGATTATAAACTAATTAAAGATAATAATAATAAATATTACGACGACATATATTTTAAATGATATGGTTGCAGTATAATGTAATCTAGTATGTCACAAGATAAGTTTTCATGATCTAGATTTAATATGATATAAACGGATGCAAACGGAACATCGAAACGTTATAAAATTAAACATGGGGTACTAGATTTAAACTATAGGTATGGTATTTATTTAAATAGGTATAAAATGAATTATATAGCATGCAACAAGATTAACTTGCCTCGATGGGTCGCGAATCGGGAAAACGGAACGTTAACCGTCGGCGGGGAAAACTCGCGACGGGCACACGGTTCACGGAATGAACCCAAACGACGAACAATGGAACCACACGGGTCGGGGTACCTCGCTGGAACGCCGAGAAGCGTCACCGGCACGACGGAATTCCGGCAACAAAAGAACAGTTAAAAAAAAGAGAAACGAGACATGAAGCAAGAAGAGAAAGAATGATAAAGAGAAGTACGAGAGAATATATGTGAGAGAGAGAGAGAAAAAGTGGAGAGAGAAAGAGAGAGAGAGCAGCAGGTGGGGGCCCACGGAATTAAAAGGAACGCGATTGGCTAAAGAGGAATCGTTAGTTAGGGATAAATATTAACTAAAGATTCCAAACATTTTAAGGAACAGTAGGATATATATATATATAAGTTAATTTAAAGATTTAAAAGATAGGTAATGAACAGTAAGATATCAGGTTAGTTAGAAAAATATATGCGGTGGTTTTAATAATATTAAATTTAGGATTTTGGCGCCAAATAAAACATTTCCAAATCGCACCCGGGTCGGGTCAAAAAATTTGAAATTGAAATAATAGGATTTTAAGCGGGATCCAAATTTTAAAATTAAGTGTTTTATGATTAAAAAGCATACCCCCAAAACGGACACATGTACGCGTGCGCAGCCGTCCAAACTCGCCCGTTTCACTGAACGGGACGAGAACACAATGCACGGACGCTACCACGAGGCTAGGGGTGTCAAGTAGGCCAAGATGAATATTTTCAATTTTATTTTAGATGCCAAAATTTGTTATATGTAGAAATGACTTTGCCGGGTAAATTTTACAGTAAGCAACAAAAAAGCAAGTTAAATGAAATGAGTACCATATTATGCTCAAACAGTAACTGAAAATAGTAGCATTGGGCTCAGGTGTTACATTATACCCAACTACAAAAAAATTTCGTCCTCGAAATTCCAAGAATACAAAGATAGATAACTACAAGAAAAAGTGAGGAAACTTCTGCCGGATTTCATCTTCTCGTTCCCAAGTGGACTCTCTATGCGAGCGATTACCCCAAGAAACAAGTACAAGGGGGATAACCTTGTTCTTAAGAACCTTTTCTCTTCGATCCACGATTTCAATCGGTCGCTCCTCAAAAGTCAAGTCTTCTCGTACTGTTAGCTCCGAATGATCCAAAACGTATGTTTCATCTCAAACATACTTACGGAGTTGAGATACGTGAAACACATCGTGCACATTTGCCAAGGACTGTGGTAACGCCAAACGATACGCTACCTCACCAACACGCTCCACGATCTCAAGGTTCCAAAGAATCGAGAACTAAGCTTTTCTCGACTTCCAAATCGAATCACCCCTCTAGTCGGTAATATCTTCAAGAATACCAAATCACCCACGGTGAACTCTAGAGGTCTTCTTGACGTATCTGCCCAACTCTTCTGTCGGTCCTGTGCTGCCTTCATATGATTTCTGATAGGGTTAACCTTCTCAACTGTCTGCACAACTAAATCTGGTCCCAATAATCTTCGTTCACTGACATCGTCCCAACAAACAGATGAACGGCATTTACGACCATACAAAGCTTCAAATGGAGCCATCTGAATAGTTGCCTGAAAACTGTTGTTGTAAGACAACTCCACCAAAAGTAGATGATCCTCCCAAGATCCCTTGAAGTCCAACATGCATGCTCTCAACATATCCTCAAGAGTTTGGATCGTTCTCTCCGACTGACCATCAGTTTGAGGATGATAAGCTGTGCTAAACTTCAATCGAGTCCCCAAACTTTCCTGTAGACTCCGCCAAAAGTGTGATAAGAACCGAGTGTCCCGATCGGACACGATGCTCACCGGTACTCCAGGCAATCTTACAATCTCTTGCATGTACCGCTCTGCCCAAGTCTCTGTTGATTGACCAACCCGAAAATGAATAAAATGAGCTGCCTTGGTCAATCGGTCAACAATCACCCATATAGCATGGTTGCCTTTTGGACTTCGCGGTAAAGCCGTCAGAAATCCATGGTTATATGTTCCCACTTCCACTGAGGAATCGGAAGTGGTTGCAATAAACCAGCAACCCTTTGATATTCAGCCTTAACTTGCTGACACACCAAGCACTTTTCCACAAAGCGAGCAATCTCCCGTTTCATGCCCTCCCACCAGAAATGTTGTCGAATATCTCGGTACATCTTTGTGCCTCCTGGATGTACAGAATAAGCTGAACTGTGTGCCTCCTTCATAAGCTCTTCACAAATATCCCCCTTTGGCACACACAAACGGGTACCAAACCTCAACGAACCATCTTCGGGGATTAATAAATCTGTTCGTAGTCCGGCTTCAACCTGTCCTCGAAACTTTTGCAGTCTAGGGTTCTGCTGCGATTGTGCTGCTTTAATATTCTCGATCAATGATGACTGTACCTGCCGCTGCATCAACTGTCCCGTAGAATGCGATAGCACAACCTTCAAGTCAAATCTTCAAAAATCTTCAACGATCTCCTTCTGCGTATTTAACACCTGAATTGCTGGTAACCGACTAAGCGCATCCGGCACGACGTTAACCTTCCCCGGATGGTACTTAAGATCAAGATCGTAGTCAGCCATCAGCTCCAACCATCTACGCTGCCTTATATTAAGCTCCTTCTGTATGAACACATATTTCAAGTTCTTATGATCAGTAAAAAAACTTCGACCCTTTCGCCCAGAAGGTAGTGTCTCCAAACCTTCAAAGCGAAAGTCACAGCCGCAAGTTCCAAATCATGAGTTGGGTAATTCTTCTCATGGGTCTTCAACTGTCTCGATGCGTATGCTACAACCTTCCCATGCTGCATCAAAACACATCCCAATCCTTTCCCAGATGCGTCGCTGTGAATCACCAATCCTCCGGAATTGTCTGGCACGGTCAGAATAGGGGCGGTTATCAACTTCTGCTTCAACGTCTCAAAAAATAACGCACACTTATCCGTCCATACAAAAGGTACCTCCTTGCGCGTAAGCTTGGTTAACGGCTCTGCCAGACGAGCAAAGTTCTCCACAAATCTTCTGTAGTATCCGGCTAGTCCAAGAAAGCTTCTTATCTCCGCAACACTCTATGGAATCGGCCAATCACGAACTGCTGCAACCTTTTCTGGATTGACGGCAATTCCATTGCCAAACACAACATGCCCCAAAACTTTACTTCCTCCAGCCAAAACTCGCACTTGCTCATCTTCGCATATAATTTCTCCAGTCTCAATGTCTGCAGTGCGATCTTCAAATGCTCAGCATGCTCCTCAAAACTCTTCGAGTAAACCAGAATATCGTCAATGAATAAAAAAAACCCACGATAAACTGGTCCAAGAACGGTGAAAAGATTCGGTTCATCAAGTCCCCGAATACTGCCGGCGCATTCGTTACTCCGAAAGGCATTACTAAGTACTCGTAATGTCCATACCGAGTTCGGAACGCCGTCTTGCAAATATCTTCTGTTTTCACTCGGACCTGATGATATCCGGATCGCAAATCCAGCTTCGAGAATACCCTCGCGCCACTAAGCTGCTCAAAAAGTTCGCCAATGCGAGGGATTGGGTACTTGTTCTTAATAGTCACCCGGTTTAATTCTCGATAGTCGATGCACATCCTTCTTGTGCCATCCTTCTTCTTTACTAGAAGAACTGGAGCTCCCCAAGGCGAGTTACTGCTTCGAATCCAACCTTTCTCAAGCAATTCTGCAACCTGTTTCTTGACTTCTTCCAATTCTACTGGCGCCATTGGATAATACGCTTCGGATACTAGCGCTGCCCCAGGAATAAGATCAATTGCGAACTCCATGTCTCGCTTTGGCGGTAAACTTGATATATCTTCAAACATGTCCATAAAATCACGAATAATAGCCGGCTCTTCACTTTCATCACTTCCATTGATGCAAGAATATTATTTGTCGGCCTAGCCCTAAACTCGACCGGCCCGACAGAAAAACTCCCCTTCATCCCAGATAAACTCTGCTGCTCTCGGCTGCCGCAAGTACTTGTGAGAAAGTGGTCAAACCCAGGGAGACAATCTGCCTCTGGATGTCCATGTCCAGGCTGCGCATGAACCTCCGTGCCCTGTCTGCATCGTTGGTAACTAAAGGTCCAGCGAAACTACTGAGTCTCGTCCATTCTGCTGCATGCACATCTACGGGTGCTCCCTTCTGCTTTAGTCCGATGAACTTCTCTTCCATTTCCTCCCGTGCAGTCCGCAGGAAGAACTTCTCCAGGAAACTCTTCGAAAAAAATCCGCCCACTTGATCGGCTTGGGCAAACGGTTCTCTTCTACAAGCCACCATTCTCGGGCATAATCTACTAACTAAATGCGTACCATATCAACTCTTTCTCATCTGGAATATGTGCCGCAATAAGAAAATTCTCGGTGTCAACTAGCCACTGCTCTGTTGGCAACGGCTCCTCCAATCCAGTAAATGTATACGGACCCAAACGTCTGAAATCTGCTACTGTCCCTACTCGGTCAACTGGCTTAGCTCCAACATTGTTCACAGACTGCTGAACGATCTGCAAACCTTCCTGAAATGAGTCCGCTTGCTGCGGGATCAGCTCGGTCTATTTCTTTTGATTCTTCAGCATTCCCCTTATCACTCCAAGCATGGCGGCTTCGTCCACACGCTTTGGTACGTCTTCAAATTCTTACCGGCCATATTCCCGAACTCAAAACACTCAACATTAGCATGATGATAGATTCTGAATATAGATCAAGGCTAGAACTCCAAGATACTTAAATAGAGTGCCGCATTGTAACTATACCGCGGTATCATAGCCACAATTACATAACTCTACCCAAGTCGCCTAAGTTCTAGAGATAACAAGGAATCAGGTTTCGAGTCGATATGCAAAGGAAGTTTGCACATCGTAAAAGATATAATCAGGAAGAATGTGATTCAAGAATGGTAAACGGTAAGGTGGCAGGACATGTTTCCTAAACACGGGTATTCTGATTCGTGTATTGGGTACAACACCCAACTACATAAGAATCAACCCGACTATCCTATGTCTCTGATACCAAAAAGAACCATGTCACGCCCCACTTCCTAGAGTACGCTAAAATAGGCATGTGACATAGCCAACCATGCTACCTGTGGTTAGGAAAAATCCTTCCACAGTCACATTACGGCTGTAGAGATATCAAGAACAGGAAAGTAAACTAACTATCTAATGCATGTCCATAAGCCAGAGTAAAAGAGTCAAGAAATGATATAGTATGCGGAAGCAAACGATTAAATAAACACCTGGAAAGTAAGACAGGATACTGACGTGATCCCTACCGCTCGATCTAACAGCGACAAAACTCCTGATCAGTCTGCAACAAAAGTAGAGGATCTGGGCCATGCAAAACCCAGACGTCAACGCGTCATAACATCAAGCAATAATAAATGAACAGGATACACGAGATATGCAGGCATGAATCATAAATAATAACAAGTCAACAGGGATGTATAACAGTGAAGTGTATCAGTGTATGTGACGTGCAGTGATCAATCTAAACTGTGCTACTGGGTTGTCTACTCTAAAGTTTGTTTGAAATCAATTAATGTAATCCTCCATGTAACTCAAAGGATATGTCCCGTTACCCCCCGGGACCACGGATCAGGAATATATGAACCAAGAGTGGTTTTGTCCCGTTACCCCCCGGGACCACGGATCAAGATGTAAGAGTCACGAATGGCTCTGTCCCATTACCTCCCGGGACCACGGATCAAGATGTAAGAGTTACGAATGGCTCTGTCCCGTTACCCCCCGGGACCACGGATCAAGTAATACTCTTTTAAGTTACACTTTAGTTTACACTTTTGATTTCCCCATACCCCCAAGGTTATGTGTTCAAGTCAGGTATTCCGTAATCAAGAACTAATGCCAACACAGGATCAGGTAGGTGCAGGTTTGTCTAGATAGACAACAAGAACGGTCCGTAAGGACTACATGTCAGGTTTGTTGGCATTAGACACAGGATCAGGTAACGGGTCAGGTCATGGTATATCAGGTCAAGTCAAGCAGTGTATGGTACCATATCATGTCAAGTAGGAAGTGTAACAGGTCATGTCAGGAAGCACAAAATGTCATGTGGGTGCTCATAATCAAACTAACATAAGCATGTGTATAAATAAACAAGCATGAGTACTATCAGAACAATAAACTGGAACATGTAATATGATATGCAAATAGATATAATTTCAAGGATATGGATGCACAGTTATCGATTATGGTTACATTTATAGTTCCAATATTAATTAGGATGCAATTTATTAAACATGGAGTGTTAATATCACATTATTATGTAGTAATGTGATCTATGGATGCAATTATATGTATCTTAAATGCGATGGATGCAAACGGGTATCCGAAAAATTATAAAACTATAAAATGGTAATGTGGGATGTACAACTAAGCAATATGTGATATAAATATTGATATAATAATATTAATATGGATAGCATATTCAAAGCGATTAATAACTATAAAAGTGGTATTGATTAACCATGCACAAGAAGGTTCCGTTCAGAAATTCAGCGTCACCCTAATTTGTAAAATAGCTTAAAAATAACAAACGTTCTCCAAAAGGGACGTATCTTATACCAAAACAGATATAATTCAATAAGATTTTCAATTTTATAAGTATAAGCATCTCAGGTTGTCCCTACAAAAAATTATGAACATTATAAGTTGAAAGTTTGCTGCTGGAATTTGCCTGGACAGCAGTTTGAAGACATATTCATTTGCATTTTACATTATTTAAACAATTTATTTTGCAAGTAAATATTTTATAGAGTTATATTATTCTGAGTTAGCTTCGTAACGAACTAAAGAACGTATACTAATAATTTTTCTATGATTTAAAATGAATTTTATAAGGTAAGGTATACAGTAAATTTCAGATTTGTCATATCCGATTTTTCAACGACTTTTCATGTGTAAACTATAAGATTTTCAAATGTATAATATTATAAAATGAAGATTATAAACTAATTAAAGATAATAATAATAAATATTACGACGACATATATTTTAAATGATATGGTTGCAGTATAATGTAATCTAGTATGTCACAAGATAAGTTTTCATGATCTAGATTTAATATGATATAAACGGATGCAAACGGAACATCGAAACGTTATAAAATTAAACATGGGGTACTAGATTTAAACTATAGGTATGGTATTTATTTAAATAGGTATAAAATGAATTATATAGCATGTAGCAAGATTAACTTGCCTCGATAGGTCGCGAATCGGGAAAACGGAACGTTAACCGTCGGCGGGGAAAACTCGCGACGGGTACACGGTTCACGGAATGAACCCAAACGACGAACAATGGAACCACACGGGTCGGGGTACCTCGCTGGAACGCCGAGAAGCGTCACCGGCACGACGGAATTCCGGCAACAAAAGAACAGTTAAAAAAAAGAGAAACGAGACATGAAGCAAGAAGAGAAAGAATGATAAAGAGAAGTACGAGAGAATATATGTGAGAGAGAGAGAGAAAGTGGAGAGAGAAAGAGAGAGAGAGCTGCAGGTGGGGGCCCACGGAATTAAAAGGAACGCGATTGGCTAAAGAGAAATCGTTAGTTAGGGATAAATATTAACTAAAGATTCCAAACATTTTAAGGAACAGTAGGAGATATATATATATATATATATATATATAAGTTAATTTAAAGATTTAAAAGATAGGTAATGAACAGTAAGATATCAGATTAGTTAGAAAAATATATGCGATGGTTTTAATAATATTAAATTTAGGATTTTGGCGCCAAATAAAACATTTCCAATTCGCACCCGGGTCGGGTCCAAAAATTTGAAATTGAAATAATAGGATTTTAAGCGGGATCCAAATTTTAAAATTAAGTGTTTTATAATTAAAAAGCATACCCCCAAAACGGACACATGTACGCGCGCGTAGCCGTCCAAACTCGCCCGTTTCACTGAACGGGACGAGAACACAATGCACGGACGCTACCACGAGGCTAGGGGTGTCAAGTAGGCCAAGATGAATATTTTCAATTTTATTTTAGATACCAAAATTTGTTATATATAGAAATGACTTTGCCGGGTAAATTTTACAGTAAGCAACAAACAAGCAAGTTAAATGAAATGAGTACCATATTATGCTCAAACAGTAAGTGAAAATAGTAGCATCGGGCTCAGGTGTTACAACAAGGATGGACACTGCAACAAAAAATTTGATCAAGCTCTCATTCCCGCTGCCAAACCGCGACCAAATCACCATATTTGCGGCGGAACCGCGGTGGAATTAGGGGATCTTTCTTCCCAACTTCTCTGGTAACTTTCCTATCTCCTCTCTCCTCTGAAATCCAAAAAAATATCTTTTCTGCAGAATTCTTTGCAAAATATCGCTGCTCAAAAATCGTTTTGCAAGTTTTGTAATTGGTTTGTTTATGCATATTTTAATACGGATATTAAGGGGCAAAGACCAAATTCAGATTAGGTGAGGATTTCATCACCCTTCCTAGGTCCCACAAATCACAAAACGAGCATCCGCATCATCTTACATTAATTAAAAAATATCTAGACCAAGACTCTAAAGACTGTCGCGCTCAATAAGGACAGAGGAAGGTCGTGGGTAATCTATCGCTTATCCGCATTTCTTTTGTGATGCCTAAGCAAGTGTGTCTAGGTGAGTAGTTATTTAATTAGGCCCGCTATTTTCAGTGATTCGTATAGTGGATACCTCCCACTTACCTGGCACTTACCTGGCCACAAGAGCGATAAAGAGGTGGTAGAGGATTAATCATGCGGCTTGTCCTTTGGAAGTTTAGGAGCGGTCTAGAGACTTGACCTAGGTAACCTTAGTTCTAAGGTTGCTTTTGCATTTTTATGTGATTTGTCTCACGTCCGACACTTTTCAAAACAAACCAATTTTAAATCACACGCACGCTGCCACTTGCGCTAAACCCACTTAGTGCATGCTTGGCTGGACATGGGATTCTGTGCCCGTCTTGTCCGTGTTCCTGCTATCGACTCCGAAGTCGGTACTTCTTCATTTTCTTTTTTCCCTCCACCCACCACATCGACCGAGATGGACGGTTCTCCATCAGATTATAACACCACCCTGCCACCACCCGTCGGTGCGCAAAATCCACTGCGCATTTCTTTCCAAGAGAGATGTTATCCTATACGCGGTCCCCTTCCTGCCTGTTTATCTATTCCACTAGCCAATGGTGATAATTTTGAAATTAAACCCCACTTCATCAACCTGTTGCCTAAATTTCACGGGCTTAAGTCTGAAGACGCATATGTTTTTATCATTAAATTCGAAAATGTATGCGCAATGATGGGTACATCACAACTGTCTGTGGATGCTATGCGCTTACGTCTTCTCCCTTTCACTTTATGTGATTTAGCAGAAAAATGACTTTATAACACTACCGCACACTCTATTACCAATTGGGATGAATTCGTGATGGCATTCCTTAATAAATTTTACCCAAATCATAAGGCCGCCCGTATTCGGAGCGAAATCAACCAGTTTGCCCAACTTCCCAACGAACCATTTTAGAAGTGCTTTGAACGGTTTAAGGATCTGCTTGTCTAATGTCCTCATTATGGAATACATAGATGAGATCTGTGCAGAATTATATATGAGGCCATTACTCCAGCAACAAAGCAGATGCTTGAAACCATGTGTCAATGCAATTTCATGTCCAAAGACGATGGTGAAGCTTGAAAATTTCTGGAAGATCTCGCTGAACACACTTTGCAGTGGGAAAGCATTAGACTATCATTTAGGGGAGGTATCCATCAACTCAATATTTCCATCGCAGTGAAAACCGAAATGGCAGCAATACAAAAGAAATTCGATGTTATGGAGAACAAATTCTCATCAATCTCCCTAAACCAGGTTACGCTTCCTAAGACCGTGTGTGGTTGCTGTTCCGATCCATCACATTTGACGGAAGAATGTCCTATGAATACACCGTTTCAAAGTTAAGAACACACTAATTCTACTTTTCAGCAGCGACCTAGAAACGATCCTTATTCGTCCACGTACAATCATGGATGGAGTAATCATCCTAATTTTGCTTGGAACCAAACCCAAAGTCAAAACCAGTTCCAAAGCAATTATCAAAAATCTCCTCCACAGCAGCAGCAACCACACCCATAGAGTCAGCACCTCTTTTAATCGCAAACTTTTCAAAATCCGGCCAACAATTCTACACCTTATAACAATTCTTTCCAAACGGACGGGAATGAAAACCCATCTGTACTCAAACGAAACATGGATATGTTTATTAAACATTCCATGCAATCGACGGATGAAATAAAGTCTTCTATCCGATCATTAACACAGACCATCACCTCCCACGGTGAAAGTATAAAATCGATAGAAGCACAATTTGCATAAATAAATGCCGCGATGAGTGCCAGAGAAAAAGGGAAACTTCCGTCTCAACCCCTAGCGAATACTGGCCACTCACAAAGGCATAATGTGAGTGTCGTTATCATGTTGAGATCAGGAAGAGCGTTGAACAATCAAATGGGAGAACAGATTGATGATGAGGAATCAATTGAAATCCCGGCTTCTATTTCTTGCTCTAATTCGTCTAGTATCCCACCTTCTTCCGAGCCTATTCTTCGTTTTCCTCAAGGCTCGAACACTTCGCCCACTTCCTCGAGTCGACTTAAAACGATCCCTACTCCAATTCTGGGATCAATTCCATCCCCACAAACTTCTCCACAAATGTTGGACCCAAAACTTATTGATAAAGCTCCGTTTCCAAATAGGTTGAGGGCCAACAAACATAACACACAAATGGAGAAGATTGTGGAAATGTATAAGCAAGTTAACATAAATATCCCTCTCCTAGATGCTATTCAACAAGTTTCATCTTATGCAAAAATCCTTAAGGACTTGTGCACTAGAAAGATAAAAACTCAAGTGCCGAAAAAGATATTCATGACAAGTAACGTGAGCATAGGTTTTACCCAACAATTGCCTAAGAAATGTAAGGACCCCGGTTGTCCTACAATATCTATAACTATTGGGGGTAAAAATATCAATCGTGCTCTACTTGACCTCGGCGCTGGTGTTAACTTGCTTCCATATTCAGTCTATGAGCAGCTAGGTATAGGAGAGTTGAAACCTGCCCATTGCACTCTGCAGATGGCAGACCGATCTATCACCCAACCTAGGCGTGAGCTTGAGGATGTGTTAATCAAAATAGGGGAATTCATATTCCCTGTGGACATTATTGTTTTAGATACACATCCTGTGGCGAACCTGTTTCCTGATTTAGAATCAGAAAAGCTTATGGGAAAGGCTTCAGAAAAGGGTCACGTGCTTACACGTGACCAGCAGTCACGTGTTGACACGTGACATCTAAAAGCATCGGCAAGGCAAATTCAGCTTCCCGACTACATCAAAGAAAAGGGCTTCAAAAAGGGTCACGTGCTCCCATGTGACCTGGGTCACGTGTTGGCATGTGACAATTAAAAACGGCTTCAAAGGAAAACCAGTTCCCTGATCAAATCAAGAAAAAGGCTTCAGAAGAGGTCACGTGCTCCCACGTGACCAGGGCCACGTGTTGGCACGTGATAATCAAAAGCAACAGATTTGTTCTCCGGTTAAACCAAGAAAAAGGCTCCAGACAAGGGTCACGTGCTCACACGTGATCAGGGGTCACGTGGTAGCACGTGACGGTTAAGCAGCGACCAGAAAGCAGAGTGCAAAAAGAAAGAAGAGGGCTCGTTCCAAGGGGGGTCACGTGACCAAGGGTCACGTGACCAAGGGTCACGTGGCCACACGTGACCGACTTCAAAGCCCATTTGTTAACAGAATTAAATTCTGAGAGAAGACCTCTCAAATCTTTCTAAAAGCAACCGATTGAATTAAATATTTAAAGGTGATTAAATATCATCTATCTATGGGAAAATCTCGAATTTGGGAAGATTTCCCCGTAAAATCTAACCGAAATAACAAAGGAGAATCTCTGGATTTAAAACCCAGTGGTGAATAAAATTCACCTAATAATCCAAAGGTCCAAAACGAATGGTGGATACAAATCAAATCTCTCAATGAAAGATTCATCAAAAACTAATTGACTCGGCTGCTTCTCCTATAAATAGGAGCTAAGAGACACACAAAAGGAGATATATGCAGAGGGAAGAAAAGAGAGAGAGCCTTGATACTTTAGAGGAATTTGGATCTTCTGCAAAAGAAAACCCTAGGTAAGAAAGGGAAGGTTTCATTGAAAGAAAAGAGAATTTAATTCTCAAAAGAGTTTAACTCTGATATAAAACAGAAGGACATATTTCTTCTCTCTTTTGGAGGATCTGTAAAGTGCACATCTCCCCTTGAGTTGAGAATTTAATTCTCAATGGGTTGAGATCCTGCCATGCAGATCCAAAGCATAGAAAGGGAATGGAAGCACGAGAATTTAATTCTCACAGAATTATAGGAATTTAATTCCTTCAAAATAAAATTAGGGTTTGACCCTGTGTTATGGGAATTTAATTCATTCAGAATGAAAAGAATCAGGGTTTAACCCTAGTTAAGAACTTAGTTCTGTTAAAACAACAAGAATTTAATTCTCTTAATCTTATTCCCCAGAATAATTCTCTAACAGAGAGTGGGGGTTTAATTCCTTAAAGCTTTTATTAGGGTTTAACCCTATTCAGTTCTTCACATATATGAGGAATTTAATTCCTACAGAAAATTCAGAGTTCAACTCTTCAAAAGGAACTAGGAATTTAATTCCTCTGAAATTATTGTCAGGGTTCAACCCTACGAAGTATTTAATTCTTGAAAGGGATTAACAGATCTTCTAAACAACTACAGAAAAGCAGGGTCACGTGTCACCACATGACCCCCCCAAAGGATCTACAGAAAGCCCTTTGAGGCAGTGCCTCACGTGACCCACGCGACCCTTGGCAGATGCTTTAACATACTCCATTCAAACACCCGTCACGTGATGACACGTGATGCTCCAAAAGATGTGATCTTCTCAGCAGAACAAACGAAGGGAGGGCGTCCTCACGTGCTACCACGTGACCCCTCTTGCCTCAGCGTCTAACGCTAAATTGGAACCCCTGAATTCAGTGTTAAAACGTTGTTTGGCCTTAGTGTTCAACACTAAGTAAAGAACTTTATTTGCAGTGTTCAACACTGATTACCTTAGTGTTCAACACTAATTTGGGATTTCTGTTGCCATTGTTTAACATTGGTCTGTTTTAGTGTTTAACACTAATTTGAAGGCCTTGTTGCTGGTGTTGACACCAACTATCTTCTAGTGTTCAACACTGACTTATCAATCTCATTCTCAGTGTTCAACACTGATTGGTCTTTAGTGTTTAACACTAGGCATTGGCCCAATTGGCTAAATGGCCAGAGGCAAAGCCTCTCCTTCAAGGGACCAACAGGAGGGCCGATGTCCCAGACCTGATTGGACTTAGCCCAAGCTGGCCATAAGTCCTCAGTTCGTAATTAACTGGGCTAATGGGCTCATAACATAATTAATTGGTCTTGATCCCAAATTGGGCCAAAGACTATTTAATCCACTCCGGTTTCAGGGTACATCTCTTCATTCCTTTGATACTTGGCGTTGTAATCCCTCAACGTCTTCAAAGAGGTGACGGGTCCCGATGACCACACATTGATATGGACCGTGGGGTCCTTAAACCCATGGACTACGACGTCCTTAACCTTGACCGAGATGTCTTAAAACTAACAATGGACTGTGGGGTCCTTAAACCCATGGACTACGACGTCCTTAACCTTGACCGAGATGTCTTAAAACTAACAATGGACCGCAATGTCCTTAAACTACCCATGGACCGCAATGTCCTTAAATTAGCGATGGACCACTATGTTCCTAAACTGGAATGATAGAGCCCAAACGCTCTTTTGTTAGATCTAAACGATCCCGTTTAAGTTGATCTTAGCCTTAAAATATGGCTAACGTATTCTTAAACCTTTCAAACAGATTTTAGTCCCAAACTGGACTATAGATCCCCCCAATTAACTCTGGTCCAAGGGTACATCTCTGAACTCCTCTGACATCTGTCGTTGTAATCCTTCAACGTCGTCAGAGAGGTGACGGGTCCCGACGACCATACATTAAATGGACCACTATGTCCCTAAACTGGAACAATGGAGCCCAAATGCTCTTTTGTCGGATCTAAACGATCCCGTTAAGTTGATCTTAGTCTCAGGTTAGACTAACGTATCCTTAACAAACGTTTGAGTTGATCTTGGCCTCGAATGAGGCTAACGTATCCTTAAACCCAAAACCCCCAAACCCAAATCTAAGATAATACGGATTTGGACTAGTCCACGCCCTACGGGCGACGACATAACTCGGTCTCCGTATACAATCCACGAGAAACTAAACACAAAATAAACACACACGACATGAAGTGACCATCTGGAGAAGGAGAAAGTGGTTACCGCGATACGGTAGCGTAATTAACTGCAGGGGCTTGCGCCTGCAGGGAAGAGCGTTCCCACAATCAAAAACCCCTCAAGTGAGGGGGAATCTGACGAAGTCTGCTACATCGGACGCATCCGTTCAGACCTTCGATATATGGTGCCATAAATCAACTTGGCATCTTCGGAGAGGTGGACGGATAGCACCAATTAGCATCTGCCCCAAATCTCAGGTGAGACGTCCCACGTCTCGGCCGCCGTTCGGAGGGGAACAGAACCCACGCAACCAAATCCCGATGATACTCGGTCGACCTTTCCTAGCAACTTCCAACGCTGTCATTAATTGTCGTAACGGTTCTATGAACTTATCTTTCGGGAAGATGACAATTGAGCTTAATATTTACAAGCTAGGAAGTAAACCATCTGAACCTTCTGCTCATTTAATCGATGTTTGTTCCATCAACGAGGTAGGTTCCGACAGCTACGAAGCGGAAGTACTTTGCTATGATGATCTCGACAATACTAGTGCCATATTGTCTGATCTGGAAAATTATTATAGTGAGGATATCTTCGATGAGTTTATCCCCGAGTTTGAATCCGTTGACTTGTCGCAAAAGTCAGTAGCACTTTCCGAGTCAATATCCTACGCAAGTTATGAAACTCTTAGGGAGTCCGAGTAACATTCCCTTACCCCACCTTCTATTGTCTCTCCGCTAATACTAGATCTCAAACAGCTACCTTCTCATCTTAAGTATGCATATTTATGTGAGAATGGGTCTTTGCCCGTGATCATATCCGCTTCTCTAGTTTTAGACCAAGAGAACGCACTTTTGGCGATATTGAGATCAAATCGGCAAGCATTTGGTTGGATAATGGCTGACATCAAAGGGATTAGTCCCTTAATTGTTGAACATTATATACATCTGATGGATGAAGCCAAACCAACCCGAGACCCACAAAGACGGTTAAATCTCGTTATGAAGGAGGCGGTAAAGAAAGAAATCGTCAAGTGTCTAGATAGTGGTATAATTTACCCAATATCTGATAGCCAATGGGTAAGTCCTATTTATGTGGTCCCAAATAAGTCTGGCATCACAGTCATAACTAATGAGGATAATGAGTTGATCCAAACACGCACCCAAACTGGATAGCGCGTATGTATTGATTACAGAAAACTCAATGCCGCAACGAGGAAAGATCAATTCCCTCTACCTTTTATTGACCAGATGCTAGAACGATTAGCTGGACATGAATACTATTGTTTCTTGGACGGATACTCTGGCTATAACCAGGTCCCCATCGCCGAAAAGGATCAAGATAAAACAACATTTACTTGTCCTTTCGGTACTTTTTCTTATAGACACATGCCCTTTGGGTTATGCAACGCTCCCGCTACATTTCAGCGATGTATGATGGGGATATTCTCAGACATGGTTGAGAATTTTCTGGAGATATTTATGGACGATTTCTCCATATTTGGGGTTATGTCATCTCGACGCGGTTCTTACCCGCTGTAAGGATAAGAACTTAACTTTGAATTGGGAAAAATGTCATTTCGTGGTACAAGAAGGTATTGTCCTTGGACATATCATTTCACGAAAAGGTATTGAGGTTGACAGAGCTAAAATTGATGTCATCCGTAACCTTCCTCCTCCTAAATGCGTCAAAGATATACGATCTTTTCTTGGTTATGCAGGATTTTATAGGAGATTCATTAAGGGTTTTAGCAAAATTGTTAGACCCTCAACTCTTCTCTTGGCTAAGGATACTACATTTCACTTCGATTCGGATTGTGAGGTTGCTTTTGAATCGCTTAAAAGATCTCTCACTATAGCCCCCATTCTATCATCTCCGGATTGGAATCACCCATTTGAGCTTATGTGTGATGTATCAGATTTTGCTATTGGTGCAGTCTTAGGACAACACATTGATAAGATGCCACATGTAATTTACTATGCAAGTACGACCTTGAACGATGCACAAATTAATTACACAACTACCGAGAAAGAACTCTTGACAGTTGTATTTGCATTAGAAAAATTCAGGCCCTACTTGATTGGCTCGCCAATAGTGGTTTACACCGATCACTCCGTCCTACGACACCTTTTATCGAAAAAGGATGCTAAGCCCAGGCTAATACGTTGGATCCTGTTGTTACAAGAATTTGATCTTGTTATACGAGACAAGAGTGGATGTGAAAACGTTGTAACCGACTATCTTTCACGCATCAATTCTTCACCAACGTTGACCGTGCCAATAAACGACTCCTTCTCTGACGAACATCTCTTGACCGTATCCTGCGAATCTTGGTTCGTGGATATTGTGAATTATTTAGCAACATGACTTATTCCTAGCGATTGGTCGAAACAAGATAATTTTCGATTTCTATCCTAAGTAAAACACTTTTACTGGGATGAACCTTATTTGTTTAAGTATAGTTCCGATCAAATCATTCGCAGATGTGTCCCTAACGATGAATTCAAGAGTGTATTGTCTTTTTGTCATGATCAAGCATGTGGCGGTCATTTTGGTCCACATAAAACGACGGAGAAAGTTTTGCAATAAAAGCCAACATTATTTAAAGACGTATATGATCATTGCAAAACTTGTCCACGGTGTCAACACATGGGTTGGATTTCACGAAGAAATGAGATGCCGCTCCAACCTGTCTTGGTTGTGGAAATATTCGATGTTTGGGGTATTGATTTTATGGGCCTTTTTCCCAACTCTTTTGGGAATTTATATTTCTTGTTAGCGGTTGATTATGTCTCAAAATGGGTGGAAGCAATACCGTGTCGCACTAATGACAACAAGGTTGTTATTAAGTTCCTTAAAGAAAATATCTTTTCACGATTCGGGCACCTTCGCTCTATAATTAGCAACAACGGGACGCATTTCTGTAATCGGTCTTTCGAGGCTTTGATGCGAAAATATTCAATCAACCACAAACTTTCTACGCCCTATTATCCCCAAACGAGCGGACAAGCTGAGATTTTCAATAGGCAGATAAAACAAATTTTGGAGAAGACGGTTTCTAAAAACCGTAAAAATTGGTCAACCAAATTGACGGATGCTCTTTGGGAATTTCGTACCGCTTGTAAGACCGATCTTGATATGTCTCCATACCGCCTAGTGTTTGAAAAGGCTTGCCACCTTCCTGTCGAGATCGAACATAAAGTAATATGGACTATTAAAGAGCTTAACTTCGATTTTGATCAAGTCTGCAGCTTTTGGAAGCAGCAATTAAATGAGCTAAGCGAATTCCGCAATGAAGCTTACGATAATGCGGTTGTAATAAAGAACCAGACCAAAGTGTTCCACTATAAAAACCTTTATAGAAAAACCTTCACACCGGGACAACAAGTCCTTCTTTATGATTCCCGTCTCCATCTTCATCCGGGTAAGCTAAAATCCCGTTGGAAATGACCTTTTGTGGTGCGGTATATATACCCGCACGGGACAGTAGAGGATGAAAATTTTAAAAACGGTTCAATTTTTAAAGTAAATGGGCATAGATTGAAATCGTATTTTTCTGCCGACCCAGCGGAGGAGCTCCTGTTTTTACAGGAGCCGCTTTATCATAACTAAAACTCCTCCGCCTCACCTCCATGTCTCAGTAACATTATCTCATTTTAAGAATGGAGGTGAGTGAAAAAGGACTTAACTGAATATCTGTGCGTGCTAAAATACAAGTTTGGGGGTAGTTTTCATTTGACTATTATTTTACCCCTCTTAATTTCTCTTCCAAAGTCTACAGGCCTATGCATTCAAAGATGACATCGGTGAGGACACTGCTGAAAACAGGTTTGGGGGGAGATTTGTATTAACTAAATTATCTTCTGGCACTTGGCACTATACAATTTTTTTTATAATAAAAGAGTAGAAAGTGAAAAATTACATATGAAAGATAGAAAAAGTTTAAGAAAAGCAAGAAGGTTGGATGCTTTCTTAAACAAAACTACTAATAAGTAGTTATGAGCCATTATCTCAAGGGTTGGTCCCCGCTTCCCAAAATACGGAACACGAGGGGTAGACAAGGCCAGCCATGCTCCTACGGTCAAGGAAAAGTCCTGCCGTAGTCACACTTCGGCTTCTAGTTTTTCATGGTAAACAGTAAATGATGCACAGGTAATGAGAAATGCAGTAACTGAAAGAAACAATGTAAAGACTGACCTGAAGTGGAACAAACGAATGTAACTCGGAATGGTAAGTCAAGAAGTCTGTGTTGCACGTCTAGTTCTGGTCCAGGCTAAATCTTCTCCTCACACTGAGCATGCATACTCAGGTTGTCAGAGCGACACAATAGCAATATAATATATATAAAATCATGTGACAATTCTAACAGTGGTAATAGATATGTGAAACAGTAAATCAATGGCAGCATGAATATGAATGTGCAGTAATCAATGCAGCGGAACAGTAAAGCAGTAGAATGATATGTCACGTATGTCAACACAGTATATAAGGAATATAAATGCCAGTATCCCTATCAGTCTCTAAGTCTCACTGCACAGGTCACTAAGACTATCGTCAGTCCAGGTGTGAGAGTCAACCACTCGCGAGTGTTCTCCACCCAAGGGTAGAACCCAAGGGCAAGGGACCACGGGCCCAACATGTAACATGTATATCACGGTGTATATCACATACCCTGTAAATCTCCATATATCTCCCTAAATATATAAGCCGGCATGGGACTCCCGAGATTCTATTGAACTCACACATAAATTACCCCACACCCCGTGGTCTACATCAAACGCTAACCATAACCCTAAATACTAATCGATCCGTGGCAAGTCTGCGCGAGAACTGGAGGTAGGACCTCCATCAAGCACGTCCCGACTAATACCTAAGATAAATGGCAGTGTCTGGTGCCTTATCTGTGATACCCGTCCAAGCGCTTCCATAAGTGTCCCATACCACTTATAGTCACACGTACACGCATCCCACAGACGTCGACAATGCAATAGAATAATAGGGTCACTGATTGTGTACAAGTACGTATCACTTTCACTTAATCACGGATACACGAACACTGACGTACTTGCCACAATCATCACTAGAATCTAACACTAGGTAAATGCACGATATCACTAGGTTATCACTACAATGATATGGGTATGATATGTTGCGTGAACAGTATATAACCACGATTAAGGTGTCACAAAAACAGTATTTTTATCACTTACACGATTTATCATGAAACGTACATATATAATTTAGCGAAACGATAAACAGGTGGTAATTAGTATGTTCAGTTGTCCATCCATCAAATTTGGTTTCAAGCCAATCGGGTTCCAGGATCATTAATTATAACCACTCCATTTTAAGCGCTCGTGGTTGGAAATCCGGTTTCAGAATCAGAAGTCCGTTTCGCAACGCATTTTGATCCCAGTTGGGATCAGATTTTAGCAACGATACAGTTGGATAAATTCTAAAGTTTTCAGTAAGGTTTTCAACGCAATAGATGGATCTTCGATCGCATCGGTACATCAGGAGATATACACTATTCTATACCAATATGTCAGTTCTGATTCTGTTGGGACTGTTATGCGTCCCGATCTATTAAATTACAGATCAAATATCAAACGGTAACGAAACAGAATGAAACCAATTGTGTCGTCTAGCTAACAGATTTACCTATAATAAGCAGTGGAGTTCCGTAATCTACGAGTCATGGAAATCTGCGGTACCCATTACAGAACAGCAAGCAACAACTGGAGTCGCTCTGGACTGCAGTCCAGAGTCGCACTCCGATCCAATTATCATCACAATTTAAGTACAGGAAATACCAGGAAACCAGTATAGGGTTAAAGTACGTTGAGTCGGCTTCGATTTGAGCCCTCGAACGCACCATTCTAGTATGTACATGATTTATAGTGAATTTAATGGTTTTCAGGTACAACAAAGTTTCAGTTTTACTAGTAAACTTGGGGGTAGTTGTTTTAGTCATTAACGGTCATATTTTCCAGCGAAACTTGCACAAGGTATTCATCACAGCAAGGGCCAAAGTAATTGATCCAGTTCCGCCAATTTAGAAAAATATTTCCTTTGGGAACACGCGTCGAGCAGGTTATGGCACATAATTAGTTTAAACTGTAACTTATAATCTATATACTTAGCGATTGTAACTTAGGTAAAATAACATGTAAGCAAGTAAAGAACTTACCTGGAGGTGTCTAGGCGATGCACGGCAGCGAAGCGGTCTATTGTAATGGCCAGACACGATCACGACAAATCTTGGCCTCGGTTCGAGCTGCGCTTGACGGCAACGACGGCGACTGAAACTGCGGCGTTGGTTGGCCGGAGCAGGGGAGGTGACGGTGTTGTGCGTCCGATGGCGAGAGGTTGCAGAGGGCGGGGGATATTGAGCGGGAACGAGTCAGAGAGAGAAGCGTTTAAGAAAGAATGTAGGGGGGGAGAGAGTACTGAGAGAGAGAGAGAAGGAAAATGAGAACAGAGAGAGAGATCACAGTGGGAGAGTGAGAGAGACAGAGATTAAAGAGTGAGAGAGAGGACTGAGAGTGAGAAGAGAGAGGGAAGCAGGGGGAGAGAGAGAGCTGAGAGTTAGAGAGAGGAAAAACAGAGTGAGAGAGAGATGCAGGGAGAGAGAGGGCAGTGAGAGAGAGAGAGAGATGATGGCGATGGAGATGATGTTGATGAAGAGGGTGAAGGGTGTCGATGGAGTTGGTGGTCGACGATGGTGGTCGTCGGGAAGACGAGACGCCGGCGGTGAGGGTGCAAGGTGGTCGACGCTCGGGTGAAATGGTTGGTGTGCAGGGATGCTCGGCAGGGGCTGGTGGAGTCGTAGAGGAGCCGTGTTGGTGGGGGAGGAGTGAGCGAGGGTGGAGGATGGAGGGTAGTGACGGTGGTTGAAGAAGTTCGTGGTGGTGGTGATGGAGGGAGGTGGCCGGAGGTTTTCTCGTGATAGAGGGAGGAGGTGAGTTGGAGTCGAGGAGGAGGAGCTCGGGGTGCTTGTGATCGCGGATGGAGGTGATGAGGTGAAAGCGAGCGACGGTGAGGTGATGAAGGAAAGGGGAATCGGTTGTCGTCGTCATCGGGAAAATGGGTGTAGCAGAGTTTGAGGAGGAAAGTGAGAACGAGGGAGAGAGCGAGCGAGGAAAAGGGAGTAGTGGGTAGAGGAGAGAGGGTCGTGGGGGAAAACGCGCGCGTCGTGGGGAGTAATTGTGCACGCGCGAGCGGGGGCGAGGGCGAGGGAGACGGCGAAGGAAACGCGCGCGAGAAAATAGCCGTTGAGGGAGAAGCACAGGGGCGGACCGGGTCGGGTATGAGTCGCGGGCCAAGGGAGTGGGCCGGTGAGAAAAAGAAAAATCAAAAATGAATTTCCAAACTAGATGGGCTGAGCCAACGGGCCGGCAGGGAAGAATTTAAGAATAATTGAAAGAAGAATTTAAAAAGGGAGTGGGCTGGGCCGGCTCACCAAATGGTTTTGGTTTTAATTCATGGGCTGAGGGAAAAATTAAAGGAAATTGGATAAGAAATGGGGAGTGAACGGCTGGGCTGGCTGAATAAATAAAAGAATTATAATAATGGGCTGAGGAAGAGTTTAAGGAAATTAATTAAAATGGAATTGAAATTATGGGCTCGGGCCAGAGAAATTTACAATTTGATTTCTAGGCTGGGAAATTGTGCTTGGGCCGGAGGGAAGATTTAAATACTTGGGAGAAAATAGTTTTGGGTTTAAAAGAGTTTCTTTAAATAATTAAATGAGTAAAAATAACGGAATTCTAAAGTAACAAATTACGGACTTTGGTATAAAAGGGGCCGGGTGTTACATCATATCACCCTTACAAAAATTTCATCCTCGAAATTTAAAATAAACGATAGATAATACAAATATAGGCGAAAAATACTATATTGAAACTAACACATAAAGATTTACTTGAAATAGGCAGATGAAGAAATTTGCAGGTTTATATATGTAAGAACACATACAAAAAAAATATATAGGTTTAATAAGTATATGACCAGAACAGCTATAAAGGCAACCTAGGAGAGTAGCAATAACAACAATAATGAACATTGATAATCAATACATACTCGACAAAATCGAAACTCAATTATATGCACATGAAGGTATATCAAAAGTAGTACGTCAGAAATCAATAGTATAAGACACAAACATTAATAATAGTAACCATAGGCTCAACACTCGAAAGTAAAGTAACGACAATAAAATAGTGAAAATTAGTCGGTAGGTTAAAACATTTTAGAATAATGTATCGATCGAATAACTTAGAAACTCACATAGTGAAAATAAGAAGTATGGAACAAAATATGCGCGGTGTAAGATTGCGCTACTGAAAATAAAAATAATAGTGGTGTGCTTTGAAATACATAAAGCTAAGTAGACAATAATACGCACTCTTCGAAAAATACAAGATAATGAAACCAAATTCCGAATAATAAAGTCCTTAAATATATATATAGGGTAATAGGAAAACACATAAAATGTATAGGGCTAGTTAGGGTAAGGATTACAAGAAAATGTGGATCATTCAATGGTTGGAGTATGGCGGCTTTAGTCTGAAGATCAAGAAGATTGGGATCGAGTCAGCACAGAAAAATAAAGGTGAGCAATAGAGGACTACTAGGAGAAAATATGGGAAGGACGACGGTTGGTATATCCTATGGATCAAAGATTTGAAGGGTTAACGAACTCGGAAATTTCACAAGATAAGTTCTCCTCCCCGAAGGATCTCAAACGGGGCACAGACGAAAGATGGAGGGTGGCTCATTCCAAGGATCAGGGTGCGGTACTTTCTAATCGAAACCGGGGGTGAAAACTATACAATGAGTAGGGGTGGACAGTCAGGGAACTCAGCAGAAAAATAAATGGATATGGGCAATAAACAAGTATCAAGCGAACCAATAATCAAAAGGTTTACGAATTCAAAAGATTTATTTCGTTCAAGAAAATTTGAAACAAGGCATTCCCACAGGCGAAAAGTGGCCCTAAACTATACACATTCTATTTGGCCAGAAAGACAACATCAAAAGATATCCCGTCAGTCGCTGTTGTGGAGATTCAGTAGGTTGCGGTAGGCTCGCGCACTCAGGTAGGGGCGTCCATTTCCATATCGCCTCGCGGGCATCGTCATTGGGGGTTCTTCCACAGCAGGGTCTTGATCTTCTGGTTCTTCTTCCTCGGATGGAGCTTCTTCATCGAGGTCCGATTCCATGTGATTCTCTTCTTCTGGATTTTCTTCCACGGGATTTTCCTCAACTGGATTTTCTTCTATCGGGTCTTCATCGGGATCTTCCTTTATCGGGTTCTCTTCATAATCTCCTTCTTCTTCGTCGGAATCAGCTATCATGTCAAACTCTGAGGCGGCTACTCCTTCGTCCTCTGAATCGTCGTTTCCGAAATTGACATGGGGACCGTTGATCTCATCGTCAGAACTCATCGGCGTGCGGTCTAAGGAAACGCATGACTGTGCATCCTCATCTAGGTGCGGCGCAGCTCCAGGGTGGGCCATGGTCTGAAAAGAAAAGTCATGATTAGACAGTGGAATACACCAAGGAAAAAGCTCAAGGTACGAAGTATAGGAAAATATGCGGTTGCAGGAATTGAAAGATCAGAATTTAAAATACTGTGATAATGAATAGAATGAGATAAAGAGAAAGCAAGAGGATGATACATATATTACGATTCAAATTTTTATTGCATTCAATCAAAAGTTCAGCGGATACAGGATTTCAAACGGAAAGAAATATTCATAAAAAGATGACATCATTATTACTGAGAATAGAAAACATAAAATTCTTCTTTGATTACTATAACGTTGCATTCTTGTCGCGAGAGTTGAATCCTTCGTTAGATCCGTCTTATAGTCGAAATTCGAACTACGCGATAATCCTCACTTGGCAGAAGTGGGGAGTGTGGACGAGCTTCCTCCTTGTAGTTCTTTCCTTTCTGGGCAACCGTTGATGAGATGTTCGCTGGATCCATAAATCAGACATTTCCTTTGGGCGCGGCGACAATCCCTCTGAAGATGTCCCGGTCTCTTACAATACCCACAATATGGGGTCTTCTGGTGCTTCTGTCGCGGTGAAACAAATTGACGCTTCATCTTCTTCTCTTTTCCTCGTCTAACGGGGATCCCTTTATGATTTGAGACTCCCGCTGGCGCCTGATTCACCTGCCTTCTCAGTCCTTCAGCTAACAAGTCGTTCGTTCGCTCTTGGGCTTCCTTTAGACCTTGCAGTACACTAAGGATCTCAACAGTCTGATTCTGGGGAGTGGAGATAGATGAAGAGTCGTTGAAAGACATGATCCTGAAACAATGATTTTGAGGATGATATAAGGCACAAGCCATAAGATTCAAATATAATAAGGATTGGACAAAGATTCAAAAATACCAGATGCGATGAAATTTATTACAAGCGGAAAAATCAACTGTATGACTCCAAGTCGCTTAAACAAGTATGGTAGTGTAATCGTGATGTAGTTCACAATTACAACCATGAAACTTTGCCAAGTTACCTGAAACCCTAGCGAATGAATAGCAGAACACTCAATGTGAATAGGGATCAAGGATATCAAGTTTACAATCTGGACTGAAGGATGTCTTAGATTGTCAAGCTATACACGGAAAACTGCAATCCCAATCGAAGCAAAACCTGGCTCTGATACCAACTAAACTATATCACGCCCCACTTCCTAAAATAAGGAATACGAGGGGTAGATAAGGCCAGCCATGCTCCTACGGTCAAGGAAAAGTCCTGCCGTAGTCACACTTCGGCTTCTAGTTTTTCATGGTAAACAGTAAATGATGCACAGGTAATGAGAAATGCAGTAACTGAAAGAAACAATGTAAAGACTGACCTGAAGTGGAACAAACGAATGTAACTCGGAATGGTAAGTCAAGAAGTCTGTGTTGCACGTCTAGTTCTGGTCCAGGCTAAATCTTCTCCTCACACTGAGCATGCATACTCAGGTCGTCAGAGCGACACAATAGCAATAATATATATATATATATATATATATATATATAATCACGTGACAATTCTAACAGTGGTAATAGATATGTGAAACAGTAAATCAATGGCAGCATGAATATGAATGTGCAGTAATCAATGCAGCGGAACAGTAAAGCAGTAGAACGATATGTCACGTATGTCAACACAGTATATAAGGAATATAAATGTCAGTATCCCTATCAGTCTCTAAGTCTCACTGCACAGGTCACTAAGACTATCGTCAGTCCAGGTGTGAGAGTCAACCACTCGCGAGTGTCCTCCACCCAAGGGTAGAACCCAAGGGCAAGGGACCACGGGTCCAACATGTAACATGTATATCACGGTGTATATCACATACCCTGTAAATCTCCATATATCTCCCTAAATATATAAGCCGGCATGGGACTCCCGAGATTCTGTTGAACTCACACCTAAACTACCCCACACCCCGTGGTCTACATCAAACGCTAACCATAACCCTAAATACTAATCGATCCGTGACAAGTCTGCGCGAGAACTGGAGGCAGGACCTCCATCAAGCACGTCCCGACTAATACCTAAGATAAATGGCAGTGTCTGGTGCCTTATCTGTGATACTCGTGCAAGCGCTTCCATAAGTGTCCCATACTACTTATAGTCACACGTACACGCATCCCACAGACGTCGACAATGCAATAGAATAATAGGGTCACTGATTGTGTACAAGTACGTATCACTTTCACTTAATCACGGATACACGAACACTGACGTACTTGCCACAATCATCACTAGAATCTAACACTAGGTAAATGCACGATATCACTAGGTTATCACTACAATGATATGGGTATGATGTGATGCGTGAACAGTATATAAGCACGATTAAGGTGTCACAAAAACAGTATTTTATCACTTACACGATTTATCATGAAACGTACATATATAATTTAGCGAAACAATAAACAGGTGGTAATTAGTATGTTCAGTTGTCCATCCATCAAATTTGGTTTCAAGCCAATCGGGTTCCAGGATCATTAATTATAACCACTCCATTTTAAGCGCTCGCGGCTGGAAATCCGGTTTCAGAATCAGAAGTCCGTTTCGCAACGCATTTTGATCCCAGTTGGGATCGGATTTTAGCAATGATGGATAAATTCTAGGGTTTTCAGTAAGGTTTTCAACGCAACAGACGGATCTTCGATCGCGTCTGTACGTCAGGAGATATACACTATTCTATACCAATATGTCAGTTCTGATTCTGTTGGGACTGTTATGCATCCCGATCTATTAAATTACAGATCAAATATCAAACGGTAACGAAACAGAATGAAACCAATTGTGTCGTCTAGCTAATAGATTTACCTATAATAAGCAGTAGAGTTCCGCAATCTACGAGTCATGGAAATCTGCGGTACCCATTACAAAACAGCAAGCAACAACTGGAGTCGCTCTGGACTGCAGTCCAGAGTCGCACTCCGATCCAATTATCATCATAATTTAAGTATAGGAAATACCAGGAAACCAGTATAGGGTTAAAGTACATCGAGTCGGCTTCGATTTGAGCTCTTGAACGCACCATTCTAGTATGTATATGATTTATAGTGAATTTAACGGTTTTCAGGTACAATAAAGTTTCAGTTTTACTAGTAAACTTGGGGGTAGTTGTTTTAGTCATTAACGGTCATATTTTCTAGCGAAACTTGCACAAGGTATTCATCACAACAAGGGCCAAAGTAATTGATCTAGTTCCGCCAATTTAGAAAAATATTTCCTTTGGGAACACGCGTCGAGCAGGTTATGGCACATAATTAGTTTAAACTGTAACTTATAATCTGTATACTTAGCAATTGTAACTTAGGTAAAATAGCATGTAAGCAAGTAAAGAACTTGCCTGAGGTGTCTAGGCGATGCACGGCAGCGAAGCGGTCTATTGTAATGGCCAGACGCGATCACGACAAATCTTGGCCTCGGCTTGAGCTGCGCTTGACGGCAACGACGACGACTGAAACTGCGGCGTTGGTTGGCCGGAGCAGGGGAGGTGACGGTGCTGTGCGTCCGATGGCGAGAGGTTGCAGAGGGCGGGGGATATTGAGCGGGAACGAGTCAGAGAGAGAAGCGTTTGAGAAAGAATGTAGGGAGAGAGAGAGTACTGAGAGAGAGAGAGAGAAGGAAAATGAGAACAAAGAGAGAGATCACAGAGGGAGAGTGAGAGGGACAGAGATTAGAGAGTGAGAGAGAGGACTGAGAGAGAGAAGAGAGAGGGAAGCAGGGGGAGAGAGAGAGCTGAGAGTTAGAGAGAGGAAAAACAGAGTGAGAGAGAGATGCAGGGAGAGAGAGGGCAGTGTGAGAGAGAGAGAGAGAGAGAGAGAGAGAGAGACGATGGCAATGGAGATGATGTTGATGAGGAGGGTGAAGGGTGTCGATGGAGTTGGTGGTCGACGATGGTGGTCGTCGGGAAGACGAGGCGCCGGCGGTGAGGGTGCAAGGTGGTCGACGCTCGGGTGAAATGGTTGGTGTGCAGGGGTGCTCGACAGGGGCTGGTGGAGTCGTAGAGGAGCTGTGTTGGTGGGGGAGGAGTGAGCGAGGGTGGAGGATGGAGGGTAGTGACGGTGGTTGAAGAAGTTCGTGGTGGTGGTGATAGAGGGAGGTGGACGGAGGTTTTCTCGTGAGAGAGGGAGGAGGTGAGTTGGAGTCGAGGAGGAGGAGCTCGGGGTGCTTGTGATCGCGGGTGGAGGTGATGAGGTAAAAGCGAGCGACGGTGAGGTGATGAAGGAAAGGGGAATCGGTTGTCGTCGTCGTCGGGAAAATGGGTGTAGCAGAGTTTGAGGAGGAAAGTGAGAACGAGGGAGAGAGCGAGCGAGGAAAAGGGAGTAGTGGGTAGAGGAGAGAGGGTCGTGGGGGAAAACGCGCGCGTCGTGGGGAGTAATTGTGCACGCGCGAGCGGGGGCGAGGGCGTGGGAGACGGCGAAGGAAACGTGCGCGAGAAAATAGCCGTTGAGGGAGAAGCACAGGGGCGGACCGGGTCGGGTATGAGTCACGGGCCAAGGGAGTGGGCCGGTGAGAAAAAGAAAAATCAAAAATGAATTTCCAAACTAGATGGGCTGAGCCAACGGGCCGGCAGGGAAGAATTTAAGAATAATTGAAAGAAGAATTTAAAAAAGGAGTGGGCCGGGCCGGCTCACCAAATGGTTTTGGTTTTAATTCATGGGCTGATGGAAAAATTAAACGAAATTGGATAAGAAATGGGGAATGAACGGCTGGGCTGGCTGAATAAATACAAGAATTATAATAATGGGCCGAGGAAGAGTTTAAGGAAATTAATTAAAATGGAATTGAAATTATGGGCTCGGGTCAGAGAAATTTACAATTTGATTTCTAGGCTGGGAAATTGTGCTTGGGCCGGAGGGAAGATTTAAATACTTGGGAGAAAATAGTTTTGGGTTTAAAGGAGTTTCTTTAAATAATTAAATGAGTAAAAATAACGGAATTCTAAAGTAACAAATTACGGACTTTGGTATAAAAGGGGCCGGGTGTTACAATCTCAAGGGTTGGTAAGATGAAGTAAATTACTAATCTAAGAATAAAAATAAGTCTGAAAAAGAGTCGTTGTTCTTGAGGCCAAACATTTGAACATTAACACCCTACTATACGCACATACATACATCTTGAAACTTGCGATAGTAGAGAATACCTTGAAATGCTCTTGTCTAAAAGCCTCAGTATGAAGGAAAATAAAATAAAATTTAATTGGTGAAGAGAAAAATGAACACTGGTTTTGTAATTGCTTAAGGCAGCATAAAAAAATATAGCGATGGTGTTTTATCACCTAGTGCCTTAGACCAACTGGTTTGGGAGCCATTGCTAAACCTTAGGTGTTGCAAGACGAGAAATTATGCCTTAATATGCAAGCACATTTTGTAATCGATTGGTTACTATCTCAAGAAGTATTAACAGTCGCATGAAATATCCACCAACTAAAAGGTACTAAGGAAAATGGACAAGAGTATGATAGCTTGAATTGAATTCTCTAAGTATAGAGATATCTTTTACACACACGTAGGGGTATATGATCAATGTTTGGAGGAAAGATAGGAAGAAAAACTAAAGACGATATTTTATTGAAGGATGATGTGATTTCTATCATCTTTTCACGACCATTAAGATAGGGCTCATGACAACCGAAAAACTGGTGTATTTCTAACATCTTTTATACTTCTTATCTTTGTATGTAACTTTCACTATTTTTCTTTTATTATAGGATTTTGTGGGTGTAATCCGCTGAAAACCCTCAGGAGACAACACTCCTCCTACTAGGGACACCTAGAGGTTTAACGGCTTGTTGCACGTGCTCAGTGCAATCGTTTTGCCTACGAAAGTGTGCTACTTAGGTTTTTCTTTTTCTTTTTCTCCTTCTCTTGAATAACTAGTTTGCTCGGGACGATCAAAGTTAAGTTTGGGGGTATTTGTTCAGTCGAAAATATCGTGCATTTGATATGACATTGTCCTTACTATTTTTATATAATAAAAAGTGTTTATTATAAATATGACACATATGAGGGTTTATCTGTAAAAATACTATTTTCATTTGTTTATATATTATAATTAACATTATGAAGGAAAATATAAGCATATAATATCTGTATAATATTTAGTTCATTTAAATATGCATACCATATCAAATATCATTAACCAATTCTCTTAAACTATAATATCATATAAAATTGTTAGGATAATATCTCAATAAAAACAAATTCTACTAACATTATTTGTTGAGATATTGTGCAGAAATTACATCAGGACTAGAATCAAGGAAATCCGAATTATCGAGATCAAATCTGCCGAAATATTAAAGTAAATCGAAGAAATCAATTCTGGCAGAGACTTAGAAAAGATTTCCAAAATCCAGATTTTCAAAATATCACCACATGTCAACTAGATGAAGCTCCACAATTTTGAACCAAAGATCACACCAAGACGCGGCGCAACCGCGGCCAAAACACCAAAAATGCGGCAGATCCGCGGCCTAAAGGGGGAGTTGGGATTTGAGATTTTCAGGTTGGATTTTCTACAACTAACCCTAATTTTGGGGATCTAGGGATTTCAACTTCTATGACCATAAATAGAACCGAGAGCCTCACTTGAAAACTTATCAAACCGACAAGATCACGAAGTCCAAGGCGACTTAAGAATCCAGATTGATCATCAACTGCTCATCTACCTCCTTAAGAAGAGATCGAGAAGCAAACTAGGGTTTTGTAATCACTTTCTAAAGGAACAAAGTGTAATTGATCAAGTTGATTAATAAAGATAGTTGTTTTATTCTTATTGTATTTTCTTTATCTACATCATGATCTCTATCCGTTCTTTTATCTCCATCATACGCGAGTAATTCTCCACTTGTTAGGGTTCGTAGAATTAGAGTAGATTAATGGATGATTAGAATCCTTTAACTCCTTTTACGTCCTATAAAGTTTATAAACTTTACCAAAAGAATCGTTAACATCCTAATCGGGCGCGCTATCAATTCATTGATATTCACGACCACGATTAGAGATTAGATTAACAATTGTTTTGGTAAAGGCTAGACAAGAACGTAGATCCTTGTCAAGATAGGGGTTAAGAGTGGGAACCCTATTCTCTCCAGAAACCCTAATCTACATGCATCACCGTCGATCTAGTTTTAAATCTGTTAAAAGATAAAAGGAGTAATCTTTAATTAATCACCCATGACTACTAAATCTTAACAAACCCTACAAGCCCCCTTCTAATATAAAACCTACATCCGTAATTAATTTAGATCTATATCCTACATCCGTGATTGACGTAGATCTAGAATCTACAACCATTCTCCACTTTTTATTATTCTTCCTCCTTTCCTAATCAATACGCCTAAAGTAAGATTAAAAAGATTCAACGTTTCTCTGAGAACGACCCGTACTTATCTCAGTCTAGCTACACGCGACACCGTTATTGATTGCAGTTAACTCTACAAACACTTCTCTAAAAAAGACTCAATCAATCATTATGCCACACAACCCACATCTTGATGCCAGGAGCTCGATGCGACAACCATCTTGAACTGACCATGCTTTCTATGCTTTAACCTTCCACTCCTTTGTGTGGAACTCAAAGCAGCAGGATATTGATATAATAGAAATCTAGCTCATCATGACTAAATATTAAAATCTTTGCAACCACACCAAAACTCAAAATTATGATAACGGTTTAGCGATATATTTTTATATTCTAGCAGATAAAAGTTTAATAACCGGTTGACCATATTCAATTTTGTCTTGGTTATTTTCTGTTGGAGTTTTTTAGCGGAAATTTGAATTTCGAAAATTCATTTTTTGAACGGGAAATTTGAACTTCGAAATTTAAATTTCAATGGTTGGCTTAGAGCGGTTGTGAATTTTGAAAAGTTGCAACCACTGGATTTAAATAACCCTTAGCAATCTATAAATTGAACTTTCTTAAAAACAATAACAACTTCTTCTTCTCTATTATTCCATTACTGTTTCGAATAGAATTTTGAAGTTTCTTCGATTTTTGCTGATTGCAGGAAATTCAGACTCTGTTGTATCCTGAGTGATCATTGTCTGCAACCGTTTAACAAACTCAATTTGAGTGAGGACAAGTAAATGCTTGAAGAAAACCGATTACGTCACAGAGTCAATAAATTCATTTACTTGTACCTATTATTTTTCCAATTCCTACACTAAAGTTCTGACAATTTCAAGGATTTACTTCGTCTACAATGGAGTCGGAATCCAGCCTATTCTCGGTTAAAATTATGAACCAAGACCTTGTCAAACTTGATGGTTTGACGGGACAAACTACACCCGTTAGGCAGACAAGATGCGCTTCCTTCTGACAACGCTAAAGATATTTTATAGACTCGATGACGATCTTACACCAATTCCAGCACCTATGGATATTGACAGCAAAGCGGTTGTGAAGGCCAGAAAGAAACGAGAAGAGGATGAATGTCTCTACAAAGGTTATATTCTAAACACCATGTCAGATCGTCTCTTTGATAACTACACCAAGACGACTTCAACAAAAGAAATTTGGAAGGTTCTGGAGTTCAAATACAAAGTGGAAGAGTAAGGTACAAACAAGTATTTAATTTCAGAATATTTTGAGTATCGTATGGTCGACAAAAGGTCTATTTTAGACCAATGTCATGAACTTAAACTACTTGTCAATCAAATTAATGCTCAGGATATAAAATTACCTAAAACCATTCAAGTTGGAGCAACCATATCGAAACCGTCCCATACTTGGAAAGTTTACAAAAAAAATTGCTTCATAAGACAGAAAATTTCACTCTAGAGCAAATTCAAAGAAATTTGTGCATTGAAAAGGAAGCCCGTATAAGAGACAAGAAAGATGAGATCGAAAACGATCCTAGGGCTAACCATATAAAGGGTGTTGTTCAGAAAAAGACTAAGTCAAACTATTTCAAGCCTAACAAAGGAAAATTCAAAAACGGCCTCAAAAAGAATAAAGGTTGTTTTATATGCGGTAAGGAAGGACATTTTGCTCGTAAATGCAGGTATCACAAATCTGGTTTCAACAAAGGAGGAAATCAAGAGATCAAGCATGCAAACAATGTTGAGGAGCCCTACTGTGCCATGATTACTATTGTAAACAGTGATATGATCACTGAAGTGAATATGAAAGACTCGGATTCTAGGTGGTGGCTCGACTCCAGCGCAACAGTCTACATTCGCAAAGATAAGTCAATGTTCAAGAACTTTTACGACGCAACTGATGGCCAGGAAGTCTTAATGGGTATCCAGAACCGTGCACCTGTATAAGAAAAGGGTTCTGTTGATATTAACTTCACCTCTGGAAAGAAATTGATACTATTGAATGTTCTCTATGTTCCTGATATGAGAAAGAACTTAGTGTCTGCTGATTTGTTATATAAAAGATACTTTAAAGTTGTAATTGAATCCGACAAATTAATTTTGTCGAAGAATTGGACCTTTGTGGTAAAGGAATACTCTTATAATGGAATGTTTGTATTTAGCATTAATGAAAATAAAGTGGCTTCTGCTTATGTCTCGGAATGTTTTAATTTATGGTATCATAGATTAGGACATTTAAATTTTTGATATTTAAAGAATATGCATATATAAGTCGAAGTCGCGCACCGCGCGGATTCGCGGGGAGGCGGAATTTTCAAAAACGATTTATACAAAGCTCACAATATCGACTAAACTTCAGGATCTATTCGAAAACCTTAACTAACAATAAACTTTGGAGGTTTAACTACTATGATAGTTGGTAATACCTCCGTGACCAAGTCCTTCAGATCTTCTTTACCTCCTCTCTATGGCTCCTCGAAGAAAGGATCGAGCTTGCAACGTCAGCCTCCTCGCGTCAAAGATGATATACCCGAGAGTTTGTGCTTCAAGCTCCAACCTTTAAACCGAGATAACTAGGGTAAATGGTTCGCTAATCCAAGCAGCCTAAATGATGTAGAGAAGATATTAGATTGTTTTGTCTCACTAAACTCTATGGCTCACAACACATATGAAGGTTAAGGTTTTGTTTGAGGAAGAAGGAGATGAAATGAAGAGAGAGAAGAGAAAGAAGCAAAAGAGCTCAAGTGTTGACTTGGTGTAGAGAATGGCTCATAACAAATAATGAAGCATCCATTATTTTCAAATAGAAAATAATAGCCATACTTCAATAGTGCATCCAAATCAATAAACTAAAGCTTAAGCCATTCTTCACATCATGCCGCCAAAGTCTCCTCCATTTCCACCTCATTAATCTTTTTAAGAAAATGGATAATACCAATAATGATGTGTCCCCTTCTAGAAGCATGCCTTATAAAATTACAAGAATGCCCTCACCTTATATACACACCCGTATTCGTATTCCGAAAATTACGAATACACTAAGACAATAACAATCCAATAATACAATACTAGGATCCGGCTTAAACCAAAGCCCACTAGTATTGCCCGTCCGAACATCATCCATGTACAAGTACATATATGTGATCGTGACCCTGCCGTAAAAGCTTACGACCTTTACATCTTTTGCCCGAAGCAGAGAAACTCTCTATGTGGGACTCTAAAGACTCGACAGTACGCTGACAGTGGGTTTAACCACAAGCACGTCAGTGGTACTAGCTGCACGTAATGGCTACCCAGGTATCTGTCGATAAGAAGGTCGATGAGAAAACTCATCCGAACTCCTACTGAACCTGTCTGTGACAATCTCTGTACAGTCCAGTCTGTTCATCTGAGATACTCGCATATCGTGCCTAGGGGGATGGCAAACGTCAGACCCCTAATAGCGCATTAAGTCATGCCGAAGCAGAGCTCAATACACCTTGAGAAACTACTGGAGTACCTACCAGTAAATCTCGCTTGCCCTGGCCAAGGACTTTGTGTAATGGATTTTTGAATACAGTGCGATATCAACCCCCAATACCGGGAGAGATGAATCCTATCTAACCGCTGCTGCCTCCAAGTGCTTCGGGACTGCACCCAACTACTACCTGTTTGCACGACTCCTTTGAGCCGTGGTAGGGTAGTAATCTAAGTACAGTGGGAACACACTCGAGGCGAAGTGCGATGTCAAGTCAACGGACTAAGCTGTACTCATGTCACCTGGGAATTGCTACCTGATGATAGGTAAAATACCAACCAGCAGTTCCCGACGAGTCCTGTCCAGTGTAACTCATAACCTAATGACCACCTGCATACTATCTCCAGTATGACGTACTAATGGCTGTGGAACAGACCATCTCCCCTGCTGGGATGAGAAGCGTATACACCAGTCTACTTTGAAGTATCGATGCCCCGTCTCGATAATCCTACGACTAGGGACCTGTATAAGGATGTGCTTATATACTACCCAGCCCCCACCAGTGTGACTTCCATCACAACGCTGGTAGTCAAGTAAAGATCCTAAGGGCTCTACCAATATGTATAAGCGATATGCTAAAAGAAACACATGTATATATTGAGATAGAATCAAACCAAGTAGCATACTACCATTTTAAGCAAGACTGTTATCATAACTGTGAATATCCCAAACTTCCAATATGTAATATACAATCCAGTATGATACAATAATGGCATCTAGGGCATATCTCACTAACAATCTCCCACTTGCACTAAGACCGTGTATTGGCATATCGTAGACCTATCATCTCGATTAGCCTCTCGAACTGCGTCTGAGGGATGGCATTTGTGAGTGGATCAGCAGTGTTGTTCTCTGTATCTACTCTCCGCACCTCGATCTCCCTGATCAGGTGGTACCGCCTCAAGATGTATCTGGACTTCTGATGGGACCTTAGTTCCTTCGCTAAAGCTATGGCCCCGTTATTGTCACAATACAGAGGTATTGGATCAACAATGTACGGAACCACCTGAAGTTCTGTTACGAACTTCCTGATCCAGACTGCTTCTTTCACGGCATCACATGCAGCGATATACTCCGTTTCCATAGTCGAGTCAGCAACAGTGTCCTCCTTGGAGCTCTTTCAACAGACCGCCCCTCCATTGAGGGTAAAGACATAACCCGGTATGGACTTGGAGTCATCCTTGTCACTCTGGAAGCTGGAGTCAGCGGAGGTCTCGGCCTGGAGGTCTTCTCTGCCATACACCAAGAACATCTCTTTAGTCCTTCTTAGATACTTGAGAATGTTCTTTACTTCCGTCCAGTGCTTCTTTCCTGGGTTTGAATGATACATGCTTACAACGCTCAATGCGTAAGCTACATTTGATCTGGTACACAACATCACATATATTATAGAGCCTACCGCCGAAGCGTAGGGTATAATTGACATGCGATCCTTTTCTAAATCAATCTTGGGAGACATCTCTTTCGAGAGGGTGATTCCGTGACAAGCCGATAAATTAGCGCGCTTTGAATCTTCCATACTGAATCTTTTCAGTATGGTATCGATGTACCTTAACTGTGATAGTCCCAATATCCTTTTAGATCTATCACGATAGATCTGGATCCCCAGAATGTAAGAGGCATCACCCAGATCCTTCACGGAGAACTTTTGTGACAAGAATCCCTTGACTGATTGTAGCATATGAATGTCATTTTCTATCAAGAGAATGTCATCCACGTACAAGATGAGGAATACCACACTTCTCGCTACAATCTTACTATAGATGCATGGTTCATCTGGATTTTTGATGAAGTCAAATTCTTTGACCGTCTCATCAAAACAGATGTTCCAACTCCGCGATGCCTGCTTTAGTAAATGAACTTAAGCAACTTGTACACTCTTCCGCTGCTCCCACTCTCTATGAAACCCTCCGGATGATCCATATAGACACACTCTTCCAAATTTCCATTTAGAAAAGCGGCATTTACGTCCATCTGCCAAATCTCATAATCGTGGAAGGCAGCAATGGCAAGAAAGATCCGAATGGATTTGAGTATAGCCACTGGAGAAAAGGTTTCATCATAGTCCAAACCAGGTCTTTGACGAAAACCTTTTGCAACAAGTCTAACCTTATAGGTTTCAACTTATCCATCTACACCAATCTTCTTTCTGAATATCCATTTGCAGCCTACAGGTTTTACCCCTTCTGGAGCAATGTCCAAAGTCCAAACTTTGTTGGTGTTCATGGACTCCATTTCGGTCCGCATTGCATCCAGCCATTTTATCGAGTCTCTGTTCTGAATGGTTTGCTGGAAACTAGTTAGCTCATCATCGTCGATGATGCAATCCTTTTTATCCCCATCTATGAGAAAACCGTAGTATTTCTCGGACGGATGAGACTGCCTACTAGTCCTGCGGGGATGTCCGGTTCTTTTGAAACTTCTGATTTCACCATGCTTTCAGTATTAGTTTGTGGTTCTGGAATTTCTTCCAGTTCTATTGCACTCCCACTTATCTCTTTTTCTAAAAAATGAGTTTCCAAAAAGTGGGCATGCCGAGAAACAAAGACCTCTTATTCCTCTGCGTAATAGAAAAGATACCCCCTGGAGTTCTTCGGATATCCTACGAACTTACACGGTACTAAGCGTGCCTCGAGCTTGTCCGCATGCTGCTTTTTTACAAAAGCTGGACATCCCCATATCTTAATACACTGAAGATAGGGTTTCTTCCCATTCCACATCTGTTATGGTGTAGTAGGCACAGTCTTGGTAGGAACCTTGTTCAAAAGATGTGCAGCTGATTCTAGTGCATAGCCCCAGAAGGATCGCGGTAACTCAGCGTTACTCATCATGGAACCTACCATATCTAATATTATTCTGTTCCGCCTTTCCGATACACCGTTGTGTTGAGGTGTGTATGGAGGAGTAAGCTGAGAGAGAATTCCATTCTCTTTTAAGTAATACAGAAACTCGGCAATTAAGTATTCACCACCTCGATTAGATCTAAGTATCTTGATACTTTTGCCGGTTTGTTCTTCCACTTCATTCTTATATTCCCGAAATTTCTCAAAGGCCTCGGATTTATGTTTCATCAAGAATACATGTCCATACCTTGAGAAATCATCTGCAAAAGTAATGAAGTAGAAATAACCACTTCTTGCATGTGTAGACATTGGACCACACACGTCGCTGTATATAAGTCCCAAGAGCTCACCCGCTCATACCCCATGTCCAGTAAATGAAATCTTTGTCTTCTTTCCTTTGAGGCATGATTGACAAGTTGCATAGGACTGATATTCGAACGGATCCAAATATCCCTCTTTATGTAACTTTGTCAATCGTGTTTCATTGATGTGACCCAGTCTACAATACCATAAGAAAGTTTGATTTAATTCTGGAAACTTTCTTATAAGTGTGTTCTGGACGTTGAAAACCTGGGTTTGATTTAATACGTATATACTGTTATCTAGTGTACCTGACCCAATCAAAACTTGATTCAGGTGGATATTTACAACATCACTTACAAATGTAAAATCATAACCTTCTTTAGAAAGTAAAGATACAGAGATGATATTACATATCAAACTAGGTACATAAAAACAGTTACGAAAAATCAAAATCTGCCCACTTGTCAATCCTAGGTGATATTCCCCTACGGATACAGCATCCATGCTCATTCCGTTAGCAACTCTGAGAATCATATCACCTGTCTTGATAACTTTACGGTTTCTCAAAGCCTGTAATGAATTACAGATATGAGATCCTGATCCGGTATCTAGTACCTAGGAAGTAGAGTTAATTGACAGACAATTTTCAATACCTTGCTTTGAATCCTGGAATCTGGCTTTCCAAGCCCTGCAGTCCTTTTGACAGTGCGCTTTCCCGTGACAACAGAAATATCCTTCCTTCCCTACTGTTAGCCCCGAAACTCTTGCTTTGTCATTTCCCTCTACCTCAGCGCCCCTCAATATATTGAGGAGTCCTAGAAGTGTAACTTCCTTGCGTTGAATTTTGAAATTCAAGATAAACTGGGCGTAGGTTGAGGGGAGCGACTATAGAATCAAGTTAGTACATAACTCGTTCTCTAACGTGGTCTCATGGTTCGTAAGCTGTTCAATATAGCTAATTATCGTAAGGACGTGGTCCCCTACAGATGACCCGATAGCCAATCTCGTCTAAAGCAATATCTTCAAAGTCACATATCTTGCGATACAAGATTACTCTCTCTATAAAAATTTAGTATGGAGGAAGATGGAAGCTAAGTCCATCTTCTCGTGCTGCCTCTGATATTTACTATCCATTGAGGCTAACATGGGCACTTGACTCTCACACAATCCTTTTCCCATGTCTTACGGATATCAACATCCGCGACGGTGGAATTTGGACCTGGAACGGCGGGGTATTTGGTAGTAAGGAGGTAGTCCAGTTTGTCATAGGTAAGTGCTATCTGAACATTCCTTAGCCAATCATTATAGTTTGGCCCAGAAAATTTATTATCTAGTAACCTTAGTCCGGTCATAGTGGTCGCTGCAATTAGGAGAGAGAAAAGAAACACTTAACATGATACTCTTGCAAGTTTAGATTGTTTATTAATTTATCTAAACAGGATGGCTCCTACTGTTTCCTCGAATCCTTTCTCAAACCATAAAAGAAGAATTAGTCAGGATTAATCACACTTTACAATTCTTGCTTAACCTTTCGGCCAGGCTAGTGTTGGTACTTCGAAGGAGGTAATATAATGCTTTCGCGAAGCTCCTTAATTACATAACCTCTTTTCTCTGGAGGCGTAGCCCCGCTAACACCGTTCTAGACACCTACTTAGTTTATAGCATTGATTGTTTAGTGAAAAATCTCCCGAAGAGTAATCCTACTCATCAGTGGGATCGGGATCCAACTATCATTGTGTGATGACCTAGATGGAATCCACTATAGACACCACATTCCAGAATGCTCAAACTGCAAGTTTCCTTTATATTTAAAACTCTCAATATGGATTTTTGCCCCATGCTCTTATGATCTTGACGAAGGCCAACATATCATAAGCCACATGTCAAGTTCTACCAGTCATTATCCAGGTTAATTTGAACCCACCCGTACATACCCTTGATAAAAGCCAACATACTAGTACGACTGTCCCAAACCAACGCATTTATCTATGCTACATATGAATACCCAGCAGCTACCAATCACTATGTCTTGGCGAAAGTCAAAATACATAGCTTGAATACTACTGAATGCCCATATGAAATGACGGAGCGCTACGAATGATTTTGGCGAAACCGTGAATGTAATAAACTTGATATAGTCGAAGGAACCATGGTAGCTTTCTAAAAGGAGTGGTTTAGGCTCCACTCTTAAAATTTGCCTTTTGAAGAAAACCGAGTGATTTTGAAACTGTTCCAACGATTAAGCTTTGGTTTGTTTTTCCTTACATTAATTAATGTTAATGTGGTCCCATTATTTAATTCTATCATTGCAGAAAAGAAACGAAATACAACATACGCTTATGCCATCCGCATTCGCCACGGGTCCCCATCATGCACCGTTAGGTTACTTAACTAATGGCAGAGCGGGGGCTGGACTAGCGCGGGTGAAAAACATAAGCAACCCCTACTATATATATCCATTCGTTTCACGTAATAATAGACATTCCAGATCACAGATGAATATATTGGATTTACTAGGAATTCAGCGTTTCGTTTAAGCCCATAACGAAAGACGGATTCCACGGTCATGATGAATAGTCAAACCCCATCCTAAACCCCTACGGATGCGGCAAACTACCAGCCAAATTTCCGAAGTGAAGCAACCTCCCTCAATAAAATGAGTAGGCCACTCGGAACTTCAAAAACCCGGTAGTTTATGCACCCCATCTTGGGTCTATCCTAGGAGCAAAAACGGTAAAAGGAATAATACAACGGTGGCTACAATCTCAACCTGGATGTACCCCGCAAAATAATATTACATCACTTTTACAAATTACATGAATGAAAGAAAAGAAAAACTCTTCTCACATCCCCCGGCTATTCATCCACGACGATCCAATACTTCATATACATAAACCACAACCAGTAATGCGCAACCCCCAACCAGTCGACGTATAGCAATTAGCGGAAGTTTACGAACATATATAAACTGAAACAAGTAAACGGCGTTAAAACTGCGACTTCGAAACACTCCGTATTGCCACAAAAAAAGATAACAGTAGCAATTTTGGCAAAAACAAACAACACCTGAAACCCTAGATCCAAGTAACAAGAACACCAAACAAATTACGAGACTAAACTCAACAGTAAAATCGGCCAGGCCGGTTTTTATAAGGTTTTGGCCGGCCAAAAAGAAGTTGTTTTGTCTCGTTTTTTGGTAGTGTTCTAGTTACAACAAGAAGAGCACTCTGCAGTTGTTTAAAAAAAATTTAGAGGCTCTGAAAATTTTGACAGAAACTTGGATCTTTTGTTTCGTGTTTCGGAATTATTTCGATTTTGTAGTTTTACACTTCTTCTAAACTGTTAGTTAAGATTTAGTAGGCTCTGATACCACTGTAAGTCGATGTCGCGCATCCCGGGGGTTCGCGGGGAGGCAGAATTTTTAAAAACGATTTATACAAAACTCGCAATATCGACTAAACTTCAGGATCTATTCGAAAACCTTAACTAACAATAAACTTTGGAGGTTTAACTACTATGATAGTTGGTTATACCTCTGTGACTAAGTCCTTCGGGTCTTCTTTGCCTCCTATCCATGGCTCCTCGAAGAAAGGATCGAGCTTGCAACGTCGACCTCCTCGCGTCAAAGATGATCCACTTGAGAGTTTGTGTTTCAAGCTCCAACCTCTAAACCGAAGTAACTAGGGTAATTGGTTCGCTAATCCAAGTAGCCTAGATGATGTAGAGAAGCTATTAGATTGTTTTGTCTCACTAAACCCTATGGCTCACAACACATATGAAGGTTAGGGTTTTGCTTGAGGAAGAAGGAGATGAAATGAAGAGAGAGAAGAGAAAGAAGCAAATGAGCTCAAGTGTTGACTTAGTGTAGAGAATGGCTCATAACAAATAATGAAGTATCCATTATTTTCACATAGAAAAGAATAGCCATACTTCAATAGTGCATCCAAATCAATAAACTAATACTTAAGCCATTCCTCACACCATGCCACCAAAGTCTCCTCCATTTCCATCTCATTAATCTTTTTAAGAAAATGGATAATACCAATAATGAGGTGCCCCTTCTAGAAGCATGCCCTATAAAATTATAAGAATGCCCTCACCGTATATACATACTCATATTCGTATTACGAAAAATACGAATACACTGAGACGATAACAATCCAATAATACAATACTAAGATCCGGCTTAAATCAAAGCCCACTAGTATTGCCCGCCCGGACATCATCTATGTATAAGTACACGTATGTGATCGTGTCCCTGCCATAAAACCATACGGCCTCTACATCTTTTGCCCGAAGCAGGGTAACCCTCTGTGCGGGACTCTAAAGACTCGACAGTGCGCTGGAAGTGGGTTTAACCATAAGCACGTCAGCGGTACTAGCTGCACGTAACGGCTACCCAGGTATCTGTCGATAAGAAGGTCGATGAGCAAACTCATCCGAACTCCTACTGAACCTGTCCGTGACAATCTCCATACAGTCCGGTCCGTTCATCTGAGATACTCGCATATCGTACCTAGGGGGATGGTAAATATCAGACCCCTAATAGCGCAATAAGTCATTCCGGAGCAGAGCCCAATACACCCTGAGAAACTACTTGAGTACCTACCAGTAAATCTCGCTTGCCCTGGCCAGGGACTTTGTGTAATGGCTTTCCGAACACAGCGCAATATCAACCCCCAATACCGGGAGAGACAAATCCTATCTAACCGCTACTGCCTCCAAGTGCTTCGGGACTGCACCCAACTACTACTTGTTTGCACGACTCATTTGAGCCGTGGTAGGGTAGTAATCTAAGTACAGTGGGAACACACTCGAGACGAAGTACGATGTCAAGTCAACAGACTAAGATGTACTCATGTCACCTGAGAACTGCTACTTGACGATAGATATAATACCAACCAGCAGTTCCCGACGAGTCCTGTCCAGTATAACTCATAACCTAATGAGCACTTGCATACTATCTCCAGTACGACGTACTAATGGCTGTGGGACAGACCATCTCCTCTGCTTGGATGAGAAGTGTGTATACTAGTCTACTCTGGAGTATCGATGCTCCATCTCGATAATCCTACGATTAGAGACCTGTATAAGGATGTGCTTATAGACTACCCAGCCCCTACTAGTGTGACTGCCATCACAACGCTGGTAGTCAAGCAAAGATCCTAAGGTCTCTAGCAATATGTATAAGCGATATGCTAAAAGAAACACATGTACATATTGAGGTAGAATCAAACCATGTAGCATACTACCATTTTGAGCAAGACTTTTATCATAACTGTGAATATCTCAAGCTTTCAATATGTAATATACAATCCAGTATGATACAATAATGGCCTCTAGGGCATATCTTACTAACAGCATAAACTTGGTTTAATTTATTATGATTTTATTAGTGATCATAAATGTGAGATTTGTATATAGTCAAAAATATCTAAAAGACCTTTTCCAAGATTTGAAAGAAATTCGGGAATCTTAGACTTAATCCATTATGATATATGTGAACTTAAAGGAATGATTAGTAGAGGAGAGAGAAAGTATTTCATTTCTTTTATAAATGACCACTCTAAATATATGTATGTATATTTAATGAAAAGCAAACATGAAGCATTCTTTATATTTAAAATTTATAAAACGGTAGTTGAAAATCAACTTAGTAAGAAGATTAAAGTTCTTCGCAGTGATAGAGGGGGAGAATATTTTTCAAATAAATTTATAAATTTCTACGAGCAATATGGTAAGTGCATGAAATGACAACACCATATACTTCTCAACAAAATGGTTTAGTAGAAAGGAAAAATCGTTCTCTTGTGAAAATGATGAATTCTATGTTGTTAAATACAAAATTGTCTTTAAATTTATGGGGAGAAGTTTTATTGACGGCTTGCCATTTACATAATAGAATTCTGTCAAAGAAGTCAAAAATCAGCCTATACAAATTATAAAAGAAAAGAAAGTCAAATTTGGCTTATTTAAAAGCGTGGGGGTGTTTGGTATATTATAGAGTTTCTGAACCTAAACGGACTAAATTAGGTCCTAAATCATTCAAAAGTATATTTATAGGATATGTCGAACATAGTAAAGCTTATAGACTTCTTGATTTGAAATCTAATATAATAGTTGAATTTAGAGATGTTGAATTTTTAGAAATAAACTTCAAGTCAGATATTGTTCAGCATAAACCATCTATAGAAAAAATGACAATAAAAAAGACATCTATTGACCCTCCAATAGTGTAACGACTCTGAATTTACTGTGCTGAATTTTCTATTTTAATGTACAGAAATGAGTTTACAGCCTGAGTTTGAGTTATAAGTCAATTTTGTTAAATAACAGTAAGAAGCCGCTTGTAGCTTACCGGTAAAGCCTTGCACTGCTGTAACGTAGCACCTGTGTTCGATTCCCATCAGACATATTATTTTTTCTGATTTTTTTTTAACTTTTTAGAAGCCCAAAAAATTGCACATGCAATACATGAGGAAATGAAAAGTTCAAAAAAATCAAACATGTGGAAAATGGAGTAAACATGGATTTAATCATCTGGCACGAATCTTGAGGCCAGAAGCCTTTAATCGACCGGCGGAAAGGCCAATATGGCCGGCACTGACGGCTAGGATGAGCCTATTTGGCTCCGTGTTTTGCATACAAACCCCTTGAGCTACCCCTAACCCTTCTGCACTATTTGATTTCCCTGCAATAACCTTTCATTTCACAATTTATCACAATTTTAATGCTTTTTAGTCCATCATTTTAATTTCAAAACCCTAATTCTCCACTATAAATACCATTCTCTACCTTGGCTCAGCACCATTCTGAAAATTATAGCAAAATTCTCTCAAAAAGTTCCCAAGTACAAATGGAGTAAAGATGAGTTAGCAAGTAAGCAACTTCCGGCGAAGATCGAAGCTAATTCCGGCTCTCCCGCGACGCCATGACGACACTCCTCTATTCCTAACCCTTTCCTTGACCTTTCAAAACACTAAGTCCCTCTCAATCTCTTTTCCTCTTCATTGAAATTCCATTTCAAAACTTATATCGGTAAGTGGAGTTAATACCGATATCCTTTTTTCTAAGCCCTAGAAACTCTTTATCCTTATTCTTTGATCAACTAAGTTTTTACATAATACTTATAACCTTTAACCCTAATATTTAGAATCAAATTTTCATCAAAATTCTCATGTGAAATAACAATAGTAGCACTTTCTCATTAAAATACCTTGAACTTTATAAATAGCTCTTTTAGTATTTGTTAAAACAATATTTTAGGAGGGGTAAGGACCTGCCCCACACGCTCACTTGGTTTCATAGCATGATACTCATTGAATGTATTTTTGTTGCGAAGTATAATATTACAGTAAAATACCACATAACTTTAAAAATCAGATTTCTTTTAAAGTAGTATTGCATATCCTTTGCGATATGTATCTACAGCCCTCTTTAGGGGGACCCGCTAATGGATAGTATAGATTATCGCACATCCTTGGGTTAGTAGAACGAGATGCGGACCTTTTTATGGAGTATTCGATCTCAAAAGGATTTAAATATGGTTTTTAAGAAATACGATTTTTCTAAATAAAAATAAAATTATTTTTAAAATTAAAATTGTAAATCCATATTTTCAAAATATAATAAAACTATATTTTTCAAAAATTAAAAGATTAACAAATGACAATAAAATACAATCAAAATACCAAAAAGGCGAGTTTTACAGTAAAATACCATGAACTTTCCAAGCTAAGTATTTATTACTAAAATACCACAATACTTAAAATCCATGCTCATGAAAATTCTATGTAATATTAATCAGCCATGAGATTTTATTTTTAAATTATATTAAAATATTTTTCATAAAACCCCTTTGAGATATATAAAACAATATTTAAGCACTTTAGTAAATATAGGTTTCAGCGGGATCAATTCTCTTGAGTCCCAAGGAGCCGGAAAAAGTGAGTGCTTGCCTATTTAAGGTAGAAAACTTAACGAAGTTATCAATAGTAATTGTCTTGGAAAAGGCCATAAATCCTGCCGTCCATGTGCAGCAGTTACCGATGGCTCCCGAACCTAATTCAAGAGCTAAATCTGTTTACCAGTGTCTGACTCAGTCTGAGTCCAATTCAAACCTGAATCCAAAATCAAACCCGAATACTTGATCATGAACATGAAGACTTGAAATCAAACATCAATATCAAATATGTATACTTGACTTGACTTGACCGAACCATGGTTATAACTTGACTTGAATACTTGAATACTTGACTACATTCTGAATATGAATACTTGAACAATTTGTATCCATGGTTTCGGAAAGTCTGATAATTATAATCTATACAATACATTATACGGGGATAAAGGGGTAGATTGGTATGGAACGTATATCGTGTCACGAGAGGTCACTTACAAAACACCTACATGAATTCTTGTGCCGTTGTCCCGTGGGTTATGACGGGGCCTTGTACTACATGTTACCATAGTCCACGGTGTAAGATGGACTCCTCTCGTATACATGAATACCTTTTGTATCAAGCTACAAACAACCATGTTATAATAACCCTCATATACCTGTACAACTTACTTGTTCATTCGCATTACTTGTTATATTCTCTTTCTTCTTTTGGGACTTACCGAGCGCTAGTTCGCCAACGATATTCCTTTCTTTGAAATGTTCATCAGGAGGATAGGACTCTCAGGAGATCGAGCCTAATCAGGAGGACTTGGATCATCTTGCGGCACAGCCTGACTTCTAGTTCCTTATACTTACTTTCATTTTGTATGCCACTGTTTATGCACTGCTTTACTCATTGTATCTTTTCTTTTCAAACAATTGTATATAAAGTTGAATGTAAATAAAGCTGTTGTTTATTTTAATACTCTTGTTATTCTTGTTCATTTTATATATTACTTAATTACGCTTAACGTATTTATTTCTTAGTAAATACGTTGCGGCCTGCCACGTCATCGTTTCCATCTACTGGGAAGCGGGCCGTGACAAATAGAACCTAGAAAAATTCAAAGAATAAGAAAAGAGAAAACAGGAGATTCTAACTTTGTTGATCCTAATTTTATTTCCTTTTAATAGAAGGAATAGAAATATGGAGATTAATAAAATACATATTGTTCTCCATATAGAAGATGATCCTAAAAACTATAGCAAGGCAATGGTTTCAAGAGACTCCGCATTTTGGAAAGAAACTATAAATGTTGAAATGGATTCCATTATGTCCAATAACACTTGGGTGTTAAAGGGTTTACCTTAAAGATCTAAAGCTATAGGATGAAAGTGGGTATTTAAAAGAAAGTATACTTTTGATAGATCTTTGCAAACGTTTAAGGCTAGACTCGTGGTGAAAAGGTTCAAACAAAGATATGGTGTCGATTATTTCGACACTTATGCACCTGTAACACGCATAACATCTATCAGAATATTATTTGCTCTAGCCTCTATATATAATTTTTATATTCACCAAATGAATGTGAAAACTGCATTTTTAAATGACGAGTTAGAAGAAAAGGTATGCATGGAGCAACCCGAAGGGTTTGTACTTTCAGGAAATAAAAAAAAAGTTTGCAAATTAGTTAAATCTTTTTATGGTTTAAAACATATACCCAAACAGTGGTATGAGAAATTTGATTCGATATACTATCGAATGGTTTCCATCACAATAGCACCGATAAATATATATACATGAAATATACTAAAGTGTGCAGTATAGTTATATGCTTATACGTAGATAATTTATTAATTATCAGTAACAACATATCAGGATTAACTGAAACTAAAGAGTATCTAACTTCTATATTTAAAATGAAAGATTTAGGGGAAGTTGATACAATCTTAGGAATTAAGATTGTAAAACATAGCGGGGGTTATGTGTTATCTCAATCTCATTATATTGAGAAGATAATCTCTAAATTTAATTATCTTGCTTTCAAGATGTATAATACCCCTTTTGATTCTAGTGTTACACTAAAAGAGAACCCTGAAAGAGAAATAACACAACTTGAATATGCAAGTGCTATTGGGTGTTTAATGTATACAACACATTGCATAAGACCAGATATAACTTTTGTTGTTTCTAAACTTAGTAGATGCACTAATAATCCAGGAGTAGAACATTGGAAAGCTATTGGCAGAATATTTGGATATCTGAAGAGAACTTTGAAATATGAGTTATTTTACAATAAATTTCCAGCGATATTAGAAGGATACTCTGACGCAAGTTGGATAACTGGTTTAGGAAATAATTAATCTGCATCTGGATGAGTAGTCACCCTTGGAGGATGTGTCATTTCATGGACTTTAAAGAAACAAACATATTTATCTCATTCAACCATGGAATATGAATTTATTGCATTGGCATCAGCCGGCAAAGAGACTGAATGGATTAGAGATATATTATTGGATATTAAATTTTGGTCTAATCCTATGCTTCTAATACTCATATAGTGTGATAACGAAACAACATTATCAAGAGCCTATAGTATTTATAATGGAAAATGAAGACATGTAAGCTTAAGATATAAGTATGTGAGACAATTAATTAATGAAGGGGTTATCATAATTACATATGTAAAGTCAAGTAAAAACTTGACAGATCCTTTTATCAAGAGACTGGTCAGAGACTTGGGAAAGACAACGTCAATTGACATAGGAATGAAATCCATTAAATAAAAGTTAATAGTGATGGTAACCCAACTTTCAACTATAATTCTACTAGTATAAGGTTTGATAGGCAATAACAAGTTACTATATAATAATGTGTACTAGTTGTTTAAGTCCCGCGGTTATAAACTAGTGATGCCGCCAAAATTGAGGGATAATTTATAACTCTTAATGAAGTTCACTCGTGTATGAAATGTGTTTGGAGACAGAAACAAAAGAAGAACTTCACCTATGAAAACATAGAAGTGGTGCCGCTTTTCATGGAAGTTTAAAATTTACTTCTAAAATTGTTTTCTGAATAAGGATAACACAAGATCATTAATAGTGTTGAATGAGAATGAAATTCTTAAGGAAACATGATATAAATGAAATAATTCCTAGAGAGGGGTGAATAAGAATAAGCTACCGATATGCTCAAATTAAAAACTCTAAACACATGCTAATACACAATGACAATTGAATAGTTTAGCAAACGATATACCAATGAGATAAGAGACTAAGTAAGTCTACAATTGTGAATAATGAACATATAGTAAGATATTAAGATATATCAAGATGAGCAATAAGCAAGTAATGAGTATAAAGTGTTATTATGCAATTTCTAAGGTAATGAGAAAATAAGAGACAAGAAATTGCAAACTCAAACACGCAAGGTTTATAATGGTTTGGGAGATCCTCTAATCCACTCTCTTTAGGCGCATGAGCCCGTTCCACTAAACATGTCTTTCTCTTGGAGACAAATACGTTACTCGCAAGCAACACAGAAACCCGCTTCCGGTGGAGGCTAAACCAAATATGTCTCCTCAAAAGACCACACATTGTTCGCCACTACGAACAACACTTCCCTTACAAGCTCGTCGCTCTTTTCTCTACAAAGATATTCTACTATCTTATAATTGCAATCTTGCACTCAAGATCCTAAATATAAAGAAAGAAGAAATTACACTTGAAGCACAATACTCTTGATGAGTTTCACTCAAGCTCAAACTAATACTCTATCAAGTATGGATAATCAATTGAAGCTCTTGATTGTGTGTGAGAGTGATTTGGATAACAAAACTCTTTTGAACTCTCATAAGAAATGAGATTTTTCTCTCTTGATCACTTAGGAATAATAGTAGCTGAAATATTAAGTGATTTTATGTGTTTTCTTATGCTAATCTTATAACCATGAAGTACTTACATCGATTTCCTAGAGATTACGCTTATAGCTCGAACTCTTGATTTCTTCGATATCTTGAATTCTTTAAATTTGGATTTTGGCTCCTCAGCTTCTTGAAGCTTGAATATGATCTTTAAGAAGCTTTAGTCCATTATCTTCCAACCTCCAATAGATTTGCCGTTTTAGCTCAATTTCCTCCATCCTTCATTAGATATATCGTTTAAGCTCGTTTTCCTCCATCCTCCATTATAGAGCTTCGTTTTGAGATATCCGATAATGTGAAATGCAATATCAAAGACTAAACTCATCATAACAGTGTTATGAAATATAAGTAAGTTAATAAATACAAATATATTAACATTCATTGTTTTTGATATCACAATCATGAATAGTATATCAAATCAAGATATAATTCAAACTCAAAGCATGAGATATTGATATACTAAATATATATACATGATATAAGAGAATCAAGATATAAATCACATGTATATACAAATTCATATTGTGAATTACCAATATAATGAATGAGAGTAATATATCGATATCAAGAATATAACATAAGTATAACATGAGATATTGATATATTACTCGGTATACACAAGATATATGATAAGTAAGCTAAACATCAAATATATACGAGTTTAGTGTCGATAGGATAAAGTAAGATAAACAAGTGACACTAAACAAATCATTCATGTTTAAGATATCATCAAAACTAAATGAAAAGATCATAAAAAACCATAAGCTATCAATCTCCCTTTTTTGATGATGGAAAAATATGAATAGGAAACAGTATATCTATATCAAATAAAACCAAATATCCGATATCAATATACTAAAAATCCTATTATTCTCCCCCTTTTTGACATAATCAAAAAGGGTATTTAAGAAAATTAGAACGTTTGAACTCCCCCCCTAAACATATGCGTACACCTTAAGTGAATCAAACGTTTGAATCACTCCCCCTAAATGTATGCATAGGAGAACACTAGGAAATGGATACGAGCATAAGTAAAATGCAAATTTTGAAAATAAAGCTCAATTCGTATCCAAATACATGTATATAAAAGATGTGCAAAGTAAAGTAAGGATACATGCATAAATATCCACATGAACAAAATATAAACAAGTTCTAATGGCATGTTGAGATAAGTATGAGTTAATATCAATTTAAAATGAACAATTTTAAAAGCAAAGCTCAACTCATACACAAAACTGTGTTTTGAAAACGATATTCAACAAGAAACTCAAAAACATGCGCTAACTCATAAATAGTAAAAACAAGTTTTTAAATGTATGAGTTATAATACATGCCGTAAAACGAATCATAGGATATCAAGAAAATCGTATTCGTATTACGCATATACAAAGTGTATGCGTGTATTTAAAAACATAGACTTTTAAAATTGTGCATAACACAAGAATTAGGAACGTAAACACGAAATTTTATCTCAATTACGGAAAGTTTACATATCCCAATCGCTTGAATCTCCCAAGGACGAGAAGCAAGACCAAATGATCCATTCATGAGTCCTATCTCACAATCACTTGAATATCAAACCACTAGAGCTCAAAAGTAAAATGTAACGGAATACAAGTGATAGAATTTTAATGATCTAACTCGTGAATAAATCAAACCAATCATATGAAAAAGATAAACAAGTTATACTAGCATGTAAAGGCAAGCAATTCACATAACAAAGATACAAATTGAAATCAATATGATACCTATTTGAAATGATTGAAAAACCGTATGCGAGTGCAAGTATGAGTAACTTAAAGATGCGCAAGATAAGGAGTAAACTCATACAAAATGTGTGTGCAAGTGAGGATATACAATCTAAGTAAACACACACGAAAAATTTGAGTAGTGTAGATATACACTTGGTTCTCTTATCTAGAGAATCGACTGCCCGGTGAAGGGTCTCTAATACTCTCCGCTAGAACCGTGAATAGGATTCGTTGTAAATAACGAAATCCATAACTGGGTTCTCCTAAAAGGGTTGCGGAAGCCATAATTGTCAAGATGAGCAAGTAGTTAATACATAAACGACTCAAGTGAAGGGTGTGCAAAAAAATAGGCAAGTCTAAGCACTAATACCCTGAACAAGGCACTATCAAAGATATCAAATAAAAAGTAAGTGCCAAATTGTATCCATACGAAATAGATTTAAACAATTTAAAACTTCATGGATACAAACACTCACTTAAATGATAAATTTTTTTTAAGCAGGTGAGAGAGATAATGGCAAGAAAACTAAAGGATATGCAAATCTAAACTAGTTTTCAGACCAAGTTGTGCTCAAGATAAAGCAAATGAGCACAAGAAATCACATATGAGCAAATAAATGATACCAATTGTAAATAACAATTGAAATATCTTATGGATATTATCTCATACTTGAATCAAAAGCACTAAAAGATAAGCAAGGTAATCACAAGTGCATCACAAAGGGTATATCTAAATAACACATACTCAAATAGAATATTAACATTCAAGTGCAAAAGAATATATGATATTCTAAGTAAGTATAGCAAGAAATACGAAATCCCACTAATTGATGAGCCAAGCAAGTATTTCCATTAAGTAGCTCTTGCTCATCACGAACCCGAATCTCTTACTCCTTCAACTTGTCCATACCTACAAAATTAGGCATGGGAAGTGATTTTGGTATCCAAACTTTATTGGATCCAAATGGGTTAAGTTTGGGAACCCAAATCAAATTGGTATGTAAAGAAATGTTTTTCTTTAAGGAACAAGAAATTGCCAAATGTCCATGTGCACCACAAAAATTGCAAGTGTGTGTAGGTGCATGCATGGAACTCCTTGATGTGTCAATGCAAGATAAAGCAATGGTATGATGTGCATGCTTCTTAAAAGTTTGTTTCGTAATAAATCTATAAAGATATGCATGATTATGAGATTTAGTAAAATTCGAAGCACGTTTGACAAATCTAGACGAAGAAGGTTTTTGAAACTTTGAAAATTTAAAACCAACGCCTCTTCGATTTAAAACTTTCTTCTCCTTATTATTTGAAAAATTAACACTAGAAAACTTAGTAAGAGAAGAACTTAAAATCTTATTTTTTTTCTCCTTGAGAGAAGTATTTTCTAAAACAAGCAATTCTTGAGAGACACAAGAAGAATCCAAAGTATCAATTTCATTTTTAAAAGTTGAAATAAAATCATCGTTTTGTTTTCTCAAAATCACACATGATAAAACTAATTTCTCATTTTCTTACTTGAGAAAAGTAACTTCAAAAAACAAAGAATCTCGAGAAATACATGAAGAGTTCAAAACATCAATTTCCTTCTTAAAACTTGAAATCAACTCATCGTTTATTTTCCTCAAGACATTACAAGATGAAACCAAATTCTCGTTTTCATGTTTCAAAGCATCAATAGTAATATATTGAAAATCAAGTTTTGAAAGTAACTCATTTTTCTCAAAAACTAGTTTATTAATTAAAGATAATTGAGAATCATAAGAATAAGATAAAGCATTATATTTAGTAATCATCGCCTTGTTTAAAACCTCAAAAGAATCACAAGTCATTAATTCCTCTCTTTCAATATTAAAATCATAAAAGCATTTTTCGAGAAATTCATTTTTAGATGCAATGACATTAAAATTTTCATAGAGATCATGATAGACATCTAACAGTTGATCATGAGTAATTTTATGAATATCAATGGACAAAATACTTACATTCTCATAATCAATGCACCATTTTGCTTTCTCCATAGTGTTGGATGTCGTGTCTTGATTTTGATTTTGTTTAGATGCATCTAAAGTTGCTAATGGAGTTGTATTCTTGGCTTTCTTCCCTTTCATGCAACGGCTTGTTCTCTATAGATATTTTCCAATGAATACCATAATTCATGAGCCGTCTTGCGAAAGGTGCCATTGTTAAGAACATCAACATTTAAAGCACAATGTAGAATTTTAAGAGTTTTAATATTCAAAATAAATAAATCTTTTTCATGAATACTCCACATAGATTTAGCAATAGAAGGAATAGAATACTCATTATCAACTATTTTCAATATATCCCTACCCCGAGATTCAAGAAAACACTGTATCATAATTTTCCACAAATCGAATTTAGAACCATCAAAATATGGAGGATTATGTATACACTACTACAAATAAGGGTTGCCCCTACGGATATATGCGTAGGGGCGAAAAAATACCCCGTAGGTGCAAAGGCCGCAGGTGCAAGTTGAGACCCTGAACTTGCCCCTACGGGCAAATTCTTGCCCCTACGGATTTCTGTGTAGGTCCTTTTGCCCCTACGGATTAAGCCATAAGGTATAAGATTTTATATTATTTACGGTTTTTTTTAAAATATTACTTGTACCTACGGACATATCCGTAGGTCCATATACTACCCCCTATGGATATAGGCGTAGGTACGGTTCCGTAGGGGCAAAATATCAGGATTCCTGATATTTCCCCCTACGGATAACGCCGTAGGGGATAGGCAGTGGCCCCTACGGCTATGTCCGTAGGGGCATTCCCAACCCCCCTGGCACTGAGCTCTGGGGGGAAATATCAGTTACTGCTGATATTTTGCCCCTACGGATATATCCGTAGGGGTAACATGTGTGCCTACGGATTAATCCGTAGGTACATATTGTCTTTATTTTTTTTTTAAAAATGGGCTGCTTGATTTTTTCCCGCCCTGTGCACAATAATATATACATCAATCAAATCATATATTCCAGTATTTATAATCACATCTCACGCATATATATAATATACAAAAGAAACCCAAAAACTGAATATGATATAAATACAAACCAATATCAATATCGTTTCAAAATGTAGTACAATGTGTATGATATAAATAAATACATGTTTCAAAAAATAAGAACCAAAAATCTACCCTAGCTCGGTCCAGCTCCACCTCTGAATAACGATAGAATAACGCGCGCCTGCTCCTCGGTCAATAAACTCTGCAATTCGTCGCGAGCGGGAGTCTTAGCGGCATGTGGAGCTGGCGATGTGGTCTGCGCAACCTCCATCGAGGTAGTCGCTTACGGAGCCGCGGCTGCGGGAGTCTGAGTGGGCGGTGGAGCTACAGGAGCTGTCTGCGGAACCGCAGCCGATGTAGTGGCTTGCGGAGCCGCAGCCGAAGGAGATGCATGTGGAGGCTCGGCCGATCTACCCTGTCGTGTCTGGACATAACGTGTGTAAGAAGCGTGTAAGAACTGTGTATTATTCGAATTCGTATCATTATTAAGTTATTTCGAAACCCTGTTTGGATATGTAGTTTGGAAAAGCGTTGTTTCTTTTAATTACATATGTATGTATGATTAATCAAACTTAAGTCTAAAACCAAATAAGCTCAAGCTACGTACTAATTATGGATATGTTGATATGTATATAATATGAAATGATATTTTAGTATAAAGTAGTATACATACCAGCATCTCCTTCAACTCCTGAACGGTGGCCCTCAAGCTATCCAGTTCCTGATGGACATGCCGGTCACTAGAGACGGAGGAAGTAACCGCCGGGGTGGAGTCCAACCTCATATGGGCCCTGCTAGGGCCCAATCCCCGGCCTCTCTCCCAACCTCCGGGGTGCCCTCCGTGTGCGGCGTCCAGAACTGGGGTCAGCAGCTTCGGATCGTTCTGTCCGGTAAAATTGATCCCCGAGGTCTGGGCCTGCTCAACCACTCGCTCCTACACCCACATTAAGCAGTAAAGTATAAGTATAAAATTTAAACTTGAACCTTACAAAACTAAAATTTCAAATTTGGGTAGAAAAAATATTAACACTTACGCAGTACTCCTGGGTAGCGACGTCGGGATATCGAAGCTCGCTCGTGACGGGATCTGTCGAGGTGCCGTGGACGGTAAGATATGCGGACAGCACGCTCGGTGTACCACCTGACGCCACGGTCCGAGATGTCTGCAATATTAGAAAGTAACTCTTAATATTAGAAATATTAGAGAATAACTCTTAATATTGCAGAATATTAGAGAATAACTCTTAATTTACCGATAACTCCATGGCTCGAGTAATGTTTCTCGAGCCACCTGTGTAAGTGGGGCGACCCCTCTTCGCCGACTTCCTGTTCTCCGTATTCTGAGCGGCCTGTTTCTGCACAACGCATTAATATTTAGTTTTCTAATTAAGAAACACAAAGAAATAAATTATATCATAAATAATGAATTAAATTTAAAATACATACCTGTTTGCGTTGGGAGTCGAAATAAGCGCACAATAGAGGCCATGTCTCTACGTCGACTCTCGCAAAAGCCGGAGTAGATAGGAGGGCCGCTCTCTCTGCCTCGAGGGTCGCCATCCACAGGGAGTAGAAGTCGACCTTCAGCTCATTCCTGTTGTATCGGACCTTGGCCTGCATGTTCTTCATCAGGCCATTGTACAGAGCATGAAGGTCGAGCACCCTCCCCGGGTGATCAGGGTCGGCTACAGGCTGAAAATCGTAATCCAACTGAAAATACAAAAAAAACATTGTTATTAGATTGCAAGTGTTAATAATAAATATATTGGATAGATCAAATGAAAATATATATTAATACATACCCGAGCCTGATCAAAGAAGAGGGCGAATGAGCGCTGGTGCTGCTCGCCCCACTCAACGTGAAGTGGATAGTTCTTCACGATCCGGCTCTCGTCCCCCAAATACTGGCCTAACCTCTCGGCATGAGGACCGGTATAGCGATAGTCAAGGGTAAAAAATAGGGGGAATGCTGCCTTCCCCCTAGCTCTATCAGGCCTCAGCCTATGGGACTGATTCGGGCCTCGAGTCCCCCTCTGGGGATGGAGAGGCCCTGCGTCTGCACGAAATATCAAGACAATCAATAATAAGACAAAGTTGTATTAAGAACTCAAGGTTAAACAAAAATTCAAGTGTGATATATACCTCCGGTGACTAGCGCACGAGCCTGGGCCCGAGCAGCAGCACGAGCGGGACGATAGTTCTTCCGGTGAGGAACAACCGGGGTCCCGGACCTGGACGCATCCCCTCCAACTATAAAATAAACATCGATGCTAAATTTCCATGAAGTTCATATTTATTCTATAGAGCATATGTAAAATGAATAAATATTTTAAATTTATTCATACTAACCTGCAGACGATGCGGAGGGTATGGAAGCGGCAGGAGTGGCCCCTGTGGAAGGTGTGGCCGCACCACCTATAATTAGACAATTAAAAATAGATTATATAAGTAATTGCAAAAAGAATGTGTAGATCAATAATATAACGTTCTAAATCAATATGCATGCACTATAGGATATATAAACATACCCGCAGGTGCGGTAGTGTCACCACCTACAGCTAGACAATAATAAAAATTGCTAAGTAAGAGCAAAAGGAATGTGTGTATTTATGATATAGTATTCTAAATCAATATACATACACTATATGATATATAAACATACCTGGAGGAGCGGGGGTGGCCTCTGTCCCAGATGTGGACGCATCACCAACAACTAGACAATCAAACATTGACAATATAAGTAATTTTGACATAAACATGCATGAATATCTGTAATATTACATTCAAAATGGATATGCGTGCAGTATACCTGGAGGTGTGGCCAAATCAACACGGAAGGAGGCATCCGAAGGGGTCTCCGATCTGGGTGCAAGACCGGCCCTCTGAAGCTCCCTACGGAGCTCTCCGGGCGGCAGAACCGCTCTGCCTCTTCCTCTGCCTCTGCCGCGGCTGGAGCTCCTGCCGCCCCTCGCTGCTCCCGACATCGTCATCAAATCTAGATAAACGGTTCGTGGACGCATTAGACAATCATTAAAAGTATTGACTATATATGATCTAGAGCGTAAAATGTGAAGTAATAATATAACATTACTGATAACCTTTTTCGTTTCGTGGGCGCATCATACATATCTACTTGGATTTCATCGTCGATGTCATTTCTAACCCACGTAACTTCATGATCGGTCGAAGACAACCCGTCCTTCGAAACAGACGGTCGGAGCACTTTAAGCCTTCTCTCTTCTTCGTCCTCATCGCTGTCCTCGTATTCTGGGACATCGTAGACATCTCTAGGTTTCCATCGGCATACAACACTTCGGGCACATTATTTCCCAGAGGCATAGAATCTTTCAAAAACGAAAGAAGCATTGTGAATGTCTTGTTGCTCCATCCATTTAGGCACTTAATCTGGAAAAGTTGGACGAACCATGAGAGGGTGGAATACTTCGCATTCTCATAAATTGGTTTCCAAGCATCATTCATGAAATTTTCATATTTATCCGCACGCGGTCCTTGACCGGAAGGAATGTTATCTTCGGTACGAATAGATTCACCTAGGGCAGCCTCTACCATATCCTAAGCCTCTACCATATCCTCCATTTCTTCTGATGGAAATAAATTTCCGTCTCCTGCCGTATTACCGAATTCTTCTTCTCCTGCCGCATTATCGGTCCATGGGTAGTTTAAGGACATTGCGGTCCATGGGTAGTTTAAGGACATTGCGGTCCAGGTTAAGGACGTCGTAGTCCATGGGTTTAAGGACCCCACAGTCCGTTGTTAGTTTTAAGACATCTCGGTCAAGGTTAAGGACGTCGTAGTCCATGGGTTTAAGGACTCCATAGTCCGATATGTGCTCTGGATGCTTCACACGGGTTCACTGCCGCGCTTAGCGAGGACCAGGCTCCGCTCTGGGCGTTTTCCGTGGGGTCAAAGAGTGACGTTATCCACGTTCCACGTAACCAGGAATTTGTATTAGACATGAGTTTAAGGACCCCACAGTCCGTATCAATGTGTGGTTGTCGGGACCCGTCACCTCTCTGAAGACGCTGAAGGATTACAACGACAAATATCAGAGGAGTTCAGAGATGTACCCTTGAACCAATGAGCTGGTTGAAAGAGCAGATGTGCTCAGTTCAATATGATTTGAGGACTTATGGCCATCTTTGGGCTAAGTCCAATCAGGAGAGGCTTTGCCTCTATCCATTTAGGCCAATTAGGCCAAAGCCTAGTGTTAAACACTACAGAGCAGTCAGTGTTGAACACTGGGAATGAGGTTGACAAGTTGGTGTTTAACACTAAGAGATAATTGGTGTTAAACACCAGCAACAGGGCTTTTCAAATTAGTGTTAAACACTAAAACAGATCAGTGTTGAACACTGCAAATAAAGCTTTTTAATTAGTGTTGAACACTAAGGCCCAACAGTGTTTTAACACTAGGTTCGAAAGTTTTAATTTAGTGTTAAACACTAAGGCAAGAGGGGTCACGTGGCAGCACGTGAGAGCGCCCTCCCTTCATTTATTCTGCTGAGATTATCGCATCTTTCAGAGCATCACGTGCCATCACGTGATGGGCCTTCAAATGCCTATGTATTAGAGCTTCTGCCAAGGGTCACGTGGATCACGTGGGGTGCTGCCTCAAAGGGACTTTCTGTAGATCTCTCGGGGGGGGGTCACGTGATGACACGTGACCCTGCCTCTATGTATTTTGTTCAGAGGCTTTGTTAATCTTTTTTCAGGAATTAATTCCTCGAGCTGTAAATTTCAGAGGAATTAAATTCCTACTTCCTTTCGAAGACTTTGTTTTTCTGGAATAGAGTTTAACTCTGAATTTTCTGTAGGAATTAAATTCCTCATATATGTGAAGGGCTGAATAGGGTTAAATCCTAATAGAAGTTTTTAAGGAGTTTAAACTTCCATCCTCTGTTAGATTATGATTAAGGGAATTAAATTCCCGATGTTGCAACAGAACTGGGTTTTTTACTTAGGGTTAAACCCTGTTTCTTTTTTGTTCTGAAGGAATTAAATTCCCATGATATAGGGTCCAGCCCTACTTTTATTTTGGAGGAATTAAATTCCTATAGTTCTGTGAGAATTAAATTCTCGTGCTTGCATTCCTTCTCTATGTTTTGGATCTGCATGGCAGGATCTCAACCCATTGAGAATTAAATTCTCAACCTTAAGGGGAGATGTGCACTTTGCAGATCCTCTATCAAAGAGAGAAGAAATATGTTCTTCTGTTTTTACATTATCAGAGTTAAACTCTGTTGAGAATTAAATTCTCTTTCTTTCAAACGGCCTTCCCTTTCTTACCTAAGGTTTTCGCAGAAGATCCGAGTCTTTTCCAAGTATCAAAGCTCTTCTTCTTTTTATTTCTTCTCTGCGTATGTATGTTTTTTTGTATCTCTTGGCTCCTATTTATAGGAGAAGCAGCCGAATCAATCAGTTTTTGACGAATCTTCATTGAGATTTGATTTGCATTCATCATTCATTTTGGGCCTTTGGATTATTAGGTGAATTTTATTCACCATTGGATTTTAAATCCAAAGATTTTCCTTTGTTATTTTGGTTAGGTTTAAAGGGGAAATCTTTCCAAACCCGAGATATTCCCAAAGATAGATGATATTTCATCACCTCTGAATCTTTAATTTGATTGGTTCCAGATAGTTGTTTTCCTTTGGAAAGATTTGAATTTCTCTCAGAATTTAATTCTGTTGACAAAATGGGCTTTGAAAGCCGGTCACGTGTGACCACGTGACCCATGGTCACGTGTGAGCACGTGACCCCCTTTGGAGTGAGCCTTTTCCTTTCTTTTGCGCTCTATCTTCTGATCGTTGCTTAAGCGTCACGTGCCACCACGTGACTCCTGGTCACGTGGAAGCACGTGACCTCTTCTGAAGCCTTTTTCTTGACTTGATCAGAGAACCTGTGTGCCTTTGACGCTTGTATTTAAATGTCACGTGTCGCCACGTGACCCTGGTCACGTGGGAGCACGTGACTCTTTCTGAAGCCCATTTTCTTCAGCGTAGTCAGGAAACTGAACTTGACTTGATGATGCTTTTTAGGTGTCACGTGCCAACACGTGACCACTAGTCACGTGTAAGCACGTGACTCTCCTCTGAAGCTTTTCCCAGAAGCTTTCCTGATTTTAAATCAGGAAACAAATGCCCCCACAGCGTTGTTCTCACGTGTCTGCACGTGAGTGCAACGCTGTCACCTCTTGTGACCGTTGGATTCCTCTAGGGATTTGGGGAGATGAAACGTTCTTTCAGAAGCGCCTTCACTTTTTCATGTCCTTTCTTTCAAACCTTTCTTTTTAAGAATTTGATTCTCGTTCTCAGAGCTTGGTTCTCTGTTGTGCCTGTGCAGCGCCGCCTCATTTTCCAATCAAAGGCTAGTGCTCACGTATTGCGTATGCAGGGATCTGCTTGATGGGGACGTTTCATTTCCCTAACCTAATTCCAATGCGTCGTTGGATTTCATTTCCAACGCTCTCCCCTTCTTTCCGGGCTTTGAGAATAGTCCCGCCATGCACAACATTTTTCGTGCATAGCATTAAATGCTCCCCTTTATAACCTGAACCCTATGCCTTACTTCTTTTCTTCACAGAGAAACCCATTCATACCTTAAGGTGGTCATCTTTGAGAACCCGATCAATCGCCATGGCTTGCAATCGTCCCCATGCTCGTCGGCAACCATAGGAGGTGCCCCTTGAGGAGATAATTCCTCGCTTTGCTGCGCGGCTGGCGGATCCCCTTCTCACCGATGCTCAATGTGACACGGTGATGTACGAGCTACTGACCCGTCGGGGCTCTCCTCTTCCCATGGGCTCCATTTGGCTCCGGATGATCCTCCTGTCTGTGCTTGCCGATATACCCCCTCATCCGGCGGAGATGACTTCGGCGATCCTTAACGCGGCGGAGGACAAGCTTGAGTGTTTTCATGAGGCTTGTTTAATCACTCAAGCTCTGAAGGATCACTCAGTTCATTTACTGAGTCAGATAAGAGCTCGTCGGGCCGTCATGTCTGCTTTTGCTGATGAGCACGGCTCCAACCGGTGGGGAGCGACTCCTCGTGAAAACCGCCGTTTTGACATGCTGGAGAAGGCGGAGAGGGAGTTGGAGAATATTGTGTTTTGCTTTGCTAACCCTTGTATTTCTGATCCCTTGTTTGGTGATCTTTTCCCACCAATGTAGTATGTTTGAATCAATGTACTCCTTTAATCATTGGTGGTTTGCATGCTTTATGTTGAATTTTCATGCTTGTCAGACAGTCGTACGTGTGTCTTGCTTGCGTAAATGAGCTGTCTGTTTTTCTTTAATTACGAGCACCATCGTTACGTTGCATGTACATCAGTGCCTCGGGCAACATTTCCTTTTAAACACTTGTACAGTTGCAAATGCGTGCCTGATAGGATACAGATCAGAAACTTGCCATGTTATCTCCCGTATCGGGTGGTTTGTGCTGGCTTTAGATCGAGTATTGTTGTCGAAGGGAGGTTTATAAATGAAGACATATTCTTCCCTTCAATGGTGTGTCCCCTTTCTATTGAATGTGTTCTGCGGACAATTTATCTCGATCTCTTTGCAAGACAGTGATGGCTTAGGATACAGGGTTAGGATCTGCTTCCTAAGGCTTTTGCACTTTATGAGCCACGAGGGTCTCATAAAGAGTTTTTCTCCCTACAGGTCGAGAGGATCCCATAGGTGTAAGTTCTCCTTAAGATTCGTGAGGATTCTTAAGCGGTCTTCCCCTTGAGAGTCGTAAGGATCTCACAAGAGAGATTTTTTTTCTTCCTGACAGGTCGTGAGGGCCTGCAAGTGTCGGATGTGGTCACTCTTATCCGTGTTTCACGGGGTCAGAGGCTGCTCCGGGTATCGTAGTTTAAAGACGTCGCGGTCAAGGTTAAGGACCTCATAGTCCGTGGATTTAGGGACTCCACAGTCCGATGTTAGTTTTAAGACATCACGGTCAAGGTTAAGGACCTCATAGTCCGTGGATTTAGGGACTCCACAGTCCGATGTGTGGTTGCAGGGACCCGTCACCTCTTTGAAGACATTGAGGAATTACAACGCCAGGTATCAAAGGAGTGAAGAGATGTACCCTTAAACCAAGGCAGAATCCGTAGGGAATCGGGGTGGTTGATCGTTAGTTTTAAGACATCACGGTCGAGGTTAAGGACGTCATAGTCCGTGGATTTTAAGGACTCCACAGTCCGGTATTTTCTCTGGATGCTTCACACGGGTTTACTGCCGTGCTCTGCGAGGACCAGGCTCCGCTCTGGACGTTTTCCACGGGGTCAAAGAGTGACGTTATCCGCGTTCCACGTAACCAGGAAGTTTGCACTAGATGCTTCACACGGGTTCACTGCCGTGCTCGGCGAGGACTAGGCTCCGCTCTGGATGCTTCACACGGGTTCACTGCCGTGCTCTGTGAGGACCAGGATCCGCTCTGGACGTTTCCCACGGGGTCAAAGAGTGACGTTATCCGCTTTCCACGTAACCAGGAAGTTTGCACTAGATGCTTCACACGGGTTCACTGCCGCGTTAGGCGAGGACTAGGCTCCGCTCTGGATGCTTCGCACGGGTTCACTGCCATGCTCTGCGAGGACCAGGATCCGCTCTGGACGTTTTCCACGGGGTCAAAGAGTGACATTATCTGCGTTCCACGTAACCAGGAATTTTGCACTAGATGCTTCACACGGGTTCACTGTCGTGCTCGGCGAGGACTAGGCTCCACTCTGGATGCTTCGCACGGGTTCACTGCCATGCTCTGCGAGGACCAGGATCCGCTCTGGACGTTTTCCACGGGGTCAAAGAGTGACGTTATCCGCTTTCCACGTAACCAGGAAGTTTGCACTAGATGCTTCACACGGGTTCACTGCCGTGCTCGGCGAGGACTAGGCTCCGCTCTGGATGCTTCGCACGGGTTCACTGCCATGCTTTGCGAGGACCAGGATCCGCTCTGGACGTTTTCCACGGGGTCAAAGAGTGACATTATCCGCTTTCCACGTAACCAGGAAGTTTGCACTAGATGCTTCACACGGGTTCACTGCCGTGCTCGGTGAGGACTAGGTTCCGCTCTGGATGCTTCGCACGGGTTCACTGCCATGCTCTGCGAGGACCAGGATCCGCTCTGGACGTTTTCCACGGGGTCAAAGAGTGACGTTATCCGCTTTCCACGTAACCAGGAAGTTTGCACTAGATGCTTCACACGGGTTCACTGCCGTGCTCGGCGAGGACTAGGCTCCGCTCTGGATGCTACGCACGGGTTCACTGCCATGCTCTGCGAGGACCAGGATCCGCTCTGGACGTTTTCCACGGGGTCAAAGAGTGACGTTATCCGCTTTCCACGTAACCAGGAATTTTTGTTGATTGTATCCGCATTTCACGGAATGGAGGTTTGACTTTTGGTGATATGTATATCACCGAGCCATGGAACTGGGGGTTGCCGCTGTTCCGTTTCGCTTGATATTGTGTCTGTCGTTACGAGACGAATGTTGGGATGATCTCTAGGTCACTTGTGGCCCGTCGAGATTTAGCTTTTTTTTTTTTTTTTTTTGGTGAAACTTGGGGAAGGAGTATGATCCCTTCTAGTTTGCGCCCCTGGATTGTATACAGGGGTTGATGTAGCGTCACCTGTAGGGCATGTATTTTATTTTTATTTTATTTATTTTCCCGCGACGCTCTATCATTTCAGCTTTTTACATCGCGAAAATCGAGACTGCCCAATCATTTCGGCTATTTTTCGCGATGCCCAATCATTTCGGCTATTTTTCATGCATACATTTTTACTTGCTGCTTTTTATTGCAAGTTGCCCTATCATTTCGGCTATTTCGTAGGCATGTGTGGCCTGCCAGCTTTTTCGCTACAAGCTCAGATTTTGGACGTCGATTTCGGCATCAGCATCGCTGCAACTGGGACGTTGCCAGGAGCGAACCATCATTTGCCCCTGTCGATGTTGAACAAAGATGGCTTAGCAAACAGGGTTAAGGTCCTGCCGACTAAGGCTTTTGACTTCATGAGCCGTAAGGGTCTCACAAAGGTATTTCTCCCTATAAGTCGTGAGGATCTTGCAGGTGTATTTTCTCCTTAGGGATCGTGAGGATTCCTAAGTGTATGTTCCTCTGTAAGTCGTAAGGATCCTACAAGAGGGTTTTCTCCTTATGGGTCGAGGGGACCTACAAGGGTTGGACTTTGCTGGGGAAATGTTTATTCGCGCCCGTGGATTGTATACAAGGGTCAGTATGGAGCCTCTTGTAGGGCAATATCGGAAGTTGTGAAGGATTTGCTTAAGAACAGGTTCAGGTTTCTGTAACTTAAGACTTTCAAATCTCATGAGCCGTGAGGGTCCCACAAGAGAATTCTCCTTACGAGTCGTGAGGATCTCGTAAGTGTATTTTCTCCTTAGGAATCGTGAGGATCCCTAAGTGTCCTTTAACGAGGTTGCGCCTTTTCGGGTTTTCACAAACACTCGCCGGTAGTCCTGCTGTTTTTACTCACGGAGACCTTTCGGGTTTTCATCCGTGCCCGTTTTGCTTATAGACATACCGTTTTTTTTTTATTTTATTCATATCATTTTTACTCTCTTTTTTTTTACAAGGTCGCGCCCTTTCGGGTTTTCACGAACACTTGCCGGCAGCCCTGCTGTTTTTACTCACGGAGCCCTTTCGGGTTTTCATCCGTGCCCGTTTTGCTTATAGACATACCGTTTTTTTTATCATTTTTTTTCTTTTTTATTTATCCATCTCGTCAACCTAAGGACGTTGCGGTAGTAGTTTAGGGACGTTTCGGTCCGTTGTTAGTTTATGGACGTTTCGGTCCGTCGATAGTTTAGGGATGTTTCGGTCCGTCATTAGTTTAAGGACGTTTCGGTCCATCGATAGTTTAAGGACGTTTCGGTCCGTCGTTAGTTTAAGGACGTTTCGGTCCGCCGTTAGTTTAAGGACGTTTCGGTCCGTAGATAGTTTAAGGACGTTTTGGTCCGTCGACAGGGGGAGGCCGGCTGCTGCTTGTAAAGTCTGAGCCTAGGAAGATAGCGAGCGGACATAGTCGTCGTCATCTATCATTGACCTGGGCTGTGGCTCATTAAGCATAGTATTTCTTTAAGAAGCGGCCGTTTATTGGCCTGAAAGGCCTTTCACCGTGCATGTCCACGAGTAGATAGGCTCCACCCTGGTAGACCTTGTCTATGATGTACGGGACTTCATAGTTTGGCTCAAATTTTCCCCGCTTGGCACGATTGGGGATCATAGGTCTTCTGATCACTAGTACGAGTTCGCCTTGGCAGAATGTCCTCGGCCTGGTCAATCTTTCGTACGAGCGCGTCATCTTTGCTTTGTAGGCTTCTAGATGTTGTTGCGCTATGAGCCGGGTTTCATCGAGGGCATCAAGCTCCTCAAGCCGGAGGTGAGCATTCTCTTCGTTCGTCAGCTCGTGATGGACTGCTACTCGTAGGGAGGGTAACTCTATCTCGAGGGGGAGCACTGCTTCTGTCCCAAATACCAACGCGTATGGCGTTGTGTTTGTGGCCGTCTTGAATGTAGTTCGATAAGCCCAAAGGGCTTCTTGCAGCCTTTCGTGCCAGTCTCTCTTATTCCTGGAAACGGTCTTTTTTATGATCTTCGTCAAGGTCTTATTGAAAGCCTCGGCCAGGCCGTTAGCTCGTGGATTGTAAACTGAAGAATATCTCCAGTCTATATTGTGCTGCTGTGCGAAGCGACTAATCTTATGGCTTCGGTAGGCCGGCCCATTATCGGAGATAATCCGACGTGGGGTCCCAAACCGATAGATGACGTGCGTCTTGAAGAAATGGAGGATATTCTCCGTCTTCACTTCCCTCAGTGGTACTGCTTCTGCCCATTTGGAGAAGTAATCAGTTGTCGCCAGAATAAAACGGTGTCCCCGGGATGATGCTGGCTCAATGGGGCCGACTATGTCAGTCCCCTACATTTCGAATGGCCAACTAGCCAGCGTCGGGTGCAGTGGATTCGGATGTTGGTGGATGAAGTCTCCATGGATCTGGCATGAGTGGCATTGCTTTGCATACTCGAGGCAGTCCTGGATCATCGTGGGCCAGTAATAACCCATCCGTTTAACTTTTAACTTCATCTTTGGGCCCGCTTGATGAGAACCGCAAAGTCCGTCGTGAACTTCCTGAATGACTCTTTCTGCTTCGTCAGGTCCCAAGCATCTCAGCCATAGAGAATCAAACGATCTCTTGTACAGGGTATCGTTGACGAAAGCGAAGGATAGAGCTCGTTTCATGAGCTGATGTCTTGAGGACGCTTCTTCGGGCATTTGGTGGGATTTGAAGTAGTCTATGAAGACTTCCCTCCAGTCTTTGGCCTTCTCATGGTCTCTTATTTGTAAGGTCATCTGCTCAGTCGCTCCCTCTTTATATAATTCCGGAGGTATTTCTGCCGGGGCGAGCACTCGACGGCTTTGTACCACGATTCTGACGTCATCGAGGTTCTCGTCAGCCAGTTCTTTAGCAAGTTTAGCCAACGCGTCTGCTTTGCTGTTTTCCACGCGCGGTATGTTCTCCAAAGTATAGGAGGGAATTTGGGTCAATAGTTGTTGCACCTTTTCGCTGTACTTCACCAACTCCGGCTTGCATGTTTGGTAGTCACCATTTATTTGACTAACGACCAGCTGAGAATCCCCGTATATTAGGAGGTCTTCAATTCCCATGTCGATGGCAATTTCGAGGCCTGCTATCAAAGCTTCGTATTCAGCTTCATTGTTTGCCCTCGGCTCTGTTAAAGAGAAGGCGAATCGCATTATCCCTCCTTGTGGAGTTGCAAAGATGAGGCCTATCCCCGACTTGATCATTGGGATACCTTGTTTCTGTTTCTTTACGGAGGACGCTCCATCGAAATAGAGTTCCCATCGGGTGCTACCGCCGCCAATCGCATCAAATGCATGCTTGTCCGGCAAATCACAGTTCAGAGGAGAATCGGCCGGTATCGGGTGCTCGGCGAGGAAGTCGGCAATGGCCTAGCCTTTCACTGCCTTGAGAGGTTGATACGTTATCGAGAACTCCATCAAGAGCAGGGCCCACTTAGCGAGTCGTCCCGTCAATATAGCCTTTGACATCAAGTATTTAAGGGGATCCACCTTTGAAATGAGACGGACTTCGTGCGCCAACGCGTAGTGCCTGAGCTTTGTTATCGCGAAGATTAATGCCAAGCAATGTTTTTCAATGGGAGAGTAATTGCTTTCTGCCCCCAGCAGCACTTGACTTAAGTAGTAAAGTGCTCTTTCTTTCCCCTGATCGTTCTCTTGTGCCCATAATGCGCCCAAAGAACCTTCAAGGGCGGCCGTGTAAAGAATGAGAGGCTTTCCCTTCACTGGAGCAGCCAACACCGGAGGGTTTTGCAAGTATTGCTTGATCTCATCCAGTGCGCCTTGGCATTTGTGATCCCAAACGAATGGGGTTCCCTTTTTCATCAGGTGGCTGTAAGGACGGCATTTGCCCGAAAGATTAGCGATAAACCGCCGGATGTATGCGAGCTTCCCTTGGAGAGACCGCAACTGCTTGAGGGTTCTTGGCGGAGGCATTTCCATGATCGCCTTAATCTTTGACGGATCTATTTCAATACCTCGGTGTCGAACGATGAATCCTAGGAATTTGCCCGAGGAGACTCCAAACGCGCATTTGAGGGGATTCATTTTTAAATTATATTGCCGAAGGCGTTGAAATACGGTTTCCAGATGCTTCAAATGCTCTTCGTATGACATGCTCTTCACTACAAGGTCATCGATATAGCACTCGACGACGTCGTGTATGAGATCGTCGAAGATCTTTGTCATGGCCCTTTGATAGGTGGCGCCAGCGTTCTTTAGACCAAAGGGCATAACCCTGTAGCAGAATATACCCAAAGGGGTCCGGAAAGCGGTGTGCTTCTGGTCTTCGGGATGCATCTTTATCTGATTGTATCCCGATGAACCGTCCATAAAGGAGAAAACCTCGTGAGTTGACGTATTATCTATCATTAGCTCGGTTACCGGTACTGGGAAATCATCCTTTGGGCAGGCTTTATTGAGATCCCTGAAATCCACGGATATGCGTACCGTCCCATTCTTTTTCATTACCGGGACGATATTGGCAATCCAGTCGGGATATTGGACTTCCTGGATGAATCCGGAATCGATCAACTTCTTGACTTCGGCGTTGATGCTTATCTCAAGCTCGAGTCGCATCCTCCTTGGCGCCTGCTTGACTGGCTTGATATCTGGGGATATTGCTAATCTATGCACAGCAATCTCTGAATCCAATCCTGGCATCTCGGAGTAGTTCCACGCGAAGCAATCTTTATGCCGCAGAAGCACGTTCTTTAACGCAGCCACCTTTTCTTCGGATAACAGCTCGCTGACAAATGTCGGTCGCGGGTCGTCTGCCGATCCCAACTCAATCTTCTTGAGGTTATCTGCAGTAGTATGTATACCGTCCTCCAGTTCTTTCGGAGCTGGCGGAAATTCTGAGATTATCTCATCATCGCTGTTCTCGAAGCACCGAGGAAGGTTACCTTCATTCTCGGGCTCTTCTTTTAATATCGTAATCGTATAACAGGTGCGAACCCGCTCCCTGGACTGAGGTGGACCCGGTTCTGCTCTTGCGGCCTTGGGCTCATGCTTTCGCGGCGGCGTTACCTTCCAACCGTCGGATAAAGCGAATCTACCCCGTCGGTACTGGTCCTCGACCCAGTTCTTGAAGGTGAAGCAGTCTTCGGTAGGATGTCCTATGGCTTGGTGATAAGAGCAATAACTCGGATGAGAGACCTTGCTAGCTTGCTCAGGACGCCTAGACTCTGAAAGCGTGATCATTTGATGTTTTATAGCGAGGTTGAGTAACCTCTCCGTCTTGTCTCGGGGGAAGGAATACGCTCGACTCATCTTCTTCATGAGGGACAAACCTGAGCCGCTTCTTGATTTATTTCCGTCTCTGCGTCGGGCCTTTCGTATGACGGGTTGACAAGGATGAACATCTTTATCTTTTGCAGCCTGTTGAAATAGACGATGCGTCCTGGCCTTCTCGTAAATAGCCATTTCGCGGTTGTGGTCTTCCTGAGCTCTCTGACCCACTTTCCTGATAGGCTTGCCCATTAGTTCTTCAAACGACGGACTTGGCGCTTCGGTCGCGGGGTCTAGTTTTGATGAGGGGTTGGCATCTCCTGACAGGGCGTCCTCCTCTTCATCAAAGGTATATATAGCGTAGCTACTGTGGGCCCGTCCCCGTTTTCCGGTTCTCGCGTATCCAAGCCCGAGTGTTTCCATTTTCCCGTTGGGCAATTTGCGTTGAGTTCCGGGGACATCCCAAATCCTGTTGTAGAACCGAGCCTGTCGAACAGTTTGTTTTAAGGGCACTCCTTGGCGTTTCAATAGCTTCTTTAATCCATTTGTATAGTATCTAGGCAGACGGATGGGTTGGAGCCTATCAAGTGTAGCATCCACGCCATGCCAGATCTCTCTCTCTATTTTCGACTCTGAGGATCGGTAGAATAGGATCACCTTCTCACCCCTTTGCCTGGGAGGGACGTAAAATGTTTGCACGTCCTGCACACCGTGAGCTTGAAGCGTGTCGAGATCCTTGTAGTGTTCTCGTGGTACCATGGTGATTTGCAAACTATGGTCATCGCCAAGGGGTGCTTGTATTGACAGCCGGTTGGAGAACACAGCATTAACTTCGTCCTCCGAATCACTCCCGAAGACCAGTATGGGGGTGGGCGTCCCCAGGTTGTTGCGTTGGGATGGCCCTGTATACACTATCTCTTCCTCTTCTTCGGTATCGCTCCCGAAAATAGGGATGGTGGCGGCGGTTTTGTTCTCCGGGTCGCGACACCTTTCTGTATCCTGGAAATCTGGCAAAAAGTATTTCGCATCTTCATATTTGCGGACTTCGTTCACAGAAAACGGGTTTAACTCTCCTGTTACGGTATACTCGAAGCCATCCTTAAAGTACTTCATACACTGATGTTGTGTAGAGGGGACGATGTTGTATTCATGTAGCCAAGGACGACCGAGCAAGGCGTTGTAGCAGGTCTTGGCGTCAATGACATGAAATTTGATGTCTGTGACGAGAAGTCCGAAGCGTAACGTCAGTATTACAGATCCGAGAGTCCGTGACGATTGTGAATCGAAACCGGAGATAGTAATTTTATCACGAGCGAGATGTTGCACACTCATGCAGATTTCCTTCAACACCCGGACATTAAGGAGATTGACGGAGGATCCATTATCCACCAGGATTTTGCCTATCTTGATGTCATGGCAGTATCCGGAGACATATAGGGGACGGTTGTGGTCGCACGTCCCGAGAGGGAGGTCTTCATCACCGAAAGTGATGTCGGCCGTATGCACTTCCTCCAGTTCATCCTTCATCCTTTCAGTGGCGAGAAAGGCTTGGAATTGTTCAGGTTCTTGCAACGCTTTAATGAGTGAGTCTCGCGCTTCTTTTGATAACAGGAGGGCATCAAGAATGCTAAGCTGAGTGCGCGAGGATGTTATAGTCCACCTTACCCTTTTTGGGAGGGTCTTTGGTAGTTAGCTCTTTCATGACTTGGTCATCTAAAGTGATATCTTCGGTGACCTTGTCCTTTCCCTTATCTTTTCTGCTCACGGGCCCGAGATTCTTTTCTGGGAGTGTGCGATTGCGCAGCTGAATGTTCTCGCAGGCTTCCGATTCCTCCTCTTTTCCTAAAACGGATTCTTTGAAGAGAGGGCTCAGGGTCATTTCTTCATCAGAGTCGCTCCCGAAGGTGAGAACTTGTGGCCCCCCGACGTTAACCATGTCACAGCTGCCAGCAGTTCTGTCGCGCCCGTAGACAGTGCTTCTTCGTTCTCGACGGCTCTTGCGTTTCATGCGCTTAAAATGTTGCCGACGAGCAACATATCCTTGCCACCATATCTTAAAGGCGTCGCACTCCTTCGTGGGGTGTGAGATTTTCCGATGATATGCGCAATAGTCAGGGTGCCTCTCCGCCCCATTGTGCCTATTTCCTTCCGAAGGTGGTAGCTTCATTCCCATTGACATGGCTTTGGAGAACCTTTTCCTTGTCTTGAATATTTTCTTGTCCACTTCGGATGCCTTTTGCTCTGGCAGGGGCAGCTCAACTCTTCCGTCCAGTCGCCCGCCTTTGGTTCCCGTTGGCGTTGCCATTTCGCGCTCTTGATCCGTTTTACTTTTTAGACGAATCTCGTCTAGGAAGGCATTGATCATATCAGTTGTCAGCCTCGCACGCTCTGGTTCGGGCTCCGTCTCCAGCTTCCTAGTGCTAGGAGTTTTCTCATCATCGGTAAACGAGTGGGAGATCACGTTGCAACTCGCCACATACTCTTCGGATTCATCCGACGAGCTTTCTTCATCATCTCCCTCTTGTAAGATGTGGTTAAGGAACTCTCGCAGTGTGACAGGAGTTCGCGCCTTTTGATTGTATTCTTCCAGCGCGTCGATTTGGTTCTGCAAGTTTGTTCGCTCGTCTCCAAGCCTCGCGGGCTTCTTGGATTTCTTCTTCTTTTTCTTTGAAGATTTTGACGGTTGGGCGTGAGTATTTGGGCCCTTATCACGAGTCTTCGCAATTGTGCGGGGCTTCAACATCCCTTCGATAATTTGAGGTTCAAGAGGGTCCTTCCATTCGATCGCAGGGCATGCATGAAGGTCTCTCAGCATTCTTTTGGTCTTCGTTGATAGCACGACCTCCCATGGAGCTTCTTCAATAAAGGAGCAGGTTGCCCCTGGTGTGTCTGTCTTTTTAGGAGTATGCGGTTGTGGCGGGTTCACCTTCCACTTTTCGGATAGTACAAACTTCCCCTGGAGATATTGATCTTCGATCCATCCTTTGAAGACGAAGCAATCTTCAATCGGATGACTTACCGTCTGATGGTAAGGGCAATAGTTGGAGTTATTCACCTCGGTGGGTTGTAGCGGTCGCCTTGGATTTGGTAGGTTTATAAGTCTGTTGCGTATTGCCAGCTCGAATAACCGCTTCGTCTTGTCTCGTGGGAACGAGTAGGGACGCTTCATCTTCTCATTATAGTACCGGCGTCTTTCCTCCAGTTAATCTGCCGATTTCGGGGCGTTAGCTTGCTGTTGGGCATTCGCAACAAAGGTTGCCCTCCCTTTACCCTTGTCATTCCGAGGTTCCGACTTCGGTGTAGGTGGCCTATGACCCATCTGGTCCATCTGAGCTAACTTGTCGATCAGAGCCTGGAATGTGGTTGGCTTAAAGAACATCATAAACTAGGAGATAGTTGCGTGAGGGTCTAGAGTTCCCACGAACATGCCCACCGCAGGTGCTTCCTCAATGCGTTGCTCACATCTCGACCATAAGTTCCGCCAGCGTATAGCGTACTGGACCCAGGTTTCGCCCGGTTTTACCCTGGCGTTAATAAGTGCAGTTATTGGAGTGCGTTCACTGGCACTTGCAAATCGCTGAGTGAACAACAACTCCATTTCAGCGAACATTTTGATAGAATCGTTCGGGAGTTCCGAATACCATTCGAACGCTGTTTCTGATAAGCTGCCCACGAACTGGCGGAGCAACAATTTATCATCACCGCCGGTGTTACCGCATAGGGCCCGAAACTGGGCGACATGTTGATGGGGATTGCCGGTCCCCTTATACACGTAGAATTTTGGTATCGTATAGCCTTGTGGGTATTTGATTTGGTCGTACCAGCTCGGATACGGCCGCCCCGTTTTCACGACTTGACCAGCTGCCTCAGTCGCGTGATGAACTCGGATTTGCTGGGCTATGTAGTCAGCCAAGTCAGCCTTAGAGATTGCCTCCTCCTTGGCCGTTGAGAGGGCTGGTGGTGGATTTGACGTTTCTCCTCGGTCGTCTTCAAGAACGATCGGAGAATCCTCGGCGGGTAAGTCCTGCTGGATCATCATTCCTATCATGTCTTGGAAGAGAAGGCCCATCCGTTGTATGTTGGCCGCTTGTTCAGCAGCCTCTTTGTCCCTTTTCTCCAGTGTCCGGCGAAGGAATTCAGCGTCGGTTTCTTCCTCCCGGCGCGCGTCTGAGGACGTTTCTGGGTTTTCTTTTGGTCCGGTGAGCGCGGCCATAGCATTCATCATTTCCTGAAGCTTCTGTTGCTGCTCCTGGGCTTTCGTCACGGATCGGGTCAGGGGTCGGTGGCCCGTAGAAGTGCGGCTTTCCTCTTTTCCAAAGGCCATGTAAACAGTGTGCACCACCATGTCCCCAGACTTAGGGCGCCTGGGCTTAGTGCTTTCAGCCGTCGCTGCATGCTGTGGGGTCCTCTCTGGCCTCCTCCTTTTATGAATCAGTTGGTCAACAGCCTTTTGGGGTTTAGCCTGGTGACCAGCTTCAGGTTGGATTTTCAGCTTCTTGTGCTGGCGGGAGAAGTTTGGATCGATGATCGAGTCTCGGGCCTGCCGCCAAACCTTATAGATTTTGGAAGACAGCCGTTGAGGAGATCGGGGCTGTTCGGGTTTTGTTTCCACAACCTTTTTTAATGAGGGAGGAGACCTCTTCAGTACTGCCGTAGGGGAATTCCTTCGCACCTTATTTAGCATTTCAAAGCTGTTCCCAGTTGGAACAGCAGCATTAACCTCTGCCACCGGGGCCGATGGAGTCAACCCGGAGGGAGAGTTGCCCCCAGCCTTCCTTACTCGGCGCCAATGGCGACGTCGAGCGTGTCGAGCGGACGGCGTTGGGTCAGCGGTAAGAATGGTTTCGTCTTGCCCCCTATCTGGGTGGGGGTTTGCTGTTGGTGTTAGCCTTTCAAAGACCGATGTCCTCTGGGCAGCAGGAGCAAGAGCTGGAGCCGTCAATCTTATAAAGACTGACTTTTTGGCCGGAGAAGTCGCCTTGGCGATTTCGGGGGCGGGAGCGGCCACTTTCTTAGAAGCAGCCTTCTCTGAGATTGTAGGCCCCATGATGAGTTCGCAGGATTTCTGGCCCAATCTAGAGAAGACCGAGGCGTTGACGTTGGGCGACTCGTTGAGAGGAGCCGCGGCAGGGGTAAGACGATCAAAGACCGACTTCTTGAGAGCTTTCGTTGTCAGCACTGGAGCGGTAAAGTTTGTTGGCGGGATCATGGTCCCAAAGAACAATCCTGTGCTGGCGCGAGTCACTTGGTCCACCGACATTGTGAACAACGAAGCAGCTTGGGGTCCATAGGCTATACCTCCTGGCGAGGCAAAGCGTTGGTCGCAATTGCAGTTTGAGCAGTTGGAGAATTTTGCAGGAGTAGAAGCCATCGATCCTTTGCTTTCTGCAATAAGCAAGATGCCAATTCTTAGTATCTTGAAACCCAAGGGCAACCATTAGCGAACCGCGATTGGTTCGCGAATCACGACACACAAAGTGTGGAGTGGAAAGAGGAAAAGGTCCCACCGGGCGTGCCAGAATCTGTTCCCCTCCGAAAGACGGCACGCAGGACCGCGATGTCTTGGCGCTGAGATTCGGGGCAGATGCTAATTGGGGATATCCGTCCACCTCTCCGAAGATGTCAAGTTGATTTATGGCACCGTGTATCGAAGGTTTAGACGGATGCGTCCGATGTAGCAGACTTCGTCAGATTCCCCCTCGTTTGAGGGGTTTTTGATTGTGGGGACGCTCTTCCCTGCAGGCGCAAGCCCCTGCAGTTAATTACACTACCGCGTTGCGGTAACAACTTTCTCCTTCTCCAGATGGTCACTTCGTGTCGTGGGTATTTGTTTTATTGCCCGTGGATTGTTTACGGAGACTGAGTTATGTCGTCACCCGTAGGGCGTGGACTAGTCCAAATCCGCATTATCTTAAATTTGGGTTTGGGGGTTTGGTTTGAGGATACGTCAGCCATACTTGAGGCTAAGATCAACTAAAACATTTGTTAAGGATACGTTAGTCTAATTTTGTGACTAAGATCAACTTAACGGGATCGTTTAGATCCGACAAAAGAGTGTTTGGACTCTAATGTTCCAGTTTAGGGACGTAGTGGTCCATCGTATGTATGGCCGTCGGGACCCATCACCTCTCTGACGACGTTGAAGGATTACAACGACGGATGTCAGAGGAGTTCAGAGATGTACCCTCGAGCCGGAGTTAATTGGGGGGATTCATAGTCCAGTCTGTTCGAAGGTTTAAGGATACGTTAGCCATTTTTGAGGCTAAGATCAACTTAAACGGGACCGTTTAGATCCGACAAGAGAGCATACGGGCTCTATTGTTCTAGTTTAAGGACATTGCGGTCCATGGGTAGTTTAAGGACATTGCGGTCCATGGGTAGTTTAAGGACATTGCGGTCCAGGTTAAGGACGTCGTAGTCCATGGGTTTAAGGACCCCACAGTCCGTTGTTAGTTTTAAGACATCTCGGTCAAGGTTAAGGACGTCGTAGTCCATGGGTTTAAGGACCCCACAGTCCGTTGTTAGTTTTAAGACATCTCGGTCAAGGTTAAGGACGTCGTAGTCTATGGGTTTAAGGACTCCATAGTCCGATATATGCTCTGGATGCTTCACACGGGTTCACTGCCGCGCTTAGCGAGGACCAGGCTCCGCTCTGGGCGTTTTCCGTGGGGTCAAAGAGTGACGTTATCCACGTTCCACGTAACCAGGAATTTGTATTAGACATGAGTTTAAGGACCCCACAGTCCGTATCAATGTGTGGTTGTCGGGACCCGTCACCTCTCTGAAGACGCTGAAGGATTACAACGACAAATATCAGAGGAGTTCAGAGATGTACCCTTGAACCAATGAGCTGGTTGAAAGAGCAGATGTGCTCAGTTCAATATGATTTGAGGACTTATGGCCATCTTTGGGCTAAGTCCAATCAGGAGAGGCTTTGCCTCTATCCATTTAGGCCAATTAGGCCAAAGCCTAGTGTTAAACACTACAGAGCAGTCAGTGTTGAACACTGGGAATGAGGTTGACAAGTTGGTGTTTAACACTAAGAGATAATTGGTGTTAAACACCAGCAACAGGGCTTTTCAAATTAGTGTTAAACACTAAAACAGATCAGTGTTGAACACTGCAAATAAAGCTTTTTAATTAGTGTTGAACACTAAGGCCCAACAGTGTTTTAACACTGGGTTCGAGAGTTTTAATTTAGTGTTAAACACTAAGGCAAGAGGGGTCACGTGGCAGCACGTGAGAGCGCCCTCCCTTCATTTATTCTGCTGAGATTATCGCATCTTTCAGAGCATCGCGTGCCATCACGTGATGGGCCTTCAAATGCCTATGTATTAGAGCTTCTGCCAAGGGTCACGTGGATCACGTGGGGTGCTGCCTCAAAGGGACTTTCTGTAGATCTCTCGGGGGGGTCACGTGATGACACGTGACCCTGCCTCTATGTATTTTGTTCAGAGGCTTTGTTAATCTTTTTTCAGGAATTAATTCCTCGAGCTGTAAATTTCAGAGGAATTAAATTCCTACTTCCTTTCGAAGACTTTGTTTTTCTGGAATAGAGTTTAACTCTGAATTTTCTGTAGGAATTAAATTCCTCATATATGTGAAGGGCTGAATAGGGTTAAACCCTAATAGAAGTTTTTAAGGAGTTTAAACTTCCATCCTCTGTTAGATTATGATTAAGGGAATTAAATTCCCGATGTTGCAACAGAACTGGGTTTTTTACTTAGGGTTAAATCCTGTTTCTTTTTTGTTCTGAAGGAATTAAATTCCCATGATATAGGGTCCAGCCCTACTTTTATTTTGGAGGAATTAAATTCCTATAGTTCTGTGAGAATTAAATTCTCGTGCTTGCATTCCTTCTCTATGTTTTGGATCTGCATGGCAGGATCTCAACCCATTGAGAATTAAATTCTCAACCTTAAGGGGAGATGTGCACTTTGCAGATCTTCTATCAAAGAGAGAAGAAATATGTTCTTCTGTTTTTACATTATCAGAGTTAAACTCTGTTGAGAATTAAATTCTCTTTCTTTCAAACGGCCTTCCCTTTCTTACCTAGGGTTTTCGCAGAAGATCCGAGTCTTTTCCAAGTATCAAAGCTCTTCTCCTTTTTATTTCTTCTCTGTGTATGTATGTTTTTTTGTATCTCTTGGCTCCTATTTATAGGAGAAGCAGCCGAATCAATCAGTTTTTGACGAATCTTCATTGAGATTTGATTTGCATTCATCATTCATTTTGGGCCTTTGGATTATTAGGTGAATTTTATTCACCATTGGATTTTAAATCCAAAGATTTTCCTTTGTTATTTTGGTTAGGTTTAAAGGGGAAATCTTTCCAAACCCGAGATATTCCCAAAGATAGATGATATTTCATCACCTCTGAATCTTTAATTTGATTGGTTCCAGATAGTTGTTTTCCTTTGGAAAGATTTGAATTTCTCTCAGAATTTAATTCTGTTGACAAAATGGGCTTTGAAAGCCGGTCACGTGTGACCACGTGACCCATGGTCACGTGTGAGCACGTGACCCCCTTTGGAGTGAGCATTTTCCTTTCTTTTGCGCTCTATCTTCTGATCGATTGCTTAAGCGTCACGTGCCACCACGTGACTCCTGGTCACGTGGAAGCACGTGACCTCTTCTGAAGCCTTTTTCTTGACTTGATCAGAGAACCTGTGTGCCTTTGACGCTTGTATTTAAATGTCACGTGTCGCCACGTGACCCTGGTCACGTGGGAGCACGTGACTCTTTCTGAAGCCCATTTTCTTCAGCGTAGTCAGGAAACTGAACTTGACTTGATGATGCTTTTTAGGTGTCACGTGCCAACACGTGACCGCTAGTCACGTGTAAGCACGTGACTCTCCTCTGAAGCTTTTCCCAGAAGCTTTCCTGATTTTAAATCAGGAAACAACGACGGTTGTTAGTATCGAGCTATACTGTCCGATATTTAACAACCTTCGTATAGTTCTAGGTCACGACGAGCATCGCACGTATGTTAACCGATAGACGGGGACTAAGTGGTGCTTTTAGTTTCATATACGAGTATCGATGGGAATATGAAGGTTTCATATTATCATCGAGTATCATATATTGGTTTTAACCCGAACATCTCGAATCGCTCTCTAATTATGCGTTTGTTGTGTATTCTTGTTGTATGTGTGTGTTCCGGCTGTCGGGGATAGGCTTCTATCCCATTAAGAATGTATAGAGCGAACGCCCATCACTTGTGCTTTCAACCGTTTCGAGTAAATTTCGGCAGCACCTCCCCGCTGTTCTCCGAGTACACTGTAATAGAATAGATAATCATTTCAAAGCTGTGAAACAACGTTGAAATGAACATCTAATCTATCTTTGTACACGGAGAACCAGCGGAAAGGTACCGAAGAAATATCTCGAAACGGATGAAAACACAAGTGAATGAAGGCGTTTGCTTTATACATTCTTAACTTGTCCACACGGGACAAATCTATGGGTTACCATACGATTGAATTTTCTCGTCGCGTAGACTATACGACGATTGTTAGTATCGAGCTATACTGTCCGATATTTAACAACCTTCGTATAGTTCTAGGTCACGACGAGCATCGCACGTATGTTAACCGATAGACGGGGACTAAGTGGCGCTTTTAGTTTCATATATGAGTATCGATGGGAATATGAAGGTTTCATATTATCATCGAGTATCATATATTGGTTTTAACCTGAATATCTCGAGTCGCTCTCTAATTATGCGTTTGTTGTGCATTCGTGTTGTATGTGTAACATGATTTTAAACCATTGAGATCAAGATTGATAGAACTGATCATCCTACATTGCAATAGCATTCATCAACCAAAAACTATTATTGCAATGGTATTCATATATAACAATCAACAATTAAAACTACAAATGTAGGATACTGATATCATAAAGCGTTATACGCAATATTGATAGAACTGATAAATAAAAAAACGAAACACAAACCGTATCAAGATTTAACAACTCTGATTATGTCATATACGCGGGCCGATATTTTCATATTAGCCAATAGGCAAAAATAGATTGCGGTCTGGATATGGCATATTGGCAGATATTACCTATATGCATACATGCATGTTGTCTCCCCATTTTTTCATAAATCAAACCAACTACATACATCAAACTAGTCCATGCCACCAATCGAAAACTCCACTATGTCTTTGAATTATTATTTTTCCAAATGGCATTGAGCTCCTATTGACATTGTCCCATCCAACAAATTTATTGTGCTTGCCTCGACCTTCATCTAGCTTTCACATGACATACACATTATATGAGTAATATAGTTATAAATTATGGTATTTTGTTGTCATCAATCCACCTAACCCTAACCCCAAGTTGCTCTCTGAAAGCATATAGAACCATCCCCCTTAGTCAAGCATAGCTTTTTCTGTGCAATTGTTCTCATTCTTAATTTCTCACATTCATTACTCTCTCATTTTCTTGTCAACAAATTTTTTGTGCAATTGTTCTCATTCTTAATTTCTCACATTCATTACTCTTTCATTTTCTTGTTTTTTTCCAACTCCCCACCACTAACCCCAACCCAGCCCCAGCCCCCAGCCCCAGCTCAGCCCCAACCTAACCCTAACCCCAGCGCGACCAGCTAAACCCCAACACCAACCCTAAGGCAAACCCTAACCCCAGCCCCACCCCAGCAGCAGCCGAACCCCAACCCTAACCCTACCCCGACCCCGACCCCGACCGCGACCCCTGCCCAACCCCAACTCGCGCGTGCAACCCCAGACCCAACCATGAACCCTAAGCCCAAAATAATCCAAAAATTCTTTAATTTACCTCGAGATTTACTCACCTGAACGGCTGCTGCTGGGGCTGGGGCGACGACCTGAACGGCGGTGGCGACGACCTGAACCGCGGTGGCGACGAGAACTGCGGTGGTGACGAAACCGGCGGTGGCGACGAGGAGAACGACGGTGGCGACGACGGCGTGGCGATTTGGGGATTTTTTTCGCACGCGATCGAGAGAGAGAGAGAAAGTGAGCGTAGAAGATCGATCTGGGCTTTTGTTAAATCGATATTTACTTTCCCCTACGGATATACCCGTAGGTCCTTTGTTTGCGGCTCCGTAGGGGCAAACACCAAATTAAGAATTAATATTTTTATTCTTGGACGTCTGTGCCCGTAGGGACAACCTTTTAGCCCTACGGATTAATCCGTAGGGCCAGGTTAAATCTGCCCCTACGGATTCCAATATCCGTAGGGGCAACCCCCTATTTTATTAGTGATAGATGGTTCATCATGATAAGATCAAGAAGGCAAAAATGAATCTATAGGATCAACTCTAGGTTGTAAAGCCTAACAAGAAGAGCACCAAGCTCTAATACCAATTGAAATTATTCCTAAAGGGAGGATGAATAGGAATAAGCTATCGATATGCCCAAATTAAAAACTCTAAACGCTTGCTAATACACAATCACAATTGAATAACTTAGCAAATGATATACCAATGAGATAAAAGACTAAGCAAGTTTACAATTGTGAAAAATGAACATATAGCAAGATATCAATATATATTATGATGAGCAATAAGCAAGTAATGAGCATAAGTGTTATCATGCAATTTCTAAGCTAATGAGAAAATAAGAGATAGGGAATTGCAAACTCAAACACGCAAGATTTATAGTGATTCGTGATATCCCCTAGTCTATTTTCTTTAGGCGCACGAGCCCATTCTACAAAACATGTCTTTCTCTTGGAGACAAACACGTTGCCCGCAAGAAACACACAATGGCAATTTTACACTCAAGATCCCAAACACAAAGAAAAAAGAGATTACACTTGAAGCACAATACTCTTGATAAGTTTCTCTCAAGTTCAAACTAATACTTTATTAAGTATAGATAATCAATTGAAGCTCTTGATTGTGTGTGAGAATGATTTGGATAACAAATACAAAAACTCTTTTGAACTATCAAAAGAAATGAGATTTTTCTCTCTTGATCACTCAGGAATAATAGCAGCTAAAATATTGAGTGATTTTGTGTGTGTTCTTGAGTTTTGTATGCTAATCTCATAACCATGAAATACTTACATTTATTTCCTAGAGATTACACTTGTAGCTCGAATTCTAGAATTCTTCGACATCTTGAATTCTTTAAACTTGGACTTTGGATTCTCAGCTTTTTGAAGCTTGAATATGATATTTGAGGAGCTCTAGTCCATTATCCTCTAACCTCCAATATATTTGCCATTTTTCTTAATAAATATGTATGTTATGTTACGAGGAGTAGCTGGTGTAATACTTAACAACCAGAAACTTCGTATCATCTTGTAATATTTACACTGACTAAAGATTTAAACCGAATGGAACCTTTTGTAATTCGATGTTTCACACTCTATGGGGCTTGTAGAGAGGCGGAATTTTCAAAAAACGAGTTTTAGACATGCAACATCGACTATCTACCCAAGAACTACCAAAATCCCTAGCTAGCAAAAACTTCATAGATATTAATCTACTCGGAGAGCGATTATACCTATGTGATCGAGTCCTTTGGGTCTTCTTAGTCCTCTTCCTTAGCTCCTCATCCGTCGGGATCGAGCTTGGTCGTCGGTTTCCTCGTGTCAAAGACAATCCACCCGAAAGTTTGTGGTTCAAGTTTCAACTTCTAATAGAAGCAACTAAAAACTCTAGTATGTTAATTTAGAGTGCTTAGATGATATAGAGTGTGTTAATTGAATTTGTTTATCTCAAATATCCTATAATTCTCAACTCATGAGAGAAGTTAGGGTTTGAGGAAGAAGAAGAACCCAAGAGAAAAGAGAGTATGGTTAAGTGAGAATGAATCAAGAATGGCTAGAAAAAAAGATATGTATCATAATATTTTTCCAAATAAAAAATCAAGCCATGCTTGAATAGTTTTCACAAACGAATAAACAAAGATAATAGCCATACCTCTCACCATGCTTAAAGACACCTCACCTCTCCATCTCATTTTCTATTTCCAATAAATAGAAAAACACATAATGAGATGTTTTCATCTAGAAGCATTCTTAGATAAATATAAGAATACATAAACCGTATATACATACCCGTATTCGTACTACAAAATATACGAATACCAAGAGATAGAATAATCCAATAATATAATACTAGATCGTTATTAAATGAATACTTGATTCAATAATGCGGCTTAATCCTAAGACCGTTAGTATTATCCGTCCGAACATAAATCCGTGTAGCTAGTATACGTATATGATCGGAACCCTGCACGTATAACCATATGGCCTCTACATCATTTTGCCTGAACCAGGAAAACTCTCTGTATGGAACTCTAAAGACTCGATAGTACGCTGGCAGTGGGTTTAACTACAAGCATGTCAGTGACACTAGCTGTATGTAACGGCTATCCAGGTACTCGTTGAATAGAAGGCCGACGAGCAAACACATCTGAACCCCTACTGAGCCTGTCCATGACAATCTCCGTATAGTCCAGTCTGTCCGTCTAAGAGTATCGCATTCCGGGTCTAGGGGTGGAAAACGCTAGACCCCTAATAACCTGACAAGTCGCACCGATGTGGCTCAAGACCATCCGAGAATCTACTGATCTAACTATCAGTAATTCTCAATAGCCATGGCCAGGAATTTATGGTGTTAGCCAATTGAACACAGCGTGACATCGACTCCCTATACCGGGAGAGACGAATCTCAATCGCTCACTGCTTCCATGTGGCTTGGGATTGTACCTAACTAAAACATGTTTGCATAACTCAGTAGAGCCGTAGTAGGGTACTAATCAAAACACAGTGGGAACTCATACGAGACAACGATCTCAGGTCGATAGACTATCTGTACTCATGTCACCAGAGAACTGCTATCTAATGATAGATATAATACCATCTAGCCAGTTCTCAGCGAGTTCATCCAGTGTACTCATCCCCAATGAGCACCTATATAGAATCTATCTTAGGTAAAACACACCAATGGCTGTGGGACCAACCACCGCCCCTCGTCGGGGTTTAAAAACGTATACACTAGTCTACTTTGGAATATCGATACCAAGTCTGTATACTCCAATGACTAGAGACATTTAAGAATGTGCTTATCAACTATCCAGCTTTCATAAGTATGATTGTCATCACAACGCTGGTAGTCAAGAAAGAATCCTACGGGCTTTATCATCATGTATAAGCGATATAAAATAACAAGTAAAACATATACACATGTCAAGATAAAATCAAACAAAATAGTATACTATCATATCGAGCAAGATTGTCATGTACATACATACCTTTAGCATCCTATACAATAAAGGCCTCCACGACATACATATCCAACAATCTCCCACTTACACCGAGTCATGTTATTGGCTTATCGAGTATCCAATATCTGCACTAGGGCCCGTTGTTGGCGTATCGCATATCCAACATCTCGAATAATCACTCGAACTGTACTTAAGGGATGACCTTGGTGAATGGATCTGTCTTGTTGTCCTTTGTATTTTCTCTCCACATCTCGATCTCCAGACGATTTATGATCTCCTTGATCAGGTGATACCACCTCAAGATATGTCTGGATTTTTTATGGGACCGTAGTTCCTTTTCCAAAGCCATGGCTCTATTGTTATCGCAATACAAAGATATTGGATCAGTAATGGATGGAACCGCTTGAAGTTCAGAAATGAACTTTCTCATCCAAACCGTCTATTTTGCGGCATCGTTAGCAGCGATGTATTCAGCCTCCATCATCGAGTCTGCTACGGTATCCTATTTGGAACTCTTCCAATAGACCGCCCCTCGATTGAGGATAAACACATAACCCGAGACGGATTTAGAGTCATCCTTGTCACTTTGGAAGCCAGAGTCGGTAAAAACTTCGATCTGGAGGTGTCCATTACCATACACTAAGAAGATTTTCTTAGTCCTTCTCAGGTATTTAAGAATGTTTTTCACTGCTATCCAATGCTTCTCATCTGGGTTGGACTAATACCTGCTTACGACGCTAAGTGCGTAAGCTACATATGGTCCGGTACATAACATCGCATACATTATAGATCCTACCGTTGAAGTATAGGGTTCAATTCTCATGCAAGCCATCTCCTCTTTAGTCTTGGAAGACATCTCTTTGGAGAGGGCGGTTCCGTGATAAGCGGATAAATTACCGCAGTTGGAATCTTCCATACTAAAGCTCTTTAGTATGGTGTTTATGTACCTTGACTGTGAAAGTCCCAATTTTTTTTAGATCTGTCACGATAGATATTAATCCCCAGAATGTACGAGGCATCACCCAGGTCTTTCATAGAGAACTTCTGTGACAAGAAAAGCTTGGCCGATTGTAACATAAGAATATCATTTTCTATTAGGAGAATGTCATCTACATATAAAATAAGGAATATCACAGTTTTCCCTGCAATTTTCTTATAAATACAAGGTTCATCTACATTTTTTATAAAATCAAATTTCTTGACCGATTTATCAAAGCAGATGTTCCAACTCCGCGATATCTGCTTTAATTCATAAATGGATTTAAGCAACTTGCTCACCTTCCCGCTACTCTCACTGTCTATGAAACGCTCTGGCTGATCCATAAAAACACACTCTTCTAAACATCCATTTAGAAAAGTGGTTTTAACATCTATCTGCCAGATGTCATAGTCATGGAAGGCAGCAATGGTAAGTAGGATCCGAATGGATTTAAGTATAGCCACTGGTGAAAAAGTTTCATCATAGTCCAATCCTGGTCTTTGACGAAAATCTTCTGTAACGAGTTTAACTTTGTAAGTCGCTACCTGTTCATCTACAACAATATTCTTGTTGAAGATCCATTTGCATCCAATGGGTTTTATCCAAGGAGGAGTAACATCCAAAGTCTATACTTTGTTGGTGTACATGGATTCCATCTTGGATCGCATAGCATCCAGCCACTTCACCGAGTCTCTACTCGTGATGGCTTGCTGAAAACTAGTAGGCTCATTATCATCGATAATGCAATCCTCTCGATCCCCGTCTATGAGAAAACCGCAGTATCTCTTGAGCGGATAAGACTGCCTACTAGATCTGCGGAGTGGCATAGGTATGTCCGGTTCTATTGAAACTTCAGGTTCTACTAAGTCTTCAGTAATAGTTTACAGTTCTAAAATTTCCTCCAATTCTATCGTGCTTCGACTAATTTCTTTAACAAGAAATTGAGTTTCCATAAAGCGGGCATGATGAGAAACAAAAACCCTTTATTCCTCAATGTAATAGAAAAAATACCCTCAAGAATTCTTTGGATGTCCCACAAACTTACACAATACTGAGCGTGCATCGAGCTTATCCGAATAATACTTTTTGATAAAAGTTGGACACCCCTATATCTTAAGATATTTAAGACAGGGTTTTTTCCCACTCCACATTTCATATGAAGTGGTAGGCACAGACTTAATTGGAACTTTGTTCAAAGGTATGCAGCGGATTCTAGTGCAAAACCCTTAAAGGATAGCAGCAACTCATCATTACTCATCATGGAATGCACCATATTAAGCAAGGTGCGATCCTTGATATACCGTTGTGTTGTGGTGTGTATGGAGGAGTAAGCTGAGAGAGAATTCCATTCTCTTTTAAATATTCCAGAAACTCAGCACTTAAGAATTCTCCACCCCGATCAGATATAAACATCTTGATACTTTTGCCGGTTTGCTTTTCCACTTCATTATTATACTCTTGGAATTTCTCAAAGGTCTCAGTTTTATGTTTCATTAAGAATGCATGTCTATACTTTGAGAAATTATCGGTAAAAGTGATGAAGTAGGAATAACCACTTCTTGCATGTGTCGGACCACACACGTCGCTGTGTATGAGTCTCAGGAGCTCAGTGGCTCTTTTTCCGTGTCCATTTAAAGGATTATTGGTCATCTTTCCTTTGATACATGATTGACAAGTTGCATAAGATAGATATTCAAACGGATCTAAATATCCATTTTTATGTAACTTAGTTAATCGTGTTTCGTTGATATGACCAAGTTTACAATATCATAAGAAAACTTGATTTAATTCTGAAGTTTTTTTTTAGGATATTGAAAACTTGATATTGATTGAGTACGTATATTCCGTTATTTAGTGTACCCGACCCAATCATTTCATGATTCAGGTGAATATTTATGACATTGCTTTCAAGTGCAAAATTATATCTTTCATTAGATAACAAAGATATAGATATAATATTACACATCATACTTGGTACACAAAAGCAGTTATGCAATAACAAAATATGTCCACTCACTAATCTAAGGTGATATTCTCCCACTGCAACAGCATCCACACTTGATCCGTTGCCAACCCTGAGAGTCATATCACATTTTCTTAAAACTCTATGGCTTCTCAGCGTCTGCAAAGAATTACAGATGTGAGATCCTGATCCGATATCCAATACCCAGAAAGTAGAGTCAATAGAGAAACATTTTTCAATCATGAACACACCTGAAACCAAAACCACAACTTACTTCGTGTCTTGATTTTCGGCTTTTAAAGCCCGGTAATCTTTCTTCCAATGTCCTTTCTTATTACAATAGAAACATTCCTCCTTTGTTGCTGATCCCCCAATCTTATCATTTCTCTTTCCCTGCACCTTCTGCACACCTCCTTTCGGTTTAGTGGGGGCCTTCTTCTTCTTCCCATCGGCCTTAGCCTTGGATTTAGAGGAAGAAGATTCCCCAACAAACAGAGCAGGTGTTTCCTTGGTTTTCTTTAAGGTGCCTTCCGCAACCCTTAACATATTGAGGAGCTCAGGAAGTATAACTTCTGTCTTTTGCATATTGAAGTTCAATACGAATTGGGTATAGGTGAATAGAAGGGACTGCAGTTTCAAGTCGGTATACAATTTATTCTCCAACGTAGTTCCTAGGTCCGCGAGCGCTTTGATAAGAGTAATCATCTTATGTACGTGGTCCCCTATAAATGACCCGACAACCAACCTCACCTGAAATAACTTCTTCGAGGTCTCATATCTTACAATACGAGATTGCTCTCCATATAAATTTTTGGTATGAAGGAAGATGGAAGTAAGGTCCATCTTCTCGTGCCACCTCTGATATTCATTATCCATGGAGGCTGGCATGAGGCACTTGGCTGTCACGCAATCAAGATCCCAAGTCTTACGGACCTCAATGTCCGCGACTGAGAATTCTGGACCCGGAACAGGTGGCTTTAGCTGTAAGGACATATGCAACCTTATCATAAATAAGGGTCATGTGGACGTTCCTTAGCCAGTCTTTATAGTTTGACCCAGTCAGTTTGTTTTTATCTAGTATAAACTTAAGTCCCATCATGGTCGCTGTAATTAGGAGAGAGAGAAAAGAAACACTCATCATATGCTCTTGCAAGTTTAAATTAGTTATTAGTTTATCTAAATAGGATGACTCCCACTATTTCCTCGAATTCTCCTTCAAATCCTAAAAGAAGAATTAGTCGGGATTAATCGCACCCTACAAGTTCGCTTATTTTTCGGCTAGGCTAGTGTTGGTACTTCGGAGGGAGGTCTCCCGTGCTTTCGCACGGACCCAATTAAATAACTTCGTTTTTCCAGAGGTATAACCCTGTTAACACCTTTCTAGACACCCATTTGATTAGCTAATTGCGAAGTGAAAAACTCTCCTGAAGAGTAGCTGATACTCACAGTAGGATCGGTACCCAACTATCATTATATGGTAATTTTGAAGGAAGCCTACCAAAACTACTGTTCCCCGCCGAAAGACGCGCGAAGACGCGGAGGAAGTCTCGCCTGAATTTCGGGGCAGATGCTAATTGATGCTATCCGTCCACCTCTTCGAAGATGCCAAGTTGATTTATGGCACCGTGTATCGAAAGTTTAAACTGATGCGACCGATTTAGCAGACTTCGTCAGATTCCCACTCGTTTGAGGGGTTTTTGTCACACCTCGCTTCCCAATATACGGTGAAATGGATGCGACGAGGCCCGCTACGTATATACTCAGAAGTACATACGCTAAGCGTAACTAAGCAATATAAAGTAAATCACAAGAGACGAAAAATATAGAAATAACAGCAACTTTTATTAATAACATTCTTTGCATGCATGAAAAGAAAATACATCTGGAATGAAAAGCAATGCCTAAACAGTGGCATAACAATAAATAGAAATACTGGAAAGAACAAGGTACAATTATCTAGAGCTCTGGGTCTTCTTGGAACTGCTCTAAATCTTCACCGGTGGGCTTGATCTCAGCTTGGTCCAACGCACCTGACGACATTCAAAGAAGAAAGAAATAGAATGTCGTCAGCGAACAGGTCGCTCGGTAAGTCCCAAAGATAAAGAAGAATGAGAATGAAAGAGTAACAGTATTTTCTAAAGTATTATATTTGTTGCGCCACGGCAGCGCCCCGGCCGTCTATCCGAGACCAAAATGCGGAATCAAAATTTTCTTAACTTTTAAACTGGCGCTACCGCGGACAATATACCCGGATCGTAACCATTAACCGATACTAGCTAACAAGAGAAAGGGTGAGAGATATACCGAGTGATCCGAGTCCTCCGGTCTTCTCGTCGTCGTCCCGATCTCCCGCGGAAACTCCGGTCGTCGCATCCTTGCCGGAAGGGCACCACATCGTCTGCATCTTAGACGGGCTCCCACCTCAATACCAAGGCAACTCAGGCGCGAAGTTGGCTAGATGACGCGCCCAAGATTTGCTGTAGAATGTGTGGTGCTTTGTCTCTTTGGGGTTATGTTGCCTTGATGGAGGAATGAGGTTGGGAAATGAACTTAGGGATTTTGGTAGCAATGGAAAAATGAGATGGATGATTAATTTTCCACACCAAATGAAATGGGCCTCTCTCATTTTTCTCCTCTCTTCAAAGTTGTGGCCGGCCCCTTCAAAATGAGAATGGTGGAGGGATATGAAACAAAATCAAGAGGGAGGTGAGTGTAGAAGAAAGAGAATGGTGACCATATCAAAAGCAAAGCTCACATCACTAAACAAATCAATCCTAATCCTTTCTCATCACCATAAAGCAAAAGAAAAGACTAAGAAAGCATCTCATCATGAGAAACTATCATGATGCCACCAATATGCAAGATACCCCCTCCACAAATGTTATTTGCAAACTTGCAAATAACCCCCTCCATCGGAAAAGTCCGGCCGGGAAAGAACAAAGGAAAACCGGCCGGAACGGAATGCAAACTAGCAACTCCAGAAAACTGGTCCCGTAATAAATTACAGGAAAACCCCGATACTGTGCATACACACCCGCATCTGTATTCTGACCGGATACAAATGCAATGAGACAAAATCTACACTGTACTAAACTAGGACCGGCTTAAACCAAAGCCGGCTAGTAAAATCCGTTCGATCCTGATCCGTGCAATACCGCACGTATCTGATCGAACCCTGCCATATATCCATACGGCCACTAGTACAAACCGTTCGATCCTGATCCGTGCAATACCGCACGTATCTGATCGGACCCTGCCATATCTCCATACGGCCTCTACAGCGTTTCGCCCGAAAGCTTGAGTAACTGTAAGTGTGGTGGACTCTAAAGACTCGTCAATACTATGGCTGTGGATTTAACCACTAGTACGTCAGAGGTATTAGCCAATACGTGACGGGCCACCAGCTATTGACCAAAAGGGATGTCGATGAGCGAACTCATCCTGACACCCTACTGAGCCTGTCAGTGACAATATCCGTACAGTCCGGTCCGTTCGTCTATGAGCATCGCATGTCGGGCCTAGGGGGTTGGTAAAAGTCAGACCCCCAAAAGCGGTACAAGTCGTGTCGGAGTGTAGCCCAGAACACCCTGAGATACTACTGGAATACCTACCAGTAAATCTCCTTCCTCGGCCGAGGGCTTTGTGTAATGGCTCTCCTAGACACAGCGCGACCTCACCCCCAATACCGGGAGAGACGAACCCCTGAAGATCCGCTCACTGCCTCCATGTGGCTCGGGACTGTACCCAACTAAAACCTGTTTGCACGACTCCTTTGAGCCGTGGTAGGGTAGTAATCAAAGTACAGTGGGAACTCACACGAGACAAATGACGATCCCCAGGTCGATGAACTAACCTGTACACATGTCACCAGGGAACTGCTATCTGACGTCAGGTATAAGACCAACTAGCATGTTCCCGGCGAGTCATGTCCGATGTACTCATAACCCAATGAGCACCTGTATACATCTTAGGTGAACCAACTGACACCAGTGGCTTGTGAGACCGGCCACCGCCCCTCGTCGGGGTCTCGACTGTATACACTAGTCTACTCTGGAGAATCGATGCCCTGTCTCGAAACTCCCACGACTAGGGACCTTTTAAGGATGTGCTTATAGACCACCAGCTCTCACGTATATGATCGCCATCATACTGCCGGCAGTCAAGCAAGAATCCTAGGGGCTCTATCAGCGTGTAATAGCGACCTGTAAGGTCACCTGAAGCAGTACACGATGATAAAGGTAAACCAGATAGCATACTATCATCCCGAGTAAGATTGTCCTACCGGGATAGGTCCTCCCTCAATCATTGCAATCACGTGCCTGTGATCCAATAATTGACTCTGAGGGCACTATCTCCAACAATATTGTTGAATATTATGGAACATCGTTTAACGCTGTTGTTTGTAACTTGGTACAGAAGGATGCCAGTGTATACGAGGGGGATCTCTATATGCTAGAGATTTGGGTAAAAGGAAAGTACAAGGAACCGTTATGCCACGGTACAACAGCAATAGGATTCAGGTTAGGTGTCTTAATCTGACCACCTCGTGCCACCTTTAACACCTTCCGTACCAATCTACCCCTTAAACCCCGATGTGTTTTAACAGTATTGTTGTAATGGAATATGTAAATTGGATGACTGACCAAAACCATGATATCAGTAAACATGTTGTAACTGTATAATCAGGTAAATGGAATATCAGGATAATGGATGAATATCCATGGTTTGATTCAGTCAAAATGAATATATTGTTAACTGGATTCAGGGATTCATGTATTCGAATTGTATTAGAATATCAAAGAATATAGATTGACTTGAATCATATTCAAGTCAGGAATAGTCAGGCTATAACCCGAGTTAGACTAAAAGAAAGATCATATGAAGTTCAATATTACTTAGGGGCCTTATTGTAATTTGTAAAACTTGAGGGGGGTTTATGTAAAAATACTTTTGTATAGTTTTCAAAATACACCTCAAGTATTTAATAATCGTCTTTATTGTTATAATGAATGTGAATTTTATTTGTGTTATTCTAGTGAATATATCCTAATAAAAGTACTAATTGTTTTATCTGAAATTCATGGTATTTTAATGTAACTTTTAATCTTTTAATTTTAGAAAAAAATGGAACTTTTTCTTATGATAAAATAGGTGTTTAAATGATAATTATATATATAAACACATGACTAATTTTTAATGAATATTTTATTTTCAAAAATCGCATTTTCCTTAAATATCGTATTTTCAACCTTTCGAGACCGAATGCTCCTTACGGAGGTCTGAATCTCGCACTACTAGCCTGCGGGTGCACGATAAACCGTACTATCCCTAACAGGTTTCCCAAAGGTGGGTTGTAGCGGCACTTTGCTTAGGTTTTATAAATACTTTTCATTTAGGAAAACAGTTTTATAAATATAGGGTATTTATTTGCAAAAGAGTATAGTTTTCCGTATTTTAGTTATTAGGGTTTCCTAAACCAACTAGCCTATTTCTAAGGTCTAAACGATGAGTCATTAGAAGTCTCAAATCGCCTCTTCACCGTCAATTGCAGCCAGGTAAGTGCCAGGTAAGTGGGAGGCTCTCCACTACAAGTAGTGGCCCTAATTAAGTAACCACTTGCCTTCGACACACTTGCCTAGACACCACAAGATAGTTTAGATAAACGATCGATGTCTATGACCAATCGTGCTTTCATTTTATAAAAGATTTTATTTAGAAAAATTTACTACTTAAAGCTTTTAATAAAGGTTATAAAGATTATGGTATTTTATTGAAAAAGTCCTGTAATGTCGTATTCTATATTTTGACATTTATCAAGTAGGGTTATATTTGTGTGTGTGTAGAGGTAGGTCATTACCTTGTGACTTATTTTAAGTTTTAATGATGTTTAGAAGTTAATTATGATATGTTAAACTTGAAGGTATTAAAGAGCAAAAATACGGTATTTGAAAACGTTATCATTTCATATGTGAAATTTCATTCAAATTGATTTCTACAACTTTAGTGATCAAGATAAACATAATTAGAAGTGAGGAAATTGATTAAACGAAGAAAAATAAACTTTATGGTATTTTTATGAAAAGAATACGGTTTTGCAAAGAAGTTATCATTTCATGTGAGAAAGTTTGATTAAATTGGTTTATGGGTGATTAATAGTCAACATAAATATGGGTAGGTATTATGTATTAGGTGACAAGTGGAAATTTATAAAAAAACCGAACCGGAAATCGGTTTGTTCCGATTTCCGTCGGGTTCCAAAAGATCGTATTTTTACATTAAAGAAAAGAGAGATATAAGAGGTGGGACTTACGGGTTTGTACAAGCTAAGGATGCTAAAGAAGGTGTTGGTTGTCGATGCGTCGAAAACGTTGCGAAGGTTCTGATCCAGTCGCCGGAATCCGTCGTCGGTTTCGGCAGCGCTTCGCTTCTCGCTCTTTGCATCGAGTTCTCGAGAATTTGGGAGAGTGGAGTTAGAGTGGTGAGGTGAAATGGTAGAGGATAGGGGTCTTTATATAGGGCTAGGCTAGGGTTAGGGTTAGGATTAAAAAATATTTTTTAAAAATGTAAAATTCATTAAAAATTCATTAATTTTGGACTTAAAAGAGATTTATTGGAAATTGTGTAACAGTACTGGGAAATTGGACCATGCAGGGGAATTGACCAAGTCAACACGAAACTTTTTCGTGTTGACGACTCGGCCGACCGGCCGACCGGCCGAGTCCGGCCGGCGGCACCGGCCGATTCGGCCAAGTCGGGTCTTGATGGGTGGGGTTTGGTCTGGGGAAGATTTTGGTATAGTTTATTTTTTATAAATTGCAATAAATTGTGAGTTATGGCTGTTTGACCGTTTAACTTCACAAAAATTTAAAGCAAAAAGATAATAAAAAATATGTGGGGCATGGGATTCGAACTCTGGTGGCTTGGTTCAGCAGTGCAAGGTATTACCAGTGAGCTATAAGCTCCTTCTTGTAATTATTGTAAGGAATTAGATATTTAAATTGTTTCCAGCAACATCAATACTCCAAGTATACACTATATTTAAAGCAAATTTTTGGTATACAAAATTGGAGTTGTTACAGTTTTTGATTATGGGGAAGCTCTTCCCTGCAGGCGCAAGACCCTGCAGTTAATTACGTTACCGCATCGCAGCAACAACTTTCTCCTTCTCCAGATGGTCACTTCGTGTCGTGTATGTTTGTTTTGTTTTTGGTTGCCCGTGGACTGTATACGGAGACTAATTTATGTTGTCGCTCGTAGGGCGTGGATTAGTTCAAATCCGTATCTTCTTAGATTTGGGTTTTGGGTTGCGTTTAAGGATACGTTAGTCTCATTTAAGACTAAGATCAACTTAAACGTTTGTTAAGGATACGTTAGTCTAATTTTAGACTAAGATCGACTCAACGTTTGTTAAGGACACGTTAGTCTAATTTTAGACTAAGATCAACTTAACATGATCATTTAGATCCAGCAAAAGAGCATTTGAACTCTATTGTTTAGTTTAGGGACATTGCGGTCGATTACCAGTTTAAGGACATAGTGGTCCAAGGTTAAGGACATCACCCTACAGTCCAGGTTAAGGACATCATTGTCCATGGGCTTAAGGACCCCACAGTCCAGGTTAAGGACATCGTAGTCCATGGACTTAAGGACCCCACAGTTCAGGTTAAGGACATCGTAGTCCATGGGATCATCGTAGTCCATGGGATTAAGGACCCCACAATCCAGGTTAAGGACATCGTAGTCCATGGGCTTAAGGACCCCATAGTCCAGGTTAAAGACGTCATAGTCTATGAAATGTATGGTTGTCGGGACCCGTCACCTCTCTGAAGACGTTAAAGGATTACAACGACAAATATCAGAGGAGTAAAGAGATGTACCCTCGAACCGGTATGAGTTGGTTAAAAGATCTGTAGTCCAATTTTGGACTAAGATCTGTTGAATATTCATGAGCAGGTGGGCTCAGTTCAATATAAATTGAGGACCTATGGCTAATATTGGGCTAAGTCCAAAAAGATTAAAATGTTTAACATTTTATTATTCTGGGCTATTGAGTCTTTATTTGGGCTTGGTCCTTTTAATAATGCTGAGCATTGGATCCTGACATTTTTTTGTCTTGTATGGAATGCATAGCATTCATCAGAACAATGTGTGTTCTGACAACGCGCCACATGGCGCGCCAGGCGCTTTGCGTCAATTAAAGAGCACATTGCGCTTCTGCCAAGTAGCGCACACGAAAAGGATACGTGTCGCGCTTGGCGCTAAGCACCAGATGATGGGCGCATTGTGCCAGTTTATGAGCGCGTTGCGCTAGTTTAGTAGCGCACAAGTGAGTGACACGTAGCGCGCTTGGCGCTGAGCGCCAGCCCATGAGCACAGTACGCTGTTTCAGAAGCGTAAAGTGCTAGTTGCATATGTGGTTGACACGTGGCATGTTTTGGCGCTGAGCGCCAGTCCGAGGAGCGCAAAAGCGCAATTCAAGAGTGCAAGGCACTTTTCAATAGCGCAAAGCGCATTTGATGAAATTTATGATATGTGAACAAATTTATGTTCTTTTTAAAGGAAGCTTTGCCTCAAGATTCAAGAACAACAGTTCTTATTTTAGGAAGGGTTTTGCCTTTGTAGATTAATGATCTGTGTGAAGAATATGTTCTTCTTTATTATGTGATGAGATCTTTTGATCTCTTTATGAAAGACCTTGGTCTTTATAGATCTATGATCTTTTAAGAAAATAATTCTTCTGTTTTAATGAGATGATTTCATCTCTTTGTCCAAGAATCATTCTTTTTACCTTGAAGAAATGATCTTCTTTCAAGAGCTTGCTCTTTTTTTTTTGAGTTTTCTCAAAATTTGTAGGGGGGTTTCTCTATATCAGACTTGAAGTCTTGGGGATTTTATATAGGGCAAATTGATTTGTTAAATTAGTTAAAGAGATCTTTCTCTGATTGATTTGGGGACGTTTCCCCACCGTTGGATATTTGATCTTAGGGCTTCTGTTTTACAGAAGGCAATCTTCTTGTTTTTAACAAGATTGGAAAGATCTTTCTATAACAGAATTTAATTCTGATTAATCAATGATTTATCACTATTAGATCTTTTGATCTAACGGTAGGGAATTTTTAATTCCAGCGCTAGCGCACCCGTACATTGCACGTGGTGCGCTACTCAGAGCGCAGCGCACTTTACGCTAGCGCACCTACGTTTGACACGTGGAGCACAGCGCAGCGCAGCCTGCGCTAGCGCACCCGTGTTTGACACGTGGCACGCAGCGCGCCTTGCGCTAGCGCACTCAGGGTGCATTGCCTAGGGCGCAGTGCACCTGGCGCTAGCGCATCCGTGTTTCACACATGGCGCACAGCGCGCCTAGCGCTGAATCTGAAGCGTTGTTTCAATTTTTGAATTTTTAAAACAGAGCTTTGCTCTGATCGGGGAAAAAAATGCCCTCCACCGTTGCGCTCACGTGGCGCACACGTGAGTGCAGCGGTGGCAGCATCTGAGCCCTTGGATCAACTCAGAAGTTGAAGAGGCGGTTTAATGCCTATAAATAGGACCTTTGGTCCCTTAGATGATTTTCATCTTCTTCTTGAGAATTTTTATTCAGAGCATTGCTCTTCAGAACTTTTCAAGAGTCAGAACTCTATCAAAACTTAGGTAAAGTTTAAATTTTTTTAATGAATTAGGGTTGTACCCATTAACAAAGCCTTACTCTTCATAGATCTTTGATCTAAAGAAAACCCATTTAAGGTTTCATTTAGCAGAACTTTGCTCTCATGAACTCATAGATCTAAAGAGATCTTTTCTTGGGGTTTCTCAGCCCATGAATCAGAGCCCTGCTCTTTTGATAACATGTAGATTTCTTAATCTTTGATGAAGAGCTCTTAAGAGTTTGTTCATGGATCTTGAAGATACTAAAAATTTTTAATTCATAAAAATTAATTTTAATTAATTCTTGATGGATTTTTCCATCATCATTACAGAGCCAGGCTCTTAAGGCATCTTATTCCTTCATGATTAGAGTTTGACAAGTGTCACTCTGTCATAGAGCATTGCTCTCAAAGGGAGATTTTCTCCTTTTCCCGAGGGATCTCTCATTTAATGAGAATTTTTCTGAGGATTTCCACATTTAATTAACAGTTTCATCCAATGATGAGGCAGTTTTATTAATTGATGCCTTGTCATCTAGATTTCGTGGGTCCCCCTTTGGTCCCCTTTCCACTGCATTGCAGTGTGGTACAAATTTTAAAGTACCGAGTGTCAAAATTTAAAATTAAATTATAGCACTGACAGTTGACTTCTGTCCCCCTTTTTTGCAGGCGACATGTCTTTCGATGCTACGTTTCCGTTCTTCCGTTCAGAGGGAGGATTCCCTGAGCCACCTGTGGACCGGGAGGTTCTCACGCTCATCAAAGACCGTGATCTGGAACACAAAAATCTTCACTTGTGGGGTAGATGGTACGACCAGATTATTAGAGGTCGTCGAAGCTTCTCTTATGCGATGCCTTCAGAGCCTATCTCGGCGATCCCGTATGCAGATGCACCCCCCGGTGAACTATGCCGTGGAGATTGTTAATTGGACTTCGGAAGGTCTTCTTCAACCTTCGATCGCCGCCGTACCCATGCAGCCGGTGGCGACTTTGGATACCCTGGGGCGGCGCATATGTCAAGGTGAGTCGCGCCCTTGGGGACAGCCCTACAACATCGGGCTAACTCCCCGTCATCCGGCCGGGTACTTGCAGTGGGCCCGGTACATCTTGTCGGCGAAGAAATCGCAGCTGTTGAGGCTTGGGGTATACCCTGCGGTCTACACGTCATTGTTCCAATATTCTGCACCTCCCACGTGGTGGGTTAAGGCGTTCTTGGAGCAGTGGAACATCCCGACCCATACCTTCCTTCTACTGGACAGAGAGGTCTCCATTTCCTTGGAAGAAATCGCCGAGGTTTCTGGTCTACCGGTCAGGGAGGAGCACTATGAGGAGATGCTTCCTCCGGATGAATACGTTTTTGCCACCAAGCCAGTGGTGATGGGCCTCACGCTTGAGAACGCCATTCAGCACCAGTTCCCCAGCCTGATAAAGGTGTTGAACCTGTACGAGAGCCTCTTCCTTGAATCCGGAGGCTGGGGGGTCAGTTTTGCGGACTTCATTGCCCGGTTTCTTCGCCCTGAGATTTTGTCGCGACGAGGCAAAAAGTTTGCTAAGCTCGATGATCCCTTCGGCTTAGGCTTGGACCGTCAGCCGGTACTGGAAGCTGATCAGAAGGGCTTCTTTCTTCCTGACGCTGCGATCATCCCTCTGTCAGAAATTGCCGCCCCGGGCATTGACGAGGAGGCGTTCTTTCTTGGGTTTCTTGGGTTATGATTGAGTTGGTTCGCGCTCCCTATGCATCCTCGTTACATGAGGCCTTCCGTCTTCTATCCCGCGCATCGCATGGTTGCCGGAATACAAGTGGCCATCGGGATCGCCGGGTTAGCCCACTTATACCATGGTCTTAGCGTAGCGGCGGATACCACCAACCGGTGGTGCATCCTGCCAACTTCCCGTTGCATTACTTCACTTCATGCATGGAACTGCACGTGCTCGGGGTCTTTGGCATTCACAAGAGACCTTCGTTTTACGAGAGATGCAACTTCTCTCGGATTATGCGGCTGGTTGACGCCTCCATCGTGAGTCCGTCACAGCGGGAAACTAGGGGCTTGCTCCTTCGTTCGCACACGGTCGGAGATGGTATGTCTTTCACAGACAAAGTCTTGACCATCGACCAGGAAACTTCGAAGGCGGTGCTGTCACTGCAAGACATTTTTAAGGACGGTGCCTCCGTGTTGAAAGCCCGAGAGATTCTTCATTTATACTCCATTAGGCCGGGCTTTCTTGTATTCAGGCAAAATGATGCGGCGCTATTCATGAGATACAACCCCCATCGTTTTCCTCAGCAGCTGAGTTACAATCAGGGAGTCCCGCTGGAGGCTTTCTTGGTAGAACCTGCCGCTGCCGAAGAGGGAATGCGGGGTGCACTGCATCATTTCATGCGCTTGAACATAGGGTCCAACTTCTTTATCAGGGAACCGAGCTGCGTCCCAAAGGCCCTTAATGTGTACATAGCGTGGTATCAGCATTCAATGGGTGCCGTCATCAGGGAGGAAAAGCGATTACTGCTTGATCGTAAGGGTGCAGTGCTGGCTGGTGATCGAAATGTTCCTTTGAAGCGACGGAACATTGTTCGTCCTCCCCTGAGAGAGGTCACTGTAGTTGCGCCTCCACACGTGCTAAGCCCTACGCGTGGGTTGCCCCCATCCAGCGCGCCTGAAAAAGAGGTGGCTGCCGCGTCCCCCGAGTCGGACGTAGGAAAAGAAATTGGGACTCGTCATCCAAAGGCGTCTACCAAACACAAACTCGTGTCATCATCCACCAACGCCCGTCCTCAGATGAAAAAGAAGCAAGTACTTTCTTTGGACACCATATTAGGCTCGACGCCCTCTGCTCCGTCTAGCGAAGGCTTAAGCGAATATGGGACCAACAAGGGTTTATTCGGGATGCTCGATGATACCGATTTGGAGGTTGCCATTAAAGCTTCCAAACAGTCGGCCACCCTCGAAAAAGAATTATCCGCCCTTACGCAGTCAGGTATACTTTATCCTTATCTCTCCGCTGTTTATTTCACTCTTCTTTTTTTATCATGCTTTGACTGACGCCTCCTGTTTTAACAGGTGCCTCTACAGAAGAAACCATTGCCGCTTCGCTTAAAACCTTTGAAGAGGAGGAAAGGCTTCACTTGAACGACTGATGATGGATACCATAACGGTTCCGGAGGTAAAATCTAGCTCTGATGATAATGTCCCCTTGGCGGAGGTCCTGAAGAAGTCTTCCCTCTCTGTCAAAACCGAGAAGAAGCTTAGAAAGAAGGCGGCGAGGGAAAAGAAGCGAGCTTCTACAGTCACTGGCTCTGGGCCAAAGCGGGGGAAGAAGACCGTTACTAGTCCACCGGAAGACGGTCTTCTTTTTCCTGGTTCATTTGCCGAGGAAGCCACACAATTGGCTGAGGCTATAAGACGCTCACAAGACGAATCCGAAAATGTAAGGATCCCGAAGAGGCTTTACCCAGCCGTCATCTTTTATGAAGACCCTCCATGGATACGGGGATTATTCATAGGCCCTCTGGAAGAATGGGGCGAAAGGGCTCTTAAGCAGGCTGTCTCAGCCGACGCCGAGGATGCACTTTCATTGTGGACCGGTGGCCACGAGTCTACTCTCGAACCTCGGCGAGCATACCTCCTCAGGAAGGAGCGTCGGCTTGAACAGGCCATACTAGAAACTCCCTTGCGCATCGGTATGTTCATGTATCTTTTTGTAATATTTTGTATTCCTCGTGTATATATGTGTGTGTGTGTGCGTGCGCGTGCGCGCATATATATATATATATATATATATATATATATATATATATATATATATATATATATATATATCCTTATCCTCGTACAAACTCTGCAGGGACTTCGGCGATGGGGGAGGATCTGAATTCAAATCGCGCTTTGACTATAGACCCCGCTAATATCCCCAATGAAACACTAAACAGTGTGGAAGGGGTTGATGCCATTTTTTTCCTGCGTCGGAGCTTCCCTTGGTGATTCCTGCTCTCCGGGTGATTGCTCCTCCGGAAGAGCCATCTTCATTGGCTGCGGATTCAACGGGTCTTTCTGGGGATGGCCCGGAGACTGCGGGACAGGTAGTCAAGGCCACAGTCCTTCCATTGGAGCTTGTAGCGATGGTTACTGTTTCTCCACCGGAAGTTACTATACTGGCCCACATCCCCGATGATGTGCTCGGGAGCACGGAGGAGGGTGAGGCAGTCGCTGCATCCAGTGATGCCCTTGTTGTAGTCTCGACCGGTGACTTACCAAGTAAATTTCAGGTTATTGCTTTCTATTTTATTCTGCAATCTCTCTTCTACCTTTTCTGACAGTACTTTTGTTTTGAATGTAGCTGCGGTGGGCGTTGAGGTTGTGTCACCCGAGGAAGCACCACCAGTTACCGCTTTGACGGTGACTGCCCCTCCATCTTCTCTTATATCTTTTCAAATGCTGAAAGGTATGAGTTTATGATAAATTTAAATCGGGGACAGCATCTTTCGTGTACTGACCATGTATCATCATGATCTCGCAGGAGTTCTTTTCAATCATTTGTATCAGGTGCTGAACCCGCACTTCTCTTTCCCGTCGGAGATTAGTCCGCCCGCTGGTGTCTGTGAGTATCTTTTCTAACCGATGTCCTTTCTTTAGCAGGTAGTCACATTATTGCTAATTCTTCTTTGCATTGCTTGTAGCCTTATAAATTGAAGGAGGGGACAAGGGTATTGTTGCACCACCGGAACTCCCAGCTCTGCCCCCTGTTGCAGCCGGTATAGTAGACTCTTTTGTTCGTATACATTTTTTATTCCTTAAGGCGACATCTGATTGTGATTTGTTTTGTAGCGGTCACATCGACTCCAGCCCCATCCGAGTTTCGCGTTATAATGCCGGCAGGGCCCTTTTCTCGACGTGCATCCTCGAAAGACGCCGCGAATAGTCTGCGCATGTTGAGCAACTACATCAAGGAACTTGACGTGGAGACTCCCACATCCGCTGCTGATTTTGCCGCGGAGGTTAATCCTATGCCGGCGACGCTCATGAACTTTCATAGTGAGGGCGTCGTTGAGTCTTGGGTTAACCATTGCAGGAAGATTGAAGCCTGCCTGCATGAGCTTGAGCTTATGCGTCCCGCCCCTGAGATTCAGGCTTTGAACTTCCAACGGGCCGCACGGGTCGAGCAGAGTGTGTCCTTCCTCCGCTATTTCGAACAAGAAGCGACCTTGAGGCAGAAGGAACGCGAGGAGGCTTCGGGTGAATCTGCCCGGCTGCGCGCCCAAGTTAAAGCGAACGCCACGCAACTAAGAGCTGTTTTTGACACCTTGCAGCAATGTATCTCGGACGAGCTTGTATTGAGGAAGAAGCTCGACTCTATCGAGCGGGTTACGCAGAGTCGCGAAGCTGCCCAACGGAAAATCGATGAGAAGATTTCATTATGCTTGCAGCAAAGGACTCGAATCGAAGCGGAGCTGGCCGCGGCGGCTGATCACGAAAAGGCACTGAAAGGAGTGCGAGAGCAGCTTGCGGACTTGTTGAAAACGTCTCCTTCTCAGTAGCTGCCTTTGTATCAATTACACACTTGTAATCTTTGAATAACATATATCCATTTTTTTTATTCTTTTATATGATGTATCTTGTATTCAATTGAGTTCATGAATAAAGACACATTTTTCTTATCTCTCACTGTCGCTTTCTTCTCTTTACTGTGTTATTGGTATGTCACTCTGGCAAGTGTGGCCTGTAGATAATAAAGAACATTTCATCTTGAACTCTGCGAGAGGTAGTGATAGCTTAGGAAGCAGGTTCAGATCTGCTACCTAAGACTTTTCAATTTCATGAGCCGTGAGGGTCTCATAAAGACTTTTTTTCCTACGAGTCGAAAGGATCTCGTAGGTGTATTTTCTTCTTAGGAGTCATGAGGATTCCTAAGTGCGTTTTCTCTCGAGAGTCATAAGGATCTCACAAGAGAATTTTCCCTCTTACAAGTCGAGAGGACTCGTAAATGGTTGTTTCCCTCCTTATCGAGGTTCGACTTTGGAGAGTGTGGTCTGTGAATAGTATGCAAGAGTCCATCTTGGACTGACTTGCAGGACCCCAGTGCTTAGGAAACAGGTCCTTATCCCCATTGCCTAAGGCTTTTCCCTACGAGTCGAGACGAATCGAGAAGTTCTCGCAAAGACACTAATTTCCTCACGGGTCGAGACGAATCGAGAAGTTCTCGCAAGAATATCCTAACGTCATAGTTAACCTCTGCTCTTTACGACAGAGGTCCGTTAGGGTCTGTGGTACTAGTTTTTTTTCCGTCGTACCGTAGCGTTGGCTGATGTATTTCTCGATAGGCAATCTTGCTGTTCGAGTAGCCTTGCGACTGTCGTGTCTCTGATCCCTTCGAGGGCTGGACAAGACGTCTTCAAGCAATCCTCCTAGGCAGTTTGACCGTCGGAAGAGCAAGCGTTAGGAATTTTGCCATGCCGCTTTTTACTTGAGGTTAGGCTCATTTTGGAGAGCCCCGATGAGTCATAACCACTCCGCGCTGGTGTGGGATGATCTCCGATAGTCTTTCAGGTTTTATATGAGTTGCCGTCAAGACCTTAAAGCTAGGAATTTGGCCTTCGCTTCGTTTGCTGGCATTGCGTCTGCTGTATCGAGACGAATGTCGCGGTTGTCTCTAGGTTGCTTGTGAACCGTCGAGGTTTGGAACTAGGGATTTTGCCGTGGCTCCGTTGTTTGATTTTCGCGTCTGAATCCTGCTGGAGGAAGAACGCTGTAGTGACATCTCGTCTGCTGTATCGAGACGAACGTCGAGGTGGTGACCACTCCGCGCTGGTGTGGGATGATCTCCGATAGTCTTTCAGGTTTTATATGAGTTACCGTCAAGACCCTGAAGCTAGGAATTTGGCCTTCGCTTTGTTTGCTGGCATTGTGTCTGCTGTATCGAGACGAATGTCGCGGTTGTCTCTAAGTTGTTGGTGAACCGTCGAGGCTTGGAACTAGGGATTTTGCCGTGGCTCCGTTTGGTGATGTTGCGTCTGCTGTAACGAGACGAATGTCAAGGTGATCTCTAGGTTGTCTGTAAGCCATCGAGATTTGGAGCTAGGGACTAAGCCGTGGCTCCGTTTGGTGATGTTGTGTCCGAGTCCAGCTGGAATGAGAAGGAACGCTGTTGTTGACATTGCATCTGGTATAATAAGACAAATGCTGAGGTGGAGTTGGGATTTTGCCATCACTCCGCTTTGTTTCGATCATGAGGCCTTTCATTGACGTCGCATCTGCATCCTGCTGGACTGTGAAGGAACGCTGTTGTGGACATTGCGTCTGGTGTAATGAGACGAATGCTGAGGTGGAGTTGGGATTTTGCCATCACTCCGCTTTGTTTCGACCATGAGGTCTTTTGTTGACGTTGCATCTGTATCCTGCTGGACTGCGAAGGAACGTCGTTGTTGGCATTGCGTCTGGTGTAATGAGATGAATGCTGAAGTAGAGTTAGGATTTTGCCATCAATCCGCTTTGTTTCGACCATGAGGTCTTTTGTTGACGTTGCATCTACATCCTGCTGGACTGCGAAGGAATGTCGTTGTTGGCATTGCGTCTGGTTTAATGAGACGAATGTTGAGGTGGAGTTGGGATTTTGCCATCACTCCGCTTTGCTTCGACTATGAGGTCTTTCGTTGATGTTGCATATGCATCCTGCTGGACTACAAAGGAACGCCGTTGTTGGTATTGCGTCTGGTGTAATGAGACGAATGCTGAAGTGGAGTTGGGATTTTGCCATCACTCCGCTTTGTTTTGACCATGAGGTTTTTCGTTGACGTTGCATCTGCATCCTGCTGGACTGCGAAAGAACGTCGTTGTTGACATTGCGTCTGGTGTAATGAGACGAATGCTGAGGTGGTCTATAGGTTGTCTGTGAACCGTCAAGATTTGGAACTAAGGACTATCCGTAGCTCCGTTTCGTTGTGTCGCTTCCGTACCTTGCTGGCATAAGGAGGAACGCTGTTGTTGGTCTTCTGGGATGCAGATGTGACCGTTGAGATTTGGCTCTCTTTCTGGTGGAGCTTGGTGGGATGATATGGTTCCCTCTTCGTTTGCGCCCCTGGATTGTATACAGGGACTGATGTGATATCACCTGTAGGGCATAAATTTTATTTTTCTCTTTTTTTCTTTCCGCGATGCTCTATCATTTCAGCTTTTATATCGCGAAGGCCGCGATTGCCCAATCATTTCGGCTATTTTTCGCGACGCCCAATCATTTCGGCTATCTATTTTATTTTTACTCGCTGCTTTTTATTGCGAGTTGCCCAATCATTTCGGCTATTTTGCATGCATACATTTTTACTTGCTGATTTTGTTTGCAAGTTGCCCCATCATTTCGGCTATTTCGTATGCATGTATGGCTTGCTAGCTTTTTGCTGCAAGCTTAGAATTAGATACCGATTTCGGCATCAGCACTGCTACAACTGGAATATTGCCAAGAGTGAATCATCATTTGCCTCTGTCGATGATGAACAAAGGTGGCTTAGTAAACAGGGTTAAGATCCTGTCGACTAAGGCTTTTGACTTCATGAGCCGTAAGGGTCTCATAAAGGTATTTCTCCCTACGAGTCGTGAGGATCACGTAGGTGCGTTTTCTCTTTAGGGATCGTGAGGATTCCTACGTGTACGGTCTCTTATAATTCGTAAGGATCTTACAAGAGTGCTTTCTCCTTATAAGTCGAGAGGACATACAAGGGTTGTTCACCGTGTAGACATATCCCTAGTCACGGATAGGACTTTGTTAGGGAAATATTTATTCGCACCCGTGGATTGTATACAAGGGTCAGCATTGAGCCGCTTGTAGGGCAAAACCGAGGGGGTATGACTACTTAAGAACAGGTTCAGATCCCTGTAGCTTAAGGCTTTTGAATCTTATGAGCCGTAAGGGTCTCATAAGAGGGTTCTCCTTACGAGTCGTGAGGATCTCGTAGGTGTAATTTCTCCTTAGGAATCGTGGGGATCCCTAAGTGTGTTTCTCCTTTATGAGTCGTAAGGATCTCACGCAGGTGATTTCTCCTTACAAGGTCGAGAGGACATTACAAGTGTCGTTTAACGAGATTGCGCCCTTTCGGGTTTTCACAAAACTCGTCGGTAGTCCTGCTGTTTTTACTCACGGAGCCCTTTCGGGTTTTCATCCGTGACCATTTTACTTGTGGACATATCGTTTTTTTTACGTCAGCCTGGGGACGGCGCAGGTTGGTAGTAGTTTAACGACGTTTCGGTCAAAGGTCTGAAATTTTTCGGGCAACGTACGATTACGCAACTAGATTTTCTTGCAAATCTTCGCATCTTTTGTGTCGGAGGTGGATTCCTTGAAGAGAAGGCTGAGGGCGATTTCTTCATCAGAGTCGCTTCCAAAGGTGATAACTTGCGATCCCTTGGTGTCGGCTATGTGACAGTTGCAAGTAACTCTTTCGCGCATATCTGTCGTGCTTTTCTGTTCCCGACGAGCCTTGCGCTTCACTCGTTGAACGTGTCGTCGATGGGAAACATATCCCTGCGACCAGTTTTTAAAGGCTATGCACTCCTCGGTAGGGTATGCAATCCTCTGATGGTATAGGCAGAAATTAGGATGTATGTCCGCTTCATCAAGATGTATAACACCAGGGGAATTTCCTTTAAAAGAGGGCAACTTCATTCCTATTGCCAGGGCCCTAGCGAATCGTTTCCTTATTTTAAGCTTGCTTTTGCTGGCGATAGGGATGCTTTGCTCGAGTTGGGTGTCTCGATCTTTTCCTCCAGTCGTCGGAGTTTGGCTTTTTCGAATATAGCCAGTTCACGCTTTCAATTGGCTTTGCTTTTCTGACGGGCTTCGTTCAGTAGCAAGTCGATCATCTCATCAGACGGTTCTAAGGGTTTTGGCTTCGATCCTGCCCCCGGCTCCTTTATGCTGTCTTCTATCGCCGAGTGCGTTTCTTCATTAGTTAATACCGAATGAGAGATCATGTGGCAACTTACCATATAGTTCTCAGATTCTTTTGACGAGTCATCCCTGTCGTTATTGTCGTTATCTCCGTTCTTAAGGATATTGTTGAGAAATTCTTGGAGTGTGACCGGGGTCCGCGCCTTCTGGTTATATTCTTTCAGAGCGTCAATCCGTTTTTGCATGTCTGTGCGCTTGTTATCAAGCTTCACGGGCTTTTGGGTCTTCTTCTTCTTCTTCGAAGACTTTGACGGCTGGGTGCGAGCGCTTTGACTATCACCACCAATTTTCGTAGTTGGGCACGGTTTCAGCATTCCCTCGACGATCTCGGGTTCCAGTGAATTTTTCCACCTGATTACCGGTCACATTTGTAGATCCTTCAGCATTCTTTTCGTCTTTGCCGAAAGAACAACTTCCCATAGGGCTTCCCTTATGAATGAGCACGATGCCCCCGGCACGTCTACTTTTTTAGGGGCATGAGGTTGTGGTAGGCTCACCTTCCAATTTTCGGATAATGCAAACTTGCCTTGTTGGTATTGGTCTTCAATCCAGTCTTTGAAGATGAAGCAATCTTCGATTGGATGGCTTACTGCTTTGTGGTAAGGGCAGTAATTAGGATTGTTGACATCACCTGGTTGTAACGGACGTTTTGGATCCGGCAAATTTATGAGCTTGTTGCACATTGCCAGCTCGAACAGTCTCATCGTTTTATCCTGGAGAAACGAGTAAGGACGTCCCAGTCTTTCCTCGAAAGATGGGCATGGACGCATGTTGTTTTGGCGAACAACCGTCTTTAAGTTGCTCGACTGTTGTTGAGTAGTGGCAACGAAAGTTGCTTTTCCTTTGCCCTTTTCATTCCGAGGATCCGTCTTTGAAGGAGATGGTTTATGGCCCATCTGGTCCATTTGGGCCAGTTTGTCAATCAAGGCCTGGAAAGTGGTGGGCTTGAAGAACATCATAAATTGTGAGATGGTCGCTTGAGGGTCGAGAGTACCCACAAACATGCCTACTGCAGGTGCTTCTTCGATGCGCTGCCCGCATTTTGACCACAGATTCCGCTATCGTATTGTGTATTGAACCCATGTCTCGCCCAGCTTTACCCTGGCGTTAATTAGTGCGGTTATTGGGATACGCTCGCTAGCGCTCGCGAATCTTTGCGTAAATAACAGCTCCATCTCCGCAAAAGTTTTGACGGAGTCGTTGGGAAGTTCGGAGTACCACTCGAATGCCATTTCCGACAAGCTGCCGACGAATTGGCAAAGTAGCAATTTATCATCACCTCCGGTGTTGCCACATAGAGCTCTGAACTAGGCGCATGTTGATGGGGATTGCCTGTCCCCTTGTACACATGGAATTTGGGGATTGTATATCCCGGCGGGTAACTTATTTGGTCATACCAGCCCGGATAAGGTCGTCCAGTCTTGACAATTTGGTCAGCCGCTTCATTCGCCTGGTGAGCTCATATTTACCGAGCAATATAGTCATCCAGAGCGGCCTTGGAAATGGTTTCCTCTTTAGCTGCTGAAAGAGCAGGAGGAGGGTTCGATGTCTCTCCTCTGTCGTCTTCAATAATGATCGGGGGGTCTTCAACTGGAGGTTCTGGCTGTAACATCATCCCGACCATGTCTCGGAAGAGAAGCGTCATTCGTTTTATATTAGCTGCTTGTTCTGCTGCTTCTCTGTCCTTCTTTTCGAGGACTCTGCGAAAGAAGTCAGCGTCGGTTTCTTGTTCATGACGCTGCTCTGACGACGTCTCAGGGCTTTCTTTTGGCCCGGTGAGCGCGGCCATTTGCGTTAGTATTTCCTGAAGCTTTTATTGCTGCTCCTGGGATTTTTTCACGGATCGGGTGAGCGATCAGTGACCTGTAGAAGCGCTGCTTTCCTCTTTTCCGAAAGCCATATAAACAGTGTGCACCATTATGCCCCCAGACTTGGGGCGTTTGGGCCCAGCGTCTTTGTGGTCTGCCGTAGTCATAGCGGATTTCTTTGGCCTCCTTCTCTTATGAGCAGTTGACATTGAGGGGGCCGTTGCAGTGGGCATCCAGGTAGTTGTCGTCCTTTATGGTTTGACAGGACGGTTCTCTTCTTGCTGAACTTTCACCTTCTTATGTCAGCGAGGGTAATCTTGATCAATTACCGAGTCCTGAACCCATCGCCAGACTTTGTAAATTTTGGAGGACAACTGCTGAGGGGGCTGCTTCGGGTTCATTTCTGTAACATTCTCTATGGACAGGGGAGATCTTTTCAGTACGGTGGTAGGAGAGTTCCTGCGCACCTTGTTCAGCAATTCAAAACTGTTCCTGGTTGGAACAGCAGCATTGACTTCCACCGTTGGGGCTGGTGGAGTTAGCCCAAAGGGGGAGTTGCCCCCAGCTTTCCTTACTCGACGCCACTGGCGACGTGGAGCGTGTTGAGCCGTTGGGATTATTTCAGCTTAAGAGGTGACTTCGTCATGCCCCCTGTGTTGGTCAGAAGTTGTAGCCGGTGTCAGCCTCTTGAAGACCGATGTCCGTTGAGAAGCAATGTCCAATCTGTCAAAAACAGACCTCTGGGCAGGTGAAGCAGCTTTGAGGACTTCGCCTAGAGCGGGAGCCGGAACAGTCAGTCTTGTGAAGACCGACCCTTTGACAGGAGAAGCCACCTTAACGATTTCGGGAATAGAGATGGCTATCCTCTTCGGAATAACCTTTTCTAGAATTGCAAGCTTCATCATGGGCCCACATGAAATTTGGCATAATCTGGCGAAGACTGAGGTGCCGGAGCTGGATGACCCGTTGAGAGGGGTCGCAGTAGTGGTGAGTCGATCGAAGACCGACTTCTTTAGGACCTCTTGCGGCAACATCGTGGCAACGAAGCTCATGGGTGGGATCATAGTCCCAAAGAACAGCCCGGTGGTGGCCTGAGTGACCTGTTCCACCGGCATAGCGAAGATGGAGGCCGCTTGGGGCCCATAAGTCACTCCTCCGGACGGGACGGAGCGAGAGTTGCAGTTGCAGTTGGAACATTTCGTGCCGGTAGACGCCATTGATCTTTTGTTTTTTGCACGGAGCAAGACACCAAATCTTAGTACCTCAAACCAAGGGCAACCATATCAAACTGCGATTCGCTCGCGAACACGACACACGAAGTGTGGAGTCGAAAGAGGAAAAGGTCCCACCGGGCATGCCAGAATCTGTTCCCCGCCGAAAAACGCGTGAAGACGCGGAGGACGTCTCGCCTAAATTTCGGGGCAGATGCTAATTGGTGCTATCCGTCCACCTCTCCGAAGATGTCAAGTTGATTTATGGCACCGTGTATCGAAGGTTTAAACGGATGCGGCTGATATAGCAGATTTCGTCAGATTCCCTCTCGTTTGAGGGGTTTTTGATTGTGGGGACGCTCTTCCCTGCAGGCGCAAGCCCCTGTAGTTAATTACGCTACCGCATCGCGGCAACAACTTTCTCCTTCTCCAGATGGTCACTTCGTATCGTGTATGTTTATTTTGTTTTTGGTTGCCCGTGGATTGTATACGGAGACTAATTTATGTTGTAGCCCGTAGGGCGTGGATTAGTCCAAATCCGTATCTTCTTAGATTTGGGTTTTGGTTTGGGTTTAAGGATACATTAGTCTCATTTAAGACTAAGATCAACTTAAACGTTTGTTAAGGATACGTTACTCTAATTTTAGACTAAGATCGACTCAACGTTTGTTAAGGACACGTTAGTCTAATTTTACACTAAGATCAGCTTAACAGGATCATTTAGATCCAACAAAAGAGCATTTGAACTCTATTGTTTAGTTTAAGGACATGGTGGTCTAAGGTTAAGGATATCATAATCCATAGGCTTAAGGACCCCACAGTCCAAGGTTAAGGACATCATAGTCCATGGGTTTAAGGACCCCACAGTCCAGGTTAAGGACATCGTAGTCCATGGGCTTAAGGACGCCACAGTCCAGGTTAAGGACATCGTAGTCCATGGGCTTAAGGACCCCACAATCCAGGTTAAGGGCATCGTAGTCCATGGGCTTAAGGACCCCACAGTCCAGGTTAAAGACGTCATAGTCTATGAAATATATGGTTGTCGGGACTCGTCACCTCTCTGAAGACGTTGAAGGATTACAGCGACAAATATCAGAGGAGTAAAGAGATGTACCCTCGAACCGGTGCGAGTTGGTTGAAAGATCTGTAGTCTAATTTGGGACTAAGATCTGTTGAATATTCATAAGCAGGTGGGCTTAGTTCAATATAAGTTGAGGACCTATGGCCAATATTGGGCTAAGTCCAAAAAGATTAAAATGTTTAACATTTTATTGTTCTGGGCTATTGAGCCTTTATTTGGGCTTGGCTCTTTTAATAATGCTGAGCATTGGATCCAGATATTTTTTTGTTTTGTATGGAATGCATAGCATTCATCAGAACATTGTGTGTTCTGACAACGCGCCACGTGGCGCGTCAGGCGCTTTGCGCCAATTAAATAGTGCATTGCACTTCTTTCAAGTAGCGCACACGAAAAGGACACGTGTCGCGCTTGGCGCTAAGCGTCAGATGATGGGCGCATTGCGCCAGTTTATGAGCGCGTTGCGCTAGTTTAGTGGCGCACAAGTGAGTGACACGTGATGCGCTTGGCGTTGAGCGCCAGCCCATGAGCGCAGTGCGCTGTTTCAGAAGGGCAAAGCGCAAGTTGCATATGCGGTTGACACGTAGCACGTTTTGGCGTTGAGCGCCGGTCCGAGGAGCGCAAAAGCGCAATTCAAGAGTGCAAGGCACTTTTCAATAGAGCAAAGCGCATTTAATCAAATTTATGATTTGTGAACAAATTTATGTTCTTTTTAAAGGAGGCTTTACCTCAAGATTCAAGAACAATAGTTCTTATTTTTGGAAGGGCTATGCCTTTGTAGATCGATGATCTGTGCGAAGAATATGTTCTTCTTTATTATGTGATGAGATCTTTTGATCTCTTTATGAAAGACCATGGTTTTTATAGATCTATGATCTTTTAAGAAGATAATTCTTCTGTTTTAATGAGATGATTTCATCTCTTTGTTCAAGAATCATTCTTTTTACCTTAAAGAGATGATCTTCTTTCAAGAACTTGCTCTCTTTTTTTTTTAGTTTTCTCAAAGTTTGTAGGGGGTTTCTCTATATCATACTTGAAGTCTTGGGGTTTTTATATAGGGCAAATTGATTTGTTAAATCAGTTAAATAGATCTTTCTCTGATTGATTTGGGGACGTTTCCCCACCGTTGGATCTTTGATCCTAGGGCTTCTATTTTACAGAAGGCAATCTTCTTGTTTTTAATAAGATTGGAAAGATCTTTCCATAACAGAATTTACTTCTGATTAATCAATAATTTATCACATTAGATCTTTTGATCTAACGGTGGGGAATTTTTAATTCCAGTGCTGTCGCACCCGTGCTTTGCACGTGGTGCACTGCTCTGCGCTAGCGCACCTACGTTTGACACGTGGCGCGCAGCGCAGCGCAGCCTGCGCTAGCGCACCCGTGTTTGACACGTGGCGCGCAGTGTACCTAGCGCTAGCGCACTCATGATGCACTGTATAGGGCGCAGCGCACCTAGCGCTAGCGCATCCGTATTTGACACGTGGCGCGCCTAGCGCTGAATCTGAAGCGTTTCTTCACTTTTAGAATTTTTAATTTTTAAAATAGAGCTTTGCTCTTATCAGGGGAAACAACTACCACGCTCCAGAAGGTATGCAACACTAGCAAGTTTCCCGTATGTTTGAAACTTACGATATGGTTTTTACCCCCAAGCGTTTATTACCTTGACGAAGGTCAAATATCATAAGTCGCAAGTCAAGTTCAACCTGTCATTGTCCAGATTAATCTAGATCCATCCATTCAAGTCCTTGATGAAGGTCAAAACAGTTGTACGCCTGTCCTAAATTAATATATCTATTTATACTACAGATAAGTACCCGCTAGTTACCAAACACTATACCTTGGCAAAAGTTAAAACACATATCATGAATACTAGTTGATACCTTTCTGAAATGAAGAAGGGCTACGGCTGGTTTTGGCGAAAACCGTGAACATAATGAACTTGATATAGTCGAAGGAACTGAATAGATTTTGAAAAGGAGTGGTTTAGGCTCCGCTTTTAAAAGTTGTTTTTGAAGAAAACCAGATGGTTTTATAATTGTTCCAACGATGTCAAATTTAGGTTTGTTTCTTTGCATTAAGTGAGATTAATGCGGTCCCATCAATTAGCCTTATCACACCAGAAAATAACGAAAATAGAATGTATATATATACCACCCGCCTTCGCCACGGGGCCCTGTCATGCATCGTTAGGTAATTTAACTAACGGCAGAGCGGGGATGGACTAACGCGGATGCAAAATATATACAACATATATATATATACATACATATATATATATAACCATTCGGCATAGGCATGATAAACATCACAAGCAGCTATCAACATCACAGAGAATGGAAAAATAGATCAACTAAAAACATTTGCATTTCATTAAACCACCTATTGAACAAAATCCTCCATGGTCGCGTGAATAGCCGAGTGTGAATTATCCTAAGCCCCTACGAGTGTAGCAGGCTACCCTCAATCCTAAAATTAGGTGACCCGGGTCTCAACTCTTCGAGATGGCCACCCAATGAATCGTAGAATCCGGTAGCTTGTGCACTCTTCCGTGGGTCAATCCTAAATGCAGAAATGGAAAATATAATATACAGCAGGTGACTACATGCTCAATCTGGATGTGCCCCAATAAAAGAATATACATCAATTATTACAGGAATTACATCATTCATTTACATCTAAATTCACACGAGACTTTTCACACGATGATCCATCAAACCATTAGCAACACATAACATCACAAAATATGTACAACCCCTTCTAATCGATGTATAGCAATTAGAAGAAGTTTAAGAACACATATTCGCATCATAAAAGCACGTAACAAAAACTACGACATTTGAATTCCGCGCGCAATTAGAAAACACAACCAATTTTCCCACAACTGAAAATCCGGTCCACAAAAGTCCTAAATTTTTTCGTTTTAAACAAATCCGGGAGTCGAAACGAACTTGAAACCTATCCGAATCTTCGCGGGGGAGAAGAGCATAAAATTAATGTACGCCTAGGGGCCTAGAGGGTACCCACCCCTGGGGCCACCATGAGGTGGCCCCAAAAGGGGGCAGACCCGAGAGCACCTTTATAGGGTGGTCTCGGTCCCCACCCCCAAGGCCACCATATAGTGGTCTTGGGGGTGGGCCCGACCTTTGGTCCCACCGGGGATTCCCCGGGGTCACCCCACGGATTCTCGGTTCAAACCGTGAGCTCGCAGGGTGTGCAAACAAGTTAAAACACAAAATTTTGGGACTATTTTTGTCGGCAGTCCGCGCGCGACAAAAATGGCGGAATTCGAACGTTGTTACGAGCTATGTAAAGCTTATGGAGTGACTTTGCTACTATATAAGTCGATATTGTACACTCTACGGGGTTTGCATAGAGACGGAATTTTCAAAAAAAAAGTTTTAAGCATGCAACATCGACTATCTATCCAAGAATTACCAAAAGCCCTAGCTGACAAAAACTTCATAGATACTAATTTACTCGGAAAGCGATTATACCTATGTGATCGAGTCCTTCAGGTTTTCTTAATCCTCTTCCTTAGCTCCCCGTCCATCGGGATCGAGCTTGGTCAAGATGATCCGCCTAAAAGTCTGTGGTTCAAGCTTCAACATCTAATAGAAGCAACTAAAGACTCTAGTATGCTATTCTAGAGTGCTTAGATGATGTAGATGGTGTTAATTGGATTTTTTTATCTCAAATATCCTATGAGTTTCAACTCATAAGAGGGGTTAGAGTTTGAGGAAGAAGAAGAACTCAAGAGAGGAGAAAGAATGGCTAAGTGAGAATGAATCAAGAATGGCTAGAAGAAAAGGATATGTATCATAATATTTTTCCAAATAAAAAATCAAGACATGCTTGAATAGTTTTCACAAATGAATAAATAACGATAATAGCTATGTCTCTCACCATGCTCAAAGCCAACTCACCTCTCCACCTCATTTTCTATTTCCAATAAATAGAAAAACACATAATGAGGTGTCATCATCTCGAAACATTCTTGTATAAATACATGAATACATATACCGTGTGTGTGTGTGTCCATTTTCGTACTTCAAAAAATACAAATACCAAGAGATAGAATAATCCAATAATATAATACCCGATCATTATTAAATCAATACTTGATTCAATAATGCGGTTTAATCCTGAGCTCGCTAATATTATCCATCCGAACATAAATCTGTGTAGCTAGTACACATATATGATCGGAACCTTGTACATATAACCATACGGCCTCTACATCGTTTCTCCTGAACTAGGAAACCCTCTGTGTGGGACTCTAAAGACTCGACAGTACGCTGACAGTGGGTTTAACCACAAGCATATCAGTGGCACTAGCTATACGTAACGGCTACCCAGGTACCTGTCGAAAAGAAGGCCGACAAGCAAACTCATCCGAACCCCTACTGAGCATGTCCGTGATAATCTTCGTACAATCCGGTCTGTTCGTCTCAGAGTATCGCATGCCGGGTTTAGGGCGTAGAAAATGTTAGACCCCTAATAACCTGATAAGTCATGCCGATGTGGTTCAAGACCATCCGAGAATCTATTGATCTAAATATCAGTAATTCTCAACAGCCCTGGTCAGCGACTTTTGGTGTTGGCCAACCGAACATAGCGCGACATTGACTCGCTATACCGGGAGAGACGAATCCCAATCGCTCACTGCCTTCATATGGCTCGGGACTGTACCTAATTAAAACCTATTTGCACGACTCAGTAGAGCCGTGGTAGGATAGTAATCAAAGCACAATGGGAACCCACACGAGAAAAATGACGATCTCAGGTCAAAAAACTATCTGTACTCATATTACCAAAGGACTGCTATCTGACGATAGGTATAATACCATTTATCCAGTTCTCGACGAGTCCATCCAGTGTACTCACCCCCAGTGAGCACTTGTATACAATCGTAGGTAAAACACACCAATGGCTATGGAACCAACCACCGCCCCTCGTCAGGGTCTAAAAACGTATACACAAGTCTACTCTGAAATATCGATGCCCAGTCTCGTTGCTCTCACGACTATGGAAATTTAAGGATGTGCTTATTGACTACTGTAACAACTCCAATTTCAATGTACATAAAATTATTTAAAAGTTAATGTACAAATGAAGTATTTGCAATCCTGTGTACACTATAAGTATTTGTTTTGCTTTTGAACAGTAAGAAAACACATGTAGCTTATTAGTAAAGCCTTGCACTGCTGTGACGTAGCCCCTGTGATCGAATCCCCCAGACACATTATCTTTTTATTAATTTTTCTTTTAATCTTTTAGAAGTCCAAGAGTTTACACGTGCACTACACGTAAAATGAAGAGTTACAGAATAAACAAACACGTGCACTTGGGTATATAAGACGACAGAGACACGTGGCCAAAGATCCAACACTCCCTACTGGGGATCGACCGGTGAGAATTGTGTTGGGACCGGCACCGCTGGGCCGCCCGTAGGGAATGGTCCCTTTTTTTTTCAAACTAGCACCTTTTTGCCTGCCCCACTAACCCCATTGTTCACCGCCGGAAGCCGGGAAGACTGTACGTCTTGCCTGAGTCTGGGGGCAGATGCTAATTGGTGCTATCCGTCCACCTCTCCGAAGATGCCAAGTTGATTTATGGCACCGTGTATCGAAGGTTTAAACGGATGCGGCCGATGTAGCAGAATTCGTCAGATTCCCCCTCGTTTGAGGGGTTTTTTTTATTGTGAGGACGCTCTTCCCTGCAGGCGCAAGCACCTGCAGTTAATTACGCTACCACGTCGCGGTAACAACTTTCTCTTTCTCCACATGGTCACTTCGTGTCGTGGGTGTTTGTTTTGTGTTTGGTTGCCCGTGGATTGTATACGGAGACTAAGTTATGTTGTCGCCCGTAGGGCGTGGACTAGTCCAAATCTGTATCTTTTTTAGATTTGGGTTTGGGGGTTATGTTTAAGGATACGTTAGCCTTATTTGAGGCTAAGATCAACTTAAACGTTTGTTAAGGACACGTTAGTCTAATTCTAGACTAAGGTCAACTTAACGGGATCGTTTAGATCCGAAAAGAGAGCAATTGGGCTCTATTGTTTAGTTTAATGACATTACGGTCGATAATTAGTTTAAGGTCGTTACGGTCCAATGTTAGTTTTAAGACATCGCGGTCGAGGTTAAGGACATCATAGTCCGTGAGTTTAAGGACTCCACAGTCCGACGTTAGTTTTAATACATCACGGTCGAGGTTAAGGACATCATAGTCCGTAGATTTAAGGACTCCACAGTCCGATATTAGTTTTAAGACATCACGGTCGAGGTTAAGGACATCATAGTCCGTGGATTTAAGGACTCCACAGTCCGATATTAGTTTTAAGACACCACGGTCGAGGTTAAGGACATCATAGTCCATGAGTTTAAGGACCTCACAGTCCGTAGCAATGTGTGGTTGTTGGGACCCTTCACCTCTCTGACGACGTTGAGAAATTACAACGACAAATATCAAAGGAGTGAAAAGATGTACCCTCAAACCGGGGTAAATTGATTGGAAGAGCAGATAAGCTCAGTTCAATTTAAATTGAGGACTTATGGCCAGAATTGGGCTAAGTCCAGTTAAAAATGTTTAACATTTTATTTTTGTTCTGTCTGTTAGGCCTTTGTTTGGGCTCTGCCCTTTTAATAATGCCAAGCATTGGGCTCTGATATTTTGTCTGGATAGCATTTATCAGAACAAAGTATGTTCTGACAGCGCGCCACGTGGCGCATCAGACGCTTTGCGCCAATTAAAGAGCGCGTTGCGCTAGCGCACATGAGGGTGACACGTGTCGCTTAGCGCTAAGCGCTGGTTTGTTAGCGCACCGCGCTTTTAATTTATGAGCACACTGCGCTAGTTTATGGGTACGCCAGTGAGTGACACGTGGCGCGCTTGGCGCTGAGCGCCAACCCAAGAGCGCAGTGCACTGTTTTCAGGAGCGCAAAACGCAGATTGTGTCTCTGGTTGACACGTGGCAAGTTCCGGCACCGTGCGTCGGTTCAATGAGTGCAAGAGCGCAGTTTATGAGTGCAAGGCACTTTCCAGTAGCGCAAAGCGCATCAGATCAAATTTAAGATCAAAGAACAAGTTTATGTTCATCAAACGAGGCCTTGCCTCAAGATCCAAAAACCAAAGTTCTTGTTTTTTATTAAAAGGCTCTCTGCCTTTATAGATCAAAAGATCTATGAATGAAGTAAGATACTTCTTTTTTATATTTTAAGGATTAGATCTTTTAATCTTTTATGTTTAATCAAAGACCTTGGTCTTTTTTATAGATCTAAGATCTTTTCAGAAGATGTTTCTTCTTTTTACGAGATGATTTCATCTCTGTTGTTCAAGAATTAATTGTTTTACCTTTAAAGATGAAGAAATGATCTTCTTTCTTCAAAGGCTTGCCTTTCTTTCTCTTTGAGATCTTCTAAAAGTTTGCCCAGGGTTTTTTCTATATGAGACTTGAAGTCTTGGGGCCTTTATATAGGGTCAATTGATTTGTTAGATTAGTTGAAGAGATCTTTCTCTGATTGATTCGGGGATATTTCCCCACCGTTGGATCTTTGATCCTAGGGCTTCTGTTTTACAAAAGGCAATCTTCTTATTTTCAACAAGATTGGAAAGATCTTTGCAGAACAGAATTTTAATTCTGATTAATTAATAATTTATTATTATTAGATCTTTTGATCTAACGGTGGGGAATTCTTTTAATTTCAGCGCTGTCGCACTTGGCGCTAGCGCACCCGTGCTTGACACGTGGCGCGCAGCGCAGAGCGCAGCGCAACTACGCTAGCGCACCCGTATTTGACACACGGCGCGCAGCGCAGAGCGCTGGATCTGAAGCGTTGCTTCAACTTTTAAAATTTTGAATTTCAAAACAGGGCTTTGCTCTGATTGGGGTGCGCTGCCTAGGGCGCCGCGCTCCTGACGCTGGCAAGTCTGCTTTTGACACGCAGCGCACAGCGCACGGGATCTGAAGCGTTGCTTCAATTTTTGAATTTTGAAATTCAAAACAGAGCTTTGCTCTGATTGGGGGAAACAAATGCCCACCCACCGTTGCGCTCACGTGGCACACACGTGAGTGCAGCGGTGGCAACATCTGAGCCTTTGGATCAACTCAGAAGTTGAGGAGGCATTTCGGCGCCTATAAATAGGACCTTTTGGTCCTCAGATTATCCTCATCTTCTTCTCAAGAATTTTATTCAGAGCTTTGCTCTCTTATTCAAGAACTTTCAAGAGTTAGAACAATACTAAATTTAGGTAAAATTAAATTAAATTAAATTAAATTAAATTAATTCTAATAAATTAGGATTTTTACCCATTAACAGAGCCTTGTTCTCTATAGATCTTTTGTTCTAGAGAAAACCCCTTTAGGGTTTCATAATCAGAGCCTTGCTCTTCCGTTCAAGAACTTTTAAAAGTTAGAACTCTTTCCAAACTTAGGTAAAATTAAATTAATTTTAAGAAATTAAGGTTTTTACCCATTAACAGAGCCTTGCTCTTAATAGATCTTTGATCTAAAGAAAACCCATTTAAGGTTTCACTAGCAGAGCTTTGCTCCATAGGTCTAAAAAGATCTAAAGAGAACTAAAAAGAACCCTATTAGGGTTCCATTAATAGAGCTCTGCTCTCTAAAAGGATTTGTCTTGTGATTTCTTAATTCATTAATGGAGCTTTGCGCATTTCAAATCATATACAAGAACTCTTGAGAGTTTTTCATGGATCTTGAAGATTCAAGATTGAATTTTATTTTTGATGAATTATATCATCTTCTTAGAGCAAAGCTCTCATTGTTCTCAGGGGCTTTCTTTAACTTCCCTTCATAACTGATTTTGACAGGAGTCACTCCCGTCCGCAGAGCATTGCTCGCGAGGAGCTTAACTCTATGTGCTTATTTTGAATAAGAAATTGCTTATTCGGTCTGTCTGCTGTGTAGGGTGTTTTTCGTCACCCCATTGAGATGGGAATACGCGCGCGCTTGTCGGGCGCATTACAGATTCCCCCTGCCTAGGGTAGGCCGGGATTTATTGATTGTGAGGATCCGAATCTCCGGCGGCCGCGGACTAAGCTGCCGTTAATTACCCCTCGCATTTGGAGCGAAGGAACCTCCGATTGACGGGTTAAACTGGTCATGCGAACTCAATATGCAGTACGTTGGCTGTGTGTATTTTTTTCTGTTTTATTCCACTTGTAAAAAGAGATATATACATATATATATATATATATATATATATATATATATTCTATATATAAAAACGAAAATAAATAAGTAAATAAATATTTGGAGAATTATTATTATTTTTTTAAATAAATGTTTAAATATTTTTTTAATTTAAAAATATTATTTTTATTTATTTAATATTTATTTAAAATAGAAAAAGGGATTAAATAAAGAAAAGAAGAAAAGAAAATAATTATGTTTTTTTTTAATTTTTAAATATTATTTATAATTTATTTAATATTAATTTATTTTTATTTTAAATAAAAAAGGGGGAAGAAAGAAGAAAAGAAATTTTTTTTTTTTTTAAAAGTGAGGTCGCATGTTAGCATGTGACCCCTCATATGAGGGGGGTCACATGCTAGCATGTGACATGGAGGGTCACATGTTAGCATGTGACCCCTCATGTGAGGGGGGGTCACATGCTAGCATGTGACCCACGTCACATGCTAGCATGTGACCCACGTCACATGTTAACCATGTGATGGGGTCACATGCCCGTCACATGCATTGCATGTGACCCCGTCACATGCAATGCATGTAACTGCCTTTTCTTTCTTTTTTTTTTTTTTTTTGAACGTGGAGTTCAACTCTAAAAGAATATGGCTAATATAATGCGGAGTTAAACTCCCCCAAAAAAAGTATTTTTTTTTGTGGAGTTAAACTCCAAAATAATTTCTGTAGTGGAGTTAAACTCCAAAGGAATTTTATTTGTGGAGTTGAACTCCAAAGGAATTTTACTGTGGAGTTAAACTCCAAAAGAATTTTTGTAGTGGAGTTGAACTCCAAAATAATTTTCCTGGTGGTGGAGTTGAACTCCAAAAGAATTTTATTTGTGGAGTTGAACTCCAAAAGATTTTTTATTTGTGGAGTTAAACTCCAACAGATTTTTATTTGTGGAGTTGAACTCCAAAAGATTTTCTCCTTTCTCTTTTGAGAAGAAACCCAAAATGGGTTCTCTTGAAACTCCAAGATCTAGATCTTGCATGATAAAAAAAGAGACCCTTTTTCTTCTCTTGATGGAGTTTTGAGATATGGGTTTATGGTAAAACTTTATTTAGTTTAAAAAAAAGAGAGCTAAGCTCTTAATTTATTTGGAAAATAAAAAGGAAGAGGAAGAACTTGAAAAGGAGAGAGTGGAGGAACAAACCCTAGTTTTTGAGGGAATGAAAAAAGTGTATGCTTTATTCATCATCATGTTGCCTTTTATAGGCTTACATATTTACATATAGCCCCTTGGGCTTTACAAAAATGGCATTTTAGCCATCCCATGGCTCATGTGCCATTTCATTTTTGCACATAAGCCATGGGCTTATAAAATATTGGCTTATGCCCATTTTGTTTACATTCATGCATAAAAAATTACATAAAAATTATTTATGACATGATTTATATTTTAGCATGGGGAGGGTCGGCCGCTTCATGTTTCGGACTCGACCCGGGCATGGGCCCACTTGACCTGGGCTTGGGCCCACCTGGCTTGGGGTTGACCTTGACTTTGACTCAGTCAACCGGGGTGTAAATTCTTACCCCAACAAAATGCCCCCCATCAATAAATGCACACCGCACATTTGAGTTGTGTGCATGAAATTGATGGATCTTGAAGCTTAACTTCGAGGTGGAACATCATTCCAGAGGCGAAGCATCATCCCGGGGAGCATGATTCCCTGGGATCGGAGCATCATTTCGACGAGCGGAGCATGGTTCCAGGGTTCGGAGCATCATTCCGAAAGGCAGAGCATAATTCCAGAGATCGGAGCATCTTTCCGAAGAGCGGAGCATAATTCCAGAGATCGGAGCATCGTTCCGATGGGTGGAGCATTATTCCAGGGTTCGGAGCATCGTTCCGAAGAGCGGAGCATAATTCCAGGATTCGGAGCATCGTTCCGAAGGGCGGAGCATGATTCCAAAGATCGGAGCATCTTTCCGAAGAGCGGAGCATAATTCAAGGGATCGGAGCATCGTTCCGATGGGCGGAGCATGATTCTAGAGATCGGAGCATCTTTCCGAAGAGCGGAGCATAATTCCAGGGTTCGGAGCATCGTTCCGAAGAGCGGAGCATAATTCCAGGATTCGGAGCATCGTTCCGAAGGGCGGAGCATGATTCCAGAGATCGGAGCATCTTTCCGAAAAGCGGAGCATAATTCCAGGGATCGGAGTATCGTTCCGATGGGCGGAGCATGATTCCAGAGATCGGAGCATCTTTCCGAAGAGCGGAGCATAATTCCAGAGATCGGAGCATCGTTCCGATGGGCGGAGCATTATTCCAGGATTCAGAGCATCATTCCGAAGGGCGGAGCATGATTCCAGGGTTCGGAGCATCATTCCGATGGGCGGAGCATAATTCCAGAGATCGGAGCATCATTCCGATGATCGGAGCATGATTCTAGGATTCGGAGCATCTTTCCGAAGAGCGGAGCATGATTCCAGAGTTCGGAGCATCTTTCCGAAGAGCGGAGCATAATTCCAGAGATCGGAGCATCGTTCCGATGGGCGGAGCATTATTCCAGGGTTCGGAGCATCGTTCCGAAGGGCGGAGCATGATTCCAGGATTCGGAGCATCTTTCCGAAGAGCGGAGCATAATTCCAGGGGTCGGAGCATCGTTCCGATGGGTGGAGCATAATTCCAGAGATCGGAGCATCTTTCCGAAGAGCGGAGCATAATTCCAGGATTCGGAGCATCATTCCGAAGGGCGGAGCATGATTCCAGAGTTCGGAGCATCTTTCCGAAGAGCGAAGCATAATTCCAGGGATCGGAGCATCGTTCCGATGGGCGGAGCATGAATCCAAGGATCGGAGCATCATTCCAATTTGCGGAGCATCATTCCAGGGATCAGAGCATCATTCCGATGGGCAGAGCATCATTCCAGGGGATCGGAGCATCATTCCGATGGGCGGAGCATCATTCCAGGATTCGGAGCATCATTCCGAAGGGCGGAGCATGATTCCAAGGATCGGAGCATCATTCCGATGAGCGGAGCATGATTCCAGGGATCGGAGCATCATTCCGATGAGCGGAGCATGATTCCAGGGGATCGGAGCATTATTCCGAAGAGCGGCAGACATTTTGACCGAAGCATACTTTCGATGCAGAGGTTGATTCCTAGGCGAAGCGTAATTTCGATAAGGAAGACAGATATTCCGAGGCGAAGCATTGATTTCGACACGGGATACATTCTGAGACGGAGCATGATTCCGGCGCAGAGCTTATTGGCTGACTTGATTCCGAGACGAAGCATAATTTCGACAGGGAAGGCAGGTACACCGAGGCGAAGCATCATTTCGACACGGGGTACATTCTGAGACGAAGTATAATTCCGACGCAGAGCTTGCTAGTTGACTTGATTCCGAGGTGGAGCATAATTCCGACGAGGAGGTTGTTGGTTGATTCCGAGCCGAAGCATAATTCCGACAGGGAAGGCAGATACACCGAGGCGAACCATCATTTCGACACGGGGTGCACATTCTGAGACGAAGCATGATTCCGACGCAGAGCTTGTTGGTTGATTTGATTTGGGTTGACATCAGTATCGCTACACTGGAATATGGTACCAAGAGCGAATCATCATTTGTCATGAGAGGGTTTGGGGATTTTGGTTTTGGTCGGCATCTGCATTGCTGCACTGGAATAATGCCAGGAGCAACTCATCATTTGCCCCGGGAGGATTTGGGAATTGGTTTTGTTTTGGCATCTGCATTGCTGCACTGGAATAATGCCAGGAGCAACTCATCATTTGCCCCGGGAGTATTTGGGAATTGTTGGCTTAGGAGACAGGTTTAGATCTCTGTCACCTAAGGCTTTTCCATTTTGTGAGTCGTAAGGGTCTCACAAAGCATTTTCTCCCTACGGGTCGTAAGGATCCCGTAGGTGTATTTTCTCCTTAGGAGTCGTGAGGACCCCCAAGTATGTTGCTCCTTTGTGAGTCGTAAGGATCTCACGCGGGAATTTTCTCCTCACAAAGTCGAGAGGACTTTGCGAGTGCATTTCATCTCTTTTTTTTTTTACGAGTCTGCGCCCTTTCGGGTTTTCACAAACTCGCCGGCAGTCCTGCTGTTTTTACTCACGGCGCCCTTTCGGGTTTTCATCCGTGCCCATTTTGCTTGTGGACAAACCATTTTTTTTATTTTTTTTTTGTTATTTTTTTTTTATTTTTTTATTTTTATTTTTGGAGAGATCGGGATTGTTTTACGCCCGTGGATTGTATACGGTTTTGCAGGATGTATGATCCAGACCGTAGGGCCGGAAAAATTTTGGGACATTGTTGGCGTCTGCATCGCTGCACTGGAATATGGTACCAGGAGCGACTCATCATTCGCCATTGGGGTATGGGATTCGGAATTTGGTTGGCGTCTGCATCGCTGCACTGGAATATGGCACCAGGAGCGACTCATCATTCGCCACTTGGGGATTGGGATTTGGGATTTGGTTGGCGTCTGCATCGCTGCACTAGAATATGATACCAGGAGCGACTCATCATTCGCCACTTGGGGATTGGGATTTGGAATTTGGTTGGCGTCTGCATCGCTGCACTGGAATATGGTACCAGGAGCGACTCATCATTCGCCAGTTGGGAATTGAGGAGCGATGGCTTAGGAGACAGGTTTAGATCCATATCACCTAAGACTTTTCAATTTTATGGGCCGTGAGGGTCCCATAAAAGCATTTTCTCCCTACGAGTCGTAAGGATCCCGCAGGTGTATTTTCTCCTTAAGAGTCGTGAGGACTCCTAAGTGTGTTTTTCCTTGGTGAGTCGTAAGGATCTCACGAAGGTTTGTTCTCGTCATGCATCGTGAGGACACATGAGTGGGTCTTTCCAATGAAGCATAATTTCAAAGGTGGAGACCAGCCGCGTAACTGGTGGTTGCGGTGGGGCATGGGTATGCTGAGAATTATTTGAGCCCGTGGATTGTATACGGTAGTCAATTTGGGGACTGGCCGTAGGGCCGGAAGAATTTTGGAAATTGGATTTTGGTTGGCGTTTGCATCGCCGCACTGGAATATGGTACTAGGAGCGACTCATCATTCACCGTTGTTTTGTTTTGTTTATTTTTTTTTTTGTTTTTGTTTTACCGCGATTGCTCTATCATTTCAGCTTTTCTTATCGCGAAGGTCGCGATTGCCCTATCATTTCGGCTATTTATTCGCGGTTGCCCCATCATTTCGGTTTTATTTTCATTTTCATTTTTACTCGCTGATTTTTATTGCGAGTTGCCCCATCATTTCGGCTTTTCTTTATTTTCTTTTATTTACACATTTTTTATTATTTACATTTCTTTTTACATTCCCAGTTTAACGACTTAGAGGTCGATTATTCGCAGTTTAAAGACTTGGTAGTCTGTCATCCCCAGTTTAACGACGTGGTGGTCAGCGGGTGTTCCCAGTTTAACGACGTAGAGGTCATCTATTTCCAGTTTAAAGACGTAGAGGTCATCTGTTTCCAGTTTAACGACTTAGAGGTCATCTGTTTCCAGTTTAAAGACGTAGAGGTCATCTGTCTCCAGTTTAACGACGTGGAGGTCATCTGTCTCCAGTTTAACGACTTGGAGGTCATATGTTTCCAGTTTAAAGACTTAGAGGTCATCTGTTTCCAGTTTAAAGACGTAGAGGTCATTTGTTTCCAGTTTAACGACTTAGAGGTCATCTGTTTCCAGTTTAAAGACTTGGAGGTCATCTGTTTCCAGTTTAAAGACTTGGAGGTCATCTGTTTCCAGTTTAATGACTTGGTGGTCATCTGTTTCCAGTTTAAAGACGTAGAGGTCATCTGTTTCCAGTTTAAAGACGTAGAGGTCATCTGTTTCCAGTTTAACGACGTAGAGGTCATCTGTTTCCAGTTTAACGACGTGGAGGTCAGAGAAGATACCTGATCGGGCAGTTGTCGGGGGTACCGCTGGAGTTTGCCTGAGATGCCTTATTACTTTGTCGGAGTTGATAGCCTTGCCCCCAGCTGGGGCCAAGGAAAGTCGTTCAAATACCGACTTGCATCGAATATGGCAATTGGAAATTGTTAACCCTGCAAATAGAAACATTATTTCAGTATAGGTAATCGGTATGTATATTGATTGAGTTCGCATGAACATTTAACCCGAAATATGGGAGGAGAGATGGTCCCACCGGGCGTGCCAGAATCTGTAGGGTGTTTTTCGTCACCCCATTGAGATGGGAATACGCGCGCGCTTGTCAGGCGCATTACAGATTCCCCCTTCCTAGGGTAGGCCGGGATTTATTGATTGTGGGGATCCGAATCTCCGGCGGCCGCGGACTAAGCTGCCGTTAATTACCCCTCGCATTTGGAGCGAAGGAACCTCCGATTGACGGGTTAAACTGGTCATGCGAACTCAATATGCAGTACGTTGGCTGTGTGTATTTTTTTCTGTTTTATTCCACTTGTAAAAAGAGATATATACATATATATATTTTTTCTATATATAAAAACGAAAATAAATAAGTAAATAAATATTTGGAGAATTATTATTATTTTTTTAAATATTTTTTTAATTTAAAAATATTATTTTTATTTATTTAATATTTATTTAAAATAGAAAAAGGTATTAAATAAAGAAAAGAAGAAAAGAAAATAATTATGTTTTTTTTTTAATTTTTAAATATTATTTATAATTTATTTAATATTTATTTATTTTTATTTTAAATAAAAAAGGGGGAAGAAAGAAGAAAAGAATTTTTTTTTTTTTTTAAAAGTGGGGTCACATGTTAGCATGTGACCCCTCATATGAGGGGGGTCACATGCTAGCATGTGACATGGATGGTCACATGTTAGCATGTGACCCCTCATTAGCATGTTACCCCTCATATGAGGGGGGTCACATGCTAGCATGTGACATGGATGGTCACATGTTAGCATGTGACCCCTCATGTGAGGGGGGGTCACATGCTAGCATGTGACCCGTCACATGCTAGCATGTGACCCGTCACATGCTTAGCATGTGACCCACGTCACATGTTAACCATGTGATGGGGTCACATACTTTGCATGTGACCCCGTCACATGCCTTTTTTTTTTTGAACGTGGAGTTCAACTCCAAAAGAATATGGCTAATATAATGCGGAGTTAAACTCCCCAAAAAAAAGTATTTTTTTTATGGAGTTAAACTCCAAAATAATTTCTGTAGTGGAGTTAAACTCCAAAGGAATTTTATTTGTGGAGTTGAACTCCAAAGGAATTTTACTGTGGAGTTAAACTCCAAAAGAATTTTTGTAGTGGAGTTGAACTCCAAAATAATTTTCCTGGTGGTGGAGTTGAACTCCAAAAGAATTTTATTTGTGGAGTTGAACTCCAAAAGATTTTTTATTTGTGGAGTTAAACTCCAACAGATTTTTATTTGTGGAGTTGAACTCCAAAAGATTTTCTCCTTTCTCCTTTGAGAAGAAACCCAAAATGGGTTCTCTTGAAACTCCAAGATCTAGATCTTGGATGATAAAAAAAGAGACCCTTTTTCTTCTCTTGATGGAGTTTTGGGAGATGGGTTTATGGTAAAACTTTATTTAGTTTAAAAAAAAGAGAGCTAAGCTCTTGATTTATTTGGAAAATAAAAAGGAAGAGGAAGAACTTGAAAAGGAGAGAGTGGAGGAACAAACCCTAGTTTTTGAGGGAATGAAAAAAGTGTATGCTTTATTCATCATCATGTTGCCTTTTATAGGCTTACATATTTACATATAGCCCCTTGGGCTTTACAAAAATGGCATTTTAGCCATCCCATGGCTCATGTGCCATTTCATTTTTGCACATAAGCCATGGGCTTACAAAATATTGGCTTTTGCCCATTTTGTTTACATTCATGCATAAAAAATTACATAAAAATTATTTATGACATGATTTATATTTTAGCATGGGGAGGGTCGGCCGCTTCATGTTTCAGACTCGACCTGGGCATGGACCCACTTGACCTGGGCTTGGGCCCACCTGGCTTGGGGTTGACCTTGATTTTGACTCGGTCAACCGGGGTGTAAATTCTTACCCCAACATGCTGATCTTTGCTGATTTTCTTTTACAGGAGTAATGGACGCTTACATGTATGATCTCGAAGAGATTATCTCTTACGGAGACATCCGCCGACTCGGCCGTTCTCAGAATCGAGAATTCACAAACGCCGAGTGTGCCGAAATTATGAGTCGCTTTGACGTATACAATGGTCAACTGCTTCCTCGGCGTTCCCCTTTTCTGAAGCTTATTGTGGGAGCGATCTGGGAAGCGCTCTCTCTATTCTGTACCGGCGTGCCGCTTAAAGTATTGGATGCCGCTGAGGATAAGGGGCACTCGGTGTATCTGATGAACCTAATCTCGAAGAGACGGCGAGACAATCTTGTCGATCTCCTGCACCAGGCTTTTCAATAGTCTGCCATACTTGCTGCCTATCGGAGGGTGGAGGACATCCGTGGGGACCCCGACGCTTGTGATTGCGAAAGAAAGCACACTAGGATGGTTCGCCAGGCTTGGAAAATTCTGAACAAGATCACTTTTGAGTTCCTCAACCCATGTCCTGGACTTAAGGTTTTGCCATTGTAATTACTTTAGTAATGTCTTTGTTTATTGCTTTCATAATTTTAAGAACCTTTTTGCAATATAAATGGCAAATTTCTCATTTTAGCGCGTTTTATTCCGTGTTCTGAATCTTTTACAAATGCATGGATGGGGTGTGCCTCGAACGCTTAATTAAATGCAACTTCAGATGTTCTCCTTGTTGCCTTCTCCTCTTTGTTGTGTTGTTGCCATGTGATTTAGATAGTATATAACTGTCAGTCTTGGATTCTTTGTAGAGTGGCGATGGCTTAGAAAACATGGTTAGGATCTGTCAGTTAAGACTTTTCAACTTTATTAGTCGTGAGGGTCTCATAAAGAATTTTCTCCCTACCGGTCGAGAGGATCCCATAGGTGTAATTTCTCCTTAAGAATCGTGAGGATTCCTAAGTGTGTTTTCTCTTGAAAGTCGTAAGGATCTCATAAAAGAATTTATTCCCTTACCAGTCGTGAGGACCCGCAAGTGATGGATGAAGTTGTCTTTATCCGCATTTCACGGAGTCAGGGGTTGCTCTGGATGCTTCCCACGGGTTCACTGCCATGTTTGGCGAGGACCAGGCCCTGCTCTGGATGTTTTTCAGGATACCGTAGTTTAAAGACATCACGGTCGAGGTTAAGGACATCATAGTCTATGAGTTTAAGGACCCCACAGTCCAATGTTAGTTTTAAGACATCACGGTCGAGGTTAAGGACATCATAGTCCATGAGTTTAAGGACCTCACAGTCCGATGTTAGTTTTAAGACATCACGGTCAAGATTAAGGACATCATAGTCCATGAGTTTAAGGACCTCACAGTCCGATGTTAGTTTTAAGATATCACGGTCGAAGTTAAGGACATCATAGTCCATGGATTTAAGGACTCCACAGTCTGTTGTTAGTTTTAAGACATCACGGTCGAAGTTAAGGACATCATAGTCCATGAGTTTAAGGACCTCACAGTCCGATGTTAGTTTTAAGACATCACGGTCAAGGTTAAGGACATCATAGTCCGTGGATTTAAGGACTCCACAGTCCGTTGTTAGTTTTAAGACATCACGGTCGAGGTTAAAGACATCATAGTCCATGGATTTAGGACTCCACAGTCCGTTGTTAGTTTTAAGACATCACGATCAAGGTTAAGGACATCATAGTCCATGGATTTAAGGACACCACAGTCCGATGTTAGTTTTAAGACATCACAGTCGAGGTTAAGGACATCATAGTCCGTGGATTTAAGGACTCCAGAGTCCGTGAAATGTGTGGTTGTCGAGACCCGTCACCTCTTTGAAGACATTGAGGAATTACAACGACAAATATCAAAGGAGTGAAGAGATGTACTCTTGAACCAAGGTAAAATTAGTTTAAGGACATTACGGTCCATTGTTAGTTTTAAGACATCACGGTCGAGGTTAAGGACATCATAGTCCGTGAGTTTAAGGACCTCACAGTCCAATGTTGTTAGTTTTAAGACATCACGGTCAAGGTTAAGGACATCATAGTCCGTGAGTTTAAGGACCTCACAGTCTAATGTTGTTAGTTTTAAGACATCACGGTCAAGGTTAAGGACATCATAGTCCGTGAGTTTAAGGACCTCACAGTCCAATGTTGTTAGTTTTAAGACATCACGGTCAAGGTTAAGGACATCATAGTCCGTGAGTTTGAGGACCTCACAGTCTAATATTGTTAGTTTAAGACATCACGGTCAAGGTTAAGGACATCATAGTCCATGAATTTAAGGACACCACAGTCCGATATTTGCTCTGGATGCTTCCCACGGGTTTACTACCGTGTTCGGCGAGGACCAGACTCCACTCTGGATGCTTTACATGGGTTCATTGTCGTGCTCTGCGAGGACCAGGATCCGCTCTGGACGTTTTCCATGGGGTCAGAAGTGACATGATCCGCGTTCCACGTAGCCAGGAATTTTGCTCTAGATGCTTCCCACGGGTTCACTGCCGTGTTCGGCGAGGACTAGGCTCCGCTCTGGATGCTTCACACGGGTTCACTGCCGTGCTCTGCGAGGACCAGGATCCGCTCTGGATGTTTTCCACGGGGTCAGAAGTGACATGATCCGCATTCCATGTAGCCAGGAATTTTGCTCTAGATACTTCCTATGGGTTCATTTCCGTGTTCGGCGAGGACTAGGCTCCACTCTGGATGCTTCACACGGGTTCACTGCCGTGCTCTGTGAGGACCAGGATCCGCTCTAGACGCTTTCTACGGGGTCAGAAGTGACATAATCCGCATTCCACGTAGCCAAGAATTTTGCTCTAGATGCTTCCCACGGGTTCACTGCCGTGTTCGGCGAGGACTAGGCTCTGCTCTGGATGCTTCACACGGGTTCACTGCCGTGCTCTGCGAGGACCAGGATCCGCTCTGGACGTTTCCCACGGGGTCAGAAGTGACATAATCCGCATTCCACGTAGCCAGGAATTTTGCTCTGGATGCTTTCCATGGGTTCACTGCCGTGTTCGGCGAGGTCCAGGCTCCGCTCTGGATGCTTCACACGGGTTCACTACCGTGCTCTACGAGGACCAGGATCTGCTCTGGACGTTTTCCATGGGGTCAGAAGTGACGTTATCCGCGTTCCACGTAACCAGGAATTTTGCTCTGGATGCTTCCCACGGGTTCACTGCCGTGTTCGGCGAGGACCAGGCTCCGCTGTGGATGCTTCACACGGGTTCACTGCCGTGCTCTGCGAGGACCAGGATCCGCTTTGGACATTTTCCACGGGGTCAGAAGTGACGTTATCCGCGTTCCACGTGACCAAATTTTTTTTCTCTGGATGTTTCCCACGGGTTCACTGCCGTGTTCGGCGAGGACCAGGCTCCGCTCTGGATGCTTAACACGGGTTCACTACCGTGCTCTGCGAGGACCAGGATCCGCTCTGGACGTTTTCCACAGGGTCAGAAGTGACGTTATCCGCGTTCTACGTGACCAGGAATTTTTCTCTAGATGCTTCCGACGGGTTCACTGCCGTGTTCGGCGAAGACCAGGCTCCGCTCTGGATGCTTCACATGGGTTCACTGCCGTGCTCTGCGAGGACCAGGATCCGCTCTGGACGTTTTCCACGGGGTCAGAAGTGACGTTATCCGCGTTCCACATGACCAAGAATTTTGCTCTGGATGCTTCCCACAGGTTCACTGCTGTGTTCGACAAGGACCAGGCTTCGCTTTGGATGCTTCACACGGGTTCACTGCCATGCTCTGCGAGGACCAGGATCTGCTCTGGACGTTTCCTACGGGGTCAAGAGTGACATAATCCGCGTTCCACGTAGCCAGGAAATTTGTTGGTTATATCCGCATTTCACGGAGTTGGGATTTGACTCTCGGTCATCTGTACACCGCCGAGTCATGGAACTGGGAGTTGCCGTTGTTCCGCTTTGCTTGATGTTGTGTCTGCTGTAATGAGACGAATGTTCAGATGATCTCCAGGCTATCTATGACCCGTCGAGATTTGGATTCTTCTTCTGATGAAACCTGGGGAGGAGGAGTGTGATTCCTTCTTTGTTTGCGCCCCTGGATTGTATACAGGGACTGATGTAATATCACCTGTAGGGCATAAATTTCATTTTTATTTTTATATTATTTCTTTCCGCGATGCTCTACCATTTCAGTTTTTATATCGCGAACGTCGCGGTTACCCCTTCATTTCGACTATTTTTCGCGGTGCCCAATCATTTCGGCTATTTGTTTTATTTTTACTCACTGCTTTTTATTGCGAGTTGCCCAATCATTTCGGCTATTTCGCATGCATATATTTTTACTTGTTGATTTTGTCGCAAGTTGCCCCATCATTTCGGCTATTTCGTATGCATGTGTGGCTTGCTGGCTTTTCGCTGCAAGCTTGGAATTAGACACTAATTTCGGTATCAGCATCGCTACAACTAGGATTTTGCCAGGAGCGAATCATCATTTGCCCCTGTCAATGTCGAACAAAGGTGGCTTAGTAAACAGGGTTAGGATTGTGTCGACTAAGGCTTTTGACTTCATGAGCCGTAAGGGTCTCACAAAGGTATTTCTCCCTACAGGTTGTGAGGATCTCGTAGGTGTGTTTTCTCCTTAGGAATCGTGAGAGCTCCTAAGTGTATGGTTTCTCGTAAGTCGTAAGGATCTTACAAGAGAGTTTTCCCCTTATAAGTCGAGAGGACTCATAAGGGTTGTTTACCGTGCGAACATGTCCCTAGCCACGGGTGGGACTTGGTTAGGGAAATGTTTATTCGCGCCCGTGGATTGTATACAAGGGTCAATGTTGCACCGCTTGTAGGGCAGTATCGAAGGTTGTGGGGGTTGCTTAAGAACAGGTTCAGATCTCTGTAGCTTAAGACTTTCAAATCTTATGAGCCATGAGGTTCTCATAAGAGGATTCTCCTTACGAGTCGTGAAGATCTCGCAAGTGTAATTTCTCCTTAGGAATCGTGAGGATTCCTAAGTGTGTTGCTCCCTTGTGAGTCGTAAAGATCTCACACAGGTGGTCTCTCTTCACAAGATCGAGAGGATCCTGCAAGTGTCTTTTAACGAGGTTGCGCTCTTTCGGGTTTTCACAAACACTCGTCGGTAGCCCTGCTGTTTTTACTTGATTGATGTGAAAAAGTGTTTGTTTGTAGTTTAACCGCAATCAGAACGGTGTCGCGCGTAGCTAGACCGAGGTGAGTACGGGTCGTCCTCTGGGAAACGTGGAACCTTTTATTTTTACTTTAGATGTGTTGAGAAAGAGAGGAGGAATAAAGAACTTTGTGAAAAGTTTCTAGATCTACTTTAAACAAGAATGTTAAATATAGATCTAGATTATTTTAGAGATTTAAATAATATAATAATAGGGCTTGTAGGGTTCGTTAGGATTTAGTAGTTATGGAAGATTAATTAAAAGTTACCATTTTTATCCATTAATAGATTTAGAACTAGAACGACGGTGATGCGTATAGATTAGGGTTTCTGGAGGGAAAATGAATCTCACTCGTAACCCTTATCTCGACACGGAACTCCGTTCATATCTAGCCTTTACCAAAACACTCATTAATCTAATCTCTAATCGCGGTCGGAACTAGCAAGGAATTGCTAGTGCGCCCGATTAGGATGTTAATGATTATTTTGATAAAGTTCCTAAACTTTATAGGACTTAAAAAGGGTTTAATTATTTTCATTGTCCATTAGCCTACCCTAATCCTACGAACCCTAACAAGCGGAGAATTACTCGCGCATATTGGGAGAAGAAGATGAAAAGAAAGAGAGGGAGAACATAATGTAAAAAAAACAATTAAATAAAAAAACTACCTTTATTAATCAACTCCTTCAACTACACTTTTAATCCATAGAAAATGATTACAAAACTTGATTTGCTTCTCGATCTTTCCTAGGGAGGTAGTCGAACAGTCGATGATCAGCCTGGATGCATGAGCGTCGGGAGCTTCATGATCTCTTCGGCTTGATAACTTTTCTAAGAGGCTCTCGGTGCCTTTTTATAGTGCAAAGCCAGAATCTTATTGTTGAAAACTTGTTAAATTTTAGCCTAGATTAATGCCCTAAAATCTTTCCTTCCAACCTCCTCAAATTGCGGCGGATCCGCGGCCCAAGGGTGTGTTTGGCCACGGATCCGCGCTCATGGTTCGAGATCAATTGATGATTTTTCTTGGTCTTTCATCTGGTGACATTTGGCAATCGTAGGAATCTTCAGAATCTGAAAATATTTTCTCGGTTGCTTCCAGACTTGGTCTCCAAGTTTTAATTCTTAATTAGGCAAGATTTCTTCAACAACTTGATTTGCTTGATTCTAGCCTTGAAAAATTCTGCACAACTTGGAAATATTCTGCACAACAACTCAAATAAGATTTTAGTAGACTTTGTTCTACTAGGATTAGGTCAATAATATTATTTGCATACATTTTCCTACCAAATGATAATTAAAATATATTAACACATGGAAAATAATGTTTTTACACATAAACCCTCATATGTATAATATATTATAATAAAGTCCTTTTTTAATATAAAAATGGTAGGAAAAATGTACTACAAATGTGCAGTTTTATCGACTGAACAAATACCCCCAAACTTATCTTTGATCGTCCCGAACAAACTAGTTTATTTAAGAGGAGAAAAAAGAAAGGAGAAAACTAAGCACACTTTCGTAGGCAAACACGATTGCACTGAGCACGTGCAACAAGCCGTTAAACCTCTAGGTGTCCCTAGTAGGAGGAGTGTTGTCTCCTGAGGGTTTTCAGCGGATTACACCCACAAAATCCTATAACAAAAGAAAGATGGTGAAATTTACATATAAAGATAAGAACCATAAAAGAAATACTTTGAAAAGAAGAGTTTCCAACTATACTGGCTTTTCAGTTGTCATGAGCCCTATCTTAATAGTCATGAAAAAATGTTAGAAATCACATCATCTCTCAATAAAACATCGTCATTATTCTTCATTCCTACCTTTCATCCAAACATTGATCATATAACCCCACGTGTGTGTAAATAACATCCCTACACTCGGAGAATTCAATTCAAGCTATCATACTCTTGTCCATCTACCTTAGTACTTTTTAATTTGATGAATATTTAGGGTTGCTCACACACTTTCATGCGACCGTTAATACTTCTTGAGGTACTAACCGACCGATTACTCATGTGCTTGCAGATTCGGTGATAATATTTTCCTCATCTTGCACCACCTAAGGCTTAGCAGTGACTCCCAGACCAGTTAGCCTTAGGGCACTAGGTGAAGAGGCACCCTCGCTATATTTTTTTATTGCTGCCTTGGCGATAACAAAACCAGTGTTCATTTTTCTTTTCACCATTTTTATATTTTCTTCATCATCATTTTTTTTTCTTCATACTTTGGCTTTTAGACAAGAGCATTTCAAGGTATCCTCTACTATCCCGAGTTTCAAGACGTGTGTAGGTGCATATTGTAGGGTATCAACATTCAAATGTTTGGCTTCCAGAATAGAAACTATTTTTCAGACTTATTTTTATCCTCAGATTAGTGACTTCCTTCATCTTACTAACCCTTGGGACAACAGCTCATAACTACTTATTACCAGTTCGTATAAGAAAACTTCTAATTTTCTTGATTTTCTTAAACTATTCCTATCTTTTGGATGTAATGTTTCACTTTCTATTCTTTTGTTATATATAAAAAAAATTTAATGCCCGGTGTCAAAGATAATTCAGTGAATACAAACCTCCCCCCCCCCAAACCTGTTTTCAGCAGTGTCCTCACTGATGTAGCCTTTTGAGAACATGGACCTGTATACTAAGGGAGAGATACAAGGGGTGAAATAATAGTTAAATGATAAATTCCCCCAAACTTATTTTTTGACACGCACAGATTTTCAATCAAATCATTTTTTTTACTCACCTCCATTCTTAAAATGTGAAAAAGTTACCAAAACATGGAGGTGAGGCGGAGGAAATTTAGTTTTGATAAAGCGGCTCCTGTAAAAACAGGAGCTCCTCCGCGGGGTCAGCAGAAAAATACGGTTTTAATCTATGCCCATTTACTTTAAAAATCGAACCGTTTTTCAAATTTTCGACTTCAACTGCCCCGTGCGGGTGTACATACCGCACCACAAAAGGTCCTTTCCAACGAGATTTAAGCTTACCCGGATGAAGATGGAGACGGGAATCGTAAAGAAGGACTTGTTGCCCCGATGTGAAGGTTTTTCTAGAAAGATTTTTATCGTGGAACACTTTAGTCCTATTCTTTACTATTACCGCATTATCGTAAGCTTCATCGCGGAGTTCGCTTAGCTCATTCAATTGCAGCTTCCGATAGCTGCCTGCATGATCAAGATCAAAATTAAGCTCTTTAATAGCCCACATTGCCTTATGTTCAATCTCGACAGGGAGGTGGCATGCCTTCCCAAACACAAGGCGGTATGGAGACATACCAAGATCGGTCTTATAAGCGGTGCGGAATGCCCAAAGAGCATCCGTCAATTTGGTTGATCAATCTTTACGGTTTTTAGAAACCGTCTTCTCCAATATCTGTTTGATCTGCCTATTTGAGACCTCAGCCTGCCCGCTTGTTTGGGGATGATAGGGCGTAGAAAGTTTGTGAGTGATTGAATATTTCCGCATCAAGGCCTCAAAAGACCTATTGCAGAAATGTGTCCCGTTGTTGCTAATGATAGCGCGAGGGTGTCCGAATCGCGAGAAGGTGTTTTCTTTAAGGAACTTAATGACAACTTTGTTGTCATTAGTGCGACACGGTATAGCTTCCACCCACTTCGAGACATAATCAACCGCTAACAAGATATATAGATTCCCAAAGGAGTTGGGAAAAGGGCCCATAAAATCAATACCCCAAACATCAAATATTTCCACAACCAATATAGCTTGGAGCGGCATCTCGTTCCTTCATGAAATCCGACCCAAATGCTGACATCGCGGACAAGTTTTGCAATGTTCAAATGCATCTTTAAATAATGTTGGCCAATAAAAGCCACATTGCAAAACTTTCTCCGCCGTTTTTCGAGGTCCAAAGTGACCGCCGCATGACTGATCATGACAAAATGATAACACGCTCTTGAATTCATCGTTAGGGACACACCTGCGAATGATTTGATCGGAACAATACTTGAATAGATATGGTTCATCCCAGTAAAAATATTTTACTTGGGATAAAAACCGAAGTTTGTCTTGTTTCGACCAATCGCTAGGTATAAGTCCCGTCGCAAGATAGTTCACGATATCCACGAACCAAGGTTCGTAGGATACATTCAAGAGTTGTTCGTCGGGAAATGAGTCATTTATCGGCACGGTCACAGTTGGCGAAGAAGTGATGCGTGAAAGATGGTCGGCTACTACGTTTTCACATCCACTCTTGTCTTTGATAACAAGATCAAATTCTTGTAACAATAGGATCCAACGTATTAGCCTGGCCTTTGCATCCTTCTTCGTTAAAAGATGTCGTAGGGCGGAGTGATCTGTGTAAACCACAATAGGCGAGCCAATCAAGTAGGGCCTGAACTTCTCTAATGCAAATACAACTGCCAAGAGTTCTTTCTCGGTAGTTGTGTAATTTATTTGTGCATCATTCAAGGTCCTACTTGCATAGTAAATTACATGTGGCATCTTATTAATATGCTGTCCCAAAACAGCACCAATAGCAAAATCTGATGCGTCACACATAAGCTCGAACGGGTGGTTCCAATCCGGAGATGATAGAACGGGGGCTGTAGTGAGTGATTCTTTAAGTGATTCAAAAGCAGCCTCACAATCCGAATCGAAGTGAAAAGTAGTGTCCTTGGCCAATAGAAGGGTTAAGGATCTAGCAATTTTGCTAAAGTCCTTAATAAATCTCCTATAAAATCCTGCATGACCAAGGAAGGATCGTATATCTTTGACGCAAGTGGGACGAGGGAGGTTTTGAATGACATCTATTTTAGCTCTGTCAACCTCAATGCCTTTATATGAAATTATATGTCCAAGTACAATACCTTCTTGGACCATAAAATGGTATTTTTCCCAATTCAATGTCAAGTTATTATCCTTACAGTGGGTAAGAACAGCGTCAAGATTACGAAGGCAGTCCTCAAAGGAGTCCCCAAAAATGGAGAAATCGTCCATAAAAATTTCTAGAAAATTTTCCACCATATCTGAAAATACCCCCATCATGCACCGCTGAAATGTAGCGGGAGCGTTGCATAACCCAAAGGGCATGCGTCTATAAGCAAAAGTTCCGAAAGGACAAGTAAAAGTGGTTTTATCTTGATCCTTTTCGGCGATGGGGACCTGGTTGTAACCAGAGTATCCGTCCAAGAAACAGTAGTATTCGTGTCCCGCTAATCGTTCCAACATCTGGTCAATGAAAGGTAGAGGGAAGTGATCTTTCCTCGTCGCGGCATTGAGTTTCCTGTAATCGATACATACACGCCACCCAGTTTGGGTGCGTGTTTGGATTAACTCGTTAGCCTCGTTAGTGATGACCGTGATGCCAGACTTTTTAGGGACCACATGAATTGGACTTACCCATTGGCTATCAGATATGGGGTAGATTATTCCACTATCAAGGCACTTGACGATTTCTTTCTTTACCGCCTCCTTCATAACGGGATTTAACCGTCTTTGTGGGTCTCGGGTTGGTTTGGCTTCATCCATCAGATGTATGTGATGTTCAACAATTAAGGAACTAATCCCTTTGATGTCGGCCATTGTCCAACCAAATGCTTGCCGATTCGATCTCAACCCTGCCAAAAGTCCATTCTCTTGCTCTACGGCTAGAGAAGCGGATATAATAACTGGCAAGGTCTCATTCTCTCCTAAATATGCATATTTAAGATGAGAAGGTAGCGGTTTGAGATCAAGAATTGGCGGAGAGACAATAGAAGGAGGGGTAACAAAATGATATTCGGACTCCTTAAGAGGTTCAAAACTTGCATAAGATATTGACTCGGAAAGTGCTGCTGACTTTTGCAATGAGTCAACGGGTTCAATCTCAATGTCGGACTCATTGAACATATCCTCACTGTGAAGTGGTGCAAGATCAAACGATGTCTCATTAGTGTTGTCGAGAACATCAAAGCAAAGCTCCTCATCCATGCAGCTTTCGGGAGCTATCTCGTGGATGGAACAAACATCCAGCAAATGAGCAGAAGGTTCTGATGGCTGACTTCCTAGCTTGTAAATATTAAGCTCAATTGTCATTTTCCCGAAGGATAGGTTCATAGAACCGTTACGACAATTAATCACAGCGTTAGAAGTTGCTAGGAAGGGTCGACCAAGTATCACCGGGATTTGATTGCGTGGATTTGCCACAGGTTGTGTATCTAAAACAATAAAGTCCACGGGAAATATGAATTCCCCGACTTTAATTAACACATCCTCTAGTTCGTCCCGAGGTTTGGTGATAGATCGGTCTGCCATTTGGAGAGTACAATGGGCGGGTTTTAACTCTCCAATTCCTAACTGCTCGTATACTGAATAAGGAAGCAAGTTGACGCTAGCGCCTAGATCGAGTAAAGCACGATTTATATTTTTACCCCCAATAGAGATAGAGATTGTAGGACAGCCGGGGTCCTTACGTTTCTTTGGTATTTGTTGGGTAAAAGCTGTGCTAACATTACTCGTCATGAAAACCTTTTTAGGCACTTGAGTTTTTCTCTTCCTAGTGCACAAGTCTTTAAGGATTCTTGCATAAGATGGGACTTGTTGAATAGCATCTAGGAGAAGAATATTCACGCTAACTTGCTTAAACATTTCCACAATCTTCTCCATTTGTGGGTTAGGTCGGTTGGCCCTTAATCGGTTTGGAAATGGAGCTCGATCAATAAGTTTTGGGTCCAACGTTTGTGGAGAAGATTGTGGCGACGGATTCGATCCCAAAATTAGAGTGGGCATCGACTTAGATAGATTTGGCGAAATGTTCGAGCCTTGGGGAAAACGGAGAATAGGCTCGGATGAAGGTGAGAGACTAGACGAATTAGGGGAAGAAGAAGAAGAAGAAGAATGGGTATCAAATGTGTCACTATCATCAATTTGCTCACCCACTTGGTTATTCAGCACTCTTCCCGATCTCAACGTAGTGACGGCATTCACATTATGACTTTGTGAATGGCCAGGATTCGGTAGGGGTTGAGATGGGAGTTTCCCTTTCTCTCTCGCACTCATTGCGGCGTTTAACTGTGCGATTTGGTTTTCTATTGATTTAATACTCTCACCATGGGAGGAGGAGTTTTTCGTTAGGGTATCAATAGACGACCTTATCTCAGCCGAATTTTGCATGGATTGTTTCATAAACATATCCAAAGTTTGTGCAAGCGAGTTGTCGGTACCGGCCACTTATGGTGTAGAAATGTTGGCCGGATTTTGGAAATTTTATTACTAAAAGGGGGGCTGATTCTGTGGTTGTGGTTGCTGTGGAGGAGGTCTTTGATAATTACTTTGTTGGTTTTGATTCCAAGCAAAGTTAGGATGATTCCTCCATCCTTGATTATATGTGGAAGAATAAGGATCATTTCTAGGTCGCTGCTGAAAAGCAGCATTAGCTTGAAACGATGCATTCATAGGACATTCTTCCGTTAAGTGTGAAGGATCCGAACAGCAACCACAGACAGTCTTGGAAAGCGTAACCTGATTTAGGGAGACTGATGAGAATCTGCTCTCAATAGCGTCGAGTTTCTTCTGCATCGCTGCCATTTCGGCTTTTACTGCGATGGAAACGTCGAGCTGGTGAATACCTCCCTTAGTTGTAGGTGGTCTTACGCTTTCCCACTGCAACGTGTGTTCAGCGAGATCTTCCAGATATTTCCAAGCTTCACCATCATCTTTAGACATGAAATTGCATTGACACATTGTTTCAAGCATCTGCTTTGTCGCTGGATTAATGCCCTCATATATAATCCGACATAAATCCCATCTTTGTATTCCGTGATGGGGGCATTGGACAAGCAGATCTTTGAAACGTTCAAAGCACTTCCAAAATGGTTCATTGGGAAGCTGGGTGAACTGGTTGATCTCGCTCCTAACATGTGCAGTCTTATAATTTGGGTAAAACTTCTTAAGAAATGCTACGACGAATTCATCCCAATTAGCGATAGAGTGTGCGGCAGTATTATAAAGCCATTTTTCTGCCAGGTCGCACAGTGTGAATGGGAGAAGACGTAAGCACATAGCATCTAAGGTCAATTATGAAGTACCCATCATTGCGCATACGTTTTCGAATTTGGTAATGAAAACGTACGCGTCTTCTGACTCAAGCCCGTGAAATTTGGGCAGCAGATTGATGTAGTGGGGTTTGATTTCGAAATTATCCCCGTTAGGTGGTGGAAGAGATAGACAAGTAGGAAGAGGACCACGAATAGGATAGCATCTCTCTTGGAGAGAGATGCGCGGTGGATTCTGCGCACCTTCGGGCGGTGGCAGCGTGGTGTTATACTCTGATGGAGTGCCGTCCATCTCGGTTGATGTGGTGTGTGGTGGGGGAAAAGAAGATGAAGAAGTACCGACTTCGTCGTCGATAGCAGGAACGCGGACAAGACGGGCACTAGGATCCCGTGTCCAGGCGAGCATGCACTAAGCGGGTTTAGTGCAGGTGGCAGCGTGTGTGTGATTTTAAAATTGGTTTGTTTTGAAAAAGTGGGACTTCAACACAAATCACCCTATAATGCACAAGCAACCCTAGAACTAAGGTCGCCTAGGTCTGCTAGACAGCTCCTAACTAAGGCTAGAAATAGGACCTCAAACCGCCTCTTCACGGACAAGTACGGCCAGGTAAGTGGGAAGGAACCACCACTACAGTGGGCCTAATTAAAAACCACTAGCCTAGACACCGCAATGTCAGTTAGGATAAATGGCCGATGCCTATACTAGTCTTTTTCCTATTGAGCTCGACAGTCCTTAGAGTCTGGTCTAGATATTTTTTAAATTAATGAAAGGTTGTTCTATATGCTCGGTTTGTGATTTGTGGGGCTAAGGAAGGGTGATGAAATCCCCACCTAATCTTGATTTGGTCTTTGCCCCTTAAAATCCGTATTAAATATGCAAAACAAAACCAATCACAAAACTTTTTGCAAAAAGATTTTTGAGCGGCGCAATTTTGCAAAGAATCCTGCAGAAGATAGATTTTATTGGATTTGAGGAGAGAGAGAAGGAGTTGAGAATCTTACCAGAGGAGTTTGAGCCCTTGATCCCCTTGTCAGGCCGCGTTTCCGCCGCAGATTCCCCTTTATGCCGCGGTTCCGCCGCAAGGTGGATGGTTCAGTTGCTGAAAATTTTTCTGTGTCCCTCTGTGCTCCTCTGGATCTCTAAAAATATCTCTGTTTCCTGTTTTCTTCAATTCTGTAACTCCAGATCTCCTTACAAAAATTCACGCACAAATCGTTAAATATGCAATTTGCAGTTTTATGTTAATAATGATATGACTCGTCTAAGAATTCAACACAAATAGTAAAAATAAAAAATTACGCACGTATCCCCGGCAACGGCGCCATTTGATTGATGTGAAAAAGTGTTTGTTTGTAGTTTAACCGCAATCAGAACGGTGTCGCGCGTAGCTAGACCGAGGTGAGTACGGGTCGTCCTCTGGGAAACGTGGAACCTTTTATTTTTACTTTAGATGTGTTGAGAAAGAGAGGAGGAATAAAGAACTTTGTGAAAAGTTTCTAGATCTACTTTAAACAAGAATGTTAAATATAGATCTAGATTATTTTAGAGATTTAAATAATATAATAATAGGGCTTGTAGGGTTCGTTAGGATTTAGTAGTTATGGAAGATTAATTAAAAGTTACCCTTTTTATCCATTAATAGATTTAGAACTAGAACGACGGTGATGCGTGTAGATTAGGGTTTCTGGAGGGAAAAGGAATCCCACTCGTAACTCTTATCTCGACACGGAACTCCGTTCATATCTAGCCTTTACCAAAACAATCATTAATCTAATCTCTAATCGCGGTCGGAACTAGCAAGGAATTGCTAGTGCGCCCGATTAGGATGTTAATGATTATTTTGATAAAGTTCCTAAACTTTATAGGACCTAAAAAGGGTTTAATTATTTTCATCGTCCATTAGCCTACCCTAATCCTACGAACCCTAACAAGCGGAGAATTACTCGCGCATGTTGGGAGAAGAAGATGAAAAGAAAGAGAGGGAGAACATAATGTAAAAAAAACAATTAAATAAAAAAAAACTACCTTTATTAATCAACTCCTTCAACTACACTTTTAATCCATAGAAAATGATTACAAAACTTGATTTGCTTCTCGATCTTTCCTAGGGAGGTAGTCGAACAGTCGATGATCAGCCTGGATGCATGAGCGTCGGGAGCTTCGTGATCTCTTCGGCTTGATAACTTTTCTAAGAGGCTCTCGGTGCCTTTTTATAGTGCAAAGCCAGAATCTTATTGTTGAAAACTTGTTAAATTTCAGCCTAGATTAATGCCCTAAAATCTTTCCTTCCAACCTCCTCAAATTGCGGCGGATCCGCGGCCCAAGGGTGTGTTTGGCCGCGGATCCGCGCTCATGGTTCGAGATCAATTGATGATTTTTCTTGGTCTTTCATCTGGTGACATTTGGCAATCGTAGGAATTTTCAGAATCTGAAAATATTTTCTCGGTTGCTTCCAGACTTGGTCTCCAAGTTTTAATTCTTAATTAGGCAAGATTTCTTCAACAACTTGATTTGCTTGATTCTAGCCTTGAAAAATTCTGCACAACTTGGAAATATTCTGCACAACAACTCAAATAAGATTTTAGTAGACTTTGTTCTACTAGGATTAGGTCAATAATATTATTTGCATACATTTTCCTACCAAATGATAATTAAAATATATTAATACATGGAAAATAATGTTTTTACACATAAACCCTCATATGTATAATATATTATAATAAAGTCCTTTTTTAATATAAAAATGGTAGGAAAAATGTACTACAAATGTGCAGTTTTATCAACTGAACATTACTCACGGAGCCCTTTCGGGTTTTCATCCGTGCCCATTTTGCTTATAGACATACCGTTTTCTCTTTTTTTTTATTCTCTCTCTCTCTCTCTCTTTTTTTCACGAGATTGCGCCCTTTCGGGTTTTCACAAGACTCGCCGGTAGCCCTGCTGTTTTTACTCACGAAGCCCTTTCGGGTTTCATCCGTGCCCATTTTGCTTATGGACATACCGTTTTCTTTTTTTTATTCCCTTTTTTATTTTAGTATCAGCTTTGGGATGCTGCAATCCACCGTAGTTTATCGACATCTCGGTCAACAGCTAGTTTTAAGACATAGTGGTCCGTCGTTAGTTTAAGGACGTTTCGGTCCGTCGTTAGTTTAAGGAAGTTTCGGTCCATTGTAAAGGAAGCCGGTTACTACTGATAGAGTTTGGGCTTAGGAAGATAGCGAGCGGACATAGTCGTCGTCATCTATCATCGACCTAGACCATGACTCGTCAAGCGTAGTACTTTTTCAGGAAGCGACCGTTTATTGGCCTGAAAGGTATTTCACCATGCATGTCCTTGAGTAGATAGGCTCCACCCTGGTAGACCTTGTCTGTGATGTACGGGCCTTCATAGTTCGGCTCGAATTTTCCCCGCTTGGCGCGATTAGAGATCATAGGTCTTTTAACCACTAGCATAAGTTCGCCTTGGCGGAATGTCCTCGGCCTGATCAATCTTTCATATGAGCGCGTCATCTTTACTTTATAAGCTTCCAAATTTTGTTGCGCCGGGAGCCGGGTTTCATCAAGGGTATCGAGCTCCTCAAGCCGAAGATGAGCATTCTTTTCGTCCGTTGGCTCATAATGAACTGCCACTCATAAAAAGGGTAGCTCTATCTCGAGGGGAAGTACTGCTTCTGTACTGAATACCAATGCGTACGGCGTTGTGTTCGTGGCCGTCTTGAACGTAGTTCGATACGCCTAGAGAGTTTCATGCAGCCTCTCGTGCCAGTCCTTCTTATTTCGGGACACCGTCTTTTTCACGATCTTTGTCAGGGTCTTATTAAAGCCTCAGCTAGACCGTTAGCTCGAGGGTTATAAACTGAGGAGTATCTCCAGTCTATGTTATGTTGTTGTGCGAAGCGGCTGATCTTGTGGCTTCTGTAGGCTGGCCCGTTATCGGAGATGATCCGTCGCGGAGTTCCAAACCGATAAATAACATGCGTCTTAAAGAAATGGAGGATATTCTCCGTCTTCACTTCCCTCAGCGGTACTGCTTCCGCCCATTTGGAGAAGTAATCAGTTGTCGCCAAAATGAATCGATGCCATCCGGATGATGCTGGTTCGATGGGGCCGACAATGTTAGTCCCCCACATTTCGAACGGCCAGCTAGCCACTGTTGGATGTAGTGGATTTGGATGCCGATGGATAAAGTCCCCATGAATTTGGCATGAGTGGCATTGCTTCGCATACTTGAGGCAGACCTGGATCATCGTGGGCCAATAATAACCCATCCGTTTGATCTTCAACTTCATCTTCGGCTCAGCTTGGTGAGAACCGCAGAGTCCGTCGTGAACTTCTTGGACGGCTCTTTTCACCTCTTCAGGTCCCAGGCATCTCAACCATAGAGAATCAAATGACCTCTTGTATAGAGTATCATTGACGAAGGCGAAAGATAGGGCTCGCTTCATGAGCTGATGTTTTAAGGACGCATCTTCAGGCGTTCGACAAGATTTGAAGTAGTCTATAAAGATTTCTCTCCAATCCTCAGCCTTTTCCTGGTCTTTTATTTGCATAGTCATTTGCTCAGTCGCTCATTTTTTTTCGGACGACTATGGAGATATTTCCGTCGGCGCAAGAACCCGACGGTTTTGCACAACGATTCTCACGTCATCGAGGTTCTCGTTGGCCAGTTCTTTAGCGAGCTTAGCTAGTGCATCTGCTTTGCTATTTTCCGCACGCGGTATGCTTTTCAAGGTGTAGGAAGGTATTTGGGTCAGCAGTCGCTGTATCCTCTAGCCGTACTTTACCAGTTCTGGTTTGCACGTTTGGTAGTCGTTATTTACTTGACTGACGACTAATTAGGAGTCTCCGTATATGAGAAGATCTTCAATCCCCATGTCAATAGCGATCTCGAGGCCTGCTATCAAAGCTTCGTATTCGGCTTCATTATTCGTCCTCGGCTCTGTCAAGGAGAAGGCGAAGCGCATTATCCCTCCTTATGGAGTCACGAAGATGAGGCCTACCCCTGATTTGATTATGGGAGTACTTTGTTTGCGCTTCTTCATGGAAGATACTCCATCAAAGTAAAGTTCCCATCGGGTGCCACTACCGTCGATCGTATCAAACGCATGCTCGTCTGGCAGTTCGCAATTCAAAGGGGAATCGGCCGGTATCGGATGCTTAGTGAGAAAGTTGGCGATGGCCTGGCCTTTCACCGCCTTAAGAGGCTGGTAAGTTATTGAGAACTCCATCAAGAGCAAGGTCCATTTAGCGAGCCGACCTGTCAATATGGCCTTTGACATCAAATATTTGAGAGAGTCCACCTTCGATATGAGACGTACTTCATTTGCCAATGCATAGTGCCTGAGTTTTGTTATCACGAAAATCAATGCCTGGCAGTGTTTTTTGATGGGAGAATAATTGCTTTCTGCCCCCAGTAGAACTCGACTCAAATAGTAGAGGGCTCTCTCCTTCCCTTGGTCGTTCTCTTGTGCCCATAATACGCCTAAAGAACCTTCGAGGGCTGTCGTATAAAGAATGAGAGGCTTTCCCTTGATCGGAGTGGCTAGTATTGACGGATTCTGCAGGTATTGCTTGATTTCGTCCAGCGCGCTTTGGCATTTGTGATCCCAGACGAGCGGAGTTCTCTTCTTCATCAGGTGACTGTAAGGGCGACATTTCCCTGAGAGATTGGGTATAAATCGCCGGATATACGCGAGCTTCCCTTGGAGAGACCATAATTGTTTAAGAGTCCTTGGCGGGGCTATTTCCATGATCGTCTTAATCTTCGATGGATCTATCTCGATGCCTCGGTGTCGGACGATGAACCCCAGGAATTTGCCCGAGGAGACTCTGAACGCGCATTTAAGAGGGTTCATTTTCAAGTTGTATTTATAAAGGCGCTGAAATACGATCCTCGGATGCTCTAAATGTTCCTCATATGATTTGCTTTTCACTACGAGGTCGTCGATATAGCATTCGACAATTTCGTGTATGAGGTCATCGAAGATATTCGTCATGGCCCTCTGATAAGTGGCACCAGCATTCTATAGACCGAAGGGCATCACCTTGTAGCAGAATATACCCAAAGGGGTCCGGAAAGCAGTATGCTTCTGGTCTTCGGGATGCATCTTTATCTGATTATATTCTGATGAGCCGTCCATGAAGGAGAAAACTTTGTGAATGGACGTGTTATCTATCATCAGCTCAGTGACCGGTACTGGAAAATCGTCCTTCGGGCAGGCTTTATTGAGATTCCGGAAGTCCACGCATATGCGCACTGTCCCATTTTTCTTCATCACCGGGACGATGTTGGCGATCCATTCAGGATACTGGACCTCTTGGATGAAACCAGAGTCGATCAGCTTCTTGACCTCGGCGTTAATGCTCATCTCAAGCTCAAGCCGCATTCTTCTCAGTTCTTGTTTGATTGGCTGGACGTCTGGGGATATCGCCAATTTATGCACAGTAATCTCTGGATCTAATCCTGGCATTTTGGAATAGTTCAACGCGAAGCAATCCTTATGCTGCATAAGCACGTCTTTTAGCGCAGCCACCCTTTCTTCAGATAGCAGCCCACTGACGAATGTCGGTCGCGGGTCATTTGCCGTCCCCAAATCAATTTTCTTGAGGTTATCTGCAGTAGTATGTACTCTATCTTCCAGCTCTTTTGGCGCCGGTGGAAACTATGAGATCACCTCGTCATCATTGTTTTCGATGCACCAGGAGAGGTCACCCCTATCCTCGGGCTTTTCTTTTGATAGTGTTATCATATGATAAGTACGAGCTCGCTTCCACGACCGATATTGATCTGGTTCTACTCTCGTTGTATGCGCGGCTTTTGGTTCATGCCTCTGCGGCGGAGTTATCCTCCAACTGCTGGATAGAGCGAACTTGCCGAGCTGATATTGGTCTTCAACCCAGTTCTTAAAGGTGAAGCAGTCTTCAAGAGGATGTCATATTGCTCGATGATACGAGCAATAGTCTGGGTGAGAGACCTCGTTGGCTTGCTCGGGGTGCTTGGACTCCGGAAGTGTAAGCATTTGATGTCTTATAGAAAGATCAAGTATCTTCTTTATCTTATCTTGAGAAAAAGAGTATGCTCGAATCATCTTCTTTATAAGGGACAAATCCAGACCGCTCGATTCCCGATTGCGTGACTTCTTGGTCTCGCTTTGTCGCTGTCGAACGCTTTTTCCGCTCTTTGACTTGTTTCTGCCTCTGCGTCGGGCCTTTTGTACAACAGATTGACAAGAAGGGGCATTTTCATCTTTCGCAGCCTGTTGAAGAAGGCATTGCGTCCTGGCTTTCTCGTAGATGGGCATTTCGCGATTATGGTCGTCTCGAACTTTTTGACCAGCTTCCCTTATAAGCTTGTCCATTTGTTCTTCGAACGACAGACTGGGCATTTTCACGTCGGGAGCTCTTTCTGGTTTAGGGTTAGCATCTTCCCACAAAGCATCTCCTTCTTCATCAAAGTCATGTATGACATAGCAGTCGCGGGATTGCTCCCGTTTCTTGGACCGAACATATCCAAGCCCGATCGCTTCTATTCTCCCGTTAGACAACTTGCGCTGAGTTTCAGGAACGTTCCAGATCCTGTTATAGAATCAAGCTTGTCGAGTGGTCTATTTAAAGGGTATCTCTTGGCGCTTCAATAGCCTTTTCAAGCCTTTCGTGTAATATCTAGGCAGACGGATGGGCTGGAGCCTGTCAAGTGTAGAATCCGCGCCGTGCCAGATTTTTTTCTCCACTTTGGTTTCCCCGGAGCGGTAGAATAGGATCGCCTTTTCGCCTTCTCGCCTGGGAGGGACATAGAACGTCTGCAGCTCTTCCACACTGTAGGTATCAAGCGCGTCTAGTTCATTATAATGTTTGGGCGGAACCATGGCAATTTGCAAACTTTGCTCTTCATCAGCGAATGTTTGTATTGAAGGCCGAGCGGAGAATATAGCATGGACCTCATCTTCCAAGTCACTGCCAAAGATCAACATGGGAGCGGACGGTCTTGGCTTATTGTACTGGGGCGGGCCTAGATAAACTATCTCTTCCTCTTCCTCAGTATCACTCCCGAAGACAGGAATGGTGGTGATAACTTTGTTCTCCGGCTTGCGACATCTCTCTGTGTCCTCGAAATCTGGCAAAAAGTATTTTGCATCTTCGTACTTGCGGACTTCGTTCACGGAGAATGGGTTCAGCTCTCCCGTTACGGTATACTCGAGATCATCTTTAAAGTATTTCATATACTGATATTGTGTAGAAGGGATGATGTTGTACTCGTGTAACCAAGGCCGGCCGAGCAAAGCGTTATAGCATGTCTTGGCATCAATGATATGAAATTTAATATCTGTGACAAGTAGCCCGAATCGTAATGTCAATACCACAGACCCGAGAGTCCGCGATGACTGGGAGTCAAAACCAGAGATGGTGATTTTATCACGAGCGAGATGCTGGACGCTTATGCAGATTTCCTTCAACACTTGCACGTTGAGGAGATTGACGGAAGACCCATTGTCGACTAAGATTTTGCCTATCTTTATATCATGGCAGTATCCTGAGACATAGAGGGGACGGTTGTGCTCGCACGTCCCAAGGAGGAGGTCTTCGTCGCCGAAAGTGATATCGGCTGTGTGTACTTCCTCCAGCTCGTCCTTCATCTTTTCTTTGGCGAGAAAAGCTTGGAATTGCTCTGGTTCTTATAGCGCCTTGATCAATGAATCTCTCACTTCTTTGGATAGTAAAAGGACGTCGAGAACACTGAGCTGCGAGGGTAACTTCCTCAAGTGCGCCAGAACATTGTAGTCCACCTTACTTTTCTTTGGCGGGTCCTTGGCGGTCAGTTCTTTCATGACTTGGTCGTCCAGGGCGATATTCTTAGAAACCTTTTCTTTTCCCTTATCTTTTCTACTTGTGGATCCGAAATTCTTTTCTGGAAGCATGCGATTGCACGGCTGAATGTTATCACAGGCCTTCGGTTCTTCTTCTTTCCCCAAGGTGGATTCTTTAAAGAGAGGGCCAAGAGCCATTTTCTCGTCAGAGTCGCTCCCCAAAGTGAGAATCCGCGATCCCTCGGTGTTGACCATGCGACAGTTACCGGTATTTCTTTTATGCTCCTCAGTCGCACTTCTTTGCTCCCGACGAGTCTCTGCCACCATCTTTTAAAAGCGTCGCACTCTTCAGTATAGTACGAAATCTTTCGATGATATAAGCAGTAGCTGGGATGTGTTTCTGTTTCACCAGGAGTGTTTCCTTCAGAGGGTGGTAGCTTCATTTCCATTGATATGGCTTTAGCAAACCTTTTCCCAATCTTGAACTTATTTTTATCCGCGACGGATGTTCCTTGATTCGGCGGGAGTGGCTCGACTCTTTCGTCTAGTTGTCGGCGTTTGGCTCTTTCAAATATGGCCATCTCACGCTCCCGATTGACTTTACTTTTAAGGAGAGCTTCGTTTAGGAATGCGTCGATCATTTCATCTGACGACCCCAGAAGTTCCGGTTCAGGACCTGCCCCCAGTTTCTCTATGTGAGGGGCTTCTCCATCGTTCATCGATGAGTGAGAGATCATATGGCAACTTGCTACGTAATCCTCAGATTCGTCCGACGAGTTTTCTCCATCATTTTCGTCTTCAAGGACGTGGTTGAGGAACTCTTGGAGCGTGATTGGAGTCCGCGCCTTCTGGTTATACTCTTCCAGCGCGTCAATCTGTTTTTGTAGGTCCGTGCGCTTGTCGCCAGGCTTCATGGGCTTTTTGGATCTCTTCTTCTTCTTCTTTGAAGATTTTGACGGCTGGGTGTGAGTGCTTTGGCTATCACCACCAATCTTTGGAGTTGGGCGTGGCTTCAGCATCCCTTCGATGATCTAAGGTTCTAGCGGGTTCTTCCACCTGATCGCCGGGCATGTCTGAAGATCATTCAGCATCTTTTTGGTTTTGGCTGAAAGCACGACCTCCCATAGAGCTTCTTCAACAAAAGAGCACGTTGCCCCCGGTGTGTCCATCTTCTTAGGAGTGTGCGGTTGTGGTGGGCTCACTTTCCACTTTTCAGACAGTGCAAACTTTCCTTGTAGGTACTGATCCTCGATCCATCCCTTAAAGACAAAGCAATATTCGATCGGATGGCTTACCGTTTGGTGGCAAGGCAATAATTGGGATTATTCACTTCGCTGGGTTGTGGTGGTCACCTTGGATTCGGCAAGTTGATAAGCCTGTTGCGCACCGCCAGCTCGAACGGCCTCTTCGTTTTATCCCGTGGGAATGACTAAGGACACTTCATTTTCTCATTGTAATAGCGCCGTCTCTCCTCCAGTTGATCCGCTAGCTTTGGAGCACTGGGCTGCTGTTGGGTGTTTGCAACGAAGGTCGTCTTCCCTTTACCCTTGTTGTTCCGCGGTTCCGGCTTCGGGGGAGACGGTCTGTGACCCATCTGATCCATCCGGGCTAGCTTATCGATTAAATCCTGGAACGTGGTCGGTTTAAAGAACATCATGAACTGTGAAATAGTTGCATGAGGGTCTAGGGTGCCCACGAACATGCCCACCGCCGGTGCTTCTTCGATGCGCTGTTCGCACTTCGACCATAGGTTCCGCCATCGGATTGCGTATTGAACCCAAGTTTCGCCCGACTTCACCCTTGCATTGATCAACGCCATTATTGGGGTGCGTTCGCTAGCGCTCGCGAATCGCTGGGTGAATAGAAACTCTATCTCTGTGAAAGTTTTGACGGAGTCGTTTGGAAGCTCGGAGTACCACTCAAACGCCGTCTCCGATAAGCTGTCGACGGATTGGCGAAGCAAGAGGTTATCATCACCACCAGTGTTGCCGCACAGAGCTCTAAACTGGGCTACATGCTGGTGGGGATTGCCCGTCCCCTTGTACACATGGAATTTGGGGATTGTGTATCCCGGCGGGTATTTGATCTGATCATACCAGCCTGGATACGGTCGTACAGTCTTCACGACCTGGCCAGCCGCTTCATTTGCCTGGTGAACTCGTATTTGTTGAGCAATATAATCATCCAAGGTGGCCTTGGAGATAATTTCCTCTTTGGCTGTTGAAAGAGCCGGAGGTGGATTTGATGTTTCTCTTCTGTCGTCTTCGAGGATAATCGGAGGATCTTCAGCGGGAGGGTCCTGCTGGATCATCATACCCACCATGTCTTGGAACAGAAGAGACATTTGCTTTATATTGGCCGCTTGTTCCGCAACCTCCTTGTCCTTCTTTTCGAGCATTCTCTGAAGGAATTCAGTATCAGTCTCGTGTACGCGACGTTGTTTCGATGACGCCTCCGGGCTTTCTTTTGGCCATGGCAGTTAGCATCTCCTGAAGCTTCTGCTGTTGCTGTTCCTGAGCTCTTGTGATGGATCGGGTGAGTGGTCGATGGCCCGTAGAAGCGCGGCTATCCTCCTTCCCGGCTGCCATGTAGACGGTGTGCACCACCATGTCCCCAGACTTAGGGCGTTTGGGCTCAGTACCTTTGACATTTGTCGCAGGCACGGGGATCTTCTCCGGCCTTCTCTTCTTATGAGCAGTCGAAGCTGAGGGGACCGACGCGGTGGGCACCCAAATAGCTTTCCGTGGCTTAGCAGGATGGCTTTCTTCTTGTTGGACTTTCAGCTTCTTCTGCCGGCGGGGATAGTCTTGATCCACCACCGAGTTCCGGACCTGCCGCCAGAATTTGTAGATCTTGGAGGACAGCCGCTGAGGGGACTATTCTGGTTTTCCTTCCGCAACATTCTTCATTGGAGGAGGAGATCTTTTCAGTAGGGCGGTAGGAGAATTCCTACGCACCTTATTCAGCAGCTCAAAGCTATTCTCAGTTGGAACAGCAGTATTAATTTCCGCCGTCGGAGCTGGTGGAGTTAGCCCAGAAGGGGAGTTGCCTTCGGCCTTCCTCACTTGGCGCCAGTGGCGACGTCGAGCGTGTTGAGCTGATGGAGTTGGCTCGGTGACGGGGATGGCCTTGTCTTGCCTCCTGTTCAGGTGAGGGGCCATTGCTGGCATCAGCCTGTTGAAGACTGATGTCCTTTGAGTAGCAGGAGCGGGAGTTGGGACGGTCAGTCTTGTAAAGACTGATCCCTTGGCAGGAGAAGCCGCCTTGACGACCTCAGGAGCAGGGTTGATTACTCTCTTCAAAGCAGCCTTTTCTGGGATTGCAGGCTTCATTGTGGGCCCATAGGAATTTTGGCCCAGTCTGGCGAAGACCGAGGAGCTGGAGCTGAACGACCCATTGAGAGGGGCCACAGTAGCTGTAAATCGATCGAAGACCGACTTCTTGGGAGCTTCTGGTACGGGCATGGGAGCGGTGAAGCTCGTTGGCAGGAGTATGGTCCCGAAGAACAGCCCTGTGGTGGCTTGAGTGACATGTTCCACGGGCATCGTGAACAGGGAAGCCGCTTAGGGCCCGTAGGTTATGCCCCCAGTTGAGGCAGGACGTGGGTTGCAGCTGCATGTGGAACACTTTGAGCGGGAGAACGCCATTGATTCTTTGTTTTTTGCACCAAGCAAAACGCCAAATCTTAGTACCTCGAAACCCAAGTGCAATTATTAACAAACCGCGATTGGTTCGCGAACACGACACACGAAGTGTGGAGTGGAAAGAGGAAAAGGTCCCACCGGGCGTGCCAGAATCTGTTCACCGCCGGAAGCCGGGAAGACTGTACGTCTTGCCTGAGTCTGGGGGCAGATGCTAATTGGTGCTATCCGTCTACCTCTCCGAAGATGCCAAGTTAATTTATGGCACCGTGTATCGAAGGTTTAAACGGATGCGGCCGGTGTAGCAGACTTCGTCAAATTCCCCCTCGTTTGAGGGGTTTTTGATTGTGGAGACGCTCTTCCCTGCAGACGCAAACCCCTGCAGTTAATTACGCTACCGCGTCGCGGTAACAACTTTCTCCTTCTCCACATAGTCACTTCGTGTCGTGGGTGTTTGTTTTGTGTTTGGTTGCCCGTGGATTGTATACGGAGACTAAGTTATGTTGTCGTCCGTAGGGCGTGGACTAGTCCAAATCCGTATCTTTCTTAGATTTGGGTTTTGGGGGTTGTGTTTAAGGATACGTTAGTCTTATTTGAGGTAAGATCAACTTAAACGTTTGTTAAGGACATGTTAGTCTAATTCTAGACTAAGGTCAACTTAACGTGATCGTTTAGATCCGACAAGAGAGCAATTGGGCTCTATTGTTTAGTTTAATGATATTGCGGTCGATAATTAGTTTAAGGACATTACGGTCCAATGTTAGTTTTAAGACATCGCGGTCGAGATTAAGGACATCATAGTCCGTGAGTTTAAGGACTCCACAGTCCGATATTAGTTTTAAGATGTCACGGTCGAGCTTAAGGACATCATAGTCCGTGGATTTAAGGACTCCACAATCCGATATTAGTTTTAAGACGTCACGGTCGAGGTTAAGGACATCATAGTCCGTGGATTTAATGACTCCACAGTCCGATATTAGTTTTAAGACGTCACGGTCGAGGTTAAGGACATCATAGTCCGTGTCACGGTCGAGGTTAAAGACATCATAGCCCGTGGATTTAAGGACTCCACAGTCCGATATTAGTTTTAAGACACCACGGTCGAGGTTAAGGGCATCATAGTCCGTGAGTTTAAGGACCTCACAGTCCGTAGCAATGTGTGGTTGTCGGGACCTGTCACCTCTCTGACGATGTTGAGGATTACAACGACAAATATCAAATGAGTAAAAAGATGTACCCTCGAACCGGGTGTAAATTGATTGGAAGAGCAGATGAGCTCAGTTCAATTTAAATTGAGGACTTATGGCCAGAATTGGGCTAAATCCAGTTAAAAATGTTTAACATTTTATTTTTATTCTGCCTGTTAGGCCTTTGTTTGGGCTCTGCCCTTTTAATAATGCCAAGCATTGGGCTCTGATATTTTGTCTGGATAGCATTTATCAAAACAAAGTATATTCTGACAGCGCGCCACGTGCGCATCAGGCGCTTTGCGCCAATTAAAGAGCGCGTTGCGCTAGCGCACATGAGGGTGACACGTGTCGCTTAGCGCTAAGTGCTGGTTTGTTAGCGCACTGCGCTTTTAATTTATGAGCACGCTGCACTAGTTTATGGGTGCGCCAGTGAGTGACACGTGGCGCGCTTGGCGCTGAGCACCAACCCAAGAGCGCAGTGCGTTGTTTTCAGGAGCGCAAAGAGCAGATTGTGTCTCTGGTTGACACATGGCAAGTTCCGGCGCTTTGCGCCAGTCCAATGAGCGCAAGGGCGCAGTTCATGAGTGCAAGACACTTTCCAGTAGCGCAAAACGTATCAGATCAAATTTAAGATCAAAGAACAAGTTTATGTTTATCAAAGGAGGCCTTGCCTCAAGATCCAAGAACCAAAGTTCTTGTTTTTTATTAAAAGGCTCTACCTTTATAGATCAAAAGATCTGTGAATGAAGTAAAATACTTCTATTTTATATTTTAAGGATTAGATCTTTTAATCTTTTATGTTTAATCAAAGACCTTGGTCTTTTTTATAGATCTAAGATCTTTTCAGAAGATGTTTCTTCTTTTTACGAGATGATTTCATCTCTGTTGTTCAAGAATTAATTGTTTTACCTTTACAGATGAAGAAATGGTCTTCTTTCTTCAAAGGCTTGCCTTTCTTTCTCTTTAAGTTCTTCTCAAAGTTTGTCCAGGGTTTTTTTCTATATGAGACTTGAAGTCTTAGGGCTTTTATATAGGGCCGATTGATTTGTTAGATTAGTTGAAGAGATCTTTCTCTGATTGATTCGGGGATATTTCCCCACCGTTGGATCTTTGATCCTAAGGCTTCTGATTACAGAAGGCAATATTCTTGTTTTCAATAAGATTGGAAAGATCTTTTCAGAACAGAATTTTAATTCTGATTAATTAATAATTTATTATTATTAGATCTTTTGATCTAACGGTGGGGAATTATTTTAATTGCAGTGCTTTCAACTTTTAAAATTTTGAATTTCAAAACAGAGCTTTGCTCTGATTGGGGTGCGCTGCTTAGGGCGCAGCGCTCCTGGCGCTGGCGTGTCTGCTTTTGACACGTGGCGCGCAGCGCACGGGATCTGAAGCGTTGCTTCGATTTTTGAATTTTGAAATTCAAAACAGAGTTTTTCTCTGATTGGGGGAAACACACATATTATTTGTTTACTCCGCATTCATCCAGAGAATATTAAATCACCCTTTAATCCAATTTTTAATGCATTCTTTAACTTTCAAAACCCTAATTTTTCCTATAAATACCACACTCCATTTCACCACTCCTCACTCAGAATTTCATTACAAAAACTCTCAAAAAATTTCAAGTCCTAAGTTGCACAAGTGGAGTTAGCAAAGGACAAGATTCCGAAGACGTTTCGAGAAGATTCCGGCGATGAAACGACACCCCAACGCTTTCCTAACCTTACCCTACCCTCTCCTCTTTCTTTATAGCTTGTAAGTTCCCTTTCCCCTCTTCTTTCTCTATAACTTGTAAGTTCCGTTTCCCCTCCTCTTCTACTATTCTAAAACTTTCATCTTTCAAAATTCGTCGGAAGCGGAGTTAATCCGACTTCCGATTCGTTTTTCTTAAAAAAAATCCATTTTTCTTAAACCATAAAATACCATATTCTTATATAATGTTTAATAAACATATTAGAATACGTTTCGTCTCAAAATGATTCATGTTACAATTTTTATTTCATTTTTACATTAAAATATCATCATGTTTACAAACGAATTGTTATCCACTTTTAACCGTATTACCTTTAGATAACTCACGAGGTAATGACCTATCTCTTCACAACACGCATTTTTGATATAGCACGATGAACTTGGAATTCTAGATTATGGGAAAATACGCTTTTACTGATAAATACCCTAAACTTACAAACCGTTTTCTTTAAAAAGAGTGTTATTCAATTCCTTGCAATTACGGCTCTACAACCCATTTTGGGGAATCCCGATCGGGATGGTGCGGGTTATCGCACGTTTTCGAGCCTAGTAGAGCGAGATGCAGATTTCCGCAAGGAGCATTCGATCTCGATGGAATTTTTAATGCTATTTTTAAGAAGATGAGATTTCTATAAAATAAATAAAATTTATTTTTATTATATATATATATATATATATATATGAATATTATCAAAAGATCTATTTTAAATACATTATATAAATATTCCATATTTTCTAAATCAAAAGAATCACAATTACATGAAAGTACCATTTCAATACAATACAATTCTAGTATTTCATTAAAATACCATGAACAATGAGAACTAGGTTCTACTCACTAGAAATTTCACTTTTATAAAATATACATCTATGAAAACTCTAAAGACGATAATTAAATACTTGAGATGTATTTTGAAAATATATCAAAAATAATTTTACATAAAACCCCTCAAATTATACTAAATTACAATAAGAACCCTAGTAAATATAGGTTTAAGCGGGGCCAGTTCTCTTGAGCCTCGGAGAGCCAGACAAAGTGGGTGCTTGCCTATCTAAGGTAAACAATCTAACAACGGTGTTATCAATACGGTAATTGTCTTGGAAAAAGACACAAACCCTGTTGTACATGTGCAGCAGTTATCGATAACATCAAAACTAATTTAGTACTTCAATTTCTTTTCAAAGTGTTTAACTCAGACAAAGTCTTAATCTAATATATCTGACTTGAATATGATTCAAGTATAAATTACAATTCAAAATGAATCCGTCTATTCAATCTATATCAATCTATATTAACCGAACCGAACCATAGATATACCCCGTTTACATGACTATCCATTTATATCCATTCTGTTTACGAATATCAAAGTTTCGACAAGTCATCTCTCTATATAACAAAACAATACAATCAATACAAAAGATATTACGGGGTTTTTAAAGGAGTAGAATGGTACGGAATGTGTTAGAAGTGGTACGAGACGGTTACTTTAATACACCTAACTTGAATATCCATTGCCGTTGTACCGTGGCTAAACGATTCCTTGTGCTCCGTATACCTTAGTCTCTGGATAGTGGGACACCTCTCGTATACACTGGTATATTCTGTACCAAACTACAAACAACTGCGTTAACATAATAATCAAATATTACTAGTTATATTCTCTTTCTGTTTATTCTATCTCTACTCATCTTTGGGACTTACTGAGCGATTGTTCGCTGACGACATTCCTCTTCTTCTTTTTTTGGAATGTTGTCAGGTGATTCGGACTCACTGGAGATCGAGCCCGGTACTGAAGACTTGGAGCAGTTAGCCTTTGACCCAGAGTTTTAGATACTTGTACATACTTTTTATTTCAATTATGTCATTATTTAGGTATTGCTTCCATTCATGTATTTATATTTCCAGTTGTACTTGTAAAGAATTGTTAATAAATAAAAATTGTCGTTCAATTATATCTATTGTCATTTTTCTTGTGTACATTTATTTTATATTGCTTAGATATGTTTAGAATGTTTATTTCGAAGTAAATACGTAGCGGATCTCGCAGCGTCCCCTTGCCCGTACACCGGGAAGCGGGACGTGATAACCACCCAGCGCCCATAAGTATGATTGCCATCACAACGCTAGTAGTCAAGTAAAGATCTTACGGACTTTATCAACATATATAAACGATATGAAATAACAAGTAAAACATATACATATATTAAGATAAAATCAAACCAAATAGTATACTATCATATCGAGTAAGATTGTACTGTACATACATACGCCTAGCATCCTATACAATAAAGACCTCTATGACATACATATCCAACACCTTTAACTATGCATCATTATATCAATAGAGATTATAGATGAGAAGAAAATATATAAGCTCAAAAGGTGGGGTATTGTTGGAGTTTTTGAGTGAACAATTCGAAAATTCATTTTTTGGACGGGAATTTTGAGCGGGAAATTTGAAATTCAAAATTTAAATTTGAACGGTTGGTTTTGAGTGATTGGGAATTTTGAAAAGTTACAACCGTTGGTTTTGAGTGATTGGGAATTTTGAAAAGTTACAATCGTTGGTTTTAGATGAATCTTGAGAATCTATAAACATGATCAATTTTTTAAAAACAATAACAGTTTCTTCTTCTCTACTAATCCATTACCATTCCGAATAGAATTTCGAATTTTTTCGATTTTTGCTGATCGCAGGAATTCAAACTCTGTTGTAACCTGAGAAGTCCTTGTTTGCAACTCTTTAGCAAACCCAATTTGAGTGGGGACAAGTAAATCTTTAAAGAAAGACGATGCGTCTCAGAGTACCCGTTATTTTCCCGATTCCTACATTCAAGTTGTAACTTTTTCTCTACCGCTCAAGTTCAGCCTCATTTCGTTTGGAGCTAAGATTGACTGATTCGTTTCCACAGGCAAACCTCATGAAAGAGAAACCAAACACACCTATAGAGTTGTGCACTTTCCCCAATTTAAAATTTGAAACGATTGCACATCACAAAAACAAGCACGTACATAGCATGAGATCCATACATCATAGTTCGTCGCATGCATGATCTGATATATACATTTCAAAAAAGAAAATTAAAAATTAAAAATATAACACAGAGAGAATGAGCTCAACAAACTCACTCACACATCTCAAGTCACCCTATCAACCTCCTCTATTGACCTAAATTAGGTGGCACCTGAACCATTTCATACTTATATAACGGGGTATATATAATTTGTTGGAAGCACACCAAAACTCAAACTCATCTCAATCACCAATACACATTATATATAAATCAACAATCTCCTCAAAGACCTGTTCTGTGTCAAGAACAAGTCAACTAAGCATGCTACCAATTTTCATGCTCATTCTCCTCTCCTTTGCTCATCGATACAACTCACTGCCACTCTCGGCACATGGAAGATGGATCGTCGACTCGGCTACGAACCAACGCGTTAAACTCCGGTGCGTCAACTGGGCCGGACACATGCCGGCCGTCATGCCAGAAGGGCTCGATCGCCAACCAATCAAAAGCATCGTGGCTCGCATAGGGTCCCTAGGCTTCAACTGCGTGCGACTCACTTGGGCTACACACTTGTGGACCGATGATGATCGGTAATTTGAAGAAAGAACATTATAGTGTACATAGGACATAAGAAGACTCATATCAAAGTTCTTTTGTTTGACAGGTACAAGAAACTAACTGTTGGCGGTTCCTTGAAGTCGCTCGGGCTAAACGGGTCGTTGAAAGGCATAGCAAGAAACAACGGCTGGATGATGAGGATGAGCGTGAGAGTGGCATACGACGCGGTGGTACGGGCATTAGGGGACACAGGGGTGATGGTGGTGTTGGACAACCATGTGAGCCGGCCAAAGTGGTGCTGCGGGAGCGAGGATGGGAACGGATTCTTCGGAGACTTGTATTTCGACGAGGATCAGTGGGTGAGGGGGTTGGAGATTGTTGCCAAGAGGTATAAGGGATTTCCTCAGGTTAGCAATTGAATTGCTTTAGTTGTTAGTTAGTTGATTATTTTAAGCTAATATTCTTCTTTTTTACGACAAATTTGTCTCAGTTGAATCATGATTTGCTTGTGATCATCATCTTTTACAACAGGTAATAGGCATGAGCATGAGGAACGAGCTCCGCGGCCCAAACCAAACCAAGCCCGCTTGGTACCAGAACATGGCCCGTGGGGCCCTTTCGATCCACAAGGCCAACCCAAATGTACTCATCATAGTCTCGGGCTTGAGCTTCGACACGGACCTGAGCTTCTTGGCCCAACAACCTCTTCAAGCTCCATCCATCAAGTTAGTTCTTGAAGCCCATTGGTATGCATTTAGCGATGGTCGACGGCCAGATTGGACCGAGAAGCCCCTAGCCCAAATGTGCACAGCGTCGGCCCAAAGGTTTGACGAGCGAGCGGCCTTCGTGGCTCGTAGGGTTAATGGGTCTGTGCCTTTATTTGTCAGCGAGTTTGGTGTAGATCAGCGAGGGACAAATAGGGCCGATAACAACTTCTTAAGCTGTTTTATGGCTTTTGCTGCCGAGAGGGATTTGGATTGGGCCTTGTGGGCCTTGCAAGGAAGCTACTACCGGAGAAATGGGGTGGAAGGGTTTAAGGAGACGTTTGGGGTGCTCGATGCGGGCTGGGCCCAGCCCAAGAACCTGAGGTTTAGGGAAAGGTTTCGGCTGATTCAAGAGTTGTTACAAGGTGAGGTTCAATCTTAAATCACCTCTATATCTCAATATGCAATCGGTTAATTTTACTTGCCATGTTTACGATTCTTTCGCTGTTTTGTGCAGACCCTAGATCAACTATACCAATGTATCAACTGATTTTCCATCCATCGACCGGCGAATGCTTGTCCGTCGACAAACAAAAGAATGTCATGCTTACGGATTGCGAGGAGCGAGCCCGGTGGAATTACAAAGGGGATGGAAGTTCAATAATGTTAGTCGGTAATGCGAAGCTTTGCTTGAGATCGGTTGGAGATGGAGAACGAGTGCGTCTCTCGGTGAAGTGTGATGATATGCAAAGCTCATGGAGAGCAAGGTCGAGGGCGGGGCTCGGACTAATGGTGAAGGATATAAATGGACGGGACTTGTGCTTGGAGAGACGTGCTACAAACTCATCAGCAGTATATACTAGAGAGTGTGCTTGTATTAACGATTCTCAATGTTCTGATGATCCTAGGCATCAGTGGTTCAAAATGATTGCTTCCAACTCAATTTGATTTTATTAGTTATGAATATTAATATTATGCATTAAAAGTGACATCAACCAAGTTGTTAGAGTATAGTGTTGAGTATTCCTGCCTGCCATGTTGGTACCACCCGGTTGGATCCTATGCTAAGACATAATGGTGTTTTTCTAACTAATTAACAACCAAAATATTCTCATTGTTGATTCATTAGCTATGATTTTACAAGTGCTACTTGTTATCATACCGACAAACTTCTTCATATTCAAACTATCATAATTAACTTTTATATAGATTGCATCTTTAGGTTCTTATACATCTGCACCAACCAATTGTGTTTAGCTCTTGCGTTAGTAATTTCTTCTTCAAAGTGACAAGTCGTTGGTTCGATTCTCTCGAAGAGGCCAAATGCTTGGCTACAGATGCCGAAGCATAAAACAAGGGGTGGTCCATCCGAGATGAAAAGGGATAGGCCCCACCCCCTGTGTGAAGGAAATCATATGGGATTCACGCATGTCGGTGCCATGCAAGTGACATATCACAGTGCATGATCTAAAAATATAATTTATAAGAATATTATAACGATTATAAATAATAAGAATACCCACATAATAAATCACTAAATGCAACCGTAAAACTTTATTAATATTCAGCTAATATTACATGAATTGCAATAATGTTAAAGGACACATATGACTACTCTAGCACCGTGTGCCCCCCAAATTGTTTTCCTTAGAGAGCCGGATACCTTTTGAGTAGGGCATGAGTGGAATAAAGCATGGGTCAAGTTTTGGATTCGGACGAGATTCATGAGTCTAAGCGGTATGATAGCCCCTTTTGAATTATCATAAAAGAATTATTTTCTTAAACAAAAAAAAGCACATCATTTTTTTAACAAAAGGTTCTTTTTAGATAGAGGATTTCTCACAGGTGACCTTCTATGTGTCCAGGACTCATATTCATAGAATCACATTTGATGCCTCGTCCTAATGTCAACACTAAAAAATAATTTCACTAATTAGCAAAGATGTTTTTGAGCTCTATAATAGTATAAATGGACCCCTTCTCTTTGTAAATTATTATCATGCGGTCCTTTATAAACTTAAGTAGATGTGTCCTGCTGTAAATTGCATGTGGCTTACAGCCGTCATGGGCCCTTGAATATTTATGTTGCATACCTTTGACTGAATGGCAGCTGCTTAAGTTTGGTTGTTTCTAAATAGTATGAGCTTACACTGTCTATCTATGGTCGAGTACTTGATATAAATAGTCACATTACATCACATGTGATAAAAGTTCACATGAGCTATTAATGTAGAGAAAAAGTTCTCAAACTTTTATCTGTCTTTTTAGACTCTTTTCATTATTTTCATTTCTCAAATACAAACTTGTTGGCGCAAAACATTCCGTAAATCAAAAGAGTTAGCGTCCACTAACATGATATTAAAGCAACACATGTCTTTCAAAATGTAATAATAAAAAAAAACGGAAAAAAAAAAAACCTTTCCTTCACTTAGCACCGGCCGACTAAGAGTGTTTATAGCGAATATATAGCCGATGTAAATATTAACTTGTAAAATGAGTTTAGCAACTAGTAATATATATGCAGATTAATCATATTCATTATGATGTGGATTAGAAAACCGACATTTTACATTCAATTAATGGATATCGGCGATACATGTAGGGGTCCTCTTACATCGATCTATCTTGCAAGAAACAAGACACATTTACACGGCACACACGCTTTCCAATATGCATGTATCGACCAACTTACCAGTTTTACATTTAAGCGCAACTCATACAAAACGCATCAGTCACAAGGCCAAATTAGACATCGGTGCCCATTGGGGAGGCATGCCGCAGAAATAATATCTGGACACAACTATGGATTAACAGTCAGCCGTTACTTGCTCGCAGGTTCCCGTGCATGGACTCGCATTGTACGGGAGGTCGAATTGCATGAATTTGCACTGTACAAACGAATAATGAATGTTCAAGCCTTAGTATTCTCCTCCTCATTTCAGCTGAACCCTGAATGCAAGGAGTCGCTCTTTACATCCAAAACCGGCCTTCCTGAGAATTCGGATGCTAATATCATTTGCAAACAAAATACTCATCAAAGATTTTCGCAATCTACTCTGGTTAAGATTCCACTAGCATCCAACTCCGGTGAAATAACAAGTTACTTAACGACGAGGGATTCACACTCTACTTCAATAGGGCCTCTGAGAGCTAGGTCTTATACGCCACCACTTCTACGATAGATTGATGCATAAACAAGATTAAAGTTTGATTGATAAAACCGTGATCCTCATTTCTTTGACTTTTCTCAAATTTGTTACATTTTAGAGTAGCTGTAACGTGCGTAGCATGCATCGTAACTCTCTCATGTTCTCTTTCAAACGTGGTCACGTGGCATCAACCGTGCACTTGATTCAATCCATGTTCTTGTGGATGCTTTGCATGTTTGAGCCGATTATATTCAGCGAGAGTTTCTTATCTAGCCAAAGTGTAATTTCAACTTATAACTTTGTGTTTTGGCTACATAACAGCTAAGGTATCAGTAGTCTTAGTCTGCCAGTCATATTATTTATGGTGGAATTTTAGTGCAAATAAAATTTTAAGCATATGACTCTTTATTTAGCAAATACATAACAAACCAAACGTTTTCAAATGAGAATTCTAACTTATCTCTAAACATCTCTATAACTAATGTTTACCAAGTTCCAAATGGAGTATGACTTATATTCAAATAATGTTAACCAAGTTCCAAATTCAAAACTCAATCTGACTCGATCTTCTTCAATTAATTGTTCAAATCTAAACTTAATTCGATCCATTCTCTTATATAAAACCACTCCAAATTAGAATTCAATTACTATTTCCTACAATATATATAGTCAAGTCTCCAGTACATCTCAATAAATAAATAAAAAAGGTTTAGGGTTTTATTGATTGCTTTTTATTATGAGGATGTGTATTGGTACTTTGCCCGCAAATTGTAATACTTCATCAAACTTTTCATAAGTAACAAACAAGCATGTTTGGTCTAAAAAATAAATGAGAAGTTGATTTCAAATGAAAATAGACGAATGATGTGAGAAATCTAATTTTCAATGCTTTTCAAACTTTTATTTTGAGAACCAATCAAAGTAAGTGAGAAAAGCAGATTTCACTTTTGGACTTCCTTTATTATCTTTAGAATATTTGTTCATGCCATCAATCAATTTATGAGATATCAAGGTACATACAAAATGGATAATCTTAATATAAAAAATGAACTTAAAACAATATATTTTATTCTCAATGCACATTGCACACGATCAATATTCAATCTTTAGTCGCATTCAAAGAACTAAAAGAAGATCCACTAGAATTTTCTTGCAGAAACAAACACAACCACTCCAAACACCACTCTAATCTCTCGTCTACGACCAACTACTCCAAAATATTGAATCCGTATCACTTGGTGAAATTCTTGACTGTCGCATGCGGCTTGGCCGCCTTAGCTGCCGGAGTCGGCTCAGACGTCGGCGAGGGTGGGACCGGGGTCCCCAAAAGCTCTTTTGGGAGATCAGGAATCCCCTTGAGCTCAAAAGTGTAGAAAAGCTTAAAGGGGAACACAATCTGCTCCAGCTTGACCTGGCCGTAAACACCTTCAAAGATTCCAGAGCCCCCGGTGACCGCAAGATAAGACTCTTCATAGGTCAGGTATGCTCCTTGCACGGAAATGTGGCCGTAATCTCCGAAATAGAAGCTGTATATTGCTTCGTATCGGTCGCCATTACGTTCGGGGACATGCTGGATCAGGACACAGATCCCTGCTGTGATTCCTAGCCGCTTCTCTAGGTTTCCATGGTAGAGCTGAACCATTTAACAAGAGAAATCATTACAAAAATATCAAAATAATCTCTTTCTTCTCAAGTAGAAATTATGACAACTCATGGTATTTTAGTGAAATTTAAGTCTTGGTTAAAAACTAGCAGAAGTTCTTAACATAAACATATATATTATCTCATATACCACCAACTGTCATACAAAATTAATCAGATTTAGGATTTTATACCATGTAAATTATAGGTGAATAATGTTGAAGTATTGTATTTCTAGTACTATTATTATATTTTTGGCTATAGAAGAAAGATATGTGCATAAATATGATTAACAGCAAAGATATTCACCAAAGAGTCTTTTTGAGCTGCAATGACACTCCACCACTTAGTGGAAGTTCTTGGGTTCGAAACCCTTCGCTTGCAGTGGTAAAGAGAGGAGTTTCAACCTATTACGTGGAGAAAGTTACAATGGGCCTAAAAAAATAATTAAAAAAAATGATTCCCCCTGTCTTCATCAAGATTAAAAAAGACAAATAAACACAAATAATGAAATAAGATCCTAATGTACAAGAAATGATATCAAAGAGGAAAAATCTGAGCACTAACATTTATAGTATAGGAACTAGAAATAGAAATATCGATGCAATTGATCATTTTATTGACTATACAAAGTAATTAGCTAATTAACCATGCATACTAGTCCATTACTAATATTGATGGTTGAGTAGCAAACTTTTTACTCAGTGTTGATTATGAACTTAAACAGCAACAAAAGAATTCTCGACTAAATTATATACCTTATTTCCAATTAAACAATATATTTTGTGTAAATTTTGTAAAGCACCAATGAATTTTCAAGGTTTTTGAGAAAGCAACATAGAACTTTACATATGCCAATAACCCTCCTTGAACAATATTGATATGCTTGAAATTGTTTACGCATGACGTTGTATGGGGACCCAGACCGAATGGCCCCAAATGAACCAAATGTCATTTTTTGACGAAAATACCTGTCAAGATGGGTTCATGTCACTCTTAAAGTTCAATTGGTGATGTCTCAAAAAAACTTGAAAATTCGGTTGTGCTTAATAAAATTTAGGGTGAATTGTCAAAAAAAACCTAGCGGTTTTTCTTGCTGGCAAAACACTCCTGCCTCAAAACGGTTGTCAAATATCCCTAGAAAATTTTTCATGCAGTATCTGTATATTTTTCTGATATATCTAAATAGGGCATAGATATCCCAGACAACTGCATAAATATCGCATAATAACTAGATATAGCAGGCAACTATACAAAGTGTTTTTTTTGACAACTGAAAAAATTTCCAGAGGCCTTTTGAGAACCGCTTCGAGACCAGGAATTTTGCCGGCGGGGAAAACTGCCAGGGGTCTTGACAATTTACCCCTTACATGAAATTAAATACACTTCAAGGGTGAATTAAATAATACTAACAATTAAAAAGACCAATAGCATATAGCATAACAGTACCATAACAAAATTAATGCTAACCCATGTGTCAATAAACAATTAAAATAAAAAAGTATTTTTCTGAAAGTGAACAGTGTCACATCACACTGGAATTCATTAAAAAGAGTTAATGAAACGGCAAAATACAACAAAGCCCACAAAGTGTACCAACTAATAATTGATTATATTGTAAAGGAGCTATGTGCACAAAACAGACAAAAAAAAACGAGAAGCTTGCCTTGTTGCTGAAAGGAACAAGATCACCAAGAGAGTTCATAGGTTGCTGACTCAATCTCAAATAAGCAGGGCTCCCTCGATCTCTCTCATTCATCTCATACACATGCATCTTCTGAACTTTGCCTGCGATTTATTCAATCAATTAGCCAACTTATTACCCCCACAAAAAAAGAGAAGAAAAAATTAAATCTCTATGATTACTAATTAAATTAGTTGAGAGATATATATACTTGGCCTTGTGGAATCAATTGGGGCTTTGGAAGGAAACAGAGAAGCAGCAACAGCAGAGGGGCTCCTTTGAGAATTAGCTCCCAACCTGGGGTTTTTTGAAAAGGAAGAAGTCAGGGGTTTTATACTTAAACTTTGAGCAAAACTTGGGAGGTTTTTCTCTGAGGTTTGAAGCTTTGGGGAGAGAGACGAGGAGGCACTGAGAGATGAAGCGGTAGCCATGTTGAATGAAGAGAGATGTTAATGAATGAATGAAGGGTTGGGGAGGCTTTTATTTATTAGCAAGAAATTGGAGACAAGGGGGTGAAAAAGCAAATAATTGATTGACTAAAATGGAATTTTACTGAAAATTAGGGACAAGAGCGGACAAAGTGTGTTTTGTGATTGCACGGCTCCAAATTCTTCGTCATCGAGGTGGGAAATAAGAAATAAGAATGCATGGCTATCTGCAAGATGCCTGAAATTCTCTATCCCTTTCTTTTTTTTGTCTTGGTGTATTACATCCGGTACACCGGCCGGAGTCTTGGAGATTGGAAATGACTATTGTGCCCTTGAGCATGTGGGGGAGAGGATGAGTCCGCATAGAAATTTGCGTGCGGGGGCTCCTTTGAAATGGGTTCCCATGTGGGGAAAAAAATCATATGGGGGCATGAGCGTGATTGATTTGAAATAGTGGGGTGTGGGCCCAATGCAAATGAGAATTAGGCAGAAGTTGCTTTTTGCAGTGACGTTTTTTCCAGTGACTCGTTTTGGGACCAATGTTGACCCATGGCAAGCGGGCCCCACAACTGGTCGCGTTTCTCTTCGGGTACCGTTTGTTTGGATGCCAATAAATAGAGGATTAAAAAAATTATAGGAATAATCTTGCCGTAAAATTGAAATTTTTGTTTATTTTAGATGAGTTGAAATGGAATCTTAGCTGCACATATATTATCATGAAAAATAATAAGAGCCATTGCATGTATATTTATGATCTGAGATTGGGTTAGGACTATTTCTATAAAAAAATTCAAAATGTTAGTTAATAAGTCTAATATTATGCTGGGGAAAGATATCCCGAACCCTAATTTCAAGAGAAAAATTGATGGAATAAATAATGTAATGCATGGAAAATAAGGACGATTTCTTTACATTTTCTTTTTTATATTAAGAATAGTCATAGGAGCATAACATTACGAAATTTGTCAATTAACATATATTTATCATTTTTATCTTTAATACAGTAAAGTGTCTTTTAAATCTTAAATGAAGAAAAGAAAGATAAATTTGAACGATTTGCATTTTTATGCAATTGCAAGGAAGATGACAAAAAAAGCATAAAAACCCTAGAATAAATTTTGGCTTGTTAAAAAAGAGCACATAAAGAGAATACAAAACTACAAATTGGGTGGGGAAAGAGCTAATCCAACAGCTATTTCAAACATCGCCCGTGCGTTAATTTAAAAAGAGTTAAACTAAAAAGTAATTAATTAGTAAAAAAAAACCATACACAACATCTGGAAATATTTTTGGAGATATTTATAACAACAAATAAAGTTGGGAGTTTTGGTGGTCGGTTGTCAACACGGCGGCTAGGAGTCAACCTTGAAGTCTTTAGGTTCCAACAACATTAAAGTTTGAACCGCTATTTTATGACAAGTGATTCAAAATAAATACTATTAAAAAATTATTTGGATTTATATACATTCATAATATGTTTCCAATATTTTCCATACAAATCATAAGACTATTCATAAAGTCAGGGGAAAAACAATTTTTTGCTTTATAATGTCAACAAGTCTCCAAAATGGAAAGAATGAATTATCCATTAAAAATAGAAACATTGAAGAATTAAGGCTAAATGGCATAAAATACTCCCAACAATTATCTCAATAGCCTAACTTTCTAAAATTGATTCCCAAAATGTTTCTTTATTTAAATATTTAATTTAAAAAAAATTTCTTTTTCTCTTTTACTTATATACCTCTATTATTTTTCGACATTACTCGTACCTTCAAAAATTCTTTAAGTTCTTTTTAAATACTCCAAATCTGTTAAGTGAGTGTTAAGCTTATTTTTCAATTTAATTTATTTATCAAATGCCAACTCAAGCCTCATCATCTTTCTCATCACAACCTAAAATTCCGTGCGTCATCTTCTTTATTCTCATCACTTATCATATTCATTCTAATTCTCTTCTCTTTCTATTTATTCTTATAAGCTCTTTGTTTTTTTTCTCTTCTCCTTTATTTACTCCCAAATTAATAAACCCTACTATAAAAGAACCTAAATTTTAGAAAATTCTAACCCGAATAAACCTAGTAGTATGCAAATCCTAACATAAAAAATCCAAATCAATCAACACTTGCAAAATAGAACACCTAAATTAATCAAATCTTGTAAGAAAACCCAACTAAATCAAATAACTTTTGTATTGGGAAATCCCGATTAGATTACCTTGAGGATATTTATATTTTTTAATTGATTTCTAATGTTGGATTGTGTTTAAAAAAACATAAAGAACGTTGGAAAGTGTAGATAATATTGAAAAATAATCGGGGTACGACGTAGAATTTTAAGAGGTATATCAAAAAAACCTCTTGATATAAACATTTTAATTAAATATTTAAATGATGGGTATTTTGGAAATCAATGAAAGTTAAAAGGAAGAAAAGTGCTGGTTTTAGAAACTTTGTTGTTATAATTGATAGCTCATTTCAAAAAGCCATTCACTTCACATTTCTTGGATTAAGCTAAGATTTTGGGCCAATGCTACATCTAATTTTATTATGGGTTCATGACCTTTCAACGATACATTCTAAAGGATGGTTAGTCCAAGTCTAAGGATGTTGAACAAAGAAGTTTTCTTTTACAGAAACAAAATCATTATGGAAATGTACACATGCTAGAAATATTACACCAATATGTTGAGATATGATATGCCATAAATGAATATTTGAGATAACAAACACCCATTCAAAATCGACAAGATTCAAAGAAGAATCTTACTCTCTCTTTATTAGTGCCTTTGGACAGAACCTTGTCATCTTCTTCACATTTGAAGTCATCAGCCCACATCCATGACATCCATTTTTCTAACAGATCGCAGGAATGTTCCATATTTATGTTATACATCTAACACTAACAAGAGAGAGAAGAAATAAAAGTGCAGACCTACTGGTTGTCTAAGGCTATCCGAAATTCTCCCCCCTCTCTGTGCCCGGGTATAATACACCTGGTATAGGAAGAAATAATTTCTCGTTTGATAGGGCATTTAACAAAGAGAATAATGGAGGAAAGAGGCCATAGGAAGACATTTCCTCTTATGGTGTCGAAAAAGTACGTCCTCCGTCGTGTTTTCCGACGATCGGAATCCATCATCTTCATCGTTATCATCTAAGATGTGGGTACGCCAAATTTCATGTGATTCTACAACTTTTTCACCGTTGATTTAGCAGTGTAAAAAGTTTTATTGTCAGTAAACCGTTAATTTTGAACCCAATAATTCAACGGTGAAAAAGTTGTAGAATCATATGAAATTTGGTATACCCATACCTTAGATGATAACGATGAAGATGACGGATGCCAATTGTCGAAAACCACGACGGAGGATATACTTTTTCGACGTCATAGGAGGAAATTCCCTCCTATAGCATCTTACCTCCATTATTCTCTTTAACAAAAGTAGGAGTCTATAAATGAAAATGGCGGGAAATTGGGTAGGTAAGAGTGAAGTATTAAAACAAAATAAAAAGACACTTGATGATGCAAACTCCAGGTCAACTCCTCCCAAAAACCTCCAGTTTGAACTCCCGACTTTGCACATGCCGGATTTTGCACATGCCATGTAGTAAAACGGAAATTTGAAATCAGGGACATCATTTGATAAAACAAACACAAAAGTTTGAACCATTGATTTTGCAAACTCCAACCAAACAAACAAGCACTTACCACATGGCCTTTAACATGGCTCACAGCTTCGATATAAACAGTACCAAACATTTCTCTACCGTGGAACATATTTATTGTATAATTTAAGAGCATGAATGATATGCACGATATATCAACGTTTCTTACCCTGAACAGTTTGATTGTTGGGCATAAGAGGCTCACATTATAATGGAAAATATAAAACTTGCTGAATGAGAATCCTCTATTAAGCTTTTGTAAAGGCCATTGGCCATGGTCGAGAAATTTCTCGAGCTTTCCAGATCATCACCACCGTCATCTTAATCTCAGCATGAGACTCGAATCGAATCTTAGAGGGACTACACCACATTCAGCTCTTCCCCATGTGAAACTGTATACATGTTTCGAATAGGGCCAAGGAAGTGGTCAAACACATTCACTATCATTACTACCAGACATGAATATGTTTGCTATCGTGGATAGAGATTGTTGAAAGAGACATCAAAAAGTTGATTGCTTTTCTAACCTTTTTTTTGATTCTGCTCATGTCCTTATCCCTTGAAATACAGATATAACTCATACAATCTTGATATTTGTGACAGTTTATACGTGGTTATGGATGCTCAGCTAAATTAGCTGCGAGCATCGCAGACACGAAAGACATAAGGGAGAGAGGGTTTCCATACCTTTATAAAATGTGGACCCGCCTTTTAATGCAGCTGCGGTAGTAGACCGCTACTTTTAATTCATTTGCAACATTCACGCATCAGCCCAGTCCATCTCTTCAATGGATACACAGGCGGAATTAAAGTGGGTTGAAGCTTTATATTGGGCTTGAAACTTTCTAGCTTTCATTTAATGGAGGCTAGTAAACTTTACAAGGTCTGAATTTACAGGAAAAAATCTTCCAAAAATAAATTAATTCTAAACTACACACAGAGAGAAAGAGAGAGAAAATAAAATTAAATAGAAAGAAATTTGTACAAGGACTTCAAATTTCTCAGGCAGTGTGTCAACTGATACTGATATTATCACAGCATAATTTGATGATCCAAAATGTTTATGTTTCCACCAATAAAAAAAATGCATACCAATGAAAAGAGAAGTCAGTAATGAGGTATGGAAGCAAACCTATAGCCTGGGGCCCCTCTCCATGAATAATATGCAACCCTTGTCTCATAAAAGCCTGCATCACAACAGAAACATAACGTTTATTTCATAAAGAACTTAAGAAAGTTCAGGGAAATTTAGCAATTTACACATAAAGGTGTTCACAGACTCCAAAGACTATATTACAAACCAGTTTATCAGCCCCCCCCCCCCCCCCCCCACACACACACACACACTTTCAAATGTGAAACTTCATAACCGAATAAAAACCAAATACATGCACAAGAAAGAAGCAATCATTCACGGTCATTGCTTGCAATTCTTAGATCTCCTCCTTCGAAGGAAATCCAAAGAGAATTAAAAAAACAGATAAAAGAAACGATCTGTGCTCAAAGTAAGAAGGATTAAAAAAATTAAAACAGGTTTTAAGTAAAAATTTGGAAAGTGAAAACTCAAATGGTTTAGCTTATATCATAACGCCCCCCCCCCCCCCCCACGCGGTAAGCGACTGACAGGAGTTTTGTCGAACGATCAAGTGATCGCATAGTTGCCAGATATTGTTTTACATTCAGCAATACATCTATTTGAGTTGAACTAATCTTTAAGCAGTTCCACACATAAAATGCAAGCACACATGCAAAGGAATTTGTCCATGTCTTATTTTAAGTGCATACTCTTATCAGCATTCAAATGCTATATTCACTTGTGTTTGGAAACTTTCTCCACGGCACAATGAGAAAATTATTTATTAAGAATTAGCAGTTGATGCAACCATCTTTTCATGTAAGGTAAGACCTGCTACCAGGAATCTTGTTGATAGCCTTGGAGAATTTTCATCTACATAACAAAACTTGTTGCTCCTATGTTTAACAACACCACACGCCAACATTGTATTATACAGAAGACTAAAGGAATATTTTCTTTTAGCTTAGCAGAAATTGTTGTCTCCATAACTTTTCAGCTAACCCCCACAGAAAAGTCGCTGTTCCGCCATAGCTTTATCTTAACTTATGAGTCCAAATAAAGGGGTAAGTTATAAAGTCAAGGGGCATGGTTTTGGGTTTATTAAGACATTCCAAAAACATATTCTTTAAATATATTAGTAGTGGATTACAATAATCATCATCTATTATTAGTATAGGGTCGATCTCTCTTATAATCTAGTCAAACAACAAAACTTAACTTAAATCCTAAATATGCCACATTTGGCTTTCATTTTTGGAGTTGAGATAACCGGAGTTTACTAACCTCCAATTCAACCAAAATTCTCTAGACTCCAAAATTTGTGGGAAAACATCCATTTTAGAGTTTAAATTACTCCAAAACAACATTTTGGAGTTTAGAAAACTTCAAAGCGAAAAGTAAACACCTATCAAAGTTAAGTTTTTAAAATGGAGGCAGGGCGTTGCAAACTTAAAGTTTGCATAGCCTCTACCGCCACTTAAATATAAACTCCAGTTTTTCCAACTCCATTATCCAAACAAGGCCTAAATAGAAAATGAACATTTTATTTTAATTTTCATTACCATTACATTACTTGCTGTGTTAGGGTCGCAACACTTGCGGACCGGGACGGAACATAGAATAAAAATTTCTAACAATAGCACCATAAACTACAACCAAGATCATCCAAATACTAGAAATTGCAAAAGATCAAGCGAGCTATTCTAAAGGAAAAAATGGGTTACAATCTTTGTACCGTGTTCACTCTATAGTGGAAGACCCAAACTTTGCCCTCAAGTGTTCGGAACGAGCTTGATCAACCACCTTCTCGCCGAAGATGATCTACCTTGAAAACAACCCACTACTAGCTTCAACTCCACCAAAGAACACTTCTTTGTGAAGCAACCTGCTCTCACAAATTGCCGGTAAGCAAGCGAAAGAAGATGATGTGGAAAGCTCTCTTTTTTCTCTCAATTTCCTCGTTTTCTCAACACATGAAAGAGAGGATGAAGAGGCAAATGAATGAATTAGCCATCTCTTTTCCTCTCTCCTCCAACATATATGTCATGAACGGGCTTGAGAAAATATCTTCTCAAATGGCCCTACCACCCACATCCATGCTTGCCACTAAATGACAAACAAGTATATGTATCATATACATATAAATACATATGTATCATATACATACGCAATATAGAGTATCAAATACACTATACTAGTTCATTTGTATTATATATAAATGAGCGAGAGTATGTATATCATATACACAATAATAGTAACCATATCATATATATGGATATTAAGTCAACGCTTGACTTAATAATCCGGTTTATAAATAAACTGGCTAGTATTATCAAACGTCCGATAAATATACGTGTATCATATGCACGTGTCTAATCGAACCCCCGCACGTATCGACTATACGCACAATACAAATCCACATCATCGTTTCGCCTGAGCGGGCATTTTCGGCGTGGGACTCTAAAGACTTGATAATACGATGGCAGTGAGTAATATGATCATATCCGATTGAATCTGAAACAATTTCAGATTAATCCCCTAACGGGTTAACCCGCATGCTCGTCAGTGGTAATAGCTGTAAGTAACGGCTACCCAGATATGTATCAAAAGGTAGGTCGATAAGAAAACTCATCCGCACCCAATAAAGCCTATCAGTGACAATAAATATACATCCGTCTCTTAGTCAAAGAGTGTCGTATACCGGGTCTGGGATGAAAACTGTTAGACCCCCAATAACCCAATAAATCATGCTGATATCAAACTCATAACCATCAAAGATACAACTGATAACACTTATCAACTTATCTCAATCGCCATAGCCAGGAACTTATGGTTATAATTTATCATGCACATCGCGACATCAACTCCCTATATTAGGAGAGACGAATCTCCTCTTGACCGCTCACTGTCTCTTTGTACTTCGGGACTATACCTAACAAAACCCTATATGCACGGCTCTTTAAAACCGTGGTTAGGTAGAAGTCAAAGTATAGTGAGAACACACACAAGACACTATGGCGATCTCAGGTCAAAAGACTACCATGTACCAGTGTCGCCAGATAACTGCTAATTGACAATAGGTATAATATCTAAGAGTTCTCGGCAAGTCCATTCAATGTACTCATTCTTCAATGAGCACATGTATACAATCTTCGGTGTCAAACACCAATAGCTATAGGACCAGCCAACGCCCCGGTCGGGGTCAAGAAATATATATATACACCAGTCTACTCTGGAGTATCGATACTCAATCTCAATACTCTCATGACTAGAAACATTTAAGAATATGCTTAAGGACAACTCATGCCCTATTAGTATAATCACATAATAATCCTGGTAGTTAAACAAAGCTCCTAAAGGCTATATCAATATATATTAGCGATACGTAATAGCAAGTAAAACATATTCACATGAATGATAAAACAAACCAAATAGCATACTATCATCTCGAGCAAGAATGTTTTATCCATATAGGTTCATGTACAATTACAATAATTGCCTTCAAGGCACCTATGTCCAACACTTGCAACCATAAAGCTAAATCAAAGTCTTACTACAACTCCGAGTGGCCTAGAACATCTACCATTTCAATATTCGTGTTACTTAAGATTTTACACATCATATTTCACTTAAAGTGAGATGCAACACGGACGTCAAGGCAGTTTAACCAATCCAACTCATAACCTTATTTATGCAAGGTTGTTTCCTTAGTTTAGACTCGATTAAAAAGTTACTCTTTAGGATATCGATGACCTATGAATGCCTTTGCTTTCACTCCATCCTTAACATTTTACTGTCCGCGGGGTATACCATCTCTATATAATAATATACATAAACCTATATGAGAGAATATTGCTTAGAATATGGATCCATAATCTAGATTTGACTTTGATGGAAAAAAATGTTATTTAGCCCATATTTAATTCTCTTACTATATTTGGATCATGAAAAAAATTTCATTAGCTTCCTCCTCAATATTCAAAGTTATTTTATCCCATACAGTTAGTCTTATACGATAGTCTTATACGATAGAAATATTCTGATTGGCTCCCATCTTTAAAATCTATTTCTATTATTTTAGATTTTACTGGCAAAATTTTGAAAAATTTCACGATTTTTGTGTGCTGTAGCGTGCAAATTATTTTTTTTAAAAAGCTAACACATTTGAAAAACAAAGAAAACAGAAAATCTGTATGTTTTTGAAAAATCCACTATTTTCATGTGTTATATAGCATATAATAGATTTTTTAAGTTTAGACAGAAAATTTGAGATTTTTGAAAATTTCATGATTTTCGTGTTCATTAACATGCATAATATTGTAAAACGAAAGAGAACAGAAAATTCAAATATTTTTTAAAATTATGCTATTTTCTTATATTATTAGCATATAAAATATAAACAATGGGGGGAAATATCACATTTGAAAATTTTGCAATTTCCGTGTCTATATATTGAAAAAACAAAATTGTTAAGATTTTTGAAGAATTTGCAATTTTCGTATGCTACAATAAGCAAAATATTGAAAACCAAAGAAAAACGAAATTTTGAGATTTTTGAAACTTTCATGATTTGTGTGCTGTAGCGTACAAAAAAATGGAAATTTGAAGGAAACAAAAAATTGAGATTTTTTATAATTTTGTGATTTTCGTGGGTTGCCGGCTTCCCAGCCACCAATAGTCTCGGTCATTCAATCAGATTTCTTTGTTCTGTTAGGATCTTGATAGTAATCAAAGACATTTTCTTCTTTCACTTCACATAGCATTGTCTTATAATACCCGGAAGTTCTCCAAAATCATAAGCACGCAAAATATTAGAAAACCGAAGTAAACGAAAAAATTATAAGAATTTAGAAATTTTAAGATTTTCGTGAGCATGGTTCAAGCGACGAAAATATACGGCTAAATTGCAAACTCTGCTTCTTTCTGTTTTCTGATGGGATCGATGAAGTTCAAACTTCAACCTTTTGCATTCATTCATGCAAAAATAATGAGAAAAGAAAGAAAATGGATTTTTTGAGATTTCTGTAAATTTTGTGATTTCCGTTAGTTATAGCAAATAAAATATTGGAAAGCCGAAGAAAACAAGAAATTTTGGGGGTTTGGAAATATTGCAATTTCTATGTTTAATATAACAAGCAAAATAATAAAAAATCGTTGGAAATAGAAAATTTTGAGATTTTTTTAGAAATTCACGCATACAAAAAATTGTAAAACTGAAGAAAATAAAAAAAATGAGATTTTTAAAATTTAGCGATTTTCGTGTGCCATAGAAACAAAATATTGAAAACCAAAAGAAAACAAAAAAAATTGATATTTTTGAAAAGTTTACGATCATTGCGTTCTACAGAAAGCAAAATATTAAAAAACCAAATAAAACAGAAATTATTTATTTATTTTGAAATTTTTGGGTGCTATAGGTATAACATGCAAAAAATAAATCTGAACATGAAATTTTTGCATTTTTAAAAATCGTGATTTTCGTGTGCTCAAGCAAAAGGTTGAAAATGTGGAGACATAGAAATTTTTTGGGTTTTTGAAGATATCGTGATTTTTATACACTATAACAAGCAAGATGTTAAAAAATCAAAAAGCACAATTTTTTTGAGATTTTGAAAATTTCATGATTTTTGTGTGCTATACATGAAAAATATTGCAAAGATCAAGAAAACTAAAAAAATTGAAATTTTTTAAAATTTCACAATTTTCGTGCACTATAGCAAGAAAAATACTTCAAATCGAAGAAAACCTAAAAGTTTAATATTTTGAAAATCACACAATTTTCGTGTAGTACCGTACCGTGCAAAATATTGTAAATTTGAAGAAAACAAATAATTTTGGGGGTTTTGTAAAAAACAAAAATATTTTATTTTCAAAAATTTCATGATTTTCTTATGCTATATGGCAAGCAAAATATTAGTACACTGAAGAAAACAGAAATTTTGAGATTTTTAAAAAATTTCTATGTTAGTATGTTAGAGTGTGCGAAATGTTGATAATTTGAAGAAAATATAAATTTTCGGGATTTTTGTATATTCCATGATTCTCATGGGCTATAACAAGTAAAATATTGAAAAACCAATGAAAATGAAAGAATTTAAATTTTTATAAAATTCAAGATCTTTGATAGCAAAGGAAAATATTGAAAGCTGAGAAATATGCCGAAATATTTGCAAGTTAATCTTATTCCATCATATATTTTACGTATGAAGTCCATAAATATGAGATATTACAACTTACAAACCATATAACAATAAACTTTTAAATTAATATGATTTTTCTTGATTTTTGGACTTTGTACCCACGCTTTGCATGGGAGCCTTTGCTAGTCTGATATATGTAACAACAGTCTTAAAAAGGATATATGATCATATGAAAGTTTAATTGAGTCAACGGGAAAAAAATCCATGAAACCCTTTTATTTTTATTTGAGTAGGAGTTATGCTACAAGATGGACCATTCTTTGTAACTTGTCAACCAAAAGATGGTGCATATATCTCAAATACCGTAAGCTTAAGCATGCCTTCAGGAAACGGTCATCTCTTTATTAATTAATTAATCCTTTTTTGTCTATGGAGCGGAGGTCAAATGACAATAACTGGATTTTTCTGAAGTCATCCAAAATCTACTCTATAATCCTAACTAAACATTATTCGGCTTTGCTTGTGGGGTTAAGAAAACTGCAGTTAACTTAAACCCCAAATCGAGATTACTAAGTTCAGCTAAAATTCAATCCCCTCTCTTAACTCCAAAGCAAAATGGAGCTTTAAGATTAAAATTCTGATTGTAGGCTTGCAGCATTAGTATTCAGCACAATATCACCAGCATCATAACACATAATTCAACCAGTCTAAAAACTTGAACCTTGCTAATATATAAACCGTGAAGGCCTTGATTGGGAATGGAGTTAAGTTTTCTAATTGTGCTTCATAAGGTTAGCAAAACCTAAACTCCAAAAAGCTAGTTTTGGTCTATTTGGCATCCATTTTGGAGTTCCAAAGTTGAGACAGCTGCAGTTATTTAAACCCTGATCTGATCTAAGTTTTCTAAACTCCATTTCCCAAACACATTTCTTAAAACACAACTAGAAATTTATTTTTTAAATGGATAGTCGGGGTTGCAAACCATATTTTGAGCCTCCCATTAAAAATATATCCTAACTCCATACCCAAACGGTACGAAAAGCTTAAAGGCCACATACCAGGAAGGAAGGCAAGTATGCCCACAACTAGCAGGCCATATCCCTGCGATCGATCACCCTCCATGTGACCCGTGAAAACAAACGAAGCGAGAAGGAGAAGAACCGATCCAAACAAAAGGAGGAACATTGCAAGGCCAATCGATTTCCATGGAACTCTTTCAAAGGCCCCAGGAGTATATTTGAACCGAAGGTCTTCTTTCAAAACTCCACCATCGTCATCCAAATCTTCCGACCGGAGAGGAGAATAACGAACATTGCTCCGAGCTGCCATGGATATACCTAACCAGGGCTACAGCGACGCGGTACTATGCAGCTGGATATATGCGAAGATAACCAAGTGTAAATAGTCGAATTGCAAATGAGGTGGTCATGCAAAACAAAATCGAGAGAAAATCGGAAGACAACCCGTGGCTCTATCAATTGCAATCGAGGAATTTTACGCGTTAGGGTTTCATCAATGAACAACAGCAATAGCAGCTTGCATCACTTCCCCGATGAAAAAATAATTAATTCAAGGGTGGTTGATCCTGCAAATATCTCAGATTCTATAAACCAAGATAAAATTGTTTAAAAATTTAAGCAAAAAATTAAAAATTAAAAATAGATTATCACCATGGTCTAGATTCAGAAACCCCAATAAAAATCGCAGTAATTTTTCAAAGATGAAAGAATTCAGCTCACCTTTTCGGTAGATTCGCAAGCCCTAATTTGAGATGAAATCTGAGATGCCAAGGACAGCAAAATCGATAGAATGAGATCTTCCAAGGGAAAATTGAGCAGGGAATTGGGCTTTGTATGAACTAATGGCAGCGGGCCAGACTTGTATAATCCGATAATGAGTCCATATTTTGTTAGCCCAGGGCTTAATTAAATTCGGATCGAATCCAAATTATGCAATTATCAACATATTTTTTTAGGTCGTTTGGGTTCTCTTTGGCAACAAGGTTTAGTTTAGTAAACTTTAGTTTCATAAAGTTTAGAAAACTAAACTCCAAAATATTAACTGAACCAGTCAACCTGGCTATTTTGGAGTTGAGATAACAATTATCTAAAACTTGAGATAACGACAATTATCTCAACTCCACTCTGACCAAAGTTTACAAAACTTCGTTTTTTGAGATTGAGTCTTGCAAACCACAGCTTGCATCCATTCTATCTCCACTTAAAATTAAACCGTAACTCTATATTCAAACAGGGCCTTAAAGTCTTATGTATTATTTTTATTAAATAAGTTAGTTTGTCGGGCTGTATTTCTTAAGCTTGGGTCTGGCACATATTAGAGTACACAGGTCATGGAGTGTCCCTGTAGGGTGCGCCATACAGTGGAGTGTATGACGTGTTGGAATCTGTATGGTGCTTTTACACTCACGTCCTTCCACTTTTTCATTAAGTATGTTGTATAAAGTCATAAAGTCCAACATAAAGATACCACATATGCTCTACGGTATGGTACACCCTATAGGAACGCGTAAGCCCCCTCTACCCCACATATTAAGCAAGTATATGCAAACTTTGGGGACTATGCTATACTTAAGATGGTAGCTCTTTGAGTTATGTACCATCCGGACAGAGGCGGGGTCGAGAGGCCAGCAGGGGCTCAGGACCCAGGCTCCGAACGATACCATATAAATTAGGTTTTTGTACGCATGAGAAATTATATTATTTATATATTTATATAAAAATGGGTTAGGCTTATAAAAAAATGTGTAAATTCCATGTATAACTTACCCTTAACTTCTATTCATGTTTTATTCTTCGTCTTTATATAAAAATATTCGGTAAACAGGTTAAAAAATGGTAATTGTTGTTTGCAATTTAATTCTTATTGACAATAACATTCAAGTTTTTGTTATAAAATATGAATCTTTAATTAGTTTAATTGAGAATTTAAACATTCAAGAATATCGAATTAGCAAGCAAAAAAATATTTTCCATAATGATGAAATTTTTTCTTACCACGTGTCATGCTTATAATTAAATTAGGATTTCAATTTGAAGAGCACTCTTCATTTAGTATTAACAATACAGATATGGCATTTAGAAATTAAAAAAGAAACAATTATGAGTTTTGTTTACCTATTAAAAGGAAAATATATCTAAAGTTGATCATTTTTATGATTTACAATAATTTTGAACCGTCTAACCATGATGTTTAATTAATTTCATACCAAGGAAAATCATAATCATGAATATTATATATTATTCCTTCAACAAGGTGTATGCATATAGCATATAGCAATTTCATTTAAATTAAACAATGAAGAAAGAAATTTTCTTTTAAAACATTTTAAAACCAAGCACAGTAACAATGTAAATTATAAAATATCCTAAATTTATTTTTCTTCTTGAAAGTTATTTTTGCATTAAAAAATGTAACAATTAAAGGTTTGTGAATTTTATTGCAGTGAGCCGTTAGTTTATGCCAAAATTTTGATTTGGATTTTATTTTAAAAATTGATTTGATTTTATATCACCAATCTAATTTCTAAATAGTAAACAGTATATGCATTATTTATTTATCACTAAAAAAATTCTTTTGTTACAAAAATATTGATATAATCAACAAGATTTGACTCTTAATCACAAATTTGATTTTCATGAAATTTAAATCACACATGTATGATTTGTTTATCAATAAAAGTTTTTTTTGTTATAAAAAATATTGATATAACATGGTTTTAAAAGGTACATTTCATACGAACAAAAGCATAATCTGGTTTCGAATGTTCTGCTAAAAAAGATTTTTTTTTTGCACATGCTATACACACGGTACATAGTAATTTTATTAAAATTAAATTAAAAAAAACTCTTGAAAAATATAGTTAATAATCCAACAAATCATGGCATACTATCAATTATAGGACCCTTAACAAGGTACTAAAATGGATAAGATATCATCTCCCTAATAAAAGGGATTTACTGAATAAAATTAGCAATGCTAAAATCTTTTCAAAATTTGACTTAAAATCAGATTCAAATTGCAGAATCTGATAAATACAAAACTGCCTTTACAATTCCCTTCAGACATTTGGATTGAAAAATTCTCCTTCCGAGTTTCAAAATATTATGAAATCTATTTTCAATTCATACACATAATTTATACTTTCTTATATTGATGATATCTTAATATTCTCTGATAATATAAATCAACATTTTAAATATTTGAATACATTTAAACATCTTACTATCAAGAATGAGTTAGTTATATCAGCTCCTAAGATGAAGCAGTTTCAAACAACTATTAGATTTTTGGGTCATAATATTGATGATGGTACTATTATACCAATTGATCGAAATATTGAATTTGCTTCTAAATTTCCATATGTTATTATTGATGTTGAGCAACTACAAAAAATTTTGGGCACTTTAAATTATGTTGCAAATTATTATAAAGATCTTGTAAATAATTCTGCCGTTTTATATAGTAAACTTAAGAAGAATCCTTCTCCTTGGATTGATAAACATACTAAAGCAGTTCAAAAGATTAAACAAAGGGTAAAAAGTTTATCTTATTTACATATCGTCAATCCTACATGGCAAAAGTTGTTGAGACAAATACCTCTAATAATGGATATGGAGGTATCCTAAAACAAATTGATCCTAATAATAATAAGGAAATCCTTATACGCTTTACGGAAAGAGGAATACTGTGCAATATAACTATTCCACTATATAAAAAAAATGCTTTCTATTATAAAATGCATTTACAAATTCCAAGATAATTTATTAAATCAAAAATTTCTACTAGAATAGACTGTAGTGCTGCAAAATTTGTTCTTTTGAAAGACGTAAAAAATTTAGCCTCAAAACAGATTTTTATTAAGTGGCAAGCAGAGTTTTCTATTTTTGAATTTGATTTTTATCATATTAAAAGCACTAATAACTGTCTTCCTGACTTTTTGACCAGGAAAATCTTATAAGATTCCAATGTAAGGCAGGGGTTTTAGCCTCGGAAGGAGCTAAGGAAGAGAGAGAAATAATATATCCTTCTCTAGTTCATCAAACCGGCTTATAATGAAAAAGCTAGTAATAATGGCTAATAGTGACATAATGTCGCAAGCGTCATATGCCCCGTCTAAGTGGAGAACTACACACAAAACCGCTAAAAGAGGTGTTAATAACACCGAAAGTTAGAAGCAGGATTTCATAGAAATCAATAAAGCATCCAGCTTTGAAAATATTTCAAAAAACATGGCAACATTTAAAAAGGGGCTCTCGGAATGGAAAAAAATCATGTTAAGAAAAATAATTCTGAAATAATAATCTGTCTTGAAGCGGATGATATTTCCAATATGAATGACCGATGGTCACCCAAAGAAAAATATATTGAGAATAACTCATATGTTTCCACAGAAGGGAAATCCAGACAAGTGATGGAAGTTTAGCTTTTAGTTTCAAATTCTATTGAGACAAAACATTTTTATCCAATAGGTAAAGAGGGTGGCAGTATAATAAACTTTAGTAAAGTCACTATTTCCCCAATATTTAAACATAGTAAAAGAGCAAAGCTCTGTTGGAATTTAACGAGGCAGCGCCTCACGTGCTCTCCACGAGGGCGCCAGCGTCAGAGCCAATCCTATAGGATTAAATCCTATAGTGCCGCCTCACACGGGCGCCCGTGTGTAAAGCACAAAGGAATTTATTACATAAGAGTAAGACTCTTATATGGCGCCGCACGTGCTCATCACGCGGACGCCAATGTGCAAAGCACGGGAATACCCATCTTAAGAATTAAATTCTTAAGTGGCGCCCATGTGCACAACACGTGAGCGCCGGGTCCAGATAAAATTAAAATTCTACAATACTCTCTGTTAAACAGAGCCGTTGGATCAAAGATCCAACGGGGATGATAAAATATCAAAATATAGAAACAAATTATATTAAGAGACAATATCTCCCTGTTGTCTATAGTGCCCTCAAAGCAATTATCATAGTCGCAGGCATATGATTATGATGATTGTGGGAGGACCTATACCGGTAGAACAGTCTTACTCGAGATGATAGTATGCTATCTGGTTTGTCTTTATCATCATGTACATGCTTCAGGTGGTATTACATATCACTATTACATGTTGATAGAGCCCATAGGATTTTCGCTTGACTACCAGCATTATGATGGCGATCATATACGTGAGAGCTGGGTGGTTTATAAGCACATCCTTAAATGTCTCTGGTCGTGAGAGTATCGAGACTGGGCATCAATACTCCAGAGCAGACTAGTGTATGCTTATCGAGACCCCGACGAGGAGCGGTGGCCGGTCTCACAAACCATTGGTGTCAGTTAGTCACCTAAGATAGTATACATGTGCTCATTAGGTTATGAGTACACTGGACGGACTCGACGGGACTATGTTAGTTGGTATTATACCTATTGTCAGATAGCAGTTCCCAGGTGACATGTATACAGATTGGTCTGTCGATTTGAGATCGTCATTTGTCTTGTGTGAGTTCCCACTGTGCTTTGATTACTACCCTACCACGGCTCAAAGGAGTCATGCAAACAGGTTTTAGTTGGGTACAGTCCCAAGCCACATGGAGGCAGTGAGCGGGTCGTCGGGGATTCGTCTCCCGGTATTGGAGGATGATGTCGCACAGTGCACGGGTGGCCATCACCAGAAATCCTTGGCCAAGTTAGTCGAGAATTACTGATCTAAGATCAGTAGTTTCTCAGGTGGTGATGGGTTTCATACCGACACGAATTATCGTGTAGGGGTCTGACGTTATCCACCCCTAGACTCGATATACGATACTCTTAGAAGAACAGACCGGACTGTACGAAGATTGTCACTGTCAGGCTCAGTAGGGGTACGGATGAGTTTGCTCGTCGGCATTCCTTTCGTTCAATACCTGGGTAGCCGTTACGTACAGTTAGTGCCGCTGACGTGCTTTTGGTTAAACTCACTGCCAGCGTATTGACGAGTCTTTAGAGTCCCACACAGAGGGTTTTTATGGTTCAGGCGATATGGTGTAGATGACGTATGTTGGTACATACAGGTGTTCGATTGAATATGTGTACTGGTTGCACAGACTTTAATCGGACGGTTAATAATACTAGCTGTTTAGGACTAAGCCGGATTATTAAATCGGGTTTTGATTTAATAATCTATATATGTATTTATTTATATGTATTCTAGTATTATTGTTCACTATTCATTTTCTCTCTTGGTTATTCGTATTTTTGTACGAATACGTGTATATGTATTTCGATACGTGTACCGAGTTGTATTCCGTATTTATACGGAATAGGTTCTAGAAGTGGACACCTCATTTATATGATTTTCCTTTTAGGAAATAATTTGTTTTACAAATGAGGTGGAGGGGTGACATGGCATGAACAATGCAATAGCATGTACAGAAGTATGGGTCTTGTTTATTTTATTGTAAAATGAGAGGAGATTTTTTAAGTGCATTATTGGATAGAGGCAGACACCTTTTTTCCCACATGCCATCCTTTTGATTTTCTTCACTTGCTTGATTACTCACTCTCATACTCACTTGTGAGACTTAGCCATTTCTTTAGTTGCTCATGCTATATGTTTTCTCACCTCCTCATTCATCTTCTTGAGTTGCACTTTGAGCATTTGTGATGAGAGAAATTCATAGTGAGATAATCCTACACCTCCACTCTCCGTTGTTAGAAACCTTGGAGCGTTGGTTGCCTCGCTTGGCGGGGCTGAAGCTTGCGCCGTTTTCTTCGGGTGGATCACCGTAGATGGAGGAAGACCGGCAACAAAATTCGGTCCGCGAGCTTGGGATGATGGTTGAAGACCCGAAAGACTTGGTTCATTCGGTATAACCATTCCTAACTCTTTATATTGTTTGCTATTATAGGGTTTAGGGTAGATCCGGGCATCGGGTTGAGGTAGTGCCAGTTTTTGTAAATTTTTGTTCCGCATTTGGTCACGGTTTGATGGCCGGGGCGCTGCCGTAACCCATAATAGTATCAGAGCCAACCTGTAAACCCATCACTAGCAGTTTAGACAATGTTAAATTATCGAAATCGAAACAACTCCGAAACAATACCCGTGTTATTCCAGTTTCTGTCGATTTTTCAGAGTCTTAAAATTTTTTTTAAGCAACTGCAGAAGGCTATTTGTGAGACATATAGAACACCCTACAAAAACGAGACCCTTTCACCGGATTTGACACGGCGAAACTTGAGGTAGGACCGGCCCCACCGTTTTTTTTTGTGGATTGGGACTCGAGTTTGTTGGAGATAGTGCTCTCATAGTCAATTATTGGATCGCAGGTACGTGATTGCAATAATTGCGGAGGACCTATCCCGGTAGCACAGTCTTACCCGAGATGATAGTATGCTATCTGGTTTGCCTTTATCAGTCGTGTACATGTTCAGGTGACTGATTGCATGTTACACTTTGATAGAGCCCTTAGGATCTTGCTTTACTACCAACAGTATGATGGCGATCATATACGTGAGAGTTGGGTAGTTTATATGCATATCCTTAATCGTGGTCCCTAGTCGTGGGAGTTTCGAGACAGGGCATCGATACTCCGGAGTAGACTAGTGTGTACAGTCGAGACCCCGACGAGGGGCGGTGGCCGGTCTCACAAGCCACTGGTGTCAGTTGGATCACCTAAGATGTATACAGGTGCTCATTGGGTTATGAGTACACCGGACAGGACTCGCCGGGAATCTGCTAGTTAGTATTATATCTACCGTCAGATAGCAGTTCCCTGATGACATGTGTACAGGTTAGTTCATCGACCTGAGGTCGTCATTTGTCTCGTGTGAGTTCCCACTGTGCTTTGATTTCTACCCTACCACGGCTCAAAGGAGTCGTGCAAACAGGTAGCTTTTGGGTACAGTCCCGAGCCATATGGAGGCACGTGAGCGGATCGGCAGGGGATTCGTCTCTCCCGGTATTGGGGGCGAGGTCGTGCTGTGTCTAGGAGAGCCATTACACAAAGTCCATGGCCATGGCAGGAGATTTACTGGTAGGTACTCCAGTAGTATCTCAGGGTGTTATTGGGCTTCACTCCGACACGACTTATACTGCTATTGGGGGTCTGACGTTACTAGCCCCCTAGGCAGATATGCGATACTCATAGACGAACGGACCGGACTGTATATACATTGTCACTGTTAGGCTCAGTAGGGTTTTCCGGATGAGTGCGCTCATCGGCATCCCTTGAGGTCAGTCCATGGGCAGCCGTTACGCATTGCTAGTGCCGCTGACGGTTTGTGGTTAAACCCACTGCCAGGGTACTGACGAGTCATTAGAGTCCCCCACAGACAGTTTCCCAAGTTCGGGCGAAACGTTGTAGAGGCCGTATGGTTTTATGGCAGGGTTCGGAAAATGCACGTGCGTTTACGCACGTGTCGATTTTCGGACAGATGATACTGGTCGGCTTTGGTTTAAGCCGGATCCGAGTATTATATTGAGTAGGTATAATATCTTTGTCTCAGTTGCATTTGTATTCGGTCGTAATACAAATGCGGGTGTATTTATACAGTTTCGGGGTTGTCCTGAAATTCGTTTCAGGATCACTTTTGGAAGTTGCCAGTTTCCAGTTTTCTATCAGCCGTCTTTTAACATTCGGTTAAAGACGGATTTATCTTTTCTTGGATGAGAGTGAGTCATGCTTCTAGAAGGTTCTAGATTTTGGTGACAAGGATTATGACACATGCTTTGATTTCAACCATTTCTTGTTTTCCTTAAGATCTTTATGCAAGATATTTAGTTTGTGCACACATATGATATTTTGCTTAAGGTTACTCTCTTTCTCCTACGGTCACCTCCTCCTCTTCTATAAGAATGGCCGGCCCTCTCTCTCCTCCACTCTCTCTCTCACTTGAGTTTTCATTTGCTAGAAAAGATTATGATAGGTTTTATCGGTGTATGGAATTTCACAGTCCATTTCATTCCATCACCCGATTCCTTCGGCAACTTCATTTACCGATCGTCCACGGACTTGGACGAAGTGAGACAAAGTCATCTACTCATTCTCTACATCATTCTTGGTCGTCTCTTTTAGCAAACTTGACGACCGAGTTGCCTCGAGTCAGAGGCGGGAGCCCGTTTAAAGAATCGTCGACGTGGTGCCACCTCGACGAGGATATCGGAGTTCGAAGAGATTGGAGCAGCCGCAACGGAGCGTGGGATGATGGTTGAAGAACGAAGGACTCGGATCGTTCGGTATAACCTTTCTACACTCTTTACAGTTTGTTAGTTTAGCAATAATGGCAGATCCGGGTTAAAGTATACGATAGCGCCAGTTAAAAGTTTTTGTTCCGTATTTTGGCGTCTGTAGACGGCCGGGGCGCTAGCGTAGACTTACAGAGTTTTGTAGGGTTATCTAGTCTCTGGAATATTGATTTATTGGTATTGTTTGTTTTGCCCAGTTTGGATATTGGATTATCTTTTGGTTTGGGGGCAATTCGGGGTGTTTCGAAATCGATATTTTAGCACTGTTTAAATGTTTACAGTACATCATTACTACATGTAGCCGTGAATGTCATTAGAGTGGTACAACTCGTCTAACTGCTATATGTCATTTTAGACGAGTTTGCGAACGTGGCATTCACGTTGATGTTCTGTGTTGTGGTTGGATCGTCGTGGTGGATAGCTTGGGTGCAATGGAAGTATGGTTTAGTTTCATTTGTACATTTGATATTGCGGGGCGAGTGTAATACCCAATTTATTTTGTACTCTATTATCCGTATTTCGTATGTTTTCTACTTAACTTACTTCCAAATATTTTCCACATCCTTTTCCTTATACTTTCTAAACCTTGATCCCAAATCCTAAAATTTTCTAACGAATCAAACCCAAATCCCTAATTATTTTCCTAATTATTTTCCAAATAACTTTCCTATTTTTCTAAATTCTTTCCTTCTTTAAAACCTAATCTAAACCCTAAACCCTTTTTATTTTTAAGCCCGGCCCATGACCCACATCCTAACCCCTTTTTATATTTCTCCTAACCCCACAAGCCTAACCCTAGCCTGAGCCCACGAACCTACTTCCCTCTTTCTCAAAACCAATGCCCGACCCAATCAAACCCGACCTGGACTTCCCCCACTCCCTTCTTCTTCTCCCTCGTTCTCTTTTCCCGCCCTTTTTTTCCCTCAACGGCTCCCTCGCGCTCGCCCATGAGACTCGCGCCCGCTGCGACGACCACACCCGCTCACCAACTCCCCACGCCCTACTCATTTCCCCAACGACCTTACCCCAACGAATCCCCGCTTCTCGTGCCATCGTCGCGAGACCCGTTCCCCAACGTCGATATTCCCTCATAGGAACTGAATAAAATACGAATAAAGCAGCAAGGAAAACCCCTAAGTGGAGCATCACGTGCCCACACGTGATCGGGACTCATGTGAGGACACGCGACCTTTTATGGGCAAAGTCTATAGGTGCTGAAATAAACAATTGGAGATGCTTAATCAGTGGGATCACGTGCCAACACGTGATGGGTTCCTGAGCCCTATGAACTAATAGAATTAAATTTTAATTAGATGATTAATCAGTGGGTCACGTGCCAACACGTGATGGGTTCCCGAACCCTCTGAATTAATAGAATTAAATTCTAATTAAAAGAAATCAAAAGTACTACTTTGGAAAAATATTTCCTTGGATCTTTCTAAACAAGAAAGATTGCACTCTGTAAAATAGAGCGTGGTTGGATTAAAAATCACCAATTTATAGAAAGATTCTGTACAAGTAAACATTTTCCTAAAATTTGCCAAGAACAAAAAAAAATATCTTATGGATTAAAAATCCAATGGTGAATAAAATTCACCGAGTGATCTAAAAGATCGTGTTGGTTATAAAATCAATCAAAATCTCTCAATGAGACATTGGCTGAACAAACCGATTTTTTTCTTTCTCCTATAAATATGAGCCAAGAAGAAAAGAGAGAAGGAGAATACAAGAGAGAGAAACAGAGAAGAAGATCTCTTCAGAGAAGAAAGAAACTCTAGGTAAGAGAAGGAAGGAGATCATTCTATAAGCTCCCACAAAATAAAAGAGAATTTAATTCTCAAATCAAGAGTTTAACCCTTCTAAATAAGAACTCAGTTCTTCCTCGGGTTGAAGATCTGCGGAAGCAGATCTCCTCATAAGTTGAGAATTTAATTCTCATCGGGGAGATTCTGCCATGCAGATCCAAAACTTAGAGGGAGAATTGGGTTTAAAGAATTTAATTCTTTCAAACACAGAGGAATTTAATTCCTCTAAATAAAATTATGGTTTAACCTTATAAAAGAATTTAATTCTTAAATACGAGATTTAACTCTCCATGCACGCAAAAGAGATCAGTACCCAATATGATTACGTGTGTCCACGTGAGTCCCCCTCAATGATCAAAAGAGAATGAATAAGTTTTGGTCACGTGCTCCCACGTGACCCTTGAATATGCTTCCGAAAATAAAAAGGGGCGTTTCACTTTCTGGCGTCTCACGTGCTCCCACGTGACCCTTCAATAAGCTTCCCAAAATAAAAAGGGACATTTCACTTTCTGGAGTCTCACGTGCTCCCACATGACCCTTGAATAAGCTTCCCAAAATAAAAAGGGGCATTTCACTTTCTGGCATCTCACGTGCTCCCACGTGACCCTTGAACAAGCTTCTCAAAATATAAAGGGAGTAAAGCCCAGGCAGTTTCACTTTTTGGGCGTCTCACGTGTTCCCACGTGTCTCCTAGCAATTATCAAACATTCATAAAAAAGAGAATTCTACCCGAAGGCAATGCTCGTCTAAAGGATGCCTCACGTGTCTCCACATGACCCTTGACAAATACCTTTTTAAAGAGAAAATGGGGTAAAACTGAAGGATTAATATCCAACGCATGAGTACCCTCACGTGTCCACACGTGATGATTATAAAGATCAAGTTTTAATGCTTATATGCATATTCTGGGAGTAAAATAGAAGAAGTAAGACTCAATCTTCATGTGCCTCACGTGACCCACGTGAGCGCTTCGTTCTTAGTGTTTAACACTACTTTAGACGCTTCATTCTTAGTGTTTAACACTACTTTAAGCACCTCATGTAGGAACACGTGAGCGCTGAGTACTCTAGTGTTTAACACTATATTCAAACCCATCTTAGCCTAAATTAGCTAAGTCGCTCAGAGGCAAGACCCCCCCTTCAACTGAACCCCTACTATACTCTTGTCTTCCAAAATTGATCATCTTATATGTCATTCAAAGTAATTCCCAGAGCCTTTCAACCAACATTGGTTCAAGGGTATATCTCTTCATACCTCTGATATATGTCGTTGTAATCCTTCAACGTCTTCAGAGAGGTGACGGGTCCTGACAACCAGACATTCCATGAATTGTGAGGTTCTTAAACTCATGAACTATGATGTCCTTAAACTTTACGGACTGTGGGGTCCTTAAACTCATGGACTATGATGTCCTTAAACTTTACAGACTATGATGTCTCTAAACTACCATGGACTGTGGGGTCCTTAAACTCATAGACTATGATGTCTTTAAATTTTACAGACTATAATGTCTCTAAACTCCATGGACCGTAACGTCTTTAAACTAAAACGATAGAGCCCAAATGCTCTTTTGCTGGATCTAAATGATCCTAAAAACCCTATTAAGTAGATCTTAGTCTAAAATTAGGCTAACGTATCCTTAACAACCATTTAAGTTGATCTTAATCTCAAATGAGATTAACGATCCTTAGATCAATCCAACTACAGATCTCTCAACTGACATTGGTTCAAGAGTATATCTCTTCACACCTCTGATATATGTCGTTGTAATTCTTCAACTTCTTCAGAGAGGTGGTGGGTCTCGACAACCAAAAACTTTATAGACTATGATGTCTTTAAACCCCATGGACTAGGATGTCCTTAAACCCAATGAACCGCAATGTCCCTAAACTAAAACAATAGAGTCCAAATGCTCTTTTGTTGGATCTAAATGATCCTGTTGAGTAGATCTTAGTCTAAAAATTAGACTAACGTATCCTCAACAAACGTTTGAGTTGATCTTAGTCTAAAACAATACTGACGATCCTTAAACCCAACCCAAACCCAAATCTTAGAAAATACGGATTTGGACTAATCCACGCCCTACGGGCGACAATATAAATTAGTCTCCATATACAATCCACGGGCAACCAAAAATAAAACAAACATACACGACACGAAGTAACCATCTGGAGAAGGAGAAAGTGGTTACCGCGATGCGGTAGCGTAATTAACTGTAGGGGCTTGCGCCTGCAGGGAAAAGCGTCCCCACAATCAAAAACCTCTCAAATGAGAGGGAATCCGATGAAGTCTGCTACAACGGCCACATCTGTCTAAACCTCCGATACATGGTGCCATAAATCAACTTGGCATCTTTGGAGAGGTATACGGATAAAACCCAAATAGCATCTGCCCCCAAATTCAGGAAAGACGTTTGTCTTATCGTCTTTCGGCGGTAAACAGTCACCATTTCCTCCACGACTTTGCCTCGCCCCAACGCCCCCCCCGTTTACGCGCCCACCTCCTCCAAACCCTCAACGACTCTTCTCTTCCTCTACCACTCCCTCTCATTCTCATTCCCTCACTCTCAATCTCCCTCACTCACTGCCTCACCCCGCCCTTGTCACCATCTCGTCGACCTCGTCTCCTCACTTCTACACCGCAGCCACCCCTGCCTCCTTGTCTCCGTTCACCGCGCCACCACCGAGTTCCCAACGCCCCCCGCTCATCCTCGACTCCAGCATCACAATCCTGAGCCCGAGCTGCCACCATCGCCTGCCCTCGAACCCGACCCCGTCCTTGCTCTGGCTCCGCGAAGACGAGCCCTCCTCTCTCTTCGTCGCCTCCATCTTCCTCACCTCCGAGCACCCCACTGTTAACCTACCATCGGAGCTCCCCTTCACACCTCCCTCTCCTGAGACCTCCTGCACCCGTCGTCGTCGACTCCTAACCTCTCCCCACCGCTGGAGCCCCTGACGCCGCTGGCCCGATCTCATTGCTGCCGTCACCAAGCTCTTCCTCCACTTGCAATGCCGCATCACCCCTGCCGACGAGCCGCAACGACCGACCACCCCATCGACCCAAGCCTTATCTTGTCCTCCCCTCGAAGCCGAACCTCCACCTCCCGCAGCGACCCTTCATCGCCCTTTGACGCCCGCAGCTGTTACCTCTCACCACCGACGTGACTCCTTGCCTCGCCGCCATCTGCAGCAATCCCCAACACGTCGCCGACAAAGAACAAGCTTCACTCAAGCCCATGCCGAGACCGTGCCATGAGCTCAAGCCATAGCCTAGCCCAAGCCTTGTTGCTGCTATCTTGTTCATGGCTGTCTGTGTCGTGTCCGTGCCACACTACGCCCGCCTCCGTGTCACCGCGTATCCGGACGTGTCGCGCCCCGTACCCACTCCCTATGCCATATCGTACCCAGTCCTCGTGCCACGCCATGCCCGATTAAGTGCACGCACCGTGCCGCTCCCGAACCACGCACTGAGTCAAGACCATGCCCAATACCGTGTCGCGCCCGCGTCATCGCCAAGTCCACTACCGTATCACGCCCGCGTCGCCGCTGCGTCCAATACCGAGTCACCGCGCATCGCGCCCGCGTCGCACCTGTGTCCAGCATCGCATCGTCTTGTGTGTCGAGACGAAGTACGCAAGCGGCGTCACTTCTATATCAAACGACCGAAGGCAAGTGAACTCCTCACTTGCATACATGCTACTACTTTACAAATCAAAATGAATGCTTAATTAGACTATATACATCGATAGGCACAATCGAGTTCGATCAATATGAAACCCTAAATCAAAACCTATCTTAATATGGCGGAACTCATGATCGATGGAACCCTGCGTTGTCAAAGAACACCGTATATAAATTTAGTTGTAAAATAAAGTTGGTTACCCCCCTAAAACGACGACCCAATAACCCTTGGGAAAGCTGGTTTTCTCGGACAAGCTGAACGGTTAAAATCATGATAAATTATTTATATATCGGATCCTAAAGTTCTATGGCTCATATTGAAGCCAACAGATAAACCTACAGTACCCCATAGTTTATCTTTGACTTTTGATAAGTTATAATAATGAATACTAAGGCGATTCATGGCCCTGAACCGTGGTCCGGGGCAAGAATCTATGCTTTTGCTTATTTTAGAACGCATATATGTTCATCACAGAAAACTGCATTTTAATACCACTCATTCGTTATATATTTTTGTATATATCGGTACTATTAACCAGTGTCTGCTTAGTAATTACAGATTACAGGTGTTCGTGATAAAAAACTGGAAACACACTCAAAATCACAGATATCACGTTTGTGAGCTGACACTGCAAACGGAACAGGAAACCGATCAGTTTCCAATGAGATCTTGTGTAAACAATATTGTGTACACACATTTTGGTCCAACACATAGCATATGTGCACATAGACCATGGTGAGCTGCCTAGGCTACATAACATGATGAATTGGTATAAGTAGGGAACATGTGCATTTAATGCTAAAAGTATTGATGTGATTTCAAGCAACAAGTTTTCCCTCCAAATCTCTGCATACAAACCGATCATTTTAGACCAAACAAACAGCATCATTATGATTATGGAGAGCACACATACCCACCACATCAACCCAAGACCCTACTCTCGGATTTAGACCGACCACCCTCCCCAAGATTCTGAGCTCGCCGGTCCCCTTTTGCTCAATAGTCCCCATCTTTTTTATGGGCCCCCATTGTTTACCGTCGGAAGTCGGGAAGACTGGGACGTCTTTCCTGAGATTCAGGGCAGATGCTAATAGGTGCTATCCGTCCACCTCTCCGAAGATGCCAAGTTGATTTATGGCACCGTGTATCGAAGGTTTAAATGGATGCGGCCGATGTAGCAGACTTCGTCAGATTCCACCTTGCTTGAGGGGTTTTTGATTGTGGGGACGCTCTTCCCTGCAGGCGCAAGCCTCTGCAGTTAATTACGCTACCGCTCGCGGTAACAACTTTCTCCTTCTCCATATGGTCACTTCGTGTCCTGTGTATTTGTTTTGTGTTCGGTTGCCCGTGGATTGTATATGGAGACTAATTTGTGCCGTCGCCCGTAGGATGTGGATTAGTCCAAATCCGTATCTTTCTTAGATTTGGGTTTGGGGGTATGTGTGTTTAGGGATACGTTAGCCTTATTTGAGGCTAAGATCGACTTAAACGTTCGTTAAGGACACGTTAGTCTAATTTTAGACTAAAATCGACTTAACGGGATCGTTTAGATCCGACAAGAGAGCAATTGGGGGCTCTATTGTTTAGTTTAGTGACGTTACGGTCGATAGGTAGTTTAAGGACATTGCGGTCCAATGTTAGTTTTAAGACGTTGCGGTCAAGGTTAAGGACATCATAGTCTGTGAGTTTAAGGACCTCATAGTCTGGTGTTAGTTTTGAGACATCACGGTCGAGGTTAATAACATCATAGTCCGTGAGCTTAAGGACCTCACAGTCCAATGTTAGTTTTAAGACATCACGGTCGAGGTTAAGGACATCATAGTCCGTGAGCTTAAGGACCTCACAGTCCGACGTTAGTTTTAAGATATCACGGTTAAGATTAAGGACATCATAGTCCGGTATTAGTTTTAAGACATCACGGTCGAGATTAAGGACATCATAGTCCATGAGTTTAAGGACCCCACAGTCTGTATCAGTGTGTGGTTGTCGGGACCCGTCACCTCTCTGACGACGTTGAGAGATTACAACAACGGACGCCAGAGGAGTAAAGAGATGTACCCTCGAACTGGGTGTAAATTGATTGGAAGAGCAGTTGTGCTCAGTTAAATTTAAATTGATGACTTATGGCCAGAATTGGGCTAAGTCCATTTGAAAATGTATAACATTTCATTTATCTTTGGCCTGTTAGGCCTTTGCTTGGGCTCTGCCCTTTTTAAACAATGCATAGCATTGGGCTTTTTTAATTAATTGCATGGCATTTATATTTGGCCTGTTAGGCCTTTTAATTGGGCTCTGCCCTCTTTTAATAATGCACAACATTTTAAATTGGTCTGTTAGACTTTTTAATTGGGCTCTGCCCTTTCTTAATAATGCACAGCATTTAGTGGTCTGACGGTGCGCCACGTGGCTTGTCAGGCGCTTTGCGCCAATTAAAGCGCGTAAGGTGCCGGCGCATGTGGAGGTAACATGTGTTACGCTCTGCTGAGCGCAAGTCTGTTAGCGCAGTGCGCTGCGCTAGTACGCTGCTGACACGTGGCACGCTCTGGTGCAGTGCGCCAATTCAAGAGCGCAGTGCGCTATATTTAGGAGTGCAAGGCGCAGATTGTCCTGTGATTGACACGTGGCGCTCTCTGATGACTTGCGCCAATCCAAGGAGCGCAAAGGCGCATTTTAAGAGTGCAAGGCACTGTACAGTAGCGCAGAGCGCATCTTGATCTAATTCAGATCAAAGAAATAAGTTTTTCTTGTTCTAAAGAGGTTCTACCTGAAGATTCAAGAACCAATGGTTCATCAAAAGGCTGTACCTTTATATAGATCAAAAGATCTAGAAATAAAGTAAATTACTTCTTTAATTTTTTGTGATTGGATCTTTTTTGATCTTTTTTATTTTTTATAGTGAAGATCTTGATCTTGTTCTTAGATTTTTGATCTTTTTAGAAGAAATTTTTCTTTTTGTGAGGTGTTTTCTTCTCTTGTTCTTCAAGAATTTAATTTTTTACCTTGAAGAAGATGATCTTCTTTCTTCAAAGGCTTGCCTTTCAAATTTTTCAGAGCTCTCCCCTTTTCTCTATGTCTGTATATGTGAGACTTGGAGTCTAGGGGCCTTTATATATGGCCAATTGGTTTGTTGAGTTAGTTACAGAGATCTTTCTCTGATTGATCTGGGGATATTTCCCCACCGTTGGATCTTTGATCCTAAGGCTTCTGTTTTACAGAAGATAATCTTCTTATTTTAATAAGATTGGAAAGATCCTTCTAGAATTTTAATTCTGATTAATTAAATAATTTATTATTTAAATTTTAGTGCTGGCGCAGTTGGCGCAAGCGCACCTGCGCTTGACACGTGTCGTGCAGTGCAGAGCGCAGCGCAACCGCGCTAGCGCGCCTGCGCTGACACGTGTCGCGCAGCGCAGAGCGCAGCGCAACCGCGCTAGCGCGCCTGCGCTGACCGTGTCGCGCGCGGTTGCGCAGCGCAACCGCGCTAGCACACCACTGTTTGACACGTGGCGCGCAGCGCAACCACGCTAGCGCACCACTGTTTGATACGTGCCACGCAGTGCAGAGTGCAAATTATCTGAAGCGTTATTTCCTTTATTTATAATTTGAATTTTAAAACAGAGCCTTGCTCTGATTAGGGTGCGCTGCCTTGGGCGCAGCGCCCCTTGCGCTGGCGTGTCTGTTTTTGATACGTGACGCTCTGCGCGCAGCGCAAGAGATCTAAAGCGTTGCTTCACCTTTTGAATTTGAAATTCAAACAGACTCTGATTGGGGAAAACAAATGCCCCCCACCGTTGCGCTCACGTGGCGCACACGTGAGTGCAGCGGTGGCAAGATCCAGACCGTTGGATCAACTCAGGAGTTGAAGAGGCGCTTGAGCGCCTATAAATAGGACCCTTGGTCCTCAGCAGATGATTATCATCTTCAAGAATTTTATTTTCAGAGCCTTGCTCTTGTTTTCAAGAATCTTAAGAGTTAAAACTCTAGAAAAAATTTTAGGTAAAAATTTAAACTTAATTAAATCAACTTTAATTAATAGAGCCTTGCTCTTATAGATCTTTTGATCTAAAGAAATCCTCTTTGGGGTTTCACAAACAGAGTTTTGCTCTCAAGAATTTGTTTCAAGATTTCTTAACCCATGAACAGAGTTTTGCTCATTGACAGAATATAGGTCTTTTGATCTTCTGATGATGAACTCTTTAGAGTTTTTCATGGATCTTTAAGATCCCAAACTTTAATTTTTAGAAATTAATTTTTCCTTTGATGGATTTTTCCATCATTATTATAGAGCTAGGCTCTTTAAGGAATTTTATACCCTTGTGACCAGAGTTTGACAAGTGTCACTCTGTGACAGAGTTTTGCTCTGAAAAGGGAGATTTTCTCCTTGTCTTAAGGGATTTCTCATTTAATGAGAATATTCTTTGAGGATTTCCTCATTAATTGACAGTTTCATCCAATAATGAGGCTGTCTTATTAACTGATGCATTGTCATCTGGATTTTGTGGGTCTCCCTTTGGTCCCCTCTCCAGTGCATTGTAGTGTAGTACAAATTTCAAAGTACCAAGTGTCGGAATTTTTTTAAAATTAAATTATGATACTGATACTTGAATTTCGCTTTTTCTTGCAGGCAAAATGTCTGCTGATGTTTCATTCCCATTCTTCCGCTCAGAGGGAGGATTCCCTGAGGCGCCGGTGGACCGGGAGGTTCTTACTCTTATTAAGGATTACGACCGTGAGTATAAGAACCTTCACCTGTGGGGTATGTGGTACAACAAGATTATCAAGGGTCGCCGAAGCTTCTCTTGCGCGATGCCGTCAGAGCCGATCTCGTCGATCCCATATGCAGATGCACCCCCGGTGAACTATGCCGTGGAGGTCGTAAATTGGAATTCGGAGGATCTTCTTCAGCCTTCGATTGCTGCCATCCCCGTGCAGCGGCCGACAGCCGTGGATATTCTGGGGCGGCGCATATGCCAGGGTGAGTCGCGCCCTTGGGGACAACCTTATAACATCGGATTGACCCCTCGACAACCGGCTGGGTATTTGCAGTGGGCCAGATACATCTTGTCAGCGAAAAGGACGCATTTGATGAAGATTGGTCTGTATCCCGCAGGCTACGCCTCATTGTTTGAGTACCATATTCCTTCGACGTGGTGGGTTAAGGCATTCGTGGAACAATGGAACATCCCCACTTACATCTTTCTTTTGACGGACAGGGAAGTCTCCATCCCCTTGGAAGAATTTGCTGAGATTTCCGGTTTGCCGGTGGGGGGGAGCATTATGAAGAGGTACTTCCTCCTGATTAATATGTCTTCGCCACCAAGCCGCTGGTAATGGGCCTAACGCCAGAGAATGCTATTCAGCACCTGTTTCCGAGTCTGGTGAAGGTGCTGAATATGTATGAAAGTCTCTATTTGGAATCGGGAGGCCGGGGAGTTAGTTTTGCAGATTTCATCGCCCGCTTTCTTCGACCGGAGATTCTATCGCAGCGGAGCGAAAAGTTTGCCAAGCTTGACGACTCCTTCGGCTTTGGCTTAGATCGTCGACCTGTACTGGAAGACGATCAAAAGGGTTTTTATCTCCCCGATGCCGCCATCATCCCCTTATCGGAAATCGCCGCCTCGGGCATCGACGAGGAGACCTTCTTTCTCGGGTTTCTGGGGCTATGGTTATGCTGGTTCGCGCTCCCCATGCACCCACGCTACATGAGGCCGTCCGTCTTCTATCCAGCGCATCGGATGGTGGCTGGTATACAGTTGTCGATTGGAATCGCCGGGTTGTCCCATCTGTACCATGGACTCAGCGTGGCGGCGGACGCAAATGAACCCGGGGTGCAACCCGCCAATCTCCCGATGCACTACTTTACTTCATGGATGGAAATGCATATGCTCGGGGTTTTTGGTATTCACAAGAGGCCCTCGTTCTACGAGAAGTGCAGACACCCAAGAGTCATGCGGTTAATTGGCGCTTCTATTGTGAATCCGCCTCCGCGGGAGGCTAGGGGGTTGCTTCTTCCTCTGCGCACGGTCGGAGCGGGCATCTCTTTAACGGACAAGGTCATTGGCCCGGAGACCTCCAAGGTGGTGTTGGCGCTGCGTGATGGTTTCAAGGACGGGGCCTCCGTATTGAAAGCCCGGGAGATTCTTCACTTATACTCCATCCGGCTGGGCTTCCTGGTGTTCAGGCAAAACGATATGGCGCTCTTCATGAGGTACAACCCCCATCGATTCGCCCAGCAGTTAAGTTATAACCAAGGTGTCCCACTGGAGGCATTTTTGGAAGAGCCTGCGGCCACCAGGGAAGGGATACGGAGTGCACTACATTATTTTATGCGGCTGAACACGGGCTCCCACTTCTTCATTAGCGAGCCAAGTTGCGTTCTAAGGGCCCTCAATGTGTATGGGGCTTGGTATCAACACGCAATGGGTGCTGTTATCCGGGAAGAGAAGCGGCTGCCGATTGACCGCAAGGGTGTGCCCTCCGCCAGTGATCGCAAAGCCCTCCTAAGGCTAAGGATCGATGTCATTCCTCCGCTGAGAGGATATGATGGAGATGAGCCTCCGCGTGTGCTAAGCCCCCCCGTGCGGATTGCCCCGTGATATCGTGGACGTCCCCCTAGTGCCCCGTGCTCCGGTGGAGACGGTGAATGTGGTTTCACCTGAATCTGGTGTGGGCTCGGACATCGGGACCCGCCGTCTCAAGGTGCCCACGAAGCGCAAGTTGATTTTGGGTGCGACCGAGGTCCGCACGCAGAAGAGGAATAAGAAGTCTGTTCTTTCTCTTGATGTCGTGCTCGACTTAGAGCCTCAGGCCCCTCTTACCGAAGGCCTAAGTGAGTACGGAAGCAACGAGGGTTTCTTCATAGAGCCAGAAGACACCGATCTGGCTGCCACCATCGCGGCTTTTGAGCGATCGGTAAGGCTTGACGCGTGGTTGGCTAAACTCGCACAATCAGGTAATCACTAGTTGCATTCTTCATCATTTCATCATACTTTTATCATTGTTTTTGACTAACACTTTTCCTTTTTTGAAACAGGCATTTCTACCGAAGAAGCCATCGCTGCTTCTCTCAAAACCTTCGAGGAGGAGGAAAGGAAACGCGCTTTATTGGACGTTGGTATGTCTCGGCTCATCGAGTCTTTATTCTCCTTTTTATGGCCAATCTAACCTTTTCTTTGTCTCTTTGAAGGGGCCGCAGGATCTACTTCGCAAGCCGATGCGGGGACTCTTCCCGGGCCAGTTACCAAAGTCCCGGCCTCTTCGGGGCTGCCGCGAGAGACCCAACTCAAAAAGCTGATGATGGATGCCTTGAAGGCTCTGGAGGCAACTCTGAACGCTGACGACGACGCCTTGCTGAGGGAGGCTTCAAAAAGGTCCGTCGTGACGGCCCGGGAGGAGAGGAAGCGCTTGAGGTGCGCAGCGATGGAGCGTAGTGCTGCTTTGGCCGTGAGAGCGGGCTCAAGCGCCATTACTCCCGCTGCTACTCTTTCAGAGGAGCCCCCGGTCACCTTGTCTACTGCTCATAGACGGGCGGCGCGTGCAGCTCGGGAAGCCAACGGTCAATCCACCTCAGGTAATATGCTTTTCGAGGCTTTGTTGTAAAAGTTGTAAAATTATCGGTTCTTATTCATCTTGTCCTACAGGGCCGAGTCCTACTGAAGGAGTGGCGGCGACCGTCGAGCCTGAAGGGATGGTGGAGAAGGTAGCAGCTGATCCCGAGGAGACGGTAGGCGGTGCAGCCGTAGTCGCCGGGCCTGAGCTAGTGGCTGACGAGACAGTCGTGACTACTATGCCCGAGACGGCCACCACTGCTGAGCGCGAGGTAGCGGTAGATGAGATGGCTGCTGCAACCGAGCCTGAGACAGCAGCGGATGGAGCGGCTGGGACCGATGAATCTATGGCAGCGGTGGACGAGACGGCCGCGACCGCTGAGCCCGAGGGGGTAGCGGGTGAGACGGGCATGATTGCCGAGGACAAGACGGCCGCACTTTCTCAAGAGTCGGGCACCGTTCCGATCATTGCTCTCCCTGCCTATGGTCCTTCGCTGTCTTCCGGCCTCGAGAGCATGATGACGGCTCCTGTAGATTCTGGCGATGAGGCAACGAGAGGTGAACCCATGCCAATGGAGGAGGGAGACGCCACCGTTGGATCAAGTGACGCCCTCGTCACGGCTCCGACTGGCGGCTCATCAGGTAAATTTTTGGGTCACCGCCCTTCTCTCTTTTTTTTATTCCGCAGTCTTTCCTAATAAAGTTTATCTTGCTTCTAATGCAGGTGCGGCTGGTGCCAATATCAAGCTACTCGAGACAGCATCGTCAGTTACCACCCTGACGGTGGCCACCTCTCTACCTTCTCTCGCACCGTCACAAATGCTGAAAGGTATGGACTTGTAACCCACCAGTCTTATCTAGGCTGCATAATTTATGTACTGATGTTGTATTATTGCGTCCTTGCAGGAGTGCTTTTTGATCACCTGTACCAGGTGCTGCACCCACACTTCTCCTTCCCGTCGGAGCTTGCTTCCTCTAGTGGCGCTGGTGAGTATAGTTTTCAATTAATGCCCTTTCTTTTTCCAATAATGAAATTGTTTCTGATTTTTCCTTGCCCTGATTGCAGTGCTACAGATCGAAGGAGGAGATAAAAGATCGGTTGCGCTACCGGTCCTCCCAGCTTTGCCGTCTGCTGCAGCTGGTATAGTAAATTCCATTGTTCATGAATCTCTTGTATTTTTAGGTCTGTCATCTGATTGTGATTTGTTTTGCAGCTATCGCTCTGGTTCCAGTTCCTTTCGAGTCCCGCATTATGATGCCGGCAGGTCCATTCTCTAAACGTCCATCCTCAAAGGGTGCTGCGATGAGTTTGAGTATGCTGAGCGGATGCGTCGAGGAGCTTGACGTAGAAGCTCCTGCATCTGCCGCAGATTTCGCTGCTGAGGTTAATCCGATGCTGGCGACGCTTATAAATTTTCATAATGAAGGCGTCGTCGAGTCTTGGGTTAATTACTGCAGGGAGATCGAGGCCCACCTGCATTAGCTGGAGCTTATGCGTCCTGCCCCCGAGATTTTGGCCATGAGTACTCAACGAGCGGTATGGATCGAGCAGAGTGCTTCTTACTTCCGCCATCTTGAACAAGAAGCGGCTTTAAGGCGGAGGGAATACAAAGAGACCTCAAGCGAGTCTGCTCGACTGCGTGCTGAGGTCGACGCGAACGCTGCTCGGGTGAAAGTTATTTTTGAGGGCCTCCTGCAAAGTATCTCCGACGGGTTAACATTGAAACAGAAGCTCGATACCGTTGAGCGAGATGCCCAAGGTCGTGAAGCAGCTCAGCGAGCCGTCGAAGAACAACTTTCATCCTACTTGCAGCAGCGGGCCCAGGTGGAAGCAGAGTTGGCTGCAGCAGCCGATCAGGAGAAGGCGCTGAAGGAAGTGCGAGAACAACTTGCGGATTTGTTGAAGACGCTTCCTTCTCCATGAACATTTTGTATCATTTGTAATTGTAACTAAAATGTATTTGTTTCTTTTATTCTTTAACACGATGTAACTTGTACTCAATTAGATTCATGAATAAAAGATATACATTCTTCATAATGTCTTGTGTCATTTCTCCGCTTTCTTCTTTCTTGCTGTGTTGTTTGCCCTGCGATCTTAGCAAGTGCGGTCTGAGATTTTTCAACTTTATGAGCCGTGAGGGTCTCATAAAGTATTTTCTCCCTACGGGTCGAGAGGATCCCGTAGGTGCGTTTTCTTCTTAGGAATCGTAAGAATTCCTAAGTGTGTTTTCTCTTGAGAGTCGTAAGGATTTCACAAGAGAATTTACTCCCTTACGAGTCGTGAGGACTCGCAAGTGATGAGTGAAGTTGCCCTTATCCACATTTCACGGAGTCAGGGGTTGCTGCGGATGCTTTTCGGGGTACCGTAGTTTAAAGACATCGCGGTCAAGGTTAAGGACATCATAGTCCGTGGATTTAAGGACTCCACAGTCCATTGTTAGTTTTAAAACATCACGGTCGAGGTTAAGGACGTCATAGTCCATGAGTTTAAGGATCTCACAGTCCAATGTTAGTTTTAAGACATCGCGGTCGAGGTTAAGGACATCATAGTCCGTGAGTTTAAGGACCTCACAGTCCAACGTTAGTTTTAAGACATCACGGTCAAGGTTAAGGACGTTATAGTCCGTGGATTTAAGGACTCCACAGTCCGGCGTTAGTTTTAAACATCATGGTCGAGGTTAAGGACATCATAGTCCGTGGATTTAAGGACTCCACAGTCCGTGAAATGCGTGGTTACTGGGACCTGTCACCTCTTTGAAGACGTTGAGGAATTTCAACGACGAATATCAAAGGAGTGAAAAGATGTACCCTTAAACCAAGATAAAGTCAGCTTAAAATCATTTTGTTTGATTGTTAGTTTTAAGACATCACGGTCAAGGTTAAGGACATCATAGTCTGTGAGTTTAAGGATCTCACAGTCCGATATTTGCTCTGGATGCTTCCCACGGGTTCACTGCCGTGTTTGGCGAGGACCAAGCTCCGCTCTGGGCATTTTCCACGGGGTCAGAAGTGACGTTATCCGTGTCCCACGTGACCAGGAATTTGCACTAGATGCTTCACACGGGTTCACTGCCGTGTTCGGCGAGGGCTAGGCTCCACTCTGGATGCTTCACACAGGTTCACTGCCGTGCTCTGCAAGGACCAGGATCCGCTCTGGACGTTTTCCACGAGGTCAGAAGTGACGTTATCTGTGTTCCACGTAACCAGGAATTTGCACTAGATGCTTCCCATGGGTTCACTGCCGTGTTCGACGAGGACTAGGCTCCGCTCTTGATGCTTCACACGAGTTCACTGCCGTGCTCTGCGAGGACCAGGATCCGCTCTGGACGTTTTTCCACGGGGTCAGAAGTGACGTTATCCGTGTTCCACGTAACTGATTAGTAGATATTTTACGATCAAAAATATAAATTACCGCAATCAGAAACGGCGTCGCTTCGCAGCTAGCCGGTGAGTGCGGGTCGATCCACAGAGACGGGTAAATTTCTTTAAAGTGTTTTAACGAGTTGATTCTATTTGTCGTTTTGGTTTTATAAAAATCTAGATCTAAAACTTAATTAATCTAATTTAAATTCTTGCTAGGGTTAGGCTTAGAGGAAGTTTTGGAGATTGATGTTTCCTCACCGCTTTCAATGCCGTATTTTAGATCCATTAGGTGTTATAGTAATTATCGATAAAGTGGATACGACTCTTTTGGACAGATGTTTTCTTCCTCTAGATTCGTATCCTTCCTTTATCGTTAATTACCCTAACCCCCATGGAAAACGCGCGCAACCGGCCCTTTATACTGCGGTTCACCGTTACCTCGAGGGGTAGGGTGCCGCAGGGAGCGGTTGTGCGCGCATGCATGGAGTTCTTAATGGGTTAGGCATTGAAAGGGGTGAGAGATCTCATCTCTCAACCCTTTCCCTAAGGCTAACCCTAACAAGCGAGGAGACTACTCGCTCATTAGGGGATGAAATAACATTAAAGGACTAAAAGAAAAATACTTACTAATGGTGATGGCTCCCTCCAAGCGATAAAGAACAGATCTGAATGTCACTTCCAGAATTTCTGAATTTTTATTTATTGAAAAGAGGCATACAATTTTTAGATCTAAAATTACAATTTATAGAAAAATAGAAAACCTAGGGTTACAGACTCTCGCGCACGCGCAATTACTGATTTGCCCACTTAAAATCACAACACCCACAACAGCGCACCGTCACAGAAAAACTGCGCCGACACGCGCACTAGATGGCCGCGGAACCGCGGCGCCAGGTAGGGTTTGGACGCGGGTCCGCGGCCAAACTAGGGAATTGGACTTTGTTATTTTTAGGGCTTTTTCCTTGACTCTTTGGGCTTCTGTTTTTACTCTCCTTTTCTCTGTTGGACTTCTGGATCTTCTCCAGATTTTTAGTGAAGACTTGTATTGGGCTTTTTAACCGTTTCACTTGACTTTTTGGACCTTGCACTGTTCTTCGACTAGGCTTGACTGAGATCCGTCTAATTGTTGGTCAAAAGTCCCTTTTTCTGTTGTTTTGTGTCTTTCTCACTGTATTTGCTCCAGAAACCTGTAACCTGTAATATGCAACAAACGTGCGTCAAGAGTACCTGTTTATTTATAAAAAGGATAAGAATAGGGGAATGATAAATGCAATATTATGGTCTGAACAAATACCCCCAAACTTACCTTTTGCTCGTCCTCGAGCAAACTTATTATTTTATTTACTAAAATCCTAACTGCACTTTCGCAGGGAAACGCGATTGCACTGAGCACGTGCAACAAGCCGTTAAACCTCTAGGTGTCCCTAGTAGGAGGAGTGTTGTCTCCTGAGGGTTTTCAGCGGATACTACCCACAAAATCCTATCAATTCGGCCCACTGACTTTTGTTCTCCAATTAGGTCTTCTAATAAGGAATTCTATTATCTTATACTTGTAAATTATCCACCCATATTCTTCACACTTCCTCATTATTTAACTTAAGATTATATATGTTATGTAGACTTACTTAGCTTTCGGCATCTCTTAAGTCTTCCTTCTAGGGTTTCATCTCTACTTAGGAATTTTCTATCAACTCCATTAAAGATATAAGTTCTATTCTTCACTCCTTTCTCTCATCTAAATTCCAATCACATACCCCTACGTGTGTGTATAGATCACCCCTACACTTGGAAATTCAAATCAAGCAATCATACCCTTGTCCGTTGTCTAAAGTACTAATTTGTGAATTTAAATGAAATTTGCTTACACATCCTTCATGCGACCGTTAATACTTCTTGAGGTACCAACGACCGATTACAAAATGTGTTTGCACTTTAAAGCGTACTTCCTAATCTTTGCAACACCCAAGGCTTTAGCAGTGACTCCCAAACCAGTTGGTCTAAGGCACTAGGTGATGAAGCACCCTCGCTAAATATTTTTTTCTATTTTTGCAGCCTTAAATAATCACAAAAACCAGTGTCCATTTTTTTTCTTTATTCACACCTTTTCATACTAATGACTTTAGACAAGAGCATTTCAAGGTCTCTTCTACTATTCCAAGTTTCAAGGTGCGTGATAGTGCAAATTGTAGGGTATACATTTTCAGAATCTAGACTTAAGATAGGAACTATTTTTCAAACTTATACTCTAATAAGAGCATCAATACTCTTCCCTTGTTTCGACTTAGCCCAAGAAGTGAACCCAAAATTTGCCTATTTCTAAATAAACTACAAGGCATATACTTTCTACCGTTAAACTTTAAGGAATGTTATTTTTAGGGTTTTTGATTCACTAAGTCTAAGATCTAGTTGTTCCTAACCAGTTAACCTATTTGTCAAACTCAAGTCAATTAGCCAAAATTGAATACAAATATTTTTATAATTTTCGAAATTTTTCAAAATTTTCAAATAAATATGCACATGCAAAAATATGTACAAATGAATGCGAAGGAAGAAGACGTACCGAGCATACCCCCAAACTTGAACTTGACAGTGTCCTCACTGTCATGCTAAACCAAGAGGGTCAAAATACCGATACTCCCCTGTTTATTTATTTATACTTTTTTTTTTATTGTTAAGAAAAACAAAAATATATACAAAAAGACCCTCCCCCAAACTTCATTTAAACTATGTTAGAGATTACTGCCAAACCTTGCATCGGCCAAAAGTCAACACCAACCATTTGAAAAATTTATCAGTAAAGAATATTGGTTGGTGGAAAATTAAGTTGTGGTGGTCCGCAAAGAATTGGGAAAGATAGAAGTAGTGGAATAGGAGGTGTGGAGGTGAATATACAGGTGATGGTGATGCATCGAAACGAGAATGTAAATGATCAGCAATCAGTGGAGTGTTAGCATTCTCGTACCTTATTAAAAGAAATGGGGGTATTTCAACTTCTAAGGGAGGAAGTTGACTCACCACAATACCCCCAAGATGTTCCTGTGGGTCCTCAATTGACATGGCATCATCCATCAATTGTGTATGATATTTAATTATGAGGGAACTGATCTCCCCGATGTCCGCCATAGTCCAACTGAAAACTTGCCGCCTATCTTGTAAGACTTTTAAAATAGCGTTCTCTTGCTCGAAGGCTAGAGAGGCTGATATGATAATGGGAAAAGTCTCATTCTCACCTATGTAAGCATATCTACGGTGAGACGGCAAGGGCATGAGTTCGAATTTCTGAGGCGAAAGAACCATTGCGGAATCTACCTCGAACTCAAAGGACTCTAACACAGGTTCGAAATCACTGCAAACAACCGATTCAGATGGTTCGACTGATTTATCCAAAAATTCAAACGACTCATATTCGGGCTGTGAGTCGTCATCATCCAAAAAGGTGAAACATTCATAATCAACATCGGTTGTATCAACGGTAGTAGGCTCAAGGAGGGACGCACTAGTGGCGTCAAAACTGTTTTCATCAAATAGAAATCTTTCAAGCTTGCAGTCCTCCTGCGTGATTTCGTGAATAGAGCAAACTTCTCGTGTACTACTTTTAGGTACGGGGGGCAGACTTCCCATCTTATAAATATTGAACTCACTAGACCTCTTTCCGAAGGATAGGGTCATGGAGCCATTGCGACAATTTATTACGGCATTGGAAGTGGCCAAAAATGGTCGACCAAGAATCACCGGAATTTGGTTTATTGGGTTAGCAACAGGTTGTGTATCCATAACAATAAAATCAATGGGGAATATGAACTCCCTAACTTTGATCAACACATCCTCTAGTTGACCCCTTGGATAGGTGATTGATCGATCAGCCATTTGGAGAGTGCAACGAGTGGGTTTCAACTCTCCAACCCCTAATTGTTCGTACACGGAGTAGGGAATCAGGTTAACACTAGCCCCAAGATCTAAAAGTGCTTGATTAATTTTCTTATCCCCAATTGTAATTGAAATCGTAGGACAGCCGGGGTCCTTTCGTTTTTGGGGTAAGGTTTGATGGTGGTTAATAGCATTGCTCACTGCACTAGCCACTAGCACTTTCTTGGGCACTTGTGATGCCTTTCTCTTCGAGGTGCACAAGCCCTTTAAGATTTTCACGTATGAAGGGACTTGTTGGATAGCATCCAAGAGAGGGATATTTATGCTAACCTGCTTAAAGATCTCCACAATCTTCTCCACTTGTGTATTTGATTTATTAGGACTCAACCTGTTTGGAAATGGTGCATTCTGAAAATTTGTTGAGTCAAAAGTCTGTGGAGTAGAATGTGAAATAGGAACGGATCCCAGTGTGGATGTGTTCGTGTTGTTAGAAATGGGTCCGTTCGAGTCAGAAGAAGTAGAGCCGTGTGAAGGATGGAGAATAGGCTCTAAAGAAAAAGGTGAAGAAGGAAGTGAGGAAAATGAAGAAGGGGAAGAAGAACCACCGGCGGGGATGTCATCACTAGTTTCCACATTATTTTGCAACTCTCTTCCGGATCTCAACGTGGTCACCGCATTTACATTGTGATTGTGATATGCGTTTTGTGCGTGACCGGGATTGGGCAATGGTTGAGATGGAAGCTTTCCCTTTTCTCTCTCGCTCAACGCAGCAGTTAATTGTGCAATTTGTGCCTCAATAGATTTGATACTTTGATCGTGTGAGGCATTGTTATTCATTAAAGATTGCACATAACTTTCAAATCTTGCTGCGGATTCTGTAGTTTGCTTGAGAAATGCTTCAAGACTTTTCTCGAGCGAGCTAACCTTATCATCATTAGGTTGAACCAAATTGTTCGTTTGATTTGTATAAGGTTGTTGTTGGAAAGGTTGCTGGTTTTGAGTTTGTAAGGGTGCTTGTTGTTGTTGTGGAGGAGGTCTTTGAAAATTATTGTTCCCTTGGACTTGTTGATTTTGGTTCCAAGCGAAATTCGGGTGACTCCTCCACCCCTGATTGTATGTTGAAGAGTAAGGATCATTTCTTTGTCGTTGCTGGAATGCAGCATTGACTTGATCCTGTCCTTGAATAGGTGCATTATAAGGACACTCTTCGGTTAAATGCGATGGGTTCGAACAACAAGCACAAACAGTTCGTGTGGGTAGAGTAGGGGCAGGAGAAGACGATGAGATTTTGGTCTCAATGGCTTCTAGCTTTTTCATAAGTGAGGCCATCTCGGCCTTCATAGCTATCGACATATCTATTTGATGTATGCCTGCCCTAGATTGACCACTAGAAGAAGATGATGTGGTCTTGGTACTCTCCCATTGAATTGTTTGCTCACTTAGATCCTCAAGAAACTGCCAAGCTTTGTCGCTAGACTTGGAGAGAAAATGACCTTGACATATTGTTTCTAGCAACTGCTTCGTTGCTGCGTTCAATCCCTCGTATAATGTTTGGCAAAGTTGCCAATTTTCTATCCCATGATGAGGGCATTGAACAAGTAGGTCTTTAAATCTCTCGAAGCACTTCCAAAATGGTTCGGAAGGATGCTGTGAAAATTGTATAATCTCGTTTCGGATTCTAGCAGTTTTATGATGAGGATAGAACTTTTTCAGAAAAGCTCTCACAAACTCGTCCCAATTTCTAATGGAATGTGATGCGGTGCTGTATAGCCACTTCTCGGCTAGGTCACATAAGGTAAAAGGAATGACCCTTAGCCTTATTGCGTCATCACTTAATTGGGTTGTCTTCATCATGGCGCAAACGTTTTGGAATTTATTAATGAAAATATATGCATCTTCGGATTCCAAACCATGAAACTTAGGCAGCATATTGATGAAGTGTGGTTTTATTTCAAAATTATCCCCATTTGCCGGTGGGGGTGAAAGACATGTAGGTAAGGAAGTGCGGACGGGGTAGAAGAGATCCTGGAGCGCAACTCGTGTGGGCGCTACAACAGGCGGTAGATTCGGGTTATTCGCACCTGGCGGAGGTGGAATCATTCCCGTCGGCAAGGTATCGTTGGGGTTGAATCCCGACATACCTTCGAAAGAAGAATTTAAAGGTGGAGGTAAGGAAATGGAGGGAATTTCGACGAAGGGTTCGCCGAAGGGTTCGTTGGTCGGTACCAACGAAACACGGACTAATCGGGCGTTAGTATCCCTAGTCCAAAATGACATACACTAAAGGGATAGTGCAGTCAGAAAAAAAAAAGAAAAACAGAATGTGGGGGTAAGATAACGTCAGTGAGAAGAAGTGGTGGAAGTGGTTTGCAAGTTTTCTTTAGCGGCAAGTTGCAAGTTTTTGAAAAGATTTTTCTTTATTTTTTTATTTGTGAGTTTTGCAAGGAGGTTTTTGAAAACGGACTCGTGACACAACTGAATCAACCACACATGCACAATCAGGCCTAGATCTAGGGTCGCCTAGGTCTACTAGACAGCTCCTAACTAGGGCTAGAAATAGACCTCAAACCGCCTCTTCACGGACAAATACGGCCAGGTGAGTGGGAAGGAACCACCACTACAGTGGGCCTAATTAAAAACCACTAGCCTAGACACCGCAATGTCGGTTAGGATAAACGGCCGATGCCTACCCTAGTCCTTTTCCTATTGAGCTCGCTGTCCTTAGGTCTGAGTCTAATCTTTTTTAATTAAAGGTGGTCGATGCAAAATGCTTAGGTGTTTTCTAGGGTCCTGGAAAGGGTGATGAAATCCCCACCCAATCTGAATTTGGTCAAATAGCCCCTTAGAATCCGGTTAAATTATGCATAACAAATAAAATTTCACTTGCAATCAGAATTTTTTAGCGGCGCAAAGAAACCTGCAGAAATCTGTTATTTAGAAGGGGGAGAAAGACTCTTTACGCAAAGAAATCCTGCAGAAAATTTTTTACAGAGAGATATACTTTAGGTTGCAGAGGGAAGCAAGAGAGACAAACCCTCAAAAGTTGGTGCGCTGACGTGGCACTATGAGCGCGGATCTGCGGCGGAAGGCCTGTTTATGCGGCGGAAGCGCGGTCAAGGGGTGGGTTCATGCTCTGGAAAATTTTCTGTGGTTCTGAACATTCAATTCCTCTCTGTTCTTATGTACCAAATTTTGATTTGCCCTCTGTAAAATTCCAGATCCTCAATTCTTCGCTGTTCCTGCAAGATCCAAAAGATACACCCTTCAAACAGATCAAATTTGATTATTTTTTTTTATATTTTTTATATTTTCAGATTTTTATAATTTTTAAAATTTATATCAACCCGAAAATTCACAAAAAGAAATATTACGCCGTCCCCGGCAACGGCGCCATTTGATTAGTAGATATTTTACGATCAAAAATATAAATTACCGCAATCAGAAACGGCGTCGCTTCGCAGCTAGCCGGTGAGTGCGGGTCGATCCACAGAGACGGGTAAATTTCTTTAAAGTGTTTTAACGAGTTGATTCTATTTGTCGTTTTGGTTTTATAAAAATCTAGATCTAAAACTTAATTAATCTAATTTAAATTCTTGCTAGGGTTAGGCTTAGAGGAAGTTTTGGAGATTGATGTTTCCTCACCGCTTTCAATGCCGTATTTTAGATCCATTAGGTGTTATAGTGATTATCGATAAAGTGGATACGACTCTTTTGGACAGATGTTTTCTTCCTCTAGATTCGTATCCTTCCTTTATCGTTAATTACCCTAACCCCCATGGAAAACGCGCGCAACCGGCCCTTTATACTGCGGTTCACCGTTACCTCGAGGGGTAGGGTGCCGTAGGGAGCGGTTGTGCGCGCATGCATGGAGTTCTTAATGGGTTAGGCATTGAAAGGGGTGAGAGATCTCATCTCTCAACCCTTTCCCTAAGGCTAACCCTAACAAGCGAGGAGACTACTCGCTCATTAGGGGATGAAATAACATTAAAGGACTAAAAGAAAAATACTTACTAATGGTGATGGCTCCCTCCAAGCGATAAAGAACAGATCTGAATGTCACTTCCAGAATTTCTGAATTTTTATTTATTGAAAAGAGGCATACAATTTTTAGATCTAAAATTACAATTTATAGAAAAATAGAAAACCTAGGGTTACAGACTCTCGCGCACGCGCAATTACTGATTTGCCCACTTAAAATCACAACACCCACAACAGCGCACCGTCACAGAAAAACTGCGCCGACACGCGCACTAGATAGCCGCGGAACCGCGGCGCCAGGTAGGGTTTGGACGCGGGTCCGCGGCCAAACTAGGGAATTGGACTTTGTTATTTTTGGGGCTTTTTCCTTGACTCTTTGGGCTTCTGTTTTTACTCTCCTTTTCTCTGTTGGACTTCTGGATCTTGTCCAGATTTTTAGTGAAGACTTGTATTGGGCTTTTTAACCGTTTCACTTGACTTTTTGGACCTTGCACTGTTCTTCGACTAGGCTTGACTGAGATCCGTCTAATTGTTGGTCAAAAGTCCCTTTTTCTGTTGTTTTGTGTCTTTCTCACTGTATTTGCTCCAGAAACCTGTAACCTGTAATATGCAACAAACGTGCGTCAAGAGTACCTGTTTATTTATAAAAAGGATAAGAATAGGGGAATGATAAATGCAATATTATGGTCTGAACAGTAACCAGGAATTTGCACTAGATGCTTCACACGGGTTCACTGCCGTGTTCGGCGAGGACTAGGCTCCACTCTGGATGCTTCACACGGGTTCATTGCCATGCTCTGCGAGGACCAGGATCCGCTCTGGATGTTTTCCACGGGGTCAGAAGTGACGTTATCCGTATTCTACATAACTAGGAATTTGCACTAGATGCTTACCACGGGTTCACTGCCGTGTTCGGCGAGGACTAGGCTCCTCTCTGGATGCTTCACACGGGTTCACTGCCATGCTCTGCGAGGACCAGGATCCGTTCTGGACGTTTTTCTACGGGGTCAGAAGTGACGTTATCCGTGTTCCACATAACCAGGAATTTGCACTAGATTCTTCACACGGGTTCACTGCCGTGTTCGGCGAGGACTAGGCTCCACTCTAGATGCTTCACACGGGTTCATTGCCGTGCTCTGCGAGGACCAGGATCTGCTCTGGACGTTTTCCATGGAGTTAGAAGTGACGTTATCCGTGTTCAACGTAACCAGGAATTTTGCTCTAGATTCTTCCCACGGGTTCGCTTCCGTGTTCGGCGAGGACTAGGCTCCGCTCTGGATACTTCACACGGGTTCACTGCCGTACTCTGAGAGGACCAGGATCCGCTCTGGACGTTTTCCACGGGGTCAGAAGTGACGTTATCCGCGTTCCACGTAACCAGGAATTTTGCTCTAGATGCTTCCCACGGGTTCGCTGCCATGTTCGGCGAGAACTAGGCTCCGCTCTGGATGCTTCACACGGGTTCACTGCCGTGCTCTGCGAGGACCAGGATCCGCTCTGGACGTTTTCCACGGGGTCAGAAGTGACGTTATCCGCGTTCCACGTAACCAGGAATTTTGTTGATTATATACGCATTTCACGGAGTTGGGATTTGACTCTCGGTCATTTGTACGCCGTCGAGTCATGGAACTGGGAGTTGCCGCTGTTCCGCTTTGCTTGATGTTGTGTCTGCTGGGACAAATGTTGAGATGATTCCCAGGCTATCTGTGAACCTAGGGGAGGAAGAGTGTGATTCCTTTTTTGTTTGTGCCCCTGGATTGTATACAGGGATTGATGTACTATTGCCTGTAGGGCGTAAATTTCATTTTTATTTTTTATTTCTTTCCGCGATACTCTATCATTTCAGCTTTTAATATCGCGAAGGTCGCGATTGCCCCATCATTTCGGCTATTTTTCGTGGTGCCCAATCATTTCGGCTATTTATTTTATTTTTACTCGCTGCTTTTTATTGCGAGTTGCCCAATCATTTCGGCCATTTTGCATGCATACATTTTTACTTGCTGATTTTATCTGCAAGTTGCCCTATCATTTCGGCTATTCGTATGCATGTGTGGCTTGCTGGCTTTTCGCTGCAAGCTCGGGATTAGACACCGATTTCGGCATCAGCACCACTACAACTGGGATATTACCAGGACCGAATCATCATTTGCCTCTGCCGATGTCGAACATAGGTGGCTTAGCAAACAGAGTTGGGTCCTGTCGACTAAGGCTTTTGACTTCATGAGCCGTAGGGGTCTCACAGAGGTATTTCTCCCTACAAGTCGTGAGGATCTCGTAGGTGTGTTTTCTCCTTAGGAATCGTGAGGATTCCTAAGTGCATGTTCCCCTGTAAGTCATAAGGATCTTATAAAAGGGTTTTCTACTTATAAGTCGAGAGGACTCACAAGGGTTGTTTACCGTGCGAACATATCCCTAGTCACGGATGGGACTCGGTTAGGGAAATGTTTATTCGCGCCCGTGGATTGTATACAAGGGTCAGTATTGAGCCGCTTGTAGGGCAGTATCGAAGGTTGTGGGGGGTTGCTTAAGAACAGGTTCAGGTCTCTGTAACTTAAGACTTTCAAATCTTATGAGCCGTGAGGGTCCCATAAGAGAGTTCTCCTTACGAGTCGAGAGGATCTCGCAAGTGTAATTTCTCCTTAGGAATCGTGGGGATCCCTAAGTGTGTTGCTCCCTTATGAGTCGTAAGGATCTCACACGGGTGGTTTCTCCTTACAAGGTTGAGAGGACCCTGTAATTGTCCTTTAACGAGGTTGCGCCCTTTCGAGTTTTCACAAACACTCGCCGGTAGCCCCGCTGTTTTTACTCACGGAGCCCTTTCGGGTTTTCATCCGTGCCCATTTTGCTTATGGACATACCATTTTCTTTACTTTTTTTCTTTTTCTCTTTTTTTATATATAACGAGGTTGCGCCCTTTCGGGTTTTCACAAACACTCGCTGGTAGCCCTGCTGTTTTTACTCACGGAGTCTTTTCGGGTTTTCATCCGTGCCCATTTTGCTTATGAACATACCGTTTTTTCCTCTCTTCTTTTTTTTTATCAGCTGTGGGATGCCGCAATCCACCGTAGTTTATCGACATCTCGGTCAACAGCTAGTTTTAGGACATAGTGGTCCATTATTAGTTTAAGGACGTTTCGGTCCGCTGTTAGTTTAAGGACGTTTCGGTCCGTTAATCAGCTACTGCTTATAGAGTTTTGGGCTTAGGAAGATAGCGAGCGGACATAGTCGTCGTCATCTATCATTGACCTAGGCCGTAACTCGTTAGGCGTAGTATTTCTTCAGGAAGCGGCCGTTTATCGGTCTGAAAGGTCTTTCGCCTTGCATGTCCATGAGTAGATAGGCTCCACCCTGGTAGACCTTGTCTATAATGTACGTGTCACGCCCCGCTTCCCAAAATACGGAATACGAGGGGTTGACAAGGCCAGCCATGCTCCTACGGTCAAGGAAACATCCTACCGTAATCACACTTCGGCTTCTAGCTGTACATGGTAATCAGTAATAATGCGCAGGTAATGAGAAATGTAGTAACTGGAACAAAACAGTATAAAGAACTGACCTGATGGGAAACAAAAGGTTTAACCCTGAATAGCTAATCAAAATGTCCGTGCTGTACGTCTAGTCCTGGTCCAGGCTAAACCTTCTCCTCACACTAAGCATGCATACTCAGGTCGTCAGAGCGACACAATAACAAAATAATATGTATATACAAGTAACAAATCTAACAGTGGCAATAGATATATATAACAGTAAATCAAAGACGGTATAGGTATAAACATGTAGTACTCAATGCAGCGGAACAGTAAAAGCAGTAGAATGATATGCCACGTATGTTAACACAGTAAGTATGTATATCGATGCTATCATCCCTATTAGTCTCTAAGTCTCACTGTACAGGTCACTAAACCTATCGTCAGTCCAAGTGTGAGAATCAACCACTCGCAAGTGTCCTCCACCCAAGGGTAGAACCCAAGGGCAAGGGACCACGGGCCCAACATGTATATCACGGTAATAATCATGTATCCTGTAAATCTCCATATATCTCTCTAAATATATAAGCCGGTATGGGACTCCCGAGATTTTGTCGAACTCACACTCAAACTACCCCATACCCCGTGGTCTACATCAAACGCTAACCATAAACCTAACTACCAATCGGTCCGTGACAAGTCTGCGCGAGAACTGGAGGCAGGACCTCCATCAAGCACGTCCCAACTAATACCTAAGATAAATGGCAGTGTCTGGTGCCTTATCTGTGACACCCGTGCACGAGCTTCCATAAGTGTCCCATACCACTTATAGTCACACGTACACGCGTTCCACAGATGTCGACAATGCAATATAATAATAGGGTTCACTGATTGTGCACAAGTACGTATCACTTTCACTTATTCACTGATACACGAACACTAACGTACTTGCCACAATCATCACTAATACCTAACACTGGGTAATGCAGATTATCACTAAGTTATCAATGCAGTGACATATGTATGATATGATGCGTAAACAGTATGTAAAGCATGATTAGGGTGTCATGAATCAATAATCTACCACTTGCATAATTTATCATAAATCATACGGTTATAGTTTAGTGAAATGGTGAATGGGAAATGAATAGTATGTTCAGTTATCTATCCAGCGAATTTGGTTTCATGCCAATCGGGTTCCAGGATCATTAATTATAGCCATTTCATTTTAAGCGTTCACGGCTGAAAATCCGATTTCAGAATCGGAAGTCCGTTTCGCAACGCATTTTAATCCCAGTTGGGATCAGATTTTAGCGATACTACAGTTGAGTGAAATCTAGGGTTTTTAGTAAGGTTTTCAACGCAATAGACAGATCTTCAATCGCATCTGCACGTCAGGAGTTATACACTGTTTAACATTAATATGTCATCTCAGAACCTGTTCTGGACTGTTATACCTCCCGATCTTTTAAATTATAGGTTAAATAGCAAATGATGTCGAAACAGGGTGAAACCACTTGTGTTGTCTAGATAACATATTCAACTATAATAAACAGTGGAGTTCCACAACCTACAAGTTAAGGAAACAGGGTGGTGTTCATTACGGGACAGTAAACAACAACTGGAGTCGCTCTGGACTGCAGTCCAGAGTCGCACTCCGATCCAAATATTGTCACAGTTTAAGTACAGAAATATCTGGAAACTAGTATAACTTAAATTTCTTCGAGTTGGCTTCGATTTGAATCCTTGAACGCATCATTCCAGTATGTATATAATTTATGGTGATTTTTACGGTTTTCAGGTACAGGAAATTTCCAGTTTTACAGGCAAACTTGGGGGTAGTCGTTTTAGTCGGTAATCGTCGTATTATCCAATGAAATTTATACAGGGTATTTATCACTACACGGGCCAAGACGGACAATCCAATTCCGTCAAAATAGACAAGTATTTTCGTAGGAATCACACATCGAACATGTTTGACATATAGTCGATCTGAAACTGTAATTTTACGATCTACGTAATTTAAATTTGTAACTTGAATATATAGCATGTAGCAAGTAAAAGTACTTGCCTGGAGACGTTCCGGGGATTGCACGGCGACGGATTGCACGGGCACGAGCACGATGACCACAAGCTTGGGCTCGGCTATGGGGTTCTGCCTCGGCAACGGCTAGGGCTCGTGAGACTGGGGAGATGACGGTGCTGCGAGGCCGATGGTGAGGGATTGCAGAGGGAGAGGTATTGAGAGAGAAAGAGTTAGAGAGAGAGAAAGAGATTGAGAGAGAGACAGAGATAGATTAGAGAGAGAAAAAGTGAGAACTGAGTGAGAAAGAGAGAGAAGCAGGGAAAGGGAGTGAGAGAGAGAAGTGTAGAGGGAGAAGTGGAGAGGGATAGAGAGATTGTGATCTGGGAAGGAGAGAGAGTAGAGGAAGAGAGAGAGGGGGGGAAGAACAGAGAGAGAGTGGGTGCAGGGTGAGAAAGCAGAGAGAGAGAGAGACAGCGTGAGGGAGAGAGAGCAGGGGAAACAAATGATGGCAATGGTGATGAGGATGATGATGACGCTGCGAGGATGGTGCAGGGGAGGCTCGCCGGTGGTGGCCTTGACCGGTGGTAGGGTGCAACTGCGGTGAGATGGTGACGGTTAAGGAGCGGGGAGCTCGGGTGCGTGGAGAGAGAGAGGAGGAGCTCGACAACGGCGAAGGGGGATCGACGGCGGCAGGGAGGAAGCTAGAGGTGGTGGCTATCGGCGTCGAGGCTCCGGTGGAGTTTGAGAGGAGTGGAGGAGGAGCTCGGGGGTGCTGTAGGTTGGGTGAGGGAATAGAGGGAGAAAACAGAGAGAGGGGGAAAAGAGAGAGAGTGATAGAGGGGAAAGTGATGGGAGAGAGAAAGAACGAAGAGGCGCGCGCGTTGGTAACGCTCACGAGCGTTGGCGACGAAGGCGGCGGAGATCGTGGATCGTGAGCGGGGAAGGCGGGAAGAGCCGTTGGAGGAGACGATACTGTAGGAGGCGGGTCGGGTTCGATTTGAAGCGGGCGTGGGGTGAGGGGATGAGGAGAGTTGGCCGGGCCAGGGATTGGGCCGAGGGAAAAATAAGGGAAAAATTGAGGAGGGAAAAAAAGGATGGGCCGGGGTTTGAAGAAATTTAAATGGGGAAAAAATAAAGGAGTGGGCCGGGGAAGCTGCTGGGCCGGCTTGAAAAAAATTTAAAGAATATTTAATAGAAATGAATGGGCCGAAAAAAGAAAAATTTTAATAGGAAAAATGGAATAGGCTGGGCTGAGGGTTATTATGGGTTGATTTGGGTTTAGTTTTAAATGAGTAAAAGAAATGGGTTGAAGGGAAAAATTTAAGGTTTTGAGTTTAAATAAAAATATGAAAAGAGATAGGCGTATACAAATTGAGGTTTATATAAATGGGACAAGAACACGAGGAATTGGGATTAGGGTATGAGAAAGGAGAGGGGAAGAAATAAAATAGTTTGGGAGTTTTAAAATAATAAATAATTATAAATAAAATTTTATACGTTAAAAAGAAATACGGATATAGGCGTATATAAATGGACCAGGTATTACAGTACGGGCCTTCATAGTTCGGCTCGAATTTTCCTTGCTTGGCGCGATTGGAGATCATAAGCCTTTTGACCACTAGCACGAGTTCGCCTTGGTGGAATGCCCTTGGCCTGGTCAATCTTTCATATGAGCGCGTTATCTTTGCTTTATAAGCCTCCAGATTTTGTTGCGCTATGAGCCGGGTTTCATCAAGGGCATCAAGCTCCTCAAACCGAAGGTGAGCGTTTTCTTCGTCCGTCAGCTCGTAATGAACTGCCACTCGTAGAGAAGGTAATTCTATCTCGAGGGGGAGTACTGCTTCTGTACCGAATACCAACGCATATGGCGTTGTGTTTGTGGCCGTCTTAAACGTAGTTCGATACGCCCAGAGAGCTTCTTGCAGTCTCTCGTGCCAGTCCTTCTTATTTCGGGACACTGTCTTCTTCACGATCTTTGTTAAGGTTTTGTTGAAAGCCTCAGCTAGATCGTTAGCTCGGGGATTATAAACTGAGGAGTATCTCCAGTCTATGTTGTGCTGTTGTGCAAAGCGGCTGATTTTATGGCTTCTGTAGGCTGGTCCGTTATCGGAGATAATCCGTCGCGGAGTTCCAAACCGATAAATAACGTGTGTCTTGAAGAAATGGAGGATATTCTCCGTCTTCACTTCCCTCAGTAGTACTGCTTCCGCCCATTTGGAGAAGTAGTCAGTCGTCGCCAAAATGAATCGATGTCCTAGGGACGATGCCGGTTCGATGGGGCCGATTATGTCAGTCCCCCACATTTCAAACGGCCAGCTAGCCACTGTTGGGTGTAGTGGATTTGGATGTTGATAGATAAAGTCCCCATGGATTTGGCATGAATGGCATTGCTTCGCATACTCGAGGCAGTCTTGGATCATCGTGGGCCAATAATAACCCATTCGTTTGATCTTCAACTTCATCTTCGGCCCGGCTTGGTGAGAATCGCAGAGTCCGTAGTGAACTTCTTGGACAACTCTTTTTGCCTCTTCAGGTCCCAGGCATCTCAACCACAGAGAATCAAACGACCTCTTATACAAACTATCATTGACGAAGGCGAAAGATAGGGCTCGCTTCATGAGCTGATGTTTTGAGGACGCATCTTAAGGCGTTCGGCGGGATTTGAGGTAGTCTATAAAGACTTCTCTCTAATCTTCAGCCTTTTCTTGGTCATTTATTTGCATGGCCATCTGCTTAGTCACTTCCTTTTCCTCGGATGATTCTGGAGATAAATCTGCCGGAGCAAGAAACCGACGGCTTTGTACCACGATTCTTACGTCATCGAGGTTCTCGTCGGCCAGTTCTTTAGTGAATTTAGCTAGTGCATCTGCTTTGCTATTTTCTGCACGCGGTATGCTTTCTAAGATGTAGGAAGGTATTTGGGTCAGCAGTTGCTGTACCCTTTCGCCGTACTTCAGCAACTCTGGTTTGCATGTTTGGTAGTCGCCATTTACTTGACTAACGACCAGTTGGGAGTCTCCGTATATGAGGAGGTTTTCAATTCCCATGTCGATGGCGATCTCAAGTCCTGCTATCAAAGCTTCACACATTATCCCTCCTTGTGGAGTTACGAAGATGAGGCCTACCCCTGATTCGATTATAGGCGTGTTTTGTTTGCGCTTCTTCATGGAAGATACTCCATCGAAATAAAGTTCCTACCGGGTATCACTTTCGTCCATCGTGGCAAACACATGTTCGTCTGGAAGTTCGCAATTCAAGGGAGAATCGGCCGGTATCGGATGTTCAGCAAGGAAATCGGCGATGGCCTGGTCTTTCACTGCCTTAAGAGGTTGATAAGTTATCGAGAACTCCATCAAGAGCAAGGCCCATTTAGTGAGTCGACCTGTCAATATGGCCTTCGACATCAAGTATTTGAGAGGGTCCACCTTCGATATGAGACGGACTTCATGCGCCAATGCATAGTGCCGGAGTTTTGTTATCGCAAAGATCAACGCCAAGCAGTGTTTTTCGATGGGAGAGTAATTGCTTTCTGCCCCCAGTAGAACTCGACTCAAATAGTAGAGAGCTCTTTCTTTCCCTTGGTCATTCTCTTGTGCCCACAGCGTGCCTAAAGAACCTTCGAGGGCGGTTGTATAAAGGATGAGAGGCTTTCCCTTGACCGGAGCAGCTAGCACTGGCGGGTTCTGCAGATACTGCTTGATTTCGTCCAGCGCGCCTTGGCATTTGTGATCCCAGACGAACGGGGTTCCCTTCTTCATCAAGTGACTGTAGGGGTGGCACTTGCCTGAAAGATTGGCTATAAATCGCTGGATGTACGCGAGCTTCCCTTAGAGAGACCGCAATTGTTTGAGAGTCCTTGGCGGGGGCATTTCCATGATCGCCTTGATCTTTGACGGATCTATCTCGATTCCTCGGTGTCGGACGATGAATCCTAGGAATTTACCTGAGGACACCCCGAACGCGCATTTGAGAGGGTTCATCTTCAAGTTGTATTGCCGAAGGCGTTGAAATACGATCTTCAGATGCTCGAGATGTTCCTCGTATGATTTGCTTTTAACCACGATGTCGTCGATATAGCATTCGACGATTTCATGTATGAGGTCATCGAAGATCTTCGTCATGTCCCTCTGATAGGTGGCACTGGCGTTCTTTAGACCGAAGGGCATCACCTTGAAGCAGAATACACCCAAAGGGGTCCGGAAAGCGGTGTGCTTCTCGTCTTCGGGATGCATCTTTATCTGATTATATCGTGATGAGCCGTCCATAAAGGAGAAGACTTCATGAGTGGACGTGTTATCTATCATCAGCTCAGTGACCAGTACTGGGAAATCGTCCTTCGGGCAGGCTTTATTAAGATCCCGGAAGTCTACGCATATGCGTACTGTCCCATTTTTCTTCTTTACCGGGACGATGTTGGCGATCCAGTCAGGATACTGAACTTCCTGGATGAACCCAGAGTCGATCGGCTTCTTGACCTCGGCATTAATGCTCATCTCAAGCTCGAAATGCATTCTTCTCGGTGCTTGTTCGATCGGATTGATGTCCGGGGATATCATTAGTTTGTGGACCGCGATCTCTGGATCTAATCGTGACATTTCGGAATAGTTCCATGCGAAGCAATCTCTATGCTGCATAAGCACGTCTTTTAACGCAACCACCATTTCTTCAGATAGTAGCTCGCTGACGAATGTTGGTCGCGGGTCACTCGTCGTCCCCAAATCAATCTCCTTGAGGTTATCTGCAGTGGTATGTATTCCATCTTCCAGCTCTTTTGGCGCCGGTGGAAACTCTGAGATCACCTCGTCAACATTGTTTTCGAAGCACCAGGGAAGGTCATCCATATTCTCGGGCTCTTCTTTTGATATCGTTATCATATGACAAGTACGAACCCGTTTCGAAGACCGATGTGGATCTGGTTCTACTCTCGTAGCTTTGGGTTCATGCTTCTGCGGCAAAGTTATCCTCCAACTGTTGGACAGAGCGAACTTGCCGAGCTGATACTGATCTTCGACCCAGTTTTTGAAGGTGAAGCAATCTTCAAGAAGATGTCCTATTGCTCGGTGATAAGAGCAATAGTCTGGGTGAGAAACTTCGTCTGTTTGCTCGGGGTGTTTAGACTCCGGCAGTGCAATCATTTGATGTCTTATAGCGAGGTCAAGTATTTTCTTTGTCTTGTCTTGAGGAAAAGAGTATGCTTGACTCATCTTCTTCATAAGGGACGAATCCGGATTGCTCGATTCTCGATCGCGTGGCTTCTTAGTCGTGCTTTGTCGCTGTCGAATGCCTTTTCCGCTCTTTGAATTGTTCCTGCCTCTGCGTCGGGCCTTTTGTACAACATGTTGACATGGAGCGGCATTTTCATCTTTCGCAGCCTGTTGGAGAAGGCGTTGCGTCCTGGCTTTCTCGTAGATGGCCATTTCGCGATTGTGGTCGTCTCGAACTTTTTGACTAGCTTCCCTTATAAGCTTGTCCATTTGTTCTTCGAACGACGGACTGGGCATTTTTATGTCGGGGACTTTTTCTGGTTCAGGATTAGCACTCTCCCATTGAGTATCTCCTTCTTCATCAAAGTCATGTACGACATAGCAGTCACGGAGTAGCTCCCGTTTCTTGGACCGAACATATCCAAGCCCGATTGCTTCCATTCTCCCGTTGGGCAACTTGCGTTGAATTCCGGGAACGTTCCTGACCCTGTCATAGAACTTGGCTTTCCGGGCGGTCTGTTTGAAGGGTATCCCTTAGCACTTCAACAGCCTTTTTAAGCCTTCTGTATAATATCTAGGCAGACGGATGGGCTGAAGTATGTCAAGTGTAGGATCCGCGCCGCGCCAGATTTCTTTTTCCACCTTAGTTTCCCCGGAGGGGTAAAATAGGATCACCTTTTCGCCTTCTCGCCTGGGAGGGACGTAAAACGTCTGCAGCTCTTCCACGCTGTAGGTATCAAGCACGTCCAGTTCTTTATGATGTTTGGGTGGAACCATGGAAACTTGCAGACTTTGCTCTTCATCAGCGAATGTTTGTATTGAAGGCCGAGCGGAGAATATAGCATGGACCTCATCTTCCGAGTCGCTGCCAAAGATCAACATAGGAGCGGACGGTCCTGGCTTGTTGTACTGGGATGGGCCTGAATAAACTATCTCTTCCTCCTCCTCAGTATCACTCCCGAAGACAGGAATGGTGGCGATAGCTTTGTTTTCTGGCTTGTGACATCTGCCTTTGAAATCTGGCAAGAAGTATTTTGCATCTTCATACTTGCGTACTTCGTTCACGGAGAATGGGTTCAACTCTCCTATCACAGTGTACTCGAGGCCATCTTTAAAATATTTCATACACTGGTGTTGTGTAGAAGGGATGATGTTGTACTCGTGTAACCAGGGCCGGCCGAGCAAAGCGTTATAGTATGTCTTGGCTTCAATGACATGAAATTTAACATCCGTGACAAGTAGCCTGAATCGTAATGTCAATATCACAGATCTGAGAGTCCGCGATGATTGGGAGTCAAAACCAGAGATGGTGATCTTATCGCGAGCAAGATGTTGGACGCTCATGCAGATTTCCTTCAACACTCGTACGTTGAGGAGATTAACGGAAGATCCATTGTCGACCAGGATTTTGCCTATCTTTATATCGTGGCAGTATCCAGAGACATATAGGGGACGATTATGGTCGCATGTCCCTTGGAAAAGGTCTTCATCACCGAAAGTGACATCGGCTGTGTGCACTTCTTCCAGCTCGTCCTTCATCTTTTCTTTGGCGAGAAAAGCTTGGAATTGCTCTGGCTCTTGTAGCGCCTTGATCAGTGAATCTCTCACTTCTTTGGATAGTAAAAGGGCGTCAAGAATGCTGAGTTACGAAGGTAACTTCCTTAGGTGTGCCAGAACGTTATAGTCCACCTTATTCTTTTTTGGCGGGTCCTTGGCCGTCAGTTCTTTCATGACTTGGTCGTCCAGGGCGATATCCTCGGAGACCTTTTCTTTTCCCTTATCCTTTTTACTCGTGGATCCGAGATTCTTTTCTGGAAGCGTGCGACTGCGCATCTGGATGTTTTTACAGGCCTTCGGTTCTTCCTCCTCTCCCGATGCGGATTCTTTAAAGAGGGGATCAAGAGCCATTTCTTCGTCAGAGTCGCTTCCGAACGTGAGAATTTGTGATCCCCCGGTGTTGATCATGCGACAGTTACCGGCACTTCTTTTATGCTCCTCAGCCGCACTCTTTTGCTCATGATGAATTTTGCGTTTCATCCGCTTAAAGTGTTGCCGGTGAGCAACATATCCCTGCCACCATCTTTTAAAAGCATTGCACTCCTCGGTGGGGTGCGAAATCTTTCGATGATACAATCGGTAGCTAGGATGTGTTTTTGCTTCACCGGGAGTGTTTCTTTCAGAGGGTGGTAGTTTCATTCCCATTGATATGGCCTTAGCAAACCTTTTTCTCGTCTTGAATTTGTTTTTATCCGCAACGGTTGTCTTTTGATTTGGCGGGAGTGTCTTGACTTTTTCGTCCAATCGCCAGCGTTTGGCTCCTTCAAATATGGCCGTCTCGCGTTCTCGATCAGCTTTACTTTTCAAAAGAGCCGTGTTGAGGAATGCGTCGATCATTTCATCTGACGGTCCCAGAAGTTCTGGTTCAGGGTCTGCCCCCAGTTTCTCTGTGCAAGGAGTTTTTGCATCGTCTGTAAACGAGTGAGAGATCATATGACAACTTGCTACGTATCCCTCAGATTCATCTGACGAGCCTTCTTCATCATCTTCGTCCTTAAGGACGTGGTTGAGAAACTCTTGGAGCGTGATGGGAGTCTGCGCTTTCTGATTATACTCTTCCAGCGCGTTGATCTGTTTCTGCAGGTCAGTGCGCTTGTCACCATGCTTTACAGGCTTTTTGGATCTCTTCTTCTTCTTCTTTGAAGATTTTGACGGTTGGGTGTAAGTGCTTGGGCCATCACTACCAATGTTTGGAGTTGGGCGCGGCTTCAGCATCCCTTCGATGATCTGGGGTTCCAGCGGGTTCTTCCACCTGATCGCCGGGCATGTCTAAAGATCATTCAGTATTCTTTTGGTTTTGGCTGAAAGCACGACCTCCCACGGAGCTTCTTCGACAAAAGAACAAGTTTTCCCCGGTGTGTCCGTCTTCGTAGGAGTGTGCGGCCGTGGTGGGTTTACCTTCCACTTCTCGGACAGTGCAAACTTTCCTTGTAGGTATTGATCCTCGATCCATCCCTTGAAGACAAAGCAATCCTCGATTGGGTGACTTACCGTTTGGTGGTAAGGGCAGTAATTCAGATTATTGACTTCGCTGGGCTGCGGCAGTCTCCTAGGATTCGGCAAACTGATAAGTCTGTTACACATAGCCAGCTCGAAAAGCCTCTTCGTATTGTCCCGCGGAAATGAGTAAGGACGCTTCATTTTCTCATTGTAATAGCGTCGTCTCTCCTCCAGTTGATCTGCTAACTTTGGGGCACTGGGCTGCTGTTGGGTGTTCGCGATGAAGGTCGCTTTCCCTTTACCTTTGTCGTTCCGAGGTTCCGGCTTCGGGGGAGACGGTCTGTGACCCATTTGATCCATCTGGGCCAGCTTGTCGATTAGGGCCTGGAACGTGGTCGGTTTAAAGAACATCATGAATTGTGAAATAGTTGCATGAGGGTCTAGAGTGCCCACGAACATGCCCACCGCTGGTGCTTCTTCGATGCGCAGTTCACACTTCGACCACAAGTTCCGCTATCGGATTGCATATTGAACCCAAGTTTCTCCCGTCTTCACTCTTGCATTGATCAAAGCTGTTATCAGGGTGCGTTCGTTGGCGCTCGCGAATCGCTGACTGAATAGCAACTCCATCTCTGCGAAAGTTTTGACAGAGTCGTTTGGAAGCTCGGAGTACCACTCAAACGCCGTCTCCGATAAGCTGCCGACGAATTGGCGAAGCAAGAGCTTATCATTGCCGCCGGTGTTGCTATAAAGAGCCCTGAACTGGGCGACATGTTGATGGGGATTGCCTGTCCCCTTGTAGACATGGAATTTCGGGATCGTATAGCCCGGCGGATATTTGATCTGATCATACCAGCTTAAATATGGTCACCCCGTTTTGACAACTTGACCGGCTGCCTCATTTTCCTGGTGAACTCGTATTTGTTGAGCAATATAGTCATCCAGGACGGCCTTAGAGATTGTTTCCTCTTTGGCTGCTGAAAGAGCCGGAGGTGGATTTGATGTTTCTCCTCTGTCATCTTCAAGGATAATCGGAGGATCTTCGGCTGGGGGATCCGGCTGTATCATCATCCCGATCATGTCTTGAAACAGAAGAGCCATCTGCTTTATATTGGCCGCTTGTTCTACGGCCTCCTTTTCCTTCCTTTCAAGAATTCTACGAAGGAACTCCGCATCGGTCTCATGTTCGCGACGCTGCTCTGACGACGCCTCCGGGCTTTCTTTTGGTCCGGTAAGTGCGGCCATCGCAGTCAGCGTCTCCTGGAGCTTCTGCTGCTGCTGCTCCTGGGCTCTTGTGATGGATCGGGTGAGTGGTCGGTGGCCCATTGAAGCACGGCTATCCTCCTTCCTAGATGCCATGTAAACGGTATGGACGACCATGTCCCCAGACTTAGGACGTTTGTGTTCAATGTTTTTGACTTTTACTGCCGGCACGGGAATCTTCTCCGGCCTTCTCTTCTTATGAGCGGTCGAAGTTGAGGGGGTCGTAGCAGTAGGCACCCAGATGGCTTTTCGTGGCTTGGCAGGATGGCTTACTTCCTGTTGGACCTTCAGCTTTTTGTGCTGGCGGAAGAAATTTCGATCGATCACCGAGTCTCAGGCCTGCCGCCAGACTTTATAGATCTTGGAGGACAGTCGTTGAGGGGATTGGGGCTGTTCTGGCTTTGCTTCCACACCCTTTTCTAGTGGAGGAGGAGACCTCTTCAGTACAGCGGTAGGAGAATTCCTACGCACCTTATTTAGCAGTTCAAAGCTGTTTCCGGTTGGAACAGCAGCATTAATTTCCGCCGTCGGGCTGGAGGAGTTAGCCCGGAAGGGGAGTTGCCTCCTGACTTCCTCACTCGGCACCGGTGGCCACGTCGAGCATGTCGTGCTGTGGTAATTGGCTCGGTGACGGGGACAGCCTCGTCTTGCCCCCTGTTCAGGTGAGGGGCTGTCGTCGGTGTCAGCCTATTAAAGACTGATGTCTTCTGAGCAGCAGGAGCGGGAGTGGGAGTTGGGACGGTCAGTCTTGTGAAGACCGACCCCTTGGTAGGAGAAGCCGTCTTGACGACTTCAAGAGCAGGTTTGGCTACTCTCTTTTGAATAACCTTCTTTGGGACCGCAAGCTTCATCGTGAGCCCGCAGGAGTTTTGGCCCAATCTGGAGAAGACCGAGGTACTGGTGTTGGACGACCCGTTGAGAGGGGCCGCAGCAGCTGTAAGTCAATCGAAGACCGACTTTTTGGGAGCTTCTGGTACGGGCACGGGAGCAGTGAAGCTCATTGGCGGGAGCATGGTCCCGAAAAACAATCCAGTAGTAGCCTGGGTGATTTGTTCTACCGGCATCGTGAACAGTGATGCCGCTTGAGGTCCATAGGCTACACCTCCAGGTGAGGTGGAGCGTCGGTTGCAGTTGCAGTTGGAGCAGTTCGAGCAGGTGAATGCCATTGCTGTTTGCTTTCTGCGCCAAGCAAGAGACCAAATCTTAGTAACTTGAAACCCGAGGGCAACCATTAACAAACTACGATTCGTTCACGAATACGACACACGAAGTGTGGAGTGGAAAGAGGAAAAGGTCCCACCGGGCGTGCTAGAATCTATTTACCGCCGGAAGCCGGGAAGACTGGGACGTCTTGCCTGAGATTCGGGGCAGATGCTAATAGGTGCTATCCGTCCTCCTCTCCGAAGATGCCAAGTTGATTTATGGCACCGTGTATCGAAGGTTTAAACGGATGCGGACGATATAGCAGACTTCGTCAGATTCCCCATCGCTTGAGGGTTTTTTGATTGTGGGGACGCTCTTCCCTGCAGGTGCAAGCCCCTGCAGTTAATTACGCTACCGCGTTGCGGTAACAACTTTCTCCTTCTCCATATGGTCACTTCGTGTCGTGTGTGTTTGCTTTGTGTTCGGTTGCCCGTGGATTGTATACGGAGACTAATTTGTGTCGTCGCCCGTAGGACGGGGATTAGTCCAAATCCGTATCTTTCTTAAATTTGGGTTTGGGGGGTGTTTAAGGATACGTTAGCCTTATTTGAGGCTAAGATCGACTTAAACGTTCGTTAAGGACACGTTAGTCTAAGTTTAGACTAAGATCGACTTAATGGGATCGTTTAGATCTGACAAGAGAGCAATTGGAGGCTCTATTGTTTAGTTTAGTGATGTTGAGGTCGATAGGTAGTTTAAGGACATTGCGGTCCAATGTTAGTTTTAAGACGTTGCGGTCAAGGTTAAGGACATCATAGTCCGTGAGTATAAGGACCTCACAGTCTGGTGTTAGTTTTAAGACATCATGGTCGAGGTTAAGGACGTCATAGTCCGTGAGCTTAAGGACCTCACAGTCCGATGTTAGTTTTAATACATCACGGTCGAGGTTAAGGACATCATAGTCCGTGAACTTAAGGACCTCACAGTCCGGCATTAGTTTTAAGACATCACGGTCAAGGTTAAGGACATCATAGTCCGGTATTAGTTTTAAGACATCACGGTCGAGGTTAAGGACATCATAGTCCATGAGTTTAAGGACCCCACAGTCCGTATCAGTGTGTGGTTGTCGAGACCCGTCACCTTTCTGACGACGTTGAGGGATTACAACGACAGATGCCAGAAGAGTAAAGAGATGTACCCTCGAACCGGGTGTAAATTGATTGGAAGAGCAGTTGTGCTCAGTTCAATTTGAATTGAGGACTTATGGCCAGAATTGGGCTAAGTCCATTTGAAAATGTATAACTTTTCATTTATCTTTGGCCTGTTAGGCCTTTGCTTGGGCTCTGCCCTTTTTAAACAATGCATAGCATTGGGCTTTTTTAATTAAATGCATGTCATTTATATTTGGCCTGTTAGGCCTTTTAATTGGGCTCTGCCCTCTTTTAATAATGCACAGCATTTTAAATTGGTCTGTTAGACTTTTTAATTGGGCTCTGCCCTTTCTTAATAATGCACAGCATTTAGTGGTCTGACGGTGCGCCACGTGGCTTGTCAGGCGCTTTGCGCCAATTAAAGAGCGCAAGGCGCCGGGGGCATGTGGAGGTGACATGTGTCACGCTCTGCTGAGCGCAAGTCTGTTAGCGCAGTGCGCTGCGCCAGTACGCTGCGCTAGTACGATGCTGACACGTGGCACGCTCTGGTGCAGTGCGCCAATTCAAGAGCGCAGTGCGCTATATTTAGGAGTGCAAGGCGCAGATTGTCCTGTGATTGACACGTGGCGCTCTCTGATGACTTGCGCCAATCCAAGGAGCGCAAAGGCGCATTTTAAGAGTGCAAGGCACTTTACAGTAGCGCAGAGCGCATCTTGATCTAATTCAGATCAAAGAAACAAGTTTTTCTTGTTCTAAAGAAGTTCTACCTCAAGATTCAAGAACCAATGGTTCATCCAAAGGCTGTGCCTTTATATAGATCAAAAGATCTAGAAATGAAGTAAATTACTTCTTTAATTTTTTGTGATTGGATCTTTTTTGATCTTTTTTATTTTTTGTAGTGAAGATCTTGATTTTGTTCTTAGATCTTTGATCTTTTTTGAAGAAATTCTTCTTTTTGTGAGGTGTTTTCATCTCTTGTTCTTCAAGAATTTAATTCTTTACCTTGAAGAAGTTGATCTTCTTTCTTCAAAGGCTTGCCTTTCAAATTTTTCAGAGCTCTCCCCTTTTCTCTATGTCTGTATATGTGAGACTTGGAGTCTAGGGGCCTTTATATAGGGCCAATTGGTTTGTTGAGTTAGTTACAGAGATATTTCTTTGATTGATCTGGAGATATTTCTCCACCATTGGATCTTTGATCCTAAGGCCTCTGTTTTACAGAAGATAATTTTCTTATTTTAATAAGATTGGATAGATCCTTCTAGAATTTTAATTCTGATTAATTAAATAATTTATTATTTAAATTTTAGTGCTGGCGCAGTTGGCGCAAGCGCACCTGCGCTTGACATGTGTCGCGCAGCGCAGAGCACAGTGCGCCTGCGCTGACACGTGTTGCGCAGCGCAACTGCGCTAGCGGACCACTGTTTGATCCTGGCGCGCAGCGCAGAGCGCAGCGCAACTGCGCTAGCGCACCACTATTTGACACGTGGCGCGCAGCGCAGAGCGCAAATTATCTGAAGCGTTGCTTCAGATAATTAAAATTTGAATTTTAAAACAGTGCCTTGCTCTGATTGGGGTGCGCTGCCTTGGGTGCAGCGCCCTTTACGCTGGCGTGTCTGCTTTTGACACGTGGCGCTATACGCGCAGCGCAAGAGATCTGAAGCGTTGCTTCACCTTTTGAATTTGAAATTCAAACAGTGCTTTTCTCTGATTGGGGGAAACACCCATTTCTGCCACATCATCTCGTTTTTATTGTTTGTTTATTTTTGTTTTGAGCCTATAAATACCAGACCCTTGGGCAAGTTAGAGGCACTACTTCTTTTGTGAGAGAAAAGATTGTGAGATTGTAATTAGTGATTTTAGTGTGAATTCCTTGCCTTTCTCTGGTCTTGCAACCTCTTTTCGAGCTTGCAAAATTAGATTTTGGTATTTGAATTCACTTGTTTTGTACTTGGAACCATTTGTAATCAAGCTTCATTTTATATAAAGTATTTCTTGTATATCTTCTCTTTTGCTCTTTTCTTTTTATTGTCATTTAATTTTATGATGTGTGAGTAATTGTTCTTAGGCTATGGTGAGGTAGGTTGTGGAATGACTTTACTTCCAACCCCTCCGTTTTGATTCTTGCATTTTACATTTCTTTTCTTAATTATGCATTTTTATTATGTTTTGCTTGATAGGATATATCGTTTTCAATGATTGCAAATCAACCTAAACATATATTCTATTTTTTCTTTACATTTTATTGTTGCTATATTATGATTGGAAATTGAAATGAATACGGAATTATGTTAAGTATCGCAATTCGCTAGATAGAATATATAGTATAAATGCATATATTCTATACTTGCTAACTTCACTTAACTAACTCCATATTCATTTCATTCTCAACTTCAAGTTCTTAGTTTCCTCTACTTAACCTTGATATTGTATTTTAACCCGAAGCATGTTCATATAGATGCGATATGCTTTCGCAATTCTAATGGAGACTAAAAACTTGAAACTTGAATCAAAACGGAGAGTTGGGGGTAAATGTCGTATTTCACTAATACTAAACCATTAGCCTAAGTTTCCCTAAAACCTTTCTTCTTTTAAAGTCTTGCAATTCGTGATAAACTCATCATCCAACATTTGCTCATAACTCAAATTGATGTCGTGATATCCATTCCTTGTAGTTCGACGCGTACTTGCCGGCTTGCTTCAGCGCACCGCGCACTTGCGGTATTTTAAATCTCGAGTCTCACCTCGTGCATCTTTTTCACTAAACGAAACTGACATATCTTAATAACAACAAAACTCGACAAATTGCACGACACCGTGAGAATCAAACAAGTTTTTAGCGCCGTTGCCGGGGAGTGACAACATCATTAAGCTTTTTGAGTTATCTTTGTAGATAAACTCCAAAAAAAAAAAAAAAAAACCCAAACAAAATTTTTTCTTTCACCTTATATATCTGTTTCACATTTTGCTCTCTGTTTTGTTAACCTGCTATCACTCTGTGATCAATTAAAAAATAAGTAATACCAACAGAACAATTAACTAGACTAGAGAACTCACAAAAATACGAGCATCTAACTCAACAAATCGACCGGCGACATTCATGAGAAATCCGAGCTCGCCGGCCCTTTTAGGGAATTTTTTGAAAATTTTTGTGGTGGTATCTCCAGTTCACTGTTTTTATTCTGTTGGTATTGTTTGCTTTTTGTAATTTTTAGTGTACAGGTATTAGGACACATATATCACTTTTCGTACTAAAATCATCGTTTTTGCGACATTTTCAGATTCGAAGAATTTGCAAATAGCGATTGTGCAAAGGAAGGGGTACGCTCAAAGTCGAGGTGATAACGGAATATAGTGCTAAAGATCCGGGTAGATTGACCCGCACAAGCGAACCTTTCAACCCAAACGGATTCAATTCAACGTGGGTTTCTTAACCCAAAAATCCAATGGTACGTATTCCTTAAGCACCTTCTTCTCAAATCCCAACGCGTCCACTACTCTATCTTTACAGGATTCTTTGCAAGCACATTGCTAAAAAAAATAACCCGTATTTTTTTGCAGCGCCGCATTTGAACATAAACTAAAAAATGATTGTTTGATATTTTGAACAGCTTCTTCATTGTATTGCGCATTGCATACCTTAAATACGGACTTAAGGGCAAAGAACCTCAACAAGATACGGTAAGGGATTTCATCACCCTTCTTCGTGGCCCACAAACCACAAAGAACGAGCATTTTTCACACCCTTATTAAACTTAAATGAAATTAGACTTTCAGTTTCTAAGGACTTCGCGCTCACTAGGGAAAGTTAAGTGTATTTCGAACACTGCCTATCGGTACATTGTTCAAGAAGTGTCTAGGAAAGTGTGAAAGGTGCAACCGCCGAAAAAAAGAAGGTTTTGTAATTAAGAAACCTCATGAAAACGAGGGAAAACCTCCCTTCCACTCTGCACTTACCTGGCTTTTCGATCAGTCTATCTTGGGCCCGTTTCGCAGTACATTTTTACTTCACAAAGCAAGTTTTTAGAGCAGGTCTAGTTGTCCTAGGTAACCCTAGACTGTTTAGGTGTGTGCAGTGTGTCTTGTTTGTATTCTTATCACACATTTTCGTGTGATTTTTGTTGTGGTTGTGAATATTTTGGTAAACAACACTTTTTTTCTTCATTCCCTCACTTTTTCCTTACCGCTTCCGGATAGTGCATGTCAGCTTGGACTAGAGATTCACAATCTTGATTAGTCCGGTTTGTGACTGTATCTTCCGACTCTTCTACACCTTCCAATTTCTCAGAACCTTCCGAGACCTTCTTACCTTCTGCCTCATCGGAGTCGTCTGATCCTACACTTCTTTCACCCTCACCTTCTTCTCCTACACCACCAACAATGACAGAGCAAAAGATCGTTGAGCAACAGGAGGCGGCGTTACAGGACAGATGTTACCCACACCGTTCGTCCCTTCCTTCATGCATAGTGTTGCCCACTATTGCGGCAAACAACTATGAAATTAAGCCGCAATTCATACCACTACTCCCGAAATTCCACGGACTCAAGTCCGAAGATGCTTACCTTTTAATCAGTGAATTTGAAAGAGTATGTGCTATGATGAAGATTCATGGAGTGGGTGAGCATGTTGTTAAGCTCAAATTCATCCCTTTTGCGCTTAAGGACAATGCGAAAAGCTTGTTAAACAGTTTGCCAGCTAGATCAATCACGATATGGGACGACTTTGTGAAAGTTTTTCTAAAAAAAATTTACCCTATTCATAAAACCGTGCGAATTCAAAATGAACTCTACAATTTCAAACAAAAAGATGGTGAAATTTTTTGGAAATGCTTAGAAAGGTTTAAAGATATCTTAATCAAGTGTCCCCATCATGGGTTAGAACAGTGGAGGTTATGTCAGATTGTCTATGAAGGGTTAGACTCCAGTTCCCGCATGATGTTAGAATCCATGTGTCAGTGCAAATTCCTGAGCTATGGTGCTAAGGACGCATGGAACTTTTTAGAGGAACTAGCTGACAAGACCGTTCAGTGGGAGAGTGTAAGTGAGAAACCATCTGTGACTAGGGGCGGTGCACAAATAGTTGACACCTCTATAGCTGCTGAAGCAAAAATCACCGCTCTTGTATGGCGAATGGAAGTTTTAGAGGGCAAGAATTCACCGCTATCGGTCAATCAAATTTCTCCGACTTTGTGCGCTAACTGTCAGCATCCTAGCCACATAACGGAAGAATGTCCGTTTCTCGTAGGGTCCAAGAGACCTAAAAACGTTAATGCGCTGTATCAAAACCAGCGTCCCAGGAACGATCCCTTCGCACAGACATACAACCCTGATTGGAAGAATCATCCCAATTTTGCTTGGAATCAGGCACCTTTTCAAAACAACAATTCAACCATTCCAGCAATTTCAAAACTCAAATTTTCAAAACCAGAAATTGGGATATTCAAACAACCAGCCCCAACAGCCGAATCAGCCCAACCCAACCTTTACACCCCCTGGATTCGTCCAAGACGATAAGAGAGTGTCATCTATTGAAAAAGGGTTGGAGGCTTTGATTAAAACTTCTGCGCAGATTTCATCTAGTTTGGCTACTTTTATTCGAACATCCGGTCAGTTGCATAATGCTAACACTGAAGCAATAGCCAGACTAGAAATCCAAATCAGTCAACTGGCTGCTACAGTTAATGAACGTGAAAAGGGAACATTTCCCTCTCAACCCATGATGAATCCTAGAGAGCAGAGAAACAACAACGCTCATATTGTTCAGCAGAACAATATTGAGAATGCTAATGCCGTCACCGTCCTCAGATCAGGACGGACGATTGACAATAAGGTTGTCAACCCCAACGATTCATCCAAACGTGCGGTTGTCAGTTTACCGGCATGTATCTCATCTTCTGTTCCTCATTGTGATTCGTCGTCATCTTCATCACCTTCTTCTTCTTCTTTTTCCCTTCCTCCTTCTTCTTCTTCGTCGTTTGTAGCACATCCTTCAAAGCAACCTGAGAATTCACCGCAAATCTGTCCTGATGTTCCAGCAAGGACATTCCTGCCTTCTGCACCTATTCCATCTGCAACTTCTTCAAATCTCGTGTTTGGTCCCAAAGCTCCCTATCCCTATAGGTTGAAATCAAAGAAGCCTTCTACGAATATGGAAAAGGTATTAGAAGTTTTCAAACGCTGTGAAGTCAACATTCCTTTGTTGGATGTGGTTCAACAAGTTCCGGCATATGCGAAATTTTTGAAGGACTTGTGCACCCAAAAACGACGCACGAACGTGCCCAAAACTGTCTTCTTGGCCGCCACTCTGAGCGATGTCTTGTCCAAATCCATCCCGGTAAAATATAAGAACCCTGGCTGTCCTACTATTTCTTGCACTATCGGGGACAAGCAAATCAACCGTGCCTTGTTAGACTTAGGGGCCAGCGTGAAGCTTCTCCCCTACTCAGTTTTCGAACAACTGGGATTGGGAGAGCTGAAGCCAACTAAAGTGACCCTGCAACTGGAAGATCGATCAACGAAAGTACCGAGGGAAGAAATCGATGATATTCTAATCAAGGTCAGGGAGTTCATATTCCCCGTAGACTTCATTGTATTAGAAACAGAACCCGTCACCAATCCCGGTGGTCAAATTCCAGTCATTTTGGGACGACCTTTCCTAGCCACATGCAACGCGTTGATCAACTGTCGCAACGGATCCATGAAAATTTCATTTGGAAATATGACAGTTGACCTCAACATCTTCACGCTAGGAAACCAAGCGAGCGAGAAACATGACAACACCTTTGAAGTCAACGCTGTATACGATATGTCTGAGGAAGGAACATTTGACTTCAAAAACGAGTGTCTAGATGAGACGTTTGAAGAACTATTTTCTGAGGAGTTTCTTTTCCTTAAGAAGCTAAGTCCTGAACAGGCGTCCTACGCACATTGGGCCCCCCAATTTGAACCACTTCGTAACGAACCGGTCCCTGAAGTGCGACCATCTGTGGAGGAGCCACCAAAACTCGACCTCAAAGTTCTTTCTGACCACCTCAAGTATGCGTACTTGGGAAAGAATGACACGCTTCCAGTAATAATCCCAACCGACCTTGCGCCTGAGAAAGAGTCGGCCCTCATGGACGTTCTGAGAAAGAACATGGAAGCGATTGGGTGGTCAATGGTTGATATCAAAGGAATCAGCCCTGCTATCTGCCAGCACAAAATCCATATGGCTGATGATTCCAAACCCTTCAAAGATCCTCAACGCTGGCTTAACCCTGTGATGAAAGAAGCGGTAAGAAATGAAATACTGAAGTATCTGGACAATGGGATCATCTATCCCATATCTGATAGCAAATGGGTAAGCCCCATTCATGTGGTACCAAAAAAATTGGGACTCACTGTAATCACGAATGAAGCAAACGAGCTAATCCCAACCCGCACACAAACGGGATAGAGAGTCTGTATCGATTACAGAAAGCTCAACGCAACCACTCGTAAGGATCATTTCCCGCTGCCCTTCATTGATCAAATGCTTGAACGCCTAGCCGGACATGCCTACTATTGTTTTTTAGATGGGTATTCCAGTTACAATCAAATCCCGATTGATCCGGAGGATCAGGACAAAACAACCTTCACTTGTCCTTTTGGTACCTTCGCCTACCGTCGCATTCCCTTTGGGCTATGCAATGCACTTGCAACATTTCAGCGGTACATGATGAGTATATTTTCTGATATGGTAGAGCGATTCTTAGAGGTTTTCATGGATGATTTCTCCGTCTTTGGAGATTCATTTTTTGAGTGTTTGAGGCATCTTGAGTTAGTCCTGTTACGATGCAAAGAAAAACACCTCACACTCAACTGGGAGAAGTGTCATTTCATGGTCAAACACGGTATCGTGTTAGGCCATATCATTTCTGAAAAAGGTATTGAAGTCGATAAGGCAAAAGTCGACGTCATTTCAAGCCTCCCACCTCCACGGACTGTCCGTAACATAAGGGTGTTCTTAGGCTACGCCGGTTTTTTCAGGCGCTTCATCAAGGACTTTAACACACTGGCTAGACCCTTGACCTTATTGTTGGCCAAGGAAACTCCCTTTGATTTCAACTCTGAGTGCCTTCATGCGTTCAAGCTTCTGAAGTCGGAACTCACTTCTGCTTCGATTTTAAGTGCACCAAACTGGAGTGAACCTTTTGAGCTAATGTGCGACGCTTCTGACTTTGCGATTGGCACTGTCCTAGGACAACGATTTGAAAAGAAGCCGCATGTTATCCATTATGCGAGCATGATGTTGAACGACGCACAGCTGAATTACACCACCACTGAAAAAGAATTCTTAGCTGTTGTATACGCGCTTGAGAAATTCCGTCCTTACTTGATCGAAACCCACGTCACAATTTACATAGATCATTCTGCGCTTAAGCACCTCTTTGCAAAAAAGGATGCCAAGGCCAGATTGATACGTTGGATTCTCCTTCTTCAGGAATTTGACTTAACCATCAAAAATAAGAAGGGAACCGACAATGTTGTAATCGATCAACCGTCTCACATACCAAATGCACCGAGTGAGGAAATTCCAATCAACGAGCATTTTCCTGACGAACAATTTCTCTCCGTATCAGTCGAACCCTGGTTCGCTGATATCGTGAACTTTCTAGTCACCGGAGAAACACCATCTTTTTGGTCAAATCAGGACGAATATAAATTTCTCTCCCAGGTCAAATCCTTTTACTGGGATGAACCATACTTGTTCAAATACTGTCCTGATCAGATTATTAGACGGTGCATCTCTAACTCTGAGACAAGAAGTATTCTGTCCTTCTACCATGACCAAGCTTGTAGGGGCCATTTCGGACCCAGAAAGACAGCTGAAAAGGTTTTGCAAAGCGGCTTCTACTGGCCGACGCTTTTTAAGGATGCTTTCGAATACTGCAAAACCTGCAACCGATGCCAACACATGGGCAAGATTGGAAAACGGAATTAGATGCCCATACAGTCCATTCTGATTATGGAAATTTTTGATGTCTAGGGCATTGATTTCATGGGGCCATTCCCAAACTCTTTTGGGAATTTGTACATTTTGTTGGCTGTGGACTATGTGTCCAAATGGATGGAGGCTATCCCTTGTCGAACCAACGACAACAAGGTGGTCATAAATTTTTTAAAAGAAAGCATCTTTTCTCGGTTTGGTACACCTCGCACCATCATTAGTGATAATGGGACGCATTTTTGCAACCGATCTTTTGAATCACTGATGAAGAAGTACTCCATCAGCCACAAATTGTCAACGCCCTATCATCCTCAAACTTGCGGCCAGGTTGAAGTCTTCAATAGACAAATTAAACAGATTTTGGAAAAGACTGTCAGCCATAACCGCAAGGATTGGTCATTGAAGTTGAGTGACGCGCTTTGGGCATTTCGCATGGCCTTCAAAATAAACCTCGATATATCCACATACTGACTCATCTTTGGAAAAGCGTGTCACTTGCCTGTTGAATTAGAGCACCGTGTGTTCTGGGCGATCAAACAGCTCAATGTCAACCTCGAAAAAGTCGGAGAGGCAAGAAAACTTCAACCGAACGAACTTGACGAGATACGCAATGATGCGTATGAGAACGCCAAACTTTACAAGGGCAAAACGAAGGTTTTTCATGACAAGGCGATTCTCCGGAAGACATTCACCGTGAGGCAAAAGGTTCTTGTAACAACCGAGTTCAGTTATACTGATTTCTGTTTCCGTATTTGTTTATCTGTGGTATTTTATTGATTTATCATGTTTGGGTGCGAATGGTAGTTTACATTTTACATTGCATTCAACTCGACCCGCTTGCTTGAACTTGTTGATTCATATTTATAGACTACCATGGCTTGTTAAATAGACACGTGCATCTCATGGATACTGCATATTGGCATTTCACCTAGCATTGCATATCTTACATATAACATTTTTAGGTCTTGTATAATAAATTAAAATTTGCATTTCATAGCCTGCATGATACCCCTAACCCCGTGGTAGCGTCCGCGCATCTTGTTCTCGTCCCGTTCAGTGAAACGGACGTGTTTGGATGGCTACGCGCACATACGTGCATCCATTCTTGGGGGTATGATTTTTCGTTACCTAATCATTCATTTCAGATTTTGGAAGTTGCATATAATTTTCGTATTTTAAATCTAAATTTTTGGACCCGAACCGGGCGCATTTTGGAAAAATTCTGTATCTCGCCAAAATTCATTTATTTAAAATTTTTAATATTAGTTCGAATATATTTCTTTACTGCTCAGAAGGTTTTCTCAAACTACTAAAATCTTTTTAAAATTTTTTAAAAATCTTTTCTTAAAAAACCCCAGCTCTCTCTCCCTTTCCTCTCGTGACCCTACCTGCTCTCTCTCTCTCTCTCTCTCTCTCTTCTCTTTCTCTTTCTCCTTCTCTCTCTCCCCGCGGCTCTCTCTCTGTCTCTCTCTTCTTTCTCTCTCCTCTCACGCCTCTCTCCCTCCTCTCGCATTCACTGTAGATTCCTCGATTGTGGTCACCTCCTTGAGGGATGCGGTCACCTCCCTCCTTATTTCTCCCTCTCTTCTCTATTTAAACCTCGAGAGCTTCTTGAACCCATCGCAGTTCACCTCCTCTTCAAACCCTAACCCTAAAACTTCACCCCCTCATCACCTTCAACTCACCGAGCCTCTTCCTCCTTCTCCTTTCCATCTTCTCCTTCTTCTTCACCCATTCCCGAGCCCATATCTACACCCCTATACACCCACAAACCCACAGAACCCTTACCTCGTCGCCGTCCCCTCACCTCCGGCGACCCCAGCTTCACACCACCACCACCATCATCTCCTCCTCTCCCTCTCCTCTGTACTTCATCCTCACCAACTGCACACAAAATCCCAGCCTGCACCCTAACAACCCAAACCCAGATCTAACCCGAGCCAAACCCTAGCAAAACCCTAATCACCAAACCACCTCGCCGGAGCTCCGTCGACGCCGTCTACACCTCACGATTTCCCTCTGAACCACAGTGAGCTTCTCTTCTCTCAATCCCTTCTTCCGTTCCTTTTCCTTCATTCTTTCTTTCTTTCTTTTCCTTCTGTTCTTTTACTGTTGCTGTCTACAGTTGATCGCTGGGACCCGGTCGTGCCGTCGATGATCCCGACGACCCAGCGAGCGTACCTGACCCGTGTGATCACCTTGGGCGTTGTTTGGATCCGTTCCGTGCATCGTGCGTGCGTCGCGACTTTTTCCGCCGACGTGAGACGTTCCGTACCCCGTTTCTTGATATGTTTAGGCAAGTAAAACTTGCTACATGCTATTTAATTTATTATATACTTATTTGAATGCACATTAAACCTGTAGTTTAAATTTAATACCATAATTTCCATTTTTACATTTCGATGTCCCGTTACATCATTTTAGATCTAGAACCTGAAACATTTCATATTGCATATTAGATTACGATACACGGTACCCATATCCATAATTGAATCACATATTGGTTAGTTGTATAGCCCATAGTACTCTTTTTGATTGTTTATAACCTTTTGGACACCGTTTGCATCCATTTAGCTTATTATATATACAATTGCATCCTTAGATCACTTGATTATATAATATTATAAATTTAACATTCCATATTTGATAAAGTGTATTTTAATTATTGTTGGAATTATAACCTTAACCCAAATCGATAACTGTGCATCCATGTCTTAGTTTATACCTATTTTGCACACTACATCACAATATTCCATTTTATTGTTCCATTAGTACCCCATACTGGTTTTGTATACCCATGCTTATTATAGTTTGATTATGAGCACCCACTTGTTACTTGTGCACCCCTGACACGACTTGATACACTATTACTTGACACGATGTGATACCGTGCACTTCTTGACATGACACCTATATACTACCTAACTTGACCTGATGTACCATGACTTTACCTGTTACCTGATCTTGTTACTAATGCCAACAGCTTTGACATGTTGTTGTAGGGTGTTTTTCGTCACCCCATTGAGATAGGAATACGCGCGTGCTTGTCAGGCGTACTATATATTCCCCCTGCCTGGGGTAGGCCGGGGTTTATTGATTGTGGGGATCCGAATCTCCGGCAGCCGCGGACTAAGCTGCCGTTAATTACCCCTCGCCTTTGGGGCGAGGGAACCTCCGATTGACGGGTTGAACTGGTCATGCGAACTCAATGTGCAGTGTTGTGTTTTGAAGGGGTTTTGGATATATCGGGGGCTCCGCAGAGTTTTTACGGGGGTCCCGCTACCCGGATAGCGGGCTGGGGGTCAAGGGCCCCGTTAGAAAAATTTTTCTAACAGGGACAGTGTCGTGGTGTATGTGTGTGTGCACATATGTATGCATATGTATGTATATATATATGTGTGTGTATATATGTATTTATATATAAAAGAAAGAGGGGGAAAAAAGCATCCAAAGGATGCGTGGGGCCAGCGCCTTGGGCGCTGTATGCCCAGGTGCTGTGCGCTCAGGCGCTAGCATGCTACGTGTCGGCATGTGGGCGCTCTGCGCTTGAGCGCAGGGCGCTGTAGCGCAAGCGCGCCACGTGTCGGCACGTGGGCGCTTTGCGCTTCAGCGCCTGACGCTCGAGCGCAAGTGCGCCATGTGTCGGCACGGGGGCGACTTGCGCTTGAGCGCTGGGAGCTTGAGCGCAAGTGTGCCACGTGTCGGCACGGGGACGACTTGCGCCAGAGCGCTGTGCGCTTGAGCGCAAGTGCGCCACGTGTCGGCACTGGGGCGACTTGCGCTCGAGCGCTTGCGCTGGAGCGCAAGCGCGCCACGTGTCGGCACTGGGGCGACTTTGCGCTCGAGTGCAGGGCGCTGTTGTGCAAGCGCGCCATGTGTCGGCACGTGGGCGTTTTGCGCTTGAGCGCAAGCGCGCCACGTGTCGGCACGTGGGCTCTTTGCGCTTGAACGCCGGTGAGAAAAGGAGGCTTTTAGCCTAAGAAACAGAAGCTATGCTTTAGAAAGGAAATATTTGTTGTTATATATATATATATATATATATATATATATATATATATATATATATATATATATATATGGAGTTAAAACTCCTAGGATGTTTTCAAGCTGATGAAGGGGGTTCTTCTTCTTCCTCCTGTTGTTTGGCCGGATCTTGAAGATCATGAAGTAGGAGATTTTAAAACTCACTCCTTTTTTAGATCTGATAGGAGATCTGAGTTCCCCTTTGTAGGTTTTGTGGTGGAAAACTACTTAGTTTTGGAAAAGAAAGAGTAAAACCCTTGATTTAATTCAAAAGAAATGAGAAGGTTTAGAACCTTGGAGAAGGAGCAGGAGGCACAAAAAACCCTAGTTTTTTGGGGAATGAAAAGTGTATGCTTTATTCATCATCATGTTGTCTTATATAGGCTTACATATTTACATATAGCCACTTGGGCTTTACAAAAATGGCATTTTACCATCCCATGGCTCATATGTCATTTCATTTTTGCACATAAGCCATGGGCTTACAAAATATTGGCTTTATGCCCATTTTCTTTACATTCATGCATAAACAATTACATAAAAATTATTTATTACATGATTTTTTTTGTTGGCATGGGGAGGCTGGCTGCGGGCTCGACTTGGGCATGGGCCCGCTTGACCTGGGCTTGGGCCCACCTGGCTTGGGGTTGACTTTGATTTTGACTTGGTCAACCGGGGTGTAAATTTTTACCCCAACAAATTGCCCCCCATCAATAAATGCACACAACATATGTGGGTCGTGTGCATGAAATTGATGGATCTTCTTTTGCGTGGAGGCGACTTGCTTTGGTTCCCACTTTTTGGGATGCACTACCCTTTTTACGACATGGACGGTCGGCGCTTGACGCGTCTCCGAGATAGAGTGTCCGTGGTAGACGTTTCCCTAACCCGGAGTGATTTCGTTGACGTGCCCCCAGCGCGGAGTGTCACAGGTCAATGTTTCCCCGAGGCGGAGTATCGGCTGGTTGACGTGTCCCCGAGACGGAGTGTCTGCTTGACGTTTCCCCGAGACGGAGTGTCACTGGTCGACGTGTCCCCGGCGTGGAGTGTCTGCTGGTTGACGTATCCCCAAGACGGAGTGTCGCTGGTTGACGTTTCCCCGATGCGGAGTGTCGCTGTTGGACGTTTCCCCGGTACGGAGTGTCGCTGGTTGACGTTTCCCCGAGACGGAGTGTCTGCTGTTGGACGTTTCCCCGGTACGAAGTGTCGCTTGTTGACGTGTCCCCGAGAAGGAGTGTCTGCTTGACATTTCCCCGTTACCGAGTGTCGTTGTCGGACGTTTCCCTGATGCGGAGTGTTTGTGTTGGACGTTTCCCCGATGCAGAGTGTCGCTTGTTGATGTGTCCTCGAGACGGAGTGTCTGCTTGACGTTTCCCCGTTACGGAGTGTCGTTGTCGGACGTTTCCCTGATACGGAGTGTCGCTGTTGGACGTTTCCCCGGTACGGAGTGTTGCTGGTTGACGTTTCCCCGAGACGGAGTGTCCGCTGTTGGACGTTTTCCCGATGCGGAGTGTCTGCTGTTGGACGTTTCCCCGGTACGGAGTGTCGCTTGTTGACGTGTCCCCGAGACGGAGTGTCTGCTTGATGTTTCCCCGTTACGGAGTGTCGTTGTCGGACGTTTCCCTGATGCGGAGTGTCTGTGTTGGACGTTTCCCCGATGCAGAGTGTCGCTTGTTGACGTGTCCCCGAGACGGAGTGTCTGCTTGACGTTTCCCCGTTACGGAGTGTCGTTGTCGGACGTTTCTCCGATGTGGAGTGTCGCTGTTGGACGTTTCCCCGGTACGGAGTGTCGCCGGTTGACGTTTCCCCGAGACGGAGTGTCTGCTGTTGGACGTTTCCCCGATGCGGAGTGTCCCTGTTGGACGCTTCCCCGGTACGGAGTGTCGCTGGTTGACGTTTCCCCGAGACGGAGTGTCTGCTGTTGGACGTTTCCCCGGTACGGAGTGTCGCTTGTTGACGTGTCCCGAGACGGAGTGTCTGCTTGACATTTCCCCGTTACGGAGTGTCATTGTCGGACGTTTCCCTGATGCAGAGTGTCTGTGTTGGACGTTTCCCCGATGCAGAGGGTCGCTTGTTGACGTGTCCCCGAGACGGAGTGTCTGCTTGACGTTTCCCGTTACGGAGTGTCGTTGTCGGACGTTTCCCCGATACGGAGTGTCGCTGTTGGACGTTTCCCCGGTACGGAGTGTTGCTGGTTGACGTTTCCCCGAGACGGAGTGTCCGCTGTTGGACGATTTCCCGATGCGGAGTGTCTGCTGTTGGACGTTTCCCCGGTACGGAGTGTCGCTTGTTGACGTGTCCCCGAGACGGAGTGTCTGCTTGATGTTTCCCCGTTACGGAGTGTCGTTGTCTGACGTTTCCCTGATGTGGAGTGTCTGTGTTGGACGTTTCCCTGATGCAGAGTGTCGCTTGTTGACGTGTCCCCGAGACGGAGTGTCTGCTTGACGTTTCCCCGTTATGGAGTGTCGTTGTCGGACGTTTCTCCGATGTAGAGTGTCGATGTTGGACGTTTCCCCGGTACGGAGTGTCGCTGGTTGACGTTTCCCCGAGACGGAGTGTCTGCTGTTGGACGTTTCCCCGATGCGAAGTGTCTGTGTTGGAATTGGTTGGTTTGATTTGTTGGATTTGAGTGGACATTAGCATCGCTACACTGGAATATGGTACCAGGAGTGAATCATTATTTGTCATGAGAGAATTTTGGGATTGGTATTTTTGTCGGCATCTGCATTGCTGCACTGGAATAATGCCAGGAGCAACTCATCATTTACCCCGAGAGGATTTGGATTTGGTTTGTTTGGCATCTGCATTGCTGCACTGGAATAATGCCAGGAGCAACTCATCATGTGCCCCGAGAGGATTTGGATTTGGTTTTTTTTGTTTGGCATCTGCATTGCTGCACTGGAATAATGCTAGGAGCAACTCATCATGTGCCCTGAGAGGATTTGGATTTGGTTTGTTTGGCATCTGCATTGCTGCACTGGAATAATGCCAGGAGCAACTCATCATGTGCCCCGAAAGGATTTGGGAATTGGTGGCTTAGGAGACAGATTTAGATCCCTGTCACCTAAGGCTTTTCCATTTTGTGAGCCGTAAGGGTCTCACAAATCATTTTCTCCCTACGTGTCATAAGGATCCCGTAGGTGTATTTTCTCCTTAGGAGTCGTGGGGACTCCTAAGTGTGTTGCTCCTTTGTGAGTCGTAAGGATCCCACAAAGGTTTGTTCTCCTCGTGTATCATGAGGACACATGAGTGGATTTCCCTCGTTCCCAGTTTAATGACTTAGAGGTCGACTGTTTCCAGTTTAACGACTTAGATGTCATTTGTTTCCAGTTTAACGACGTGGTGGTCATCTGTTTCTAGTTTAACGACGTGGTGGTCATCTGTTTCCAGTTTTAAAGACGTGGAGGTCGATTGTTTCCAGTTTAACGACTTAGAGGTCATCTGTTTCCAGTTTAAAGACTTAGAGGTCTACTGTTTCTAGTTTAACGACGTAGTGGTCATCTGTTTCCAGCTTAATGACATAGTGGTCTATTGGATCGATTTGGAATTTCAGGATAGGGGCCGGCCTTAGCGTTGTTAACACTGAAGCACATGCGCCAGGATACATGAGTGGGTCTTCCCAGTGGAGCATAATTCCAAAGGCGGAGACCAGCCGCGTAGCTGGTGGTTGCGGTGGGACATGGATATACTGAGAATTATTTGAGCCCATAGATTGTATACGGTAGTAAATTTGGGGACTAACCGTAGGGCCAGGGGAATTTTGGAAAATCGGATTTTTGTTGGCGTCTGCATTGCTGCACTGGAATAATGCCGGAGCAACTCATCATCCGCTTTTGTTTTATTTGTTTTTTTTATTTTTTTTACCGCGATTGCTCTATCATTTCAGTTTTTCTTATCGCGAAGATCGCGATTGCCCCATCATTTCGGCTTTTATTTGCGGTTGCCCCATCATTTCGGCTTTATTTTCATCTTTATTTTACTCGCTGATTTTTATTGCGAGTTGCCCCATCATTTCGGCTTTTCTTTATTTTTCTTTTATTTACACATTTTTTGTTTATTTACATTTTTTTTACATTCCCAGTTTAACGACTTGGAGGTCGATTGTTCCCAGAGAAAGGCGGGTGTTTGAGAGAATCAGGTCCCTGAAGGACTTCGGTCCCTGTATGTATGAAATTGGCGGTCGCAGCTTAATTGTTTGTTAACACGCCAGGGGACATTGATATTTCTCCCGCCCTGTATTGTTTCTCGACCCAATCCTTGAAGATGCAACAGTCTTCAATAGTGTGCCCCAGCACTCGGTGGTATGGGCAGAAGTTGGGATGATCAGTCTTGTTCGCTTCACTTTGCCTTTTCGGTTCTGGTAGCCGCAGGCCATTCTTCAGAGCATCTTTAAAAATTTTGTGGACCTTGTCCCTTCGGAATGAGTAGACCTTATTTCTTCTTTCCTCCAAAGTTGGCTCTCGAGACTGGTCAGTTTTTGCTCCGCCCGTTCTCTGCTTATTTGGAGAATCGGTGATGTTAGAACTTCCGCCTTTTTGGTTGTCGTCCATCCAAGGTTTCGGTCTGTTTATGAACTGAAGATCCTGAGCGGACTCGGGCTTTCAGCGTTCCAACGTTTGGACCTTTTTGGTCAGCTCTTGGAATGTTTTGAGACCCGCGGTATATAGAAACGTGGCCATCTAGTTGTTGAGATTTCCGACAAGGAGACTGACAGATTGGTCCTGCTCTATCGGCGGTTCGCATTTGACGGAGAGATTACGCCATCGGGTTATAAAATCCGTGCTGCTTTCGTCGCTCTTGGGCTTAGTTTTTACGAGCTCGGCAATGGTAATCTTATCGCTGACGCTCATGAACCTCTGCCAAAACAGAGACTCCATTTGGACAAAAGTTGTGACGGAGCCATCCGGTATGCTCGCGTACCAGTCGAAAGCAACATCGGTCAGGCTATTAACGAACTGGCAGAGGAGAAGCGCATCATTGCCCCCAGTATTCCCGCATGAGGCTTTGAAGTGGTCGATATGCTGATTTGCGTTTCCCGTCCCATCGAATCTTCCGAATTTGGGGATGACATAGCCGCTAGGGAATTCCACTAGATCATACTGAGCAGGATATGGTCTCCCACTACTACTGATATCTTTTTGCGCTTCGGCTTCGGCCACCAATGTTTTGACTTTGCTGGCAACCAAATCAATGATTTGATCTTGAGTTAGCGAGCTATTGTCATCGGTAGCCAAGACATTTCCCGAGATAGGATGCGACTGATTTTCATGTAGTTCACCCACTTTTGGATTTGAAGAAATAGGCGTCGACTGCTTTGGGACACCACTTCCCGGTTCACGAGCAGAGCCCTCCGCTTGATTGGGCAGCTGAGAGGTAAGTTGGGCCGTGAGCTGTAGGACGACATTTGTCAAGTCGTCAATTTTTAAGTAGAGCTTGGCCATCTCCTTGTCTTTGTTACTGAGCTGCTTTCGGAGCTTTTGAAGCAGCTCTTGCTCCGCGGTTCTGGGGCGGAAAGTCGGCTCTTCTTCGCTTTCCGAGCCCGACTCCTCATAGACCGAAGGGTCTTTCTGCCCATCATCCTCATCGAGAGGGTCTTCATCACCCAGCAGAGGCGGCTGTTCTTGGGAAGCGGCCACCATATTCAAGCCAAATTGGATTTGGGATGTAGTGGCCCCGTCCTTGCTCTTGCTGCGCGTGCTCACCATGTAGACAGTGTGGACCTCATATCTAGTCGTCTCTTTCTTACTGGCAGGGAGCTTAGAGAAGACACCCGATCGAGCAGTGGTCAAGGGCACCGCTGGAGCTTGCTCAGGACGCGTTGTAGCTTTGTTGGTGTTGATGGCCTTGCCCACAGCTAGGGTCAAGGAAAGTCGTTCAGACACCGACTTGCGTTTGGGTTGGGGTGTCCTTGAGATCACCACATTTGGTCTATTTCCTTTCGAGACCGGTCTGTCTGCCACCGGGGCTTGAGGAGCTGGGATGGCGCCAACTGGCATGAACATGATAGAGGCGAATGGTAGCAGCGGCTCCTCCCATTGTCGCCCGAGACTGGACGGAAGGACCGTCCTAGAGTCTATCCTCATCGTGTAGGAGACGGGAGCTGAGTTCATCATCGAAGACATCGTCGGAAGGTGATTGCTTGAAAATCTGCATGAAAAAGCATTATTTTTAGTATAAATACAGGTATGTATATTGATTGAGTTAACATGAACGCTTAACCCAAAATATAGGAGGAGAGATTGGTCCCACCGGGCGTGCCAGAATCTGTAGGGTGTTTTTCGTCACCCCATTGAGACGGGAACACGCGCGCGCTTGTCAGGCGTACTACAGATTCCCCTGCCTGGGGTAGGCCGGGGTTTATTGATTGTGGGGATCCGAATCTCCGGCAGCCGCGGACTAAGCTGCCGTTAATTACCCCTCGTCTTTGGGGCGAGAGAACCTCCGATTGACGGGTTGAACTGGTCATGCGAACTCAATGTGCAGTGTTGTGTTTTGATGGGGTTTTGGATATATCGGGGGCCCCGCAGAGTTTTTACGGGGGTGTCATGGTGTATGTGTGTGTGTGCACATATGTATGCATATGTGTATATATATGTGTGTGTGTGTGTGTGTGTGTGTGTGTGTGTGTGTGTGTGTGTGTGTGTATGTGTGTGTGTGTGTATAAAAGAAAGAGGGGGAAAAGGCATCCAAAGGATGCGTGGGGCCAGCGCCTTGGGCGCTGTGCGCCCAGGTGCTGTGCGCTCAGGCGCTAGCGTGCCACGTGTCGGCACGCGGGCGCTCTACGCTTGAGCGCAGGGCGCTGTAGCGCAAGCGCGCCACGTGTCAGCACGTGGGCGCTTTGTGCTTCAGCGCCAGACGCTCGAGCGCAAGTGCGCCACGTGTCGGCACGGGGGCAACTTGCGCTTGAGCGCTGGGAGCTTGAGCGCAAGTGCGCCATGTGTCGGCACGGGGGCGACTTGCGCCAGAGCGCTGTGCGCTTGAGCGCAAGAGCGCCATATGTCGGCACTGGGGCGACTTGCGCTCGAGCGCTTGCGCTTAAGCGCAAACGCGCCACGTGTCGGCACGTGGGCGCTTTGCGCTCGAGCGTAGGGCGCTGTTGTGCAAGCACGCCACGTGTCGACGCGTAGGCGCTTTGCGCTTGAGCGCTGAGCGCTCGACCGCAAGCGCGCCACGTGTCGGCACGCGGGCGCTCTGCGCTTAAGCGCCGGCGAGAAAAGGAGGCTTTTAGCCTAAGAAATAGAAGTTATGCTTTAGAAAGGAAATATTTGTTGTTATATATATATATATATATATATATATATATATATATATATATATATATATATGGAGTTAAAACTCCTAGGATGTTTGAAGCTGATGAAGGGGGTTCTTCTTCTTCCTCCTATTGTTTGGCCGGATCTTGAAGATCAAGAAGTAGGAGATTTTAAAAGTCACTCCTTTTTGAGATCTGATAGGAGATCTGAGTTCCCCTTTGTGGGTTTTGTGGTGGAAAACTACTTAGTTTTGAAAAAAAAAAGAGTAAAACTCTTGATTTAATTCAAAAGAAATGAGAAGGTTTAGAATCTTGGAGAAGGAGAAGGAGGCACAAAGAACCCTAGGTTTTGGGGGAATGAAAAATGTATGATTTATTTTTCATCATGTTGCCTTATATAGGCTTACATATTTACATATAGCCACTTGGGCTTTACAAAAATGGCATTTTAGCCATCCCATGGCTCATATGCCATTTCATTTTTACACATAAACCATGGGCTTACAAAATATTGGCTTTATGCCCATTTTGTTTACATTCATGCATAAACAATTACATAAAAATTATTTATTACATGATTTTGTTGTTGGCATGGGGAGGCTGGCTGCGGCCTCGACTTGGGCATGGACCCGCTTAACCTGGGCTTGGGCCCACCTGGCTTGGGGTTGACTTTGATTTTGACTTGGTTAACTGGGGTGTAAATTTTTACCCCAACTGTTGTCCCTACGGACATTTCCTGTTGTCTATCCAGACAAACCTTTACCTGCTGATCCCGTGTTGGCATTAGCTCCAGATTTATCAATACTTGACTTGAATGCATAACTTGGGGGTATGGGGAAATCAATGATGAAATCTGACTTGTAACTCGACGGTTCGTTGTCTTTACTGATCAGTTTTAGAGGCTAGGCCAGCCTTGGGATGATGCTGCCGACATCATTCATCTATACATATTTCCCTTTTTAGTGCCCAGCGGCATGTCTCGGCTTCAGCCCGAGAATCTTCACCGTGGTCCCGGACACGCACGGGATACTATTAAGTTACATCGATGATTCATCAAATTGATTTCAAAGACTTGAGAGTAGTTAACACAGTAGATCAGTTTAGATTACTCACTGCACACTACCCTTCACTATCCTTATTTATATTGTTGTCTAACCTGTTTTACCGTTCATGATCATACCTGCATGTCTTGCTACCCCTGTTTATATTATTGCTTGATGTTATGACGCACTGACGTCTGGGTTTTGCATGGTCCAGATTCTTTACCTTCGTTACAGGCCGAACATGAGTTTTTCAGTCAGCAGGCTGAGCAGTGAGGACTTGTTAGTAGTTAGTCCATTTTACTTCCGGTATTTTCATTCCTGATGTGAGCCCGCATTATGGGACGCACATTCCAGTTTATTCTTGTATTGGATCTTTTGCTTCCGCATTATTTTATTCTTGACTCGTTTTATTCTGGCTTATGGACATGTATTAGATAGTTTATTATTGTTCTTGATATCTCTACAGCCGTAATGTGACTGTGGAAGGATATTTCCTATCCACAGGTAGCATGGTTGGCTATGTCACGTGCTTATCTTAGCGTACTCTGGGAAGCGGGCGTGACATGGTTCTTTGGCATCAGAGACATAGGATCTAGGTTTATCGGGTTTGATTCTTTTGTAGTTGGGTAATGGACCCAATACATGAATCAGAATACTCATGATTAGGAAACATGTCCTGCCACCTTACCGTCTTACTATTTTTGAATCTTAACTTCCTCCTGATCCTACTTTTACGATATGCAAACCCCTTTTGCATATCGCCTCGAAACCTGGTTTCCTTTTAGTTATCTCGAGAACTCAGGCGACTTGGGTGGAGTTATGTGATTGTAGCTATGATACCGCGGCATGGTTACAATGCGGTACTCTATTTAAGTAACTTGGAGTTCTAGACTTGATTCATATCCTTAATCTACATGTTGAATCTGTTATCATGCTAATCCTTTTGGTGTTTTGATTTCAGGAATATGGCAGACAAGAATCTGAAAACGTACTAAAGGCGTGTTGACGAAGCCGCTATGCTTGGAGTAATCCGTGGGATGTTGGAGAACCAAAAGCGATAGACCGAGCTGAACCAGCAGCAAGTTGAAGCTTTTCAGGAAGGTTTGCGGACCGTTCAGCAGTCCGTGAACAATGTTATGGCCAGAACAGTTGAACGTGTGGGTACCGTGGCGGATTTCAGGAGACTGGGTCCGTCTGTTTTTACTGTCTTGGAGGAGCCGTTGCCAGCGGAGCAGTGGCTGGTTGACACGGAAAATTTACTCGTTGCAGCACAGATCCCAGAGGATAAAAGGGTGGATATGGTACGCATCCAGTTGGTGGATTATGCCCGTAAATGGTGGCTTGTGGAAGAGACTCGCTTGCTCAAGCCGATCAGTTGGGCGGTTTTTTTCGAAGAGTTTCTTGGAGAAGTTCTTCCCGCGGACTGCACGGGAGGAAATGGAAGAAAAGTTCATCAGTTTGAAGCAGAACGGCACACCTGTAGATGTACATGCAGCTGAGTGGACGCGGCTCAGTAGATTCGCTGGACCTTTGGTTGCCAACGATGCTGATAGGGCAAGGAGGTTCATGCACAGTTTGGATGTGGACATCTAGAAGCAGATTGTCTCCCTAGGTTTGACCACTTTCTCACAAGTACTTACAGCGACCCGAGAGCAGCAGAGCCTATCAATGAAGACTAGGAGTACACAGCAACCAGCAGTTACAGTGCGGATGCCGGCATTTGCACCGAACCGAGCGCATGGACGCAGAGGTATTCCAGTGAACCGACGTGGCGTAACACCTATGAAGAAACCTGTTGTCGTTGATCAAAGAAGGAGCGTGATTTGTAACTACTGCCATTTACCCGGACATGTGGAAAGAGATTGTCGAAGGAGGTAGGGACTCTGTTTGGTTTGTGGATCGGCGGATCATACTATCAACGCTTGTCCGTTGAAGCTTCGCACTAAGGATGATGTTCAGAAGCCACCACAGAAACCGTTTCAGGGACAGAAACAGCCGACTCAGGGACCTAATTAAGCTCGAGCATTTACCCTGACGGCTGAGGAAGCTAAAGCTTCAGGAGAAGTTGTTTCAGGTATTCTACTTGTTCATGGTTTTCCCGCATTAGCGTTATTCGATTCTGGTGCATCCCATTGTTTTATGTCGTCCAAATTTATTGCTACTCACTCGATTATTTGCACGACCTTGTCTAGTTTCTGGGACATACATACTGGGAATGGGAAGATTATATCTAGTAGAGAATGTAAGGATTGTGCAGTTGTTGTTTGCGGACGGGAGCTATTTGCAGTTTTCTTGGTGATTGATACAGACAGCAATGAAGTCGTCTTGGGAATGGATTTTCTCGGCACTTTCCACGCTCACATTGATTGTAGGGCAAAGAAAGTAATTTTCCAGATTCCCGGACATCCAGAGTTTATCTTTACTGGAGGAAGGAGTTCTGTCGGGCCAGTCGAGTTTAGGGCTAGGCCGACAAATAGTGTTCTTTCGTCGATGGAAGTTGCTAAAGATGAAGTGCCAGCTGTTGTTCGAGATTTCATGGACATGTTTGAGGACATATCAGGTTTACCGCCGAAGCGAGACGTGGAGTTCGCGGTTGATCTTGTTCCTGGTGCAGCGCCAGTTTATAAAGCATACTATCCAATGGCACCAGTGGAGTTGGAAGAAGTTAAGAAGCAGGTTACTGAATTACTTGAGAAGGGTTGGATTCGAAGCAGTAACTCACCTTGGGGAGCTCCAATTATTCTAGTCAAGAAGAAAGATGGCACAAGGAGAATGTGCATCGATTATCGAGAATTAAACCGGGTGACTATTAAGAACAAGTACCCGATCCCTCGCATTGGCGAACTATTTGAGCAGTTTAGTGGCGTGAGGGTATTCTCGAAACTGGATTTGCGATCCGGATATCATCAGGTCCGAGTTAAAACAGAAGATATTTGCAAGACGGTGTTCCAAACTCGGTATGGACATTACGAGTATTTAGTAATGCCCTTCGGAGTAATGAATGCACCGACGATATTTATGGACTTGATGAACCGAATCTTTTCACCATTCTTGGACCAGTTTATAGTGGTGTTTATTGATGATATTCTGGTCTACTTGAAGAGTATTGAGGAGCATGCAGAACATTTGAAGATCGCACTGCAAACGTTGAGGCAAGAAAAATTGTATGCAAAGATGAGCAAGTGCGAGTTTTGGTTAGAAGAAGTGAAGTTTTTGGGGCATGTCGTGTCTGGAGATGGAATCGCCGTTAATCCCGAAAAGATTGCAGCAGTTCGAGATTGGCCGATTCCGAAGAACGTTGCAGAAATCAGAAGCTTTCTTGGACTTGCCGGGTATTACAGAAGGTTCGTGGAGAACTTTGCTCGTCTGGCGGAGCCTTTGACCAAGCTTACGCGCAAAGAAGCACCATTTGTGTGGATGGATAAGTGTGCGTCAGCTTTTGAGGCATTGAAACAGAGATTGATAACCGCTCCTATTCTGATCGTGCCAGACAGTTCCGGAGGATTGGTGATTCACAACGACGCATCTGGAAAAGGATTGGGATGTGTTTTGATGCAGTATGTGAAGGTTATAGCATACGCATCGAGACAGTTGAAAACCCATGAGAAGAATTACCCAACTCATGATTTGGAGCCAGCAGCTGTGATTTTCACTTTGAAGATTTGGAGACACTACCTATTGGGCGAAAGGGTCGAGGTTTTCACCGATCATAAAAGCTTGAAGTATGTGTTCACGCAGAAGGAGCTTAATATGAGGCATCGTAGATGGTTGGAGCTGATGGCTGACTACGATCTTGATCTTAAGTACCATCCGGGGAAAGTTAATGTTGTGCCGGATGCACTTAGTCGGTTGCCAGCAATTCAGATGTTGATTGCACAGAAAGAACTTATTAAAGACTTCAGAAGATTTGATTTGGAGATTGTGCAACCGCATTCGTCAGGACAGTTGATGCAGCTGCAAGTACAGTCGTCGTTGATCGAGAATATTAAAGCAGCGCAATTGCAGGACCCTAGATTGCAAAAGTTTCGAGAACAGGTTGAAGCTGTACTTCGAACGGACTTGTTGATTCATGAAGATGGTTCATTGCGTTATGGTAGCCATTTGTGTGTGCCAAAGGGAGATATTCGCGAAGGACTTATGAAGGAGGCACACAGTTCAGCATATTCCGTACATCCAGGAGGCACGAAGATATACCGAGATTTACGACATCATTTCTGGTGGGAAGGCATGAAACGGGAGATTGCCCGCTTTGCTGCAAAGTGCTTGGTGTGTCAGCAAGTCAAGGCTGAACATCAAAGGGTTTCCGGTTTATTGCAACCACTTCCGATTTCTCAGTGGAAGTAGGAACATATAACCATGGATGTCGTGACGGCTCTACCGTGGAGTCCAAAAAGCAACAATGCAGTTTGGGTGATTGTTGATAGATTGACCAAGGCAGCTCATTTCATACCTTTTCGAGTTGGTCAATTAACAGAAACTTTGGCAGAACGGTACATGCAGGAGATTGTAAGATTGCATTGAGTACCGGTGAGCATCGTGTCCGACCGTGACACTCGTTTCTTATCACATTTTTGGAGGAGCTTACAGGAAAGTTTGGGGACTCGATTGAAGTTTAGCACAGCTTATCATCCTCAGACAGATGGCCAATCGGAGAGAACGATCCAAACTCTTGAAGACATGTTGAGAGCTTGCATGTTAGACTTCAAGGATTCATGGGAGGATCATCTACACTTAGTGGAGTTTTCTTACAACAGCAGTTTTCAGGGGACTATTCAGATGGCTCCGTTCGAAGCTTTATATGGTCGCAAGTGTCGTTCACCTGTTTGTTGGGGCGATATTGGAGAACGAAGATTGTTGGGACCGCATTTGATCGTGCAAACAGTTGAGAAGGTTAACACTACCCGGAATCATATGAAAGCAGCACAAGACCGACAAAAGAGTTGGGCAGATACGTCAAGAAGACCTCTAGAGTTCGCCATTGATGATTTGGTATTCTTGAAGATATCACCGACTAAAGGGGTGATTCGTTTCGGAAGTCGAGAAAAGCTTAGTCCTCGATTCGTTGGACCTTTTGAGATTTTGGAGCGTGTTGAAGAAGTGGCGTATTGATTGGCGTTACCGCAATCCTTGGCGAATGTTCATGACGTGTTTCACGTATCTCAACTCTGTAAGTATGTTTGAGATGAAACACATGTGTTGGATCATTCGGAGCTGACTGTCCGAGAAGATTTGACTTTTGAGGAGCGACCAATGTCGATTATGGATCGAAGAGAAAAGGTTCTTAAGAACAAAGTTATCCATCTTGTACTTGTTTCTTGGGGTAATCGCTCACATGGAGAATCAACTTTGGAACGAGAAGATGAAATCCGGCAGAAGTTTCCACATCTATTCTTGTAGTTTGTTGTTTGTTTATCTTTTCTTGTTCTTGGAATTTCGAGGACGAAATTCTTTTTGTAGTTAGGTATAATGTAACAACCGAGTTCAGTTATACCAATTTCTATTTCCGTATTTGTTTATCTGTGGTATTTTCTTGATTTATCATGTTTGGGTGCGAATGGTAGTTTACATTTTACATTGCATTCGACCCGACCCGCTTGCTTAAACTTGTTGATTCATATTTATAGACTACCCTAGCTTGTTAAATAGACATGTGCATCTCATGGATACTGCATATTGGCATTTCACCTAGCATCGCATATCTTACATATAACATTTTTAGGTCTTGTATAATAAATTAAAATTTGCATTTCATAACCTGCATGATACCCCAACCCCGCAGTAGCGTCCGCGGATCTTGTTCTCGTCCCGTTCAGTTAAACGGATGTGTTTGGGTGGCTACGCGCACGTACGTGCATCCGTTCTTGGGGGTATGATTTTTCATCACCTAATCATTCATTTCAAATTTTGGAAGTTGCATATAATTTTCGTATTTTAAATCTAAATTTTTGGACCCGACCCGGGCGCATTTTGGAATAATTCTGTATCTTGCCAAAATTCATTTATTTAAAATTTTTAATATTAGTTCGAATATATTTTTTTTACTGCTCAGAAGGTTTTCTTAAACAACTAAAATCTTTTTAAAATTTTTTAAAAATCTTTTCGTAAACAAACCCCAGTTTTTCTCCCTTTCTTCTCGTGACCCCACCCGCTCTCTCTCTCTCTCTCTCTTTTCTCTTTCTCTTTCTCCTTCTCTCTCTCCCCGCGTCTCTCTCTCTCTCTCCTCTCGCGCCTCTCCCTCTCCTCTCGCATTGACTGTAGATTCCTCGATTGTGGTCACCTCCTCGAGGGATGCAGTCACCTCCTTCTCCTTATTTCTCCCTCTCTTCTCTATTTAAACCCCGAGAGCTTCTTGAACCCATCGCAGTTCACCTCCTCCTCAAACCCTAACCCAAAAACTTCACCCCCTCATCACCCTCAACTCACCGAGCCTCTTCCTCCTCCTCCTCTCCATCTTGTCCTTCTTCTTCACCTATTCCAGAGCCCATAGCTACACCCTCGCACACCCAGAAACCCACAGAACCCTCACCTTGTCGCCTTCCCCTCACCTCCGGCGACCCTAGCTTCACACCACCATCATCATCATATCCTCCTCTCCCTCTCCTCTGTACTTCTCCTTCACCAAACCCCTGCACACAAAATCCCAGCCTGCACCCGAACAGCCCAAACCTAGATCTAACCCGAGACAAACCCTAGCAAAACCCTAATCACCAAACCACCTCGCCAGAGCTCCGTCGACGCCGTCGACACCTCACGATTTCCCTCTGAACCACAGTGAGCTTCCCTTCTCTTAATCCCTTCTTCCCCTCCTTTTCCTTCATTCATTCATTCTTTCTTTTCCTTCTGTTCTTTTACTGTTGCTGTCTGCAGTTGATCGCTGGGACCCGGTCGTGCCGTCGATGATCCCGACGACCCAGCGAGCGTACCTTACCCGTGTGATCACCTTGGGCGTTGTTTGGATCCGTTCCGTGTATTGTGCGCGCGTCGCGACTTTTTCCGCCGATGTGAGACGTTCCGTACCCCGTTTCTTGATTCGTCTAGGCAAGTAAAACTTGCTACATGCTATTTAATTTATTATATACTTATTTGAATGCACATTAAACTTGTGGTTTAAATTTAATACCATAATTTCCACTTTTACATTTCGATGTCCCGTTACATCATTTTAGATTTAGAACTTGAAACATTTCAAATTGCATATTAGATTATGATACACGGTACCCATATCCATAATTGAATCACATATTGCTTAGTTGTCTAGCCCATAGTACTCTTTTTAATTGTTTATAACCTTTCGGACACCGTTTGCATCCATTTAGTCTATTATATATACAATTGCATCCATAGATCACTTGATTATATAATATTGTAAATTTAACATTCCATATTTGATAAAGTGTATTTTAATTATTGTTGGAATTATAACCTTAACCCAAATCGATAACTGTGCATTCATATGTCTTAATTTATACCTATTTTGCACACTACATCACAATGTTCCATTTTATTGTTCCATTATTACCCCATACTGGTTTTGTATACCCATGCTTATTATAGTTTGATTATGAGCACCCACTTGTTACTTGTGCACCCTTGACACGACTTGATACACTATTACTTGACACGACGTGATACCGTGAACTTCTTGACATGACATGATACCTATATACTACCAGACTTTTCCTGATGTACCATGGCTTTACCTGTTACCTGATCTTGTTATTAATGCCAACAGCTTTGATATGTTGTCCCTACGGACATTTCCTATTGTCTATCCAGACAAACCTTTACTTGCTGATCCTGTGTTGGCATTAGCTCCAGATTTATCAATACTTGACTTGAATGCATAACTTGGGGTATGGGGAAATCAATGATGAAATCTGACTTGTAACTCGACAGTTCGATACCTTTACTGATTAGTTTTAGAGGCTAGGCCAGCCTTGGGATGATGCTGCCGACATCATTCATCTATACATATTTCCTATTTTAGTGCCTAGCGGCATGTCTCGGCTTCAGCCCGAGAATCTTCACCGTGGTCCCGGACACGCACGGGATACTATTGAGTTATATCGATGATTCATCAAATTGATTTCAAAGACTTGAGAGTAGTTAACATAGTAGACCAGTTTAGATTACTCACTGTACACTACCCTTCACTGTCCTTATTTATATTGTTGTCTTACCTGTTTTACCGTTCATGATCATACCTGCATGTCTTGCTACCCCTGTTTATATTATTGCTTGATGTTATGACGCACTGACGTCTGGGTTTTGCATGGCCCAGATTCTTTACCTTCGTTAAAGGCCGAGCAGGAGTTTTTCAGTCAGCAGGCTGAGCAGTGAGGACTTGTTAGTAGTTAGTCCATTTTACTTCCGGTATTTTCATTCCTGATGTGAGCCCGCATTATGGGACGCACATTCCAGTTTATTCTTGTATTGGATCTTTTGCTTCCGCATTATTTTATTCTTGACTCGTTTTATTCTGGCTTATGGACATGTATTAGATAGTTTATTATTGTTCTTGATATCTCTACAGCCGTAATGTGACTGTGGAAGGATATTACCTATTCACAGGTAGCATGGTTGGCTATGTCACGTGCTTATCTTAGCGTACTCTGGGAAGCGGGGCGTGACATGGTTCTTTGGCATCAGAGACATAAGATCAAGGTTAATCGGGTTTGATTCTTTTGTAGTTGGGTATTGGACCCAATACACGAATCAGAATACTCGTGATTAGGAAACATGTCCTGCCATCTTACCGTCTTACTATTTTTGAATCTTAACTTCCTCCTGATCCTACTTTTACGATATGCAAACCTCCTTTGGATATCGCCTCGAAACCTGGTTTCCTTTTGGTTATCTCTAGAACTTAGGCGACTTGGGTGGAGTTATATGATTGTAGCTATGATACCGCGGCATGGTTACAATGCGGTACTCTATTTAAGTAACTTGGAGTTCTAGACTTGATTCATATCCTTAATCTACATGTTGAATCTGTTATCATGCTAATCCTTTTGGTGTTTTGATTTTAGGAACATGGCAGACAAGAATCTGAAAACGTACCAAAGGCGTGTTGACGAAGCCGCTATGCTTGGAGTAATCCATGGGATGTTGGATAACCAAAAGCGACAGACCGAGCTGAACCAGCAGCAAGTTGAAGCTTTTCAGGAAGGTTTGCGGACCTTTCAGCAGTCCGTGAACAATATTGTGGCCAGACCAGTTGAACATGTGAGTACCGTAGCGGATTTCAGGAAACTGGTTCCGTCTATTTTTACTGTCTTGGAGGAGCCGTTGCCAGCGAAGCAGTGGCTGGTTGACACGGAAAATTTACTCGTTGCAGCACAGATCCCAGAGGATAAAAGGGTGGATATGGTACGCATCCAGTTGGTGGAGTTGGAAGAAGTTAAGAAGCAGGTTATTGAATTACTTGAGAAGGGTTGGATTCGAAGCAGTAACTCACCTTGGGGAGCTCCAGTTCTTCTAGTCAAGAAGAAAGATGGCACAAGGAAAATGTGCATCGATTATCAAGAATTAAACCGGGTGACTATTAAGAACAATTACCCGATCCCTCGCATTGGCGAACTATTTGAGCAGCTTAGTGGCGCGAGGGTATTCTCGAAACTGGATTTGCGATCCGGATATCATCAGGTCCGAGTTAAAACAGAAGATATTTGCAAGACGGCGTTCCGAACTCGATATAGACATTACGAGTATTTAGTAATGCCCTTCGGAGTAACGAATGCACCGGCATATTTATGGACTTGATGAACCGAATCTTTTCACAATTCTTGGACCAGTTTATAGTGGTGTTCAGTGATGATATTCTGGTATACTCGAAGAGTATTGAGGAGCATGCAGAACATTTGAAGATCGCACTGCAAACGTTGAGGCAAGAAAAATTGTATGCAAAGATGAGCACGTGCGAGTTTTGGCTAGAAGAAGTGAAGTTTTTGGGGCATGTCGTGTCTGGAGATGGAATCGCCGTTAATCCCGAAAAGATTGCAGCAGTTCGAGATTGGCCGATTCCGAAGAACGTTGCAGAAATCAGAAGCTTTCTTGGACTTGCCGGGTATTACAGAAGGTTCGTGGAGAATTTTGCTCGTCTGGCGGAGCCTTTGACCAAGCTTACGCGCAAAGAAGTACCATTTGTGTGGATGGATAAGTGTGCGTCAGCTTTTGAGGCATTGAAACAGAGATTGATAACCGCTCCTATTCTGATCGTGCCAGACAGTTCCAGAGGATTGGTGATTCACAACGACGCATCTGGGAAATGATTGGGATGTGTTTTGATGCAGCATGGGAAGGTTATAGCATACGCATCGAGACAGTTGAAAACCCATGAGAAGAATTACCCAACTCATGACTTGGAGCCAGCAGCTGTGATTTTCACTTTGAAGATTTGGAGACACTACCTATTGGGCGAAAGGGTCGAGGTTTTCACCGATCATAAAAGCTTGAAGTATGTGTTCACGCAGAAGGAGCTTAATATGAGGCAGCGTAGATGGTTGGAGCTGATGGCTGACTACGATCTTGATCTTAAGTACCATCCAGGAAAAGTTAATGTTGTGCCGGATGCGCTTAGTCGGTTGCCAGCAATTCAGATGTTGACTGCACAGAAGGAACTTATTAAAGACTTTCGAAGATTTGATTTGGAGATTGTGCAACCGCATTCGTCAGGACAGTTTATGCAGCTGCAAGTACAGTCATCGTTGATCGAGAATATTAAAGCAGCGCAATTGCAGGACCCTAGATTGCAAAAGTTTCGAGAACAGGTTGAAGCTGGACTTCGAACGGACTTGTTGATTCATGAAGATGGTTCATTGCGTTATGGTAGCTATTTGTGTGTGCCAAAGGGAGATATTCACGAAGAACTTATGAAGGAGGCACACAGTTAAGCATATTCCGTACATTCAGGAGGCACGAAGATGTACCGAGATTTACGACAGCATTTTTGGTGGAAAGGCATGAAACGGGAGATTGCCCGCTTTGTGGCAAAGTGCTTGGTGTGTATGCAAGTCAAGGCTGAACATCAAAGGGTTGCTGGTTTATTGCAACCACTTCCGATTCCTCAGTGGAAGTAGGAACATATAACCATGGATTTCGTGACGACTCTACCGTGGAGTCCAAAAGGCAACAATGCAGTTTGGATGATTGTTGATAGATTGACCAAGGCAGCTCATTTCATACCTTTTCGAGTTGGTCAATCAACAGAAACTTTGGCAGAACGGTACATGCAGGAGATTGTAAGATTGCATGGAGTACCGGTGAGCATCGTGTTCGACCGTGACACTCGTTTCTTATCACACTTTTGGAGGAGCTTACAGGGAAGTTTGGAGACTCGATTGAAGTTTAGCATAGCTTATCATCCTCAGACAGATGGCCAATCGGAGAGAACGATCCAAACTCTTGAAGACATGTTGAGAGCTTGCATGTTAGACTTCAAGGGTTCATGGGAGGATCATCTACACTTAGTGGAGTTTTCTTACAACAGCAGTTTTCAGGCGACTATTCAGATGGCTCCATTCGAAGCTTTATATGGTCGCAAGTGACGTTCACCAGTTTGTTGGGACGATATTGGAGAACGAAGATTGTTGGGACCGGATTTGATCGTGCAAACAGTTGAGAAGGTTAACACTACCCGGAATCATATGAAAGCAGCACAAGACCGACAAAAGAGTTGGACAGATACGTCAAGAAGACCTCTAGAGTTCGCCATTGGTGATTTGGTATTCTTGAAGATATCACCGACTAGAGGGGTGATTCGTTTCGGAAGTCGAGGAAAGCTTAGTCCTCGATTCGTTGGACCTTTTGAGATTTTGGAGCGTGTTGGAGAAGTGACGTATCAATTGGCGTTACCGCAATCCTTGGCGAATGTTCATGACGTGTTTCACGTATCTCAACTCTGTAAGTATGTTTGAGATGAAACACATGTGTTGGATCATTCGGAGCTGACTGTCCGAGAAGATTTGACTTTTGAGTAGCGACCTATGTCGATTATGGATCGAAGAGAAAAGGTTCTTAAGAACAAAGTTATCCCTCTTGTACTTGTTTCTTGGGGTAATCGCTCACATGGAGAATCAACTTGGGGACGAGAAAATGAAATCCGGCAGAAGTTTCCACATCTATTCTTGTAGTTTGTTGTTTGTTTATCTTTTTTTGTTCTTGGAATTCCGAGTACGAAATTCTTTTTGTAGTTAGGTATAATGTAACAAACGAGTTCAGTTATACCAATTTCTGTTTCCGTATTTGTTTATCTGTGGTATTTTATTGATTTATCATGTTTGGGTGCGAATGGTAGTTTATATTTTACATTGCATTCGACCCGACCCGCTTGCTTGAACTTGTTGATTCATATTTATAGACTACCCTGGCTTGTTAAATAGACACGTGCATCTTATGGATACTGCATATTGGCATTTCACCTAGCATCGCATATCTTACATATAACATTTTTAGGTCTTGTATAATAAATTAAAATTTGCATTTCATAACCTGCATGATACCCCTAACCCCGCGGTAGCGTCCGCGCATCTTGTTCTCGTCCCGTTCAGTGAAACAGACGTGTTTGGGTGGCTACGCGCACGTACGTGCATCCGTTCTTGGGGGTATGATTTTTCGTTACCTAATCATTCATTTCAAATTTTAGAAGTTGCAAATAATTTTCGTATTTTAAATCTAAATTTTTGGACCCGACCCGGGCGCATTTTGGAATAATTCTGTATCTCGCCAAAATTCATTTATTTAAAATTTTTAATATTAGTTCGAATATATTTTTTTTACTGCTCAGAAGGTTTTCTCAAACAACTAAAATCTTTTTAAAATTTTTTAAAAATATTTTCGTAAACAAACCCCAGCTTTTTCTCCCTTTCTTCTCGTGACCCCACCCGCTCTCTCTCTCTTTTCTCTTTCTCTTTCTCCTTCTCTCTCTCCCCGCGTCTCTCTCTCTCTATTCTTTCTCTCTCCTCTCGCGCCTCTCTATCTCCTCTCGCATTGACTGTAGATTCCTCGATTGTGGTCACCTCCTTGAGGGATGCAGTCACCTCCTTCTCCTTATTTCATCCTCTCTTCTCTATTTAAACCCCGAGAGCTTCTTGAACCCATCGCAGTTCACCTCCTCCTCAAACCTTAACCCTAAAACTTCACCCCCTCATCACCCTCAACTCACCGAGCCTCTTCCTCCTCCTCCTCTCCATCTTCTCCTTCTTCTTCACCTATTCCCGAGCCCTTATCTACACCCCCACACACCCACAAACCCACAGAACCCTCACCTCCGGCGACCCCAGCTTCACACCACCACCACCACCATCTCCTCCTCTCCCTCTCCTCTGTACTTCTCCCTCACCAAACCCCTGCACACAAAATCCCAGCCTGCACCCTAACAGCCCAAACCCAGATCTAACCTGAGACAACTAGCAAAACCCTAATCACCAAACCACCTCGCCGGAGCTCCATCGACGCCGTCGACACCTAAAAATTTCCCTCTGAACCACAGTGAGCTTCTCTTCTCTCAATCCCTTCTTCCCCTCCTTTTCCTTCATTCTTTCTTTCTTTCTTTTCCTTCTGTTCTTTTACTGTTGATGTCTACAGTTGATCGCTGGGACCCGGTCGTGCCGTCGATGATCCTGACGACCCAGCGAGCGTACCTGACCCTTGTAATCACCTTGGGCATTGTTTGGATCCGTTCCGTGTATCGTGCGCGCGTCGCGACTTTTTCCGCCGACGTGAGACGTTCCGTACCCCGTTTCTTGATCCGTCTAGGCAAGTAAAACTTGCTACATGCTATTTAATTTATTATATACTTATTTGAATGCACATTAAACCTGTGGTTTAAATTTAATACCATAATTTCCATTTTTACATTTCGATGTCCCGTTACATCATTTTAGATTTAGAACCTGAAACATTTCATATTGCATATTAGATTACGATACACGGTACCCATATCCATAATTGAATCACATTGTGCTTAGTTGTATAGCCCATAGTACTCTTTTTAATTGTTTATAACCTTTCGGACACCGTTTGCATCCATTTAGCCTATTATATATACAATTGCATCTATAGATCACTTGATTATATAATATTGTAAATTTAACATTCCATATTTGATAAAATATATTTTAATTATTGTTGGAATTATAACCTTAACCCAAATCGATAACTGTGCATCCATATGTCTTAGTTTATACCTATTTTGCACACTACATCACAATATTCCATTTTATTGTTCCATTAGTACCCAATCCTGGTTTTGTATACCCATGCTTATTATAGTTTGGTTATAAGCATCCACTTGTTACTTGTGTACCCCTGACACGACTTGATATACTATTGCTTGACACGACGTGATACCGTGAACTTCTTGACATGACATGATACCTATATACCACCTAACTTGACCTGATGTACCATGGCTTTACCTGTTAACTGATCTTGTTACTAATGCCAACAGCTTTGATATGTTGTCCCTACGGACATTTCCTGTTGTCTATCCAGACAAACCTTTAGCTGCTGATCCTGTGTTGGCATTAGCTCCAGATTTATCAATACTTGACTTGAATGCATAACTTGGGGGTATGGGGAAATCAATGATGAAACCTGACTTGTAACTCGACAGTTCGATATCTTTACTGATCAGTTTTAAAGGTTAGGCCAGACTTAGGATGATGCTGCCGACATCATTCTTCTATACATATTTCCTATTTTAGTGCCTAGCGGCATGTCTCGGCTTCAGCCTGAAAATCTTCCCCGTGGTCCCGGACACGCACGGGATACTATTGAGTTACATCGATGATTCATTAAATTGATTTCAAAGACTTGAGAGTAGTTAACACAGTAGACCAGTTTAGATTACTCACTGCACACTACCCTTCACTGTCCTTATTTATATTGTTGTCTTACCTGTTTTACTGTTCATGATCATACATGCATGTCTTGCTACCCCTGTTTATATAATTGCTTGATGTTATGACGCACTGACGTCTGGGTTTTGCATGGCCCAGATTCTTTACCTTCGATACAGGCCGAGCAGGAGTTTTTCAGTCAGCAGGCTGAGCAGTGAGGACTTGTTAGTAGCTAGTCCATTTTACTTTTGGTATTTTCATTCCAGATGTGAGCCCGCATTATGGGACGTACATTCCAGTTTATTCTTGTATTGGATCTCTTGCTTCCGCATTATTTTATTCTTGACTCGTTTTATTCTAGCTTATGGACATGTATTAGATAGTTTATTATTGTTCTTGATATCTCTACAGCCGTAATGTGACTGTGAAAGGATATTTCCTATCCACAGGTAGCATGGTTGGCTATGTCACGTGCCTATCTTAGCGTACTCTGGGAAGTAGGGCGTGACAGTTCTGCTCTATGACTCCTGACTTCATTTGTTTCCTGGAAAGTTAAAATTTAGCTGGACGGGTCCATTTTTTGTGCTCATCGCCTTTCCGCATGGTGCTGTCGAGATTGAAGATCAGCGATCGGGCAATACTTTCAAAGTCAATGGCCAACGTCTTAAGCCATTCTTAGAGTTGCCTGCGAAAACTGGAGAGCTTATGTTTTTACATGAGCCGCATTATTTGATTAAATCACTTCCCCTACAAAATTTTGTATATACAGTTTGTTTTCCTTTTCCTCGAACATTTTGTTGACTCTGGTATATAGCGTTACAATGAGGACATTGTCAAGCTCAAGTTTGGGGGTGAGCACTTCGTTTATTTTGCTGCATCATGTGTACATTCTGCATTACATACATTTTAAAAAACCCATAAAAATTGGAAAAAATTCTTTAAAATATAAAAAAAAAATTCGTCATGTTAGCTAGCGGGGGAACTTAGACTCAAAATCTGACAGTTGGTTGATAAGATAGAAATAACTAAATCCTTTTTAAGAGATTGAAAAACCGAAAGATAACCCTCCTTTGTGTTTAACCATAGTTGATTTACGTCTTTTATAACACTTTACACGTGTCGTATGTTTTTTTGAGAATTAGATGAAAGTCTGACATGTCTGTAAAACTTTTAAAATTGATAAACATCTTTAGAATCAAACATGTTTGTCTGAGTTAAGTAATATCAAGTTAAGTTCATGATATGAAGAATTTTATAGAAGTTTTAACAGAAGATAGAAGTCTAAAAATAACCCATCTGAAACCTTGTTGGAGTAATTACACACCTTATCACATGTAACGTGTTCGGATTTAAAAGAAAAAGCTGGATATATCTCCGTTTTCACTGAGTACAGAATTATTATAAAATGAGTCTTTTGTTTTGTGGCCTTGGTAACTTGGGTAATTAAGTCCTTGGGGTGTCTCCACACCTAATGTCCTAAAACCATCTGGTTTGGGAGTCATTGACCCAAAACTCGCTATATTTCCAATCGCCAGATAAAACAAGCTAAGTGTTCACTCCAAGTTAAAAGTCCTAACGGTTCTATGTGGGAGAATAATTTTGGCGGAGACGAATTTTTTATTAAAACAGTTTTTTCGCGAAGATATGAATGTTTGTATTTATTAAGATGTTTTGCACGATAACGAAATGTGTGTATATACAAAAACAGGTGAAAGGTAGGAGTGAAAAATAAGACATAGGTTCTCTGTTAAAATTGATATATATTCTGACTTGAAACCTAACTAGAGAATAAAACTTGAGAAAATCTTAACTCCTTTCAAACTCGTGTGATCATTCAGAAGTTTATCCTGGTCTGTAATTATGACATGATGACCCTAATCAAGTTCTTAAAAATTTATGGACACTATTCGCACAAATCATGTAAAGACGCGTATAAGCTTATGTTAAACAAATTGTGAGGAGTGAAAAATAGGGTTTAATGTTTCTGACTTGGGTAATAGAACTTCTAATTTTGATCTTTAATCTTAAGATTAGAAACAACAATTTCCGCGTGACGCTAACTTGACTGGATTTTGTGGGTGTAATCCGCTGAAAACCCTTAGGAGACAACACTCCTCCTACTAGGGACACCTAGAGGTTTAATGGCTTGTTGCACATGCTCAATGCAATCGCGTTCCCTGCAAAAGTGAGGCTAGGATTTTTTTGTATTGCTCGGGACAAGCAATAGATAAGATTGGGGGTATTTGTTCATCACAGAAAACTGCATTTTAATACCATTCATTCGCTATCTATTTTTGTATATATCGGTGCTATTAACCAGTGTCTGCTCAGTAATTACAGGTGTTCGTAATAAAAAAAACTGGAAACGCACTCAAAATCACGGATATCGCGTTTGGGAGTTGACACTACAAACGGAACAGAAAACCGATCAGTTTCCAAGGATATTTTGTGTAAACAATATTATGTACATACATTTTGGTCCAACACATAGCATGTGTGCACATGGACCATAGTGGGCTGCCTAGGCTACATAACATGATGAATTGGTACAAGTAGGGAACATGTGCATTTAAAGCTAAAAGTATTGGTGTGATTTCAAGAAACAAGTTTTCCCTCCAAATCTCTACATACAAACCAGGTCATTTTAGGCCAAACAAACAGCATCATTGTGATTATGGAGAGCACACATACCCACCACATCAACCCGAGACCCTACTCTCGTATTTGGACCGGCCACCCTCCCCAAGATTCCGAGCTCGCCGGCCCCTTTTTGCTCAATGGTCCCCATCTTTTCTATGGGCCCCCATTTCTGCCATATTATCTCGTTTTTATTGTTTGTTTATTTTTGTTTTGAGCCTATAAATACCAGACCCTTGGGCAAGTTAGAGGCACTACTTCTTTTGTGAGAGAAAAGATTGTGAGATTGTAATTAGTGATCTCAGTGTGAATTCCTTACCTTCTTCTGGTCTTGCAACATCCTTTTGAGCTTGCAAGATTAGATTTTGGTATTTGAATTCACTTGTTTTGTACTTGGAACCATTTGTAATCAAGCTTCATTTTATATAAAGTATTTCTTGTATATCTTCTCTTTTGCTCTTTTCTTTTTATTGTCATTTAATTTTATGATGTGTGAGTAATTGTTCTTAGGCTATGGTGAGGCAGGTTGTGGAATGACCTTCTTCCAACCCCTCCCTTTTGATTCTTGCATTTTACATTTCTTTTCTTAATTATGCAATTTTATTATGTTTTGCTTGATAGGATATATTGTTTTCAATGGTTGCAAATTAACCTAAACATATATCCTATTTTTTCTTTACAATTTATTGTTGCTATATTATGATTGGAAATTGAAATGAATACGGAATTATGTTAAGTGTCGCAATTCGCTAGATAGAATATATAGCACAAATGCATATATTCTATATTTTCTAACTTCACTTAACTAACTCCATATTCATTTCATTCCCAACTTCAAGTTCTTAGTTTCCATTCTACTTAACCTTGATATCGTATTCTAACCCGAAGCATGTTCGAATAGATGCAGTATGCTTTCGCAATTCTAATGGAGATTAAAAACTTGAAACTTGAATCAAAATGGAGAGTTGGGGGTAAATGTCATATTTCACTAATACCAAACCATTATCCTAAGTTTCCCTAAAACCTTTCTTCTTTTAAAGTCTTGCAATTTGTGACAAACTCATCATCCAACCTTTGCTCATAACTCAAATTGATGTCGTGATATCCACTCCTTGTGGTTCGACCCGTACTTGCCGGCTTACTTCAGCGCACCATGCACTTGCGGTATTTTAAACCTCGAGTCTCACCTCGTGCATATTTTAAACCTCGAGTCTCACCTCGGTAGATTTCTGTCATTTTAGCTTGCACCCTTCATCGGTAATATGATCATAACCCCTAAAAAAATGAGTATTGTTGATCCGTCTCCTGTTCTGTAAAGTTAACTCATAATCCTACAATTAGTTGAACAATAGAATTGCCTAATTATGTTCCCAATTGGGAGTAAACGTGTTACGAAACGGACTTCCAGTTCAGAAATTGGATTTCCAGCAGTAAACACTTAAAATAAAATGACCATAACCAGCAAACCTGAAACCCGATTGACGCGAAACAAATTTTGATGGATAGATAATTAAACATACTGCTCACCCATTTTATACTGTTTTGCTAAATTCTGCACGTTTGATTTTTAGTAAATTATGCAAGTGGTAGGACATTGGCTGCTGATATTTTTATTCATATCGTAATTAATTGCATTCTTATCATATCATGTAGCGGTTTGTTAGTGTATATGCCCTAGAGGCCATTACTGTATCATACTAGTTTGTATATTACTTGATGGAAGCTTGGGATATTCACAGTTGTATAGACAATCTTGCTCAAAATGGTAGTATGCTACTTGGTTTGTTTCTACTTTAATATGTGCATGTGTTTATTTTAGCATATCGCTTATACATATTAGTAGAGCCCTTAGGATCCTTACTTGATTACCAGCGTTGTGATGGCAGTCACATTAGTGGGGGCTGGGTAATCTACAAGCACATCCTTATACAGGTCCCTAGTCATAGGAGTATCGAGACAGGTCATCGATACTCCGGAGTAGACAAGCGTATACGCTTCTCATCCCAGCAGGAGAGACGGTCTGTCCCACAGCCGTCAGTACGTCGTACTTGGAGATAGTGCCCTCAGAGTCAATTATTGGATCACAAGCACGTGATTGCAATGATTGAGGGAGGACCTATCCCGGTAGGACAGTCTTACTCGAGATGATAGTAAGCTATCTGGTTTATCTTTATCATCGTGTACTGCTTTAGGTGACCTGACTGGTCGCTATTGCACGTTGATAGAGCCCATAGGATTCTTGCTTAATGACCAGCAGTATGAGGGCGATCATATACGTGGGAGCTGGTAGTCTATAAGCACATCCTTAAAAGGTCCCTAGTCGTGAGAGTTTCGAGACAGGGCATCAATTCTCCAGAGTAGACTAGTGTATACAGTCGAGACCCCGATGAGGGGCGGTGGCCGGTCTCACAAGTCACTGGTGTCAGTTGGTTCACCTAAGATGTATACAGGTGCTCGTTGGGTTATGAGTACACCGGACATGACTCGCCGGGAACATGCTAGTTGGTCTTATACTTGACGGCAGATAGCAGTTCCCTGGTGACATGTGTACAGGTTAGTTCATCGACCTGAGCATCGTCATTTGTCTCGTGTGAGTTCCCACTGTATTTTGATTACTACCCTACCACGCTCAAAGGAGACGTGCAAACAGGTTTTAGTTGGGTACAGTCCCGAGCCACATGGAGGCAGTGAGTGGATCTTCAGGGGTTCGTCTCTCCCGGTATTGGGGGTGAGGTCGCGCTGTGTGTAGGAGAGCTATTACACGAAGTCCTCGGCCAAGGCAGGAGATTTACTGGTAGGTATTCCAGTAGTATCTCAGGGTGTTCCGGGCTACACTCTGACACGACTTGTACCGCTTTTGGGGGTCTGACTTTTACCAACCCTCTAGGCCCGCCATGCGATGCTCATAGACGAACGAACCGGACTGTACGGATATTGTTATTGATAGGCTCAGTAGGGTGTCAGGATGAGTTCGCTCATCGACGTCCCTTTTGGTCAATAGCTGGTGGCCCGTCACGTATTGGCTTATACCTCTGACGTGCTAGTGGTTAAATCCACAGCCATAGTATTGACGGGTCTTTAGAGTCCACCACACTTTCAGTTACTCAAGCTTTCGGGCGAAACGCTGTAGAGGCCGTATGGAGATATGGCAGGGTCCGATCAGATAGGTGCGGTATTGCACGGATCAGGATCGGACGGTTAGTACTAGAGGCCGTATGGATATATGGCAGGGTTCGATCAGATACGTGCGGTATTGCACGGATCAGGATCGGACGGATATTACTAGCCGGCTTTGGTTTAAGCCGGATCCTAGTATAGTACAGTGTAGATTTTGTCTCATTGTATTTGTATTCAGTGGGAATACAAATGCGGGCATGTATATGCAGTAGCGGGGTTTTCCTGTAATTTATTACGGGATCAGTTTTCTGAAGTTGCCAGTTTGCATTCTATTCCGGCCGGTTTTCCTTTGTTCTTTCCCGGCCGGACCTTTCCGATGGAGGGACTAATTTGCAATTGTGCAAATTAGTATTTGTGGAGGGGGTCCTTTGTAATTGTGTGGCATCATGATGAGATTCCTTTTGTATCAACTTTTTGCATTAAATGGTGATTAGAGTTGATTAGATTTGGAGGTGACATGGTTATCATTTTTTTAGGGTTGTGGTCACCCCCTTACTTTTACTACACTCACCTCCCTCAAGTTTTTTTTCTTTCCCTCCACCATTTCCTTGATGAGTGGCCGGCCACATTAATTGGGAGAGGAGAAATGAGAGAGGTTCATTTTGTGTGTGTAGACTTGATCATCTCATTTTTCCCTTGCTAGAGAATTGAAAGCACCAATTTTCCTTAAACTCTTCCTCCATCCTCCATGGCAACTAAACCCCAAAGAGACATAGACTCTACACTAGCCTACAGCAAATCTTGGACACGTCGGCTAGCCAACTTTGCGCCCGAGTTGCCTCGGTATAGAGGTGGGAGCCCGTAAAAGATGCAGGCGATGTGGTGCACTTCCGGCGACGAGGTGGAGACAGGACTTTCCGCAGGAGATCGGGAAGACGACGAGAAGACCGGAGGACTCGGATCACTCGGTATATCTCTTCCCCATCTTGTAGTTAGGTTCGATTAGTTAATGGCCCGATCCGGGTTTTAGTGCGCGGTGGTGCCGGTTTGAAAAATTAAAGTAAATCACCGCTTCCGCATTCCGGCGTCTGATTGACGGCCGGGGCACCGCCGTGAACTTACAGTGGTATCAGAGCCTCGCCATTAGCATAGTCTAGCTTTGTCTAATGTGTTTTACATTTCCGATCGAACAATTTTCCAAAAACCGTATTTTTCTTCACATCAGTTTCTGTCGAAATTTTTTGGAGTCCAAAAATTTTTCAGGTTGTCTCGAAGTGATGTGCAGGGCATTATAAGCATACTGTAAAAATTTGGTAGCATGAACTCACCATACCACCGCGGAACCACGGCCAAACCCATGCTTGGGCCGCGGTTCCGCTGCAATGTTCACTGTTCATGCCCCCAAAATTCTACAGAATGCGCTTGAGTGGAAAATAGGTTTTCTGGAATATTAATTTTGGGCCCAGAATTTCTTGATGTGCTACAGTAGTACTTGAGGGCCCACTTGGTAAAATTTGATCGATCGGATATTTTAAACACATTATTTCACAGTATTTACATTATATCTGCGACCGTGAATGTCACTTGATCGGTAAATCCTGTCTAACTGCTATAGCCCGGTTAGACGGATTTGTGAACGCGACATTCACGTTGATGTTCTGTGTATTGCTGTGATGTTGTGGATCGGTCGTGGGGATAGCCTGGATGCAATGCTAGTACAGTGTTTTGTTGTATTATGTACATTTGATATTGCGGGGCGAGCGTCCGACATGTGGACTGCCGTCACTGCCTGTTTGTATTATTATTTTGGGGCACGACCAGGTTGCGGTCGATGTACCCGTTGTATGTATATTTTATTTTCTGTACTAGGATTACCCCGCGGAGGGGTGCACGGATAGCCGGGTTCTAGAGGGCAACAAGCCCGCATCTCATGGCATTGAGACGGAGGGGGCTTCACTCTAGAATTGGCGGGCTATTCGCCGCACTCGTAGGGGGTACAGGTTGACCCAGGAGGGGTGCCCAAGTTACCGGATTCCGTGAAGTGCTGGGTGGTCCATTCACGGAGCTGAAGGGGGCTGCCTCGCTTCAGGTTTTGGCGGGTAACTTGCCGCGCCCGTAGGGGTCTAGGATTTTATTGCACAGGCTATCCACACGACCAGGGGAACGTCGGGTTTCAGTAGCGGCTCTGTGAAACCCGGGGATCCCAGATATCTGTATTGTTCTGAGATGCTGTACATTTCTGTGATGTTGCATTTTTATCACGCCTTGAGCGAAATATAATATATTGGTATATATATTAGTAGATGTTGTATTTGTTTTGCATCCGCACTAGTCCAGTCCCCGCTCTGTCATTAGTTAGCTAACTTAACGGGTAATGACGGGACCCAGTGGCGAATGCGGATGGCATATACGTACATCAATATATTTTCGTTCTTTGTGGTGTGATCAATTGATGGGACTGCATTGATTCGGATTAATGCAAGTTAAAAACAAACCTAATCTGATGTTGTTGGAACACTTTTCAAAAAGCTGTTATTGCAAGGACGTTCACTTTTGTTTTGCATCGTGGTATTCATTTGGAATATCCTGCTCCTCAGTCGACGAGGCAAGGGCCGAGATCCCTTTACCGGGAGTGACCCCTTGGACAGAAGTTTGCGTCAGGGCATTAACTTCACTATAGCCGATTACTTTTGCTTTGCATCGTGGTATTCATTTGGAATATCCTGCACCCCATTCTACGGGGAAAGAGCCGAGATCCCTTCACCGGGAGTGACCTCTTTAGTAAAGGTTTTCGTCACTATATTTTCTAAAAAGCTATCCGTTCCTTCAACGATATCAAGTTCATTACGTTAAAGGTTTTCGCCAGAAACCATTCGTAGCCCTCCGTCATTTTATATGGGTAGTCAATAGTATTCAAGCTGTGTTTGTTGGCCAAAGTCAAGGCATAGTGTTTGGTAGCTGTTGGGTATTCATATGCAGCATAGATAGATGCGTTGGTTTGGGGCAGTCGTATAGCCTTGTTGGCCAAAGTCAAGGGCTTGTGCGGGTGGGCTCAAATTAACCTGGAGAATGACGGGTAGAACTTGACATGTGACTTATGATTTGTTGGCCAAAGTCAAGGTCATAAGAGCATAGGGCAAAAATCACATCGGGAGTTTCTAAAGAAACTGAAACTTGCCAGATATGCGCATACCTTCTGGAGTGTGATAGCGTGAGTGGATTCCGTCACGTTATCATACGATGATAGTTGGATCCCGATTCCCACTGATGAGTTGGTTTACTCCTCGGGTGATCCCGACTAATTCTTCTTTCTAGGTTTGGAGGAGAATTTGACGGTACAGTGGGAGGTTTCCAGATTAGATAAATTTGTAACCATTCTGATCTAGGTTAGAGTGAACGCTGAGTGTTTCTTTTCTCTCTCTCTGGCAGCGACCATTGACCCGACCCTAAGACTATGACTCAGTGACCAAAATTAACCGAACCTTCTTTAACACTGGCTTTTGGATTGTCAGAGTTGCAGACCTCATTGCCACTCCTACTGTTACCCTTTTCTCCAGGACACCCCGTATTACTACGAACGTCCACTTCCATTGGACAAAACCATCGTATGGTTATATACGAACTCGAAGGGATTTATTTGAGAATGGTTTCAGGTTTTGGAGAAAAAGAATAGGACTATTCAGTTGTCTTTTCCTTTTACCTTCTCTCAGATTGCGAGTACCCCTTAGATTAGGGGATAGTACACCTATTACGCAAATTGGACAGTCTTCTTCCAAACCATAGGCAGGTGCCGACCGGTAGGGAATGAAGAAAACCAATTTGCCTAACGATGGTGTACAGAAGGTATTATGTAAAGACAAAGAAAGGGATTAGAAGGAGGGCAAAGTAAATTGCGACTGATATTCACGACCAAACCAAGTATTTCATTACCACTCCCACTTCACCTTTGTATTTCTCCATGACACTCCGTATCACTACGAAGATCCATAGTTTTTTGGATACTCCATCGTATGGTTATATACGAACTCGAAAGGAACTTGTTCCAGTTCGGGGATGGATTCTGGTTCAGGAGAAATAAGAATAAGGTTTATTCGGTTGTCTTTTATCTTCACCTTCTCTCGCATTGAGAGTGTTCCTAGGATTAGGACAGTACACCCATTATGCTTATTGGACAGTCTTCTTCCAAACCATAGGCTGGTGCCGAACGGTAGGGAAGGAAGAAAACCATTTGGCCTAAAGGGGTGTGCAGAAGGTAATGACTAAAGACATATGAAGGGATTTGGGGAGGTGGCAAAGAAATATACGGTTACAGTTGTGAATCTGGATAATGGAAGAGGCATTACTAGGAATACCAGGATACCCCATCGAAATATTTCAATGTTTCAGTTTCACTGTGTACAGTTAAACGAAAACTGATTTCCCGATTAGACACTTGCTCCAGGGTATGTATTTACCAGGCATGATTCTCACATCTGTATGGTTTTACAGATGATGAGTGGGAGTAAGTTATTGGGGATTAGATGATCCTCCTCATTATATCGGGATTCGTTGTAATTGGTGATATTTAAGGAAGTCAACTGGATTGTTTGCCGGACGGCAGACATTTGGTTTTGAATATCCGCTGTTTTGCACCAATTTCAAATTGATATATCTGTACGTCTATTTTTATAGAGTAAGATATACCCTTTGAAATTATGTCTATGACATTTACCTATATCAATGGATGGTTAGGTAAGGAGCATTGAACAACGGTGTAATTCTTCTTAACCATAAGTACAGTTTTCAACCTACGACACACAGTGAATGACTTATCAGACTCAAGGGACTTATACTAAGAGTACTGTATGTTGTCCAGGGTCCATCAGGACAGAGGGATTGGTCCTCGTACTATATTCGGTTTACTTATGACTTCTCTAGTTTTTAGACAAGTGTTTCGTGGAAACACAGGGTCCGAATTTTGAGAAGTTTTAGGTATTTGAATAAAGTAGAGAACCAGATATTGCAAGTATCGGGATTCTTCAAGGTGATCGAAGATGTAGATACTTGTGTATGGTATTCAGTTGATAGTAATGATTAAGAGAACTTGCTTCTCTTTCAGGGTACTCATAATTGGAAGCACTCCTAAGTTGGGCAACGCTGATCGGTCTCTTTCCACTTACTTGACATGCACTGGAGACAGCTGCATGATTTGAATCTGGTTCAACTAAATTAGTGCCTCTATTCCTATATTTGATATAGAACAGTTCGTATCTTAACGATGTTAAGATACGAGGAGTTGTCCGGCTTATGCTTAAAACCAGACTCTGGATAACTCAAGGCATGTTTCTGTAATGGCTGTTTGTGGGTTGACCCAGGCTATGACGAGGGTTGACTTTCTACCATAAGAAAGATCAATAGCGATATTGTTTTTGACTCGCCACAGTTTTAATAAAAATGGATTTTTTTTCAGAAAACAGTAGTGGGAGTATGGTAGAACTGGAAGTGATTCCAGAACCACAAACGATTACTGAAGATTTGATAAGAACCTAAAGATTCAATCTGATTTGACATTCTATTGGCCACTCCGCAGATACGGTGGGTAACCTCAGGCACCCGAGAGGTACTCCGGTAGCCTCAAGGACGGTGACAGGGAGGTTCTTGTTTACCCAGACTTGCCATTGCTGTTGTTCCGGACTGTGAGACCCGGCAGGAGGATAAATATAGCGTCGTTCTAAACTTGCTTCAGATGTGTACGTCTATATGACTCTGCCAGAGGGTTGTCGTAGTCAGTGGGAGCAGCGGAAGCATTGGTGGACAGGTGGCTTATGTTTATTTATAGACTAAAGCAGATGTAGCGGAGATAGATCATCTATTTCTGACATGACAGTCATAGGTTTGACTTCATCAGAACAAGGGATGGATCTGTTAAGAAGGTAGTATGGTGTGATGTCCTGGTATTTGGATGACATACACAGAGTAGGAAAGGATATTCCTATACTACGATCGGTTATTCTTTGGTCGTCACACAGTGGTTTCTCCACATGGGACTTGGACATTATATCAGACATACTGGTTACTAGATCTATGGTTTTAGATCTAGATTTGGGTGGTTTCCCAATCTGGATACTTTGACAGCATTCTATGAGTATTTAGAATAGTTGACTCCTGGCACGGTAGTATACCTGCGGTGATGGAGTCACCCTCTCTAAAGGTGTTTTACAGACTAAAGGGGAGAGGGATGTGCATGATTGGCAGATCACTTGCTCAGGCAATTAAGTCAATCATGAGATGTCAAGTACCATACCAGATGTTGTTCTTGCACTAGATGCAATAAGTTGATATTGATCCAATCATGGAGAAACAGTCGGGAGCAGCTTTAGAACATAAGTAGATGTTCTAGGGAAATGATAACGACAACCTCATTAAGGAGACAGTTATCATTCCAGGCTTTCAAGGTGACATGGACGACATGATGATTGTCAGAGTTATAGTTTTCCCTCTGACGAGGGGCAGTATTTTGGACAAGTGATCCAGGCAGATACTGAGGGAGGCATGGCGCAGGATACTAATTAAGTTCAGTTGATGGTACAGTCTAAGAAGTTTGGATTTGGAGTTCATTTATGAGCTAGGTCCCATCAGACATCCAGACATTCTAAGACAGGTATTGCTCATTTCGGGAGATGGTTTTCTCCGTTAACTTGAGATATAGAGAGATATAGAAAGAAACTTCAAGGCGGATCCACTCACTGAGGCTATTCCTCGAACGCAATAGTCTCACAAACGAGTTTTGTGAGACTGCCTAGTAGAGGAGTTGGGTGTTCGGTATCACACGGGCTGTGAGTATGCGACATCGCAATAATTAGCCTTGAGTGCAAGTGGGAGATTGTTGGAGATAGTGCCCTCAGAGTCAATTATTGGATCACAGGCACGTGATTGCAATTATTGAGGGAGGACCTATCCCGGTAGGACAGTCTTACTCGAGATGATAGTATGCTATCTGGTTTACCTTTATCATCGTGTACTGCTTTAGGTAACCTGACAGGTCGCTATTGCACGTTGATAGAGCCCCTAGTATTCATGCTTGACGACCAGTAGTATGAGGGCGATCATATACGTGGGAGCTGGTAGTCTATAAGCACATCCTTAAAAGGTCCCTAGTCGTGGGAGTTTCGAGACAGGGCATCGATTCTCCAGAGTAGAGTAGTGTATACAGTCGAGACCCCGACGAGGGGCGGTGGCCGGTCTCACAAGCCACTGGTGTTAGTTGGTTCACCTAAGATGTATACAGGTGCTCGTTGGGTTATGAGTACACCGGACAAGACTCGCCGGAAACATGCTAGTTGGTCTTATACTTGACATCAGATAGCAGTTCCCTGGTGACATGTGTACATGTTAGTTCATTGACCTGAGGATCGTTATTTATCTCGTGTGAGTTCCCACTGTACTTTGATTACTACCCTACCACGCTCAAAGGAGACGTGCAAACAGGTTTTAGTTGGGTACAGTCCCGAGCCACATGGAGGCAGTGAGCGGATCTTCAGGGGTTCGTCTCTCCCGGTATTGGGGGTGAGGTCGCGCTGTGTCTAGGAGAGCCATTACACGAAGTCCTTGGCCAAGGCAGGAGATTTACTGGTAGGTATTCCAGTAGTATCTCAGGGTGTTCGGGGCTACACTCCTACACGACTTGTACCGCTTTTGGGGGTCTGACTTTTACCAACCCCCTAGGCCCGCCATGCGATGCTCATAGACGAACGGACCGGACTGTACGGATATTGTCACTGACAGGCTCAGTAGGGTGTCAGGATGAGTTCGCTCATCGACGTCCCTTTTGGTCAATAGCTGGTGGCCCGTCACGTATTGGCTTATACCTCTGACGTGCTAGTGGTTAAATCCACAGCCATAGTATTGATGAGTCTTTAGAGTCCACCACACTTTCAGTTACTCAAGCTTTCGGGCGAAACGCTGTAGAGGCCGTATGGAGATATGGCAGGGTCCGATCAGATAGGTGTGGTATTGCACGGATCAGGATCGAACGGTTAGTACTAGAGGCCGTATGGATATATGGCAGGGTTCGATCAGATACGTGCGGTATTGCACGGATCAGGATCGGACGGATATTACTAGCCGGCTTTGGTTTAAGCCGGATCCTAGTATAGTACAGTGTAGATTTTGTCTCATTGCATTTGTATTCAATGGGAATACAAATGCGGGCATGTATATGCAGTAGCGGGGTTTTCCTGTAATTTATTACGGGATCAGTTTTCTGAAATTGCCAGTTTGCATTCCGTTCCGGCCGGTTTTCCTTTGTTCTTTCCCGGCCGGACCTTTCCGATGGAGGGACTAATTTGCAATTGTGCAAATTAGTATTTGTGGAGGGGGTCCTTTGTAATTGTGTGGCATCATGATGAGATTCCTTTTGTATCAACTTTTTGCATTAAATGGTGATTGGAGTTGATTAGATTTGGAGGTGACATGGTTATCATTTCTTTAGGGTTGTGGTCACCCCCTTACTTTTACTACACTCACCTCCCTCAAGTTTTTTTCTTTCCCTCCACCATTTCCTTGATGAGTGGCCGGCCACACTAATTGGGAGAGGAGAAATGAGAGAGGTTCATTTTGTGTGTGTAGACTTGATCATCTCATTTTTCCCTTGCTAGAAAATTGAAAGCACCAATTTTCCTTAAACTCTTCCTCCATCCTCCATGGCAACTAAACCCCAAAGAGACATAGACTCTACACTAGCCTACAGCAAATCTTGGACGCGTCGGCTAGCCAACTTTGCGTCCGAGTTGCCTCGGTATAGAGGTGGGAGCCCGTAAAAGATGCAGGCGATGTGGTGCACTTCCGGCGACGAGGTGGAGACAGGACTTTCCGCAGGAGATCGGGACGACGACGAGAAGTCCGGAGGACTCGGATCACTCGGTATATCTCTTTCCCATCTTGTAGTTAGCTAGGATTGGTTAATGGCCCGATCCGGGTTTTAGTGCGCGGTGGTGCCGGTTTGAAAAATTAAAGTAAATCACCGCTTCCGCATTCCGGCGTCGGATTGACGGCCGGGGCGCCGCCGTGCACTTACATTGACCTCTGTCAAGGGATCATGCGAGTGGGTCTAAGTTAATCCAGGACAATGACGGGTTGAACTTGACTTACGCTTGGGGTAAAAATCACATTGAGAGTTTCAAACATACAGGAAACTTTCCAAGCTTGTGCATACCTTCTGGAGTATGGTAACTTGAATGGATTCCATAAAGTTATCAGGCGATGATAGTTGGATCCCGATTCCCACTGATGAGTAGGATTACTCCTCAGGTGACTTTAAATGATCCCGACTAATTCTCCTTATGGGTTTGGAGGAGAATTCGAGGAAACAGTGGGAGCCATCCTGATTAGATAAAGTGATCAACCATTATGATTTAGGTTAGAGTGTATGTTGAGTGTTTCTTTTCTCTTCCTCTTTGGCAGCGACCGTGGCCCGACCCTAAACTAAAACTCATGAACCAAGTTAACCGAACCTTCTTAAAACACTTTGGCATTTGGAATGTTATGGTGTCACACCCCACTTCCCAGTGTACGGGATGCGACTGGCCGCTACGTATTTACTCTGAAGTAAATACGCTAAGCGTAACTAAGCAATAAAAGAAATATACATAAGAGACAAAAGATATAATTGAACAACAACTTTATTTATTCACATTCTTTTTACAATACATGGAAAAGTAAATACATAATTGAAGCGATGCCTAAACAGTGGCATAACATAAATGAAAAGTACTGAAAGTAAATATGTACAAGGAAACTAAAGCTCTGGGTCGTAAGCTAGTTGGTTCAAGTCTTCACCGGTGGGCTCGATCTCCTGAAGGTCCGATTTACCTGATAATATTCCAAAGAAGAAAGAGAAGGAATGTCTTCAGCAAACAATCGCTCGGTAAGTCACAAAGATAAAGGGAGAAATAGAATAGACAGAGAGAGTGTAACTTTTAAAGTTGCATTATATTGTTAACGTTGTTGTTTGTAGCTTGGTACAGAAAGATGCCAGTGTATACGAGAGAAGTCTCAGTAGACCAGAGACTAAGGTGAACGGAATTTACAAGGAACCGTTTATGCCACGGTGCAGCAGCAATGGAAATACAGGTTAGGTGTCTTAAATCTTGCTGTCTCGTGCCACTTCTAACACCTTCCGTACCAATATACCCCTTAAACCCCGCGATATCTTGATTGTATTGTTTGTATTGTATTGTAAATTGTATTGTCTTGTATTATAGATTGTATAGATGGATGACTTGACGAAACCATGATATCAGTAAATGGATGTAACTGGAGAATCATGTAGATGGATGTATATCCATGGTTCGGTTCGGTCAAATTGTATATATTGCATAGATTGAATATATGGATTCATGAATTCATTTTGAATTGTAGTTTGTACTTGAATCATATTCAAATCAGGTTTATTATAACGACACTCAGTTTGAGTCAGAACAATTAGAAAGGAAATTGAAGTCCTGAATTAGGTTTTGGTGTTATCGGTAACCGCTGCACATGGGCGGCAGGATTTGTGTCTTTTTCAAAGACGATTACCGTGTTGATAACACCGTTTGTTAAGTTGTCTACCTTAAATAGGCAAGCACCCATATCTCCGGCTCCCTGAGACTCAAGAGACTGATCCTGCTTAAACCTATATTTACTAGAATCCTTATTGTAATTTATAAAACTTGAGGGGGTTTTATGTAAAAATAATTTTGTAAAATTTTTAAAATACAGCTCAAGTATTTTATTATCTTCTTTAGAGTTTTCATTGATGTATATTTTATCATTGTGATATTTGTAGTGAATAAACCTATTTTTTTAATAATATATAGTATTTATCTATAATGTATTGAACTTGTATGGAATTGCATGGTATTTTCATGTAAAGTGATTTTTTTGATTTAGAAGAGTTGGATTATTTATACTATATCAAAAATAGACAATTAAATAATACACACACATATATATATATTTATAAAATAATTAATTTATTATTTTTCTAGAAATCTCATTTTTTAAGATATTTGTATTTTTAAATCTTTCGAGACCGTATGCTCCTTGCGGAGGTCTGCGTCTCGCACTACTAAGCCTGAAGATGTGCGATAATCCGCACCATCCCGAACGGGTTTCCCAAATAGGTTGTAGCGGCGTTTTGCAAAGATTTGTTTAAAATACATAATCTTGTAGAAAAGTGTTTTAATAGTAAAAGGTATTTATGTGTAAAATTGCATTTTCCCGTATTCAATGTTCCCGAAAGGCATCATGCTATATTGCATATGAGTGTTGTGAGGAGGTAGGTCATTACCTCGTGATCTATTTAATGGTATAGTAAGGAATTATGATGTTTAATGTCGAAACTAAACTACATGGTATTTTACTGAAAATGTTCGATAAAAATTACAATATGAAATATTTTGCTATGAAACTTGTTCATGATATTTTGTTAATGTTTAATAGTCAAGATGTGAGGGTTTGATATGTTTATATCTAAGAAAAGATGAAATTTTTAAGAAGAACCGAATCGGATGTCGGATTAACTCCGCTTCCGTTGGGTTTTAGAAATACAAGTTTTTAGAGTAGACAAGAGAAGGGGGAAGAGTGACTTACTCGAATTTAGATTAGAGAAGAGAAAGAGGGAGTGGTAGGAGGTACCGGTGCGTCGTTTTGTCATCGGGAGCTCCTAGGGTCGTCGTCGGAAATTCGCCGGAGTTTCGCCCTTCGCTAACTCCACTTGTACACAAAAGTTTAGAGATTTTTCTTGAGAGTTTGGACAGAGTTTTGGAAGTGAGGAGGGGTGAGTTTAGGTGTGGTATTTATAGGAAAAACTAGAGTTAGGGTAGATGAAACGGTGTGAGAAAATTGTATTAAATTTTGTATTAAAAAAAGATTAATGGGATTTTGAATGGCTCTGTTAATGTGCAGGGTTTTTAAACATGACAGGGGTTTCAAAAAGATAAAAATACACAGAAGTAATGAAGGGATATCGGCGATCCGAGGTGGATTGGCCGACGGTGGCGGCCGAGTCGGCCGAGTCAGGGCCGGGCTCGTCGCCATGTGTCCTATGCCTTTTGGTTTATCTTCTGGGCCAGTTTGTTTTATATATGACTTTTGGGTTTACGGGTTAAGCACGTGTAGGCTCTTGGGCTTCTAAAAATTTACAAGAAAATTAATTATAAAATAATGTGGTTAATGGGATTTGAACTCTGGTGCTTTGGTTCAGCAGTGCAAGGTCTTACTAATGAGCTATAAGTTCTTTCTTGTTATCAAAAAGCAAAACAAATACTTATAGTACTCACAGAAAATGCAAATTCCCCAAGTATACATTAACTTTTAAACAATTTTTTTTTGTGCACTAAAATTGGAGTTGTTACAGTCTAATCTCCTTACAAAAATTTCGTCCTCGAAATTTTCAATTTTAATTTAAGGACTAGTTTACAAATAGGTGAGGGTATCTTGCACGCATATCACCTTCCATTTTCCATGTCGATTCTCCTGGAGTGTCTTTTCTCCACATCACTCGAACCAAGTTGACTTCCTTATTCCGAAGTGACTTCACTTTTCTGTCCAGGATCTCCACAGATTGTTGCTCATAAGATAAGCCGGGCTGTACAGTGAGCTCGGAATGATCGAGAATATGGCTAGGGTCACTCATATACCTTCTGAGTTGGGATATGTGGAATACATTATGCACTCCTTCCAATGAAGGTGGAAATGCCAAGCGGTATGCTACTTCATCGACTCGTTCGAGTTTGTCGAACGGTCCAATATATCTCGGACTTAGCTTATCCTGTCTTCCAAATCGGATCACTCCATGGTTTGGAGATATCTTCAGAAATACATGATTTCCCGGCTGGAACTTCAAGTGACGTCGCTTTGCATCAGCCTAGTGCTTTTGTCGATCTTGGGTTATTCGCATTCTTTCCCCGATAATACGAACCGCATCAACAGTTGCTCCTATCATCTCACTTCCAAAGATATCTCTATCTCCGATGTCGTCCCAACTTAATGGTGATCGACACTTCCTTCCATAGAGCGTGTTCTCCTCCGAAAGATGCGGCAAAGACGCGGCGAACATCTTGCCTGAAATTCGGGGCAGATGCTAATTGGTGCTATCCGTCCACCTCTCCGAAGATGCCAAGTTGATTTATGGCACCATGTATCGAAGGTTTAAACAGATGTGGCCGATGTAGCAGACTTCGTCAGATTCCCCCTCGTTTGAGGGATTTTTGATTGTGGGGACGCTCTTCCATGCAGGTGCAAGCCCCTGCAGTTAATTACGCTACCGCATCGCGGTAACAACTTTCTCCTTCTCCAGATGGTCATTTCGTGTCGTGGGTGTTTGTTTTGTGTTTGGTTGCCCGTGGATTGTATACGGAGACTAAGTTATGTTGTCGCTCGTAGGGCGTGGACAAGTCCAAATCCGTATCATTCTTAGATTTGGGTTTGGGAGGTTTGGGTTTAAGGATACGTCAGCCTCATTTGAGACTAAGATCGACTTAAACGTTTATTAAGGATATGTTAGTCTAATTTCAAGCTAAGATCGACTTAACGGGATCATTTAGATCCAACAAGAGAGCAATTGGGCTCTATTGTTTAGTTTAATGACATTGCAGTCGATAATTAGTTTAAAGACATTGCGGTCCATTGTTAGTTTTAAGACATCGCGGTCGAGGTTAAGGACATCATAGTCCGTGAGTTTAGGGACCTCACAGTCCGATGTTAGTTTTAAGACATCACGGTCGAGGTTAAGAACATCATAGTCCGTGGATTTAAGGACTCCACAGTCTGACGTTAGTTTTAAGATATCATGGTCGAGGTTAAGGACATCATAGTCCGTGGATTTAAGGACTCCACAGCCCGACGTTAGTTTTAAGACATCACGGTCGAGGTTAAGGACATCATAGTCCATGAGTTTAGGGATCCCACAGTCCGTAGTAATGTGTGGTTGTCGGGACCCGTCACCTCTATAACGACGTTGAAGGATTACAACGACATATATCAGAAGAGTAAAGAGATGTACCCTTGAACCGGGTGTAAATTGGTTGGAAGCGCAGATGAGCTCAGTTCAATTTAAATTGAGGACTTATGGCCAGAATTAGGCTAAGTCGAGTTAAAAATATTTAACATTTTATTTTTTGTTCTGCCTGTTAGGCTTTTATTTGGGCTCTGCCCTTTTCATAATGTTAAGTATTGGGCTCTGACATTTTTTGTCTTATATTGAATCCATAACATTTGTCAGAACAAAGTATGTTCTGACAGCGCGCCACGTGGCGCACTAGGCGCTTTGTGCCAGTCAAAGAGCGCATTGCGCTTCTGTCAGTTAGCGCACACGAGGAGGACACGTGTCGCGCTTAGCGCTAAGCGCTAGTTTGTTAGCGCACTGCGCTTTTAATTTATGAGCACGCTGCACTAGTTTATGGGTGCACCAGTGAGTGACACGTGACGCGCTTGGTGCTGAGTGCCAACCTAAGAGCGCAGTGCGCTGTTTTCAGGAGCGCAAAGCACAGATCGTGTCTATGGTTGACACGTGGCATGTTTTGGCGCTGAGCGCCGATCCAAGGAGCGCAAAGGCGCAGTTCATGAGTGCAAACCACTTTCTAATAGCGCAAAGCGCATTTTGATCAATTTTAAGATCAAAGAACAAATTTATGTTCTTCAAAGGAGGCTTTGCCTCAAGGACAAAAGTTCTTGTTTTTATAAAAGGCTCTGCCTTTATAGATCAAAAGATCTGTGAATGAAGTAAAATACTTCTCTTTATATTTTTATGATTAGATCTTTTGATCTTTTCTTTTTAATCAAAGACTTTGGTCTTTTTATAGATCTAAGATCTTTTTAGAAGATGCTTCTTCTTTTTACGCGATGGTTTCATCTCTGTTATTCAAGAATTAATTCTTTACCTTGAAGAAATGATCTTCTTTTGCTAAAGGCTTGCCTTTCTTTCTTTTTTTTTAGTTTTCTCAAAGTTTGCACTGGGTTTTTTCTATATGAGACTTGAAGTCTTGGGGCCTTTATATAGGGCCAATTGATTTGTTAAATCAGTTTAAGAGATCTTTCTCTGATTGATTTAGGAATATTTCCCACCGTTGGATCTTTGATCCTAAGACTTCTGTTTTACAGAAAATAATCTTCTTATTTTAATAAGATTGAAAAATCTTTCCATAACAGAATTTTAATTCTGATTAATTAATAATTTATTATTATTAGATCTTTTGATCTAACGGTGTGGAATTCTTTTAATTCCAGCGCTGGTACACTTTACGCTAGCGCACCTACGTTCGACAAGTGGCGCGCAGCGCGGAGCGCAGTGCAACTGCGCTAGCGCACTCGTGCTTGACACGTGGCGCTGCGCGCACCTGTGTTTGACACGTGGCGTGCATCGCAGAGCGCTGGATCTGAAGCGTTACTTCAACTTTTAAATTTTTGAATTTTGAAACACAGCTTTGCACTGATTGGGGGTGCGCTGCCTAGGGCGCAGCGCTTCGGCGTGTCTGCTTTTGACACGTGGCGCACAGCACATGGGACTGAAGCGTTGCTTTAATTTTTGAATTTTGAAATTCAAAACAGAGTTTTGCTCTAATTGGGGGAAACAAATGCCCCCCACCGTTGCGCTCACATGGCGCACACGTGAGAGCAGCGGTGACAACATCTGAGCCTTTGGATCAACTCAGAAGTTGAGGAGGCGGTTCAGCGCCTATAAATAGGACCTTTTGGTCCTCAGATGATTTCCATCTTCTTCTTAAGAATTTTATTCAGAGCCTTGCTCTTTTTTTCAAGAATTTTCAAGAGTTAAAACTCTACTAAATTTAGGTAAAATTAAATTAAATTAATTTTAATAAATTAGAGTTTTTACCCATTAACAGAGCCTTGCTCTTCATAGATCTTTGATCTAAAGAAAACCCCTTTAGGGTTTCATAAACAGAGCCTTGCTCTCATGAACCCATAGATCTAAACAGATCTTTTCTTAGGGTTTCTTAGCCCATGAGTCAGAGCTCTGCTCATTTGATAATATGTAGATCTTTTGATCTTTTGATGAAGAACTCTTAAGAGTTTTTTCATGGATCTTTAAGATCCCAGAATTTTAATTCTCAAGAATTAATTTTCATTAATCTTTGACGGATTTTCCATCATCATTACAGAGCTAGGCTCTTTAAGAAATTTTATTCACTCGTGACCAGAGTTTGATAAGTGTCACTCTGTTATAGAGTTTTGCTCTGAAAGGGAGATTTTCTCCTTCTCCCGAGGGATTTCTCATTCAATGAGAATATTCTTTGAGAATTTCCTCATTAATTGACAGTCACATCCAATGATTAGGCTGTTTTATTAATTGATGTATTGTCATCTGGATTTCGTGGGTTCACCTTTGGTCCCCTTTCCACTGCATTGCAGTGTGGTACAAATTTTAAAGTGTCGCTTAGAACTTTAAGATTAAATTGTAATACTGATAATTGAATTCTGTTCTTTCTCACAGGCGACGTGTCTTCCGATCTTTCTTTCCCGTTTTTCCGTTCAGAGGGAGGATCCCCTGAGGCACCGGTGGACCGGGAGGTTCTTGCGCTCATTAGAGACTATGACCCGAAATACAAAAACCTTCACCTGTGGGGTAGGTGGTACGACCAAATTATCAAAGGTCGCCGTCAGAGCCGATCTCATCGATCTCGTATTCAGATGTACCTCCGGTGAACTATGCCGTGGAGGTCGTTAATTGAACTTCGGAGGGTCTTCTTCAACCTTCGATTGCCGCCATACCCATGCAGCTACCGGCAGCTTTGGATACTTTGGGACGGCGCATATGCCAGGGCGAGTCGCGCCTTTGGGGCCAACCCTACAACTTCGGGTTGACCCCTCGACATTCGGCCGGGTATTTGCAGTGGGCGAGGTACATTTTGTTAGTGTATATGCCCTAGAGGCCATTACTGTATCATACTAGTTTGTATATTACTTGATGGAAGCTTGGGATATTCACAGTTGTATATACAATCTTGCTCGAAATTGTAGTATGCTACTTGGTTTGTCTCTACTTTAATATGTGCATGTGTTTCTTTTAGCATATCGCTGATATACATATTAGTAGAGCCCTTAGGATTATTGCTTGATTACCAGCGTTGTGATGGCGCTCACACTCGTGGGAGCTGGGTAACCCATAAGCACATCCTTATACAAGTCCCTGGTCGTTGGACTATCGAGACAGGGCATCGATACTCCGGAGTAGACTAGCGTATGCGCTTCTCATCCCAGCGTGGGAGACGGTCTGTCCCACAGCCGTCAGTACGTCGTACTTGAGATAGTATGCGGGTGCTCGTTAGGTTACGAGTACACTGGACAGGACTCGTCGGGGACTGTTGGTTGGTATTATACCTATCGTCAGTTATCAGTTCCCAGGTGACATGAGTACAGCTTAGTCCGCTGACTTGACACTGTCACTTCGCCTCGAGTGTGTTCCCATTGCATTTTGAGTACTACCCTACCACGGCTCAAAGGAGTCGTGCAAACAGGTAGTTTTTGGGTGCAGTCCCGAAGCACTTGGAGGCAGAGACGGTTAGACAGGATTCGTCTCTTCCAGTATTGGGGGTTGATATCGCGCTGTGTCCAGGAGAGCCATTACACAAGTAGTCCCTGGCCAGGGCAAGCGAGATATACTGGTAGGTTTCCAGTGTTATCTCAGGGTGTTCTGGGCTACACTCCGACACGACTTGTACCGCTATTAGGGGACTGACGTTCACCGCCCCTAGGCCCACCATGCGATGTATCAGACGAACATACCGGACTGTACGGAGACTGTCACATATAGGCTCAGTAGGAGTTCAGATGGGGTCACCTCGTCAGTCTTCTTATCGGCATCTACCTGGGGACCGTTACGTACAGCTAGTGCCGCTTGCGGTCTGTGGTTAAACCCACTGCCAGCGTAGTGTCGAGTCTTTAGAATCCAACACAGAGAGCTATTCGCCTTTAGGCAAAATGAGTAGAGGTCGTATGGTTTTGCGACAGGGTTCGTTCACATCCGCGCACTTGTGCACGTTTGCTGTCTGGACGGCTTATACTAGCGGGCTTTGGTTTAAGCCGGATCCTAGTATATGTTTTGGGATTGGTTTTTATCTCATTGTATTCGTGTTCCTCGGATCACAAATACGGGTGCGTATGCACAGTTGCTTGAGACAGAGGGAGAGGACTTTGATTAGGGTTAATGACCATTGTCATTTTATTAACCCTAGTGCTTATGTGTGAATTATAATTAATTGATATTAGCTATATATAATTGTGCATGGTTAGGGTTGTTGACATTTTGACCATACTTGACTTGTTGACCTTAGTTGACATGTTGACCATAATCATTCTATATAAAAGATGCTCTTTGATCCTTACAATTTGCATTTAATGTGAAATGATAATGGTCAAGTCTTGATTAACCATGACAATTATCTAGCTAATTATCTAATTTTATAATTCACCCATATTTGAGAGAATGGTTCAATAATTCTCTCATTCTATCATATACTTTCTCTCTCTTGTTCTTCCTCTCCCTCAAGCTCTCCCCTCTCATGTGTTGAGAAACACTTGAGCTTGAGAAAAACCTCTTCTTGATAATCTCTACTCTCATCTAAGGTATTAGGGTTAGCACTTCTAGCACTTTAGTTGCTTCTAGCTTGGAGTTGAAGCCAAAGGTTGAGGTTCTCGGGTGGATCCTTCTTCGACTCAAGAAGGCGACAAGGTGATCTCTTTCTTCCACTCCAAGGAGCAAGCAGAGAAGGACATAAAGCCCAAGGTATAACCTTTCTTCCATGTAGCTAATTTCTAGTTAGCTTTAGTTAGTTTTTGTTTAGTAAAGATCCTCCTTTGTCTAGTCCATGTTGCCTAAAGTAGTAAAAATCCAATTTTTATTCCGTTTTCCGCCTCCCCGCAAGCACCGGGGTGGGCAACGTAGACTTACAGTGGTATCAGAGCCTAACTAAACATAAACTAGCTAGGTAGTAAAAGTGTATGGATGTTTGATCGAAAAAAAAAATCGAAAAACCAAAATTTCAAAACCCTAACTTTCTGTTAAAATTTTTCCTGTTCAAAATAAAATAAGTACTACTCCAAAATTCATCTCAGGGTTTTGTTAAGAAACTCACCAAAAACGATCCAGTAACTCGCTCAAAGCGCCGCGGTTCCGCGGCAATAGCAAGCTATTGCCGCGCAACCGCGGCCGTTTTGGCTCAATTCTGGGTCGAGTTTGGTGCAGTGGTCTTCTGGCTTGGTTTTGGGATTTTTAAGATGGTTTGTATGTGCCCAGGTTTTCCAGAAAAGAAATTTGTTTTTGGGGGCCTATAAATCCGTATTTTTTGATCGGACTTCACTACACTTTGACTAAAGGTTATATCTGTGATGTTTATATGTATTGAACGTCGGCTAATCGCTATATGTTGATTAGTCGGGGTTATACATATCTGTGATCTGTGTTTGATGATGGTATGTGTATATGAATGCGTTGGATTGTCGTGGGTGAATAGCCGGGGTGGATGTGAGATGAGCGTTTCTTTTTCTTTCATTCATTGTAAAATGTAAATTAATGTAATATTATTATTTGTATGGCCACACAACCGGGTCGGGGTTGTAGCCGTCATTGTATAATTCTTTTTACTGTTTTTGCTCCTAGGATAGACCCATGGAGGGGGTGCACAAACTACAGGGTATCTCAAAGTGCCGAATGGCCTACTCACGGTGTTGAGGGAGGTTGCTTCGCTTCGGGTACTTGGTGGGTAGTTTGCCGCACCCGTAGGGGTCTTGGGTGGGGTATTGGCTATTCACCGCGACCGTGTAATCCGCTTTTCGTTGCAGGCTCGAACGGATTGCGGATTCCTAGTATATCCAATGTATTCATCTGTGATCTGTAATGTCTATCATTGCTATATATTTATATACTATAACTATTTAGGCGTTGCTTATGTTTTACAGCCGCGCTAGCCCAGCCCCCGCTCTGTCGTTAGTTAAGTAACCTAACGGGTGATGACGGGGCCCCGTGGCGAATGCGAATGGCAAAGCGTACGTCATGTTTTGGTTGTTTTCTGCAATGGTAGGATTAAATGATGGGATGCATTAAAAGAACTAATGCAAGAAAATAAACCAAATAAAAGTCGATTGGAACACTTTGAAAACCACTCGGTTCTTTTCAAAACTAAACTTTTAAATGCGGAGCTTGAACCACTCCTTTTAAAAGCTATCTCGTTCCATCGATTATATCAAGTTCACTACGTTCACGGTTTCGCCAAAACCATTCGCAGCCCTCCGTCATTCCACATGAATGGTCAAAAAGTATTCAAGCTATGTATTTTGGCCAAAGTCAAGGCATAATGATTGGTAGCTATTTGGGTATTCATGTGCAGCATAGATAGATGCGTTGGTTTGGGACAGTCATGCTGCCATTTTGGCCAAAGTCAAGGGTAGGTACGGGTGGGTCCAAATTAACCAGGAGAATGACGGGTAGAACTTGACATGCGACTTATGATATTTTGGCCAAAGTCAAGGTCATAAGAGCATGGGGAAAAATCCACATCGGGAGTTTCGTATGTACTGAAACTTGCTTGCGCTGCATACCATTTGGAGTGTGATGATTCTGGTAGGATTCCTTCGGTTTTATCTCGCGATGATATTTGGATCCCGATCCTACTGTGAGTATATGCTACTCCTCGGGAAAACTCTCACTTAACGATCAATGCTATAAACCTAGTAGGTGTCTAGAAAGGTGTTAGCGGGGCTACGCCCACAGGGAAAAGAGGTTACTTAATTAAGGAACTTCGCGAAAGCGTTGGAAAACCTCCCTCGAAGTACCGACACTGGCCTGGCTGAACGGTTAAGCAAGTATTGTACCGTGAGATTGATCCCTACTAATCCTTTCTTTACGGTTTGAGAAGGGATTCGAGAGACAGTGGGAGCCATCCAGTTTAGACAAACTAAAAACCACTCTAAACTTGCAAGAGCATCATGCTAAAGTGTTTCTTTTCTCTCTCCTAATTGCTGCTACCATTCAACATGACCGGACTTAAGTTATTACTAGATAAAAATATACTGACAGGGCCAAACTACAAAGATTGGCTCAGGAATGTCAAGATGGCTATCACTTACGACAAGTTGGGGTATGTACTTACCACCAAAGCTCCCCCTGTCCTAGGTCCCACCTCCAGCGTCGCGGATGTAGAAATCCGTAAGACATGGGAGATCGATTGCGCGAAGGCCAAATGCCTCGTGCTTGCCTCGATGGACAACGAACATCAGAGGAGGCATGAGAATATGGACCTAGAGTCCATATTTCTCCATACAAAAGAACTGTATGGAGAGCAATCTCGTATCGCAAGATACGAAGTGTCGAAGAAGCTGTTTTCGGCAAGATTGGCCGTCGGATCATCGGTAGCGGAACACGTGCTTAAGATGATTGGCTACATAGAGGAGCTCGCGGACCTTGGGACCACGTTGGAGAATGAACTCTATACTGATTTGATTCTCCAGTCCCTTCCTTCCACTTACGCCCAGTTTGTCCTAAACTTCAACATGCAAGGAAAGGAGGTTGAACTTTCCGAACTTCTGAACATGTTGAGGAGTGCTGAGGGCACCCTACAGAAAAGTAGGGAGACATCCACTTTGTTTGTAGGAAGATCTTCCTCTTCTATGTCCAGGGCGAAAGCCAAGGGCAAGAAGAAGAAAGCCCCCGCTAAACCAAGAGGCGGTGTCAGTAAAGTGGATACGAAAGGAAAAGGAAAGGCAACAAAGGTAGCGGGAAAGCTGGTGGGGAAGGAAGAATGCTTCTACTATCACAAAAGTGGTCACTAGAAATAGGATTGCAAGGCTTGGAAGGCCAGAACATAGGAATTGAAGCGAGTTGCGGCTTCAGCTTCAGGTGTGTATGTTATTGAAAACTGTCTATCAATAAACTCTACATCCTGGGCATTGGATACCGGATCAGGATCTCATATCTGTAATTCTTTGCAGGCGTTGAGAAAGCGTAGAGTTTTGAAGGCAGGTGACATGACCCTCAGAGTTGCGAACGGTGCTAGCGTGGATGCTGAGGCCGTGGGGGACTATCACCTGGGATTGTTGGATGGACACTTTTTGGTTTTGCGTAGTTGTTATTATGTACCAAATGCAACTTGTAATATCATTTCTGTATCTTTATTATCTAAAGAAGGTTATGAATTTGCATTTGTAAGTAATGTAGTGAACATTCACCTTAATCAAGTTTTGATTGGGTCAGGTACATTGAACAACGGTATATATATTTTAAACCAACCACAGATTTTCAATGTCCAGAATGCACACAAAAGAAAGTCTCCAGAAATCAATCAAACTTTCTTATGGCATTGTAGACTGGGTCACATCAATGAGAGAAGGTTGACTAAGTTACATACAGAAGGGTATTTGGATCCGTTCGAGTATCAATCGTATGCAACTTGTCAATCCTGTCTCAAAGGAAAGATGACAAAGACTCCGTTCACTGGACACGGAGAGTAAGAGCGAGCGAGCTCTTGGGACTTGTACACAGAGACGTGTGCGGTCCAATGTCTACACATGCGCGAAGCGGTTATTCTTACTTCATTACTTTTGCGGATGACTTTTCAAGGTAGGGTTATGTCTTCTTAATGAAACATAAATCCGAGGCTTTAGAAAAATTCCAGGAATATAAGAATGAAGTAGAAAAACAAACATGCAAAAGTATCAAGGCACTGAGATCTGATCGAGGTGGTGAATACTTGAGTGCCGAGTTCCTGAGTTACTTAAAAGAGAATGGAATTCTCTCTCAGCTTACTCCTCCATACACTCCGCAACATAACGGTGTATCGGAGAGACGAAACCGAACCCTATTGGATATGGTACGATCCATGATGAGTAACGCTGAGTTGCCGCGATCGTTCTGGGGATATGCACTAGAATCAGCTGCATACCTTTTGAACCGAGTTCCAACTAAGACTGTGCCTACTGCACCATATCAGATGTGGTGTGGGAAGAGACCCTATCTTAATCACATTAAGACATGGGGATGTCCAGCTTTTAAAAAAGCAGCATGCGGACAAGCTCGAGGTACGCTCAGTACAGTGCAAGTTTGTGGGATATCCAAAGAACTCCAAGGGATATTTCTTCTATTGCGAAGAGGAACAAAAGGTTTTTGTTTCTCGCCATGCCCACTTTCTAGAACACTAGTTCATAGAAAAAGAATTAAGTGGGAGCGCAATAGAACTGGAAAAAATTCCAGAACCACGAGCTATTACTGAAAGCTTAGTAGAACCAAAGGGTTCGAAAGATCAGGACATTCCCACGCCACTCCGCAGGAGTAGTAGGCAGTCTCATCCGCCCGAGAGATACTACGGTTTTCTCATTGACGGGGATAGAGAGGATTGCATCATAGATTGTGATGAGCCTACTAGCTTCCAGCAAGCCGTTCAGAGCGTCGACTCGGTAAAATGGCTGAATGCAATGCGGACCGAAATGGAGTCCGTGTACACCAACAAAGTATGGACGTTGGACATTGCTCCAGATGGGGTAAAACCCGTAGAATGCAAGTGGATCTTCAAAAGGAAGATTGGTGCAGATGGACAGGTTGAGACCTATAAGGCCAGACTGGTTGCAAAGGGTTTTCGTCAAAGACCTGATTTGAACTATGACGAAACCTTTTCTCCAGTAGCTATGCTGAAATCCATTCGGATCCTTCTTACCATTGCTGCCTTCCACGATTATGAGATTTGACAGATGGACGTAAAGACAGCTTTTCTAAATGGACATTTAGAGGAGTGTGTCTATATGGACCAGCCAGAGGGTTTCATTCAGAGTGGGAGCAGCGGAAAGGTGTGCAAGTTGCTTAAGTCCATTTATGGACTAAAGCAGGCATCGTGGAGTTGGAACATCTGTTTTGATGAGACGGTCAAGGAATTTGGCTTTATCAAAAATCCAGATGAACCATGCATCTATTGTAGATTTGTAGCGAGAACTGTAGTATTCCTCGTTTTATACGTGGATGACATTCTCTTAATAGGAAATGACATTCCTATGCTACAATCGGTCAAGGGGTTCTTGTCACACAGGTTCTCCATGAAAGACCTGGGTGATGCCTCATACATTCTGGGTATCCGGATCTACCGTGACAGATCCAAGAGGATATTAGGACTTTCACAGTCCAGGTACATCAACACCATACTGAAGAGATTCAGTATGGAAGATTCCAAGCGCGGTAATCTACCGGCTTGTCACGGGATCACCCTCTCCAAAGAGATGTCTCCCAAGACTGATTTGGAGAGGGATCGCATGTCTATTATACCCTACGCTTCTGCAGTAGGCTCTATAATGTATGCAATGTTGTGTACCAGACCGGATGTGGCTTATGCACTGAGTGTGGTAAGCAGGTATCGGTCAAACCCTGGGGAGAAATATTGGATAGCAGTAAAGAACATTCTCAAGTACCTGAGAAGGACTATGGAGATGTTCTTGGTGTATGGCGGAAAAGACCTCCAGATTGAGGCCTTTGCTGACTCCAGCTTCCAGAGTGACAAGGATGATTCCAAGTCCATGTCGGGTTTTGTCTTTACCCTCAATGGAGGGGCGGTGTGTTGGAAGAGCTCCAAACAGGAAACCGTTGCTGACTCGACTATGGAAGCGGAATACATCGCTACATCTGATGCCGCTAAAGAAGCTGTCTGGATGAGGAAGTTCTTGAAAGAACTTCAGGTGGTTCCGTCCATTGTTGACCCAATACCTCTGTATTGCGACAACAACGGGGCTATAGCTTTAGCGAAGGAACCCAGGTCCCATCAGAAATCCAGACACATCTTGAGGCGGTATCACCTGATCAGAGAGATCGTGGATCGCCAGGAGATCGAGGTTCGGAGGGTTGCTTCAGAAGATAACACAGCAAATCCATTCACCAAGGCCTTACCCCAGACTCAGTTCGAGCGGCTGATCGAGATGATAGGTTTTCGATACGCCAGTACATGGCCTTAGTGCAAGTGGGAGATTGTTAGTGTATATGCCCTAGAGGCCATTACTGTATCATACTAGTTTGTATATTACTTGATGGAAGCTTGGGATATTCACAGTTGTATATACAATCTTGCTCGAAATGGTAGTATGCTACTTGGTTTGTCTCTTCTTTAATATGTGCATGTGTTTCTTTTAGTATATCGCTGATATACATATTAGTAGAGCCCTTAGGATTATTGCTTGATTACCAGCGTTGTGATGGCGCTCACACTCGTGGGAGCTGGGTAATCCATAAGCACATCCTTATACAGGTCCCTGGTCGTTGGACTATCGAGACAGGGCATCGATACTCCGGAGTAGACTAGCGTATGCGCTTCATATCCCAGCGTGGGAGACGGTCTGTCCTACAGCCGTCAGTACGTCGTACTTGAGATAGTATGCGGGTGCTCGTTAGGTTACGAGTACACTGGACAGGACTCGTCGGGGATTGTTGGTTGGTATTATACCTATCGTCAGTTATCAGTTCCCAGGTGACATGAGTACAGCTTAGTCCGCTGACTTGATACTGTCACTTCGCCTCGAGTGTGTTCCCACTGCACTTTGAGTACTACCCTACCACGGCTCAAAGGAGTCGTGCAAACAGGTAGTTTTTGGGTGCAGTCCCGAAGCACTTGGAGGCAGTGACGGTTAGACAGGATTCGTCTCTCCCGGTATTGGGGGTTGACATCGCACTGTGTCCAGGAGAGCCATTACACAAGTAGTCCCTGGCCAGGGCAAGCGAGATATACTGGTAGGTTTCCAGTGTTATCTCAGGGTGTTCTGGGCTACACTCCGACATGACTTGTACCGCTATTAGGGGACTGACGTTCACCGCCCCCTAGGCCCGCCATGCGATGTATCAGACGAACAGACCGGACTGTACGGAGACTGTCACATACAGACTCAGTAGGAGTTCAGATGGGGTCACCTCGTCAGTCTTCTTATCGGCATCTACCTGGGGACCGTTACGTACAGCTAGTGCCGCTTGCGGTCTGTGGTTAAACCCACTGCCAGCGTAGTGTCGAGTCTTTAGAGTCCCACACAGAGAGCTATTCGCCTTTAGGCAAAATGAGTAGAGGTCGCATGGTTTTGCGACAGGGTTCGTTCACATCCGCGCACTTGTGCACGTTTGCTGTCTGGACGGCTTATACTAGCGGGCTTTGGTTTAAGCCGGATCCTAGTATATGTTTTGGGATTGGTTTTTATCTCATTGTATTCGTGTTCCTCGGATCACAAATACGGGTGCGTATGCACAGTTGCTTGAGACAGAGGGAGAGGACTTTGATTAGGGTTAATGACCATTGTCATTTTATTAACCCTAGTGCTTATGTGTGAATTATAATTAATTGATATTAGCTATATATAATTGTGCATGGTTAGGGTTGTTGACATTTTGACCATACTTGACTTGTTGACCTTAGTTGACATGTTGACCATAATCATTCTATATAAAAGATGCTCTTTGATCCTTACAATTTGCATTTAATGTGAAATGATAATGGTCAAGTCTTGATTAACCATGACAATTATCTAGCTAATTATCTAATTTTATAATTCACCCATATTTGAGAGAATGGTTCAATAATTCTCTCATTCTATCATATACTTTCTCTCTCTTGTTCTTCCTCTCCCTCAAGCTCTCCCCTCTCATGTGTTGAGAAACACTTGAGCTTGAGAAAAACCTCTTCTTGATAATCTCTACTCTCATCTAAGGTATTAGGGTTAGCACTTCTAGCACTTTAGTTGCTTCTAGCTTGGAGTTGAAGCCAAAGGTTGAGGTTCTCGGGTGGATCCTTCTTCGACTCAAGAAGGCGACAAGGTGATCTCTTTCTTCCACTCCAAGGAGCAAGCAGAGAAGGACATAAAGCCCATAGTATAACCTTTCTTCCATGTAGCTAATTTCTAGTTAGCTTTAGTTAGTTTTTGTTTAGTAAAGATCCTCCTTTGTCTAGTCCATGTTGCCTAAAGTAGTAAAAATCCAATTTTTATTCCGTTTTCCGCCTCCCCGCAAGCACCGGGGTGGGCAACGTGGACTTACACATTTTTTCAGCGAAGAAGGCGCACCTGCTGAAGATTAGTCTATACCCTGCGGTTTACGCCTCGCTGTTCTAGTATTCTGCTCCCCTGACGTGGTGGATTAAGGTATTCGTGGAGCAATGGAACATCCCAACCAATACCTTTCTTCTACTGGACAGAGAAGTTTCCATCTCTTTAGAAGAATTTGCTGAGATTTCCGGTTTGCCGGTTAGGGGGGAACACTACGGGGAGCTGCTTCCTCCGGACGAGTATGTTTTCGCCACCAAGCCAGTGGTGATGGGCCTGACACCGGAGAACGCCATTCAGCACCAGTTTCCGAGTCTGATAAAGGTGCCGAATATGTACGAGAGTCTCTTCTTGGAATCCGGCGGCTGGGGGGTTAGTTTCACAGACTTTATTGCCCGATTTCTTTGCCCGGAGATTTTATCGTAACGAGGCGAAAAATTTGCTAAGCTCGACGATCCCTTCGGTTTTAGCTTGGACCGTTGACCAGCACTGGAAGATGATCATAAAGGGTTTTATCTTCCCGATGTCGCGATCGTCCCTCTGTCGGAAATCACTGCTCCGGGCATTGACGAGGAGACTTTCTTTATCGGGTTTCTCGGGCTATGGTTGTGTTAGTTCGCACTCCCCATACACCCTCGCTATATGAGGCCGTCCGTCTTCTACCAAGCACATTGAATGGTGGCAGGAATACAAGTGGTCATCGGGATTGCCGGGCTGGCCCACCTATACCATGGTCTTAGCGTGGCGGCAGATACAACTGAACCGGGGGTGCAAGCTGCCAATTTCCCGATGCACTACTTTACTTCGTGGATGGAAATGCACATGCTCGGGGTGTTTGGTATTTATAAAAGACCCTCGTTTTACGAGAAGTGCAGATTCCCAAGAATTATGCGGCTGATTGACACTTCTATCGTGAATCCGTCTCAACGAGAGGTTAGGGGCTTGCTTCTTCGTCCGTGCACGGTCGGGGCCGGTATGTTTTTCATGGACAAAGTCCTGACAATCGGCCAGGAAACTTCCAAAACGGTGATGGCATTGCGCGACTCCTTTAAGGACGGGGCCTCCGTGTTGAAAGCCCTAGAGATTCTTCACCTGTACTCCATTAGGCCGGGTTTCCTCGTATTCAGGCAAAATGATGCGGCGCTTTTTATGAGATATAACCCCCATCATTTTGCCCAGCAGCTAAGCTATAACCAGGGGGTTCCACTGGAAGCGTTTTTGGAAGAACCTGCTGCCACCAAAGAGGGAATACGAGGTGCGCTACATCATTTTATGCGCTTGAAAACGGGCTCCCACTTCTTCATTAGCGAACCAAGTTGCATCCCGAGGGCCCTTAACGTTTACGGGGCCTGGTATCAACATGCGATGGGCGCTGTCATCAGGGAAGAGAGGCGGTTGCTGCTTGATCGCAAGAGTGCGCCTTCCGCCAGCGATCGCAACGTCCCCTTGAAGCGACGGATCGCTGTCTCTCCTCCGCTAAGAAGAGATGCTGCAGTTGAGCCTCCATATGTGCTAAGCCCCATGCGTGGATTGCCCTTTTATCCTGTGGACGTGCCATCAGCGCCCCATGCTCCCGTGGAGACGATAAACGTGGCTTCACCCGAATCTGGCATGGGCTTGGATATCGGGACCCGCCGTCCCAAGGTGCCCACGAAGCGCAAGCTGGTTTTGACTGAGACCGGAGTTCGCGCGCAGAAGAGGAAGAAGAAGTCGATCCTCTCTGCTGACGTTGTATTTGGTCAGGAACCTCATGCTGGGCTTGAGTGAGTACGGGGACCAACGACGGCCTATTTATGCAGCCAGATAACACTGATCTAGCAGCTGCCATCGCAGCTTCCGAGCGACCGGCAAGACACGAAGAGGGGTTGGCTAGACTCGTGCGATCAGGTAATCATTAGTTGTATTTTTCGCCATTGCATCATACCTCTATCATTGTTTTTTGACTAACGCTTTTCCTTCTTTAATAGGCATTTCTACCGAAGAAGCTCTCGTTGCTTCTCTCAAGACTTTTGAGGGGGAGGAACGACTTCGAGCATCCTTAGGCCTTGGTACATTTCGGTTCACTATGTTTCTGCTTCCGTTTCTTATGAGTAATCTGACCCTCTCTTTGTTTTATCGCAGGGACTACAAGGCCTATCCCACAGGCTGATGAGGAAATTCTCCCCGGGCCAGCTACTGAAGTCCCGGCCTCTTCGGCATTACCGCAAGAGACCTTACTTAAAAAACCGATGATGGAAGCCTTGACGGCTCTGGAGGTAAGCTTGAATGCGGACGACGCCGCCTTACTGAAGGAGGCTTCTAAAAGGTCTGTTGTGACGGCCCGGGAGGAAAGGAAGCGCCTGAGGCGCACAGTAAAGGAGCGTATTGCTGCTTTGGCTGCGGGAGAAGGTTCAAGCGTCGTTACTCCCGCTGCTACTCCTTCAGAGGAGTTCCCGGTTGCCTTGTCTAATGCTAATGGGCGGCACGTGCAGCTCGAGAAGCCAATGGTAAATCCACCGCAGGTAATGTGTTTTGAGGCTTCGTTGTCAAAGCTTTAAACTATCAGTTCTTATATATCTTGTCCTGCAGGGCCGAGCCTTACTGAAGGAGTGGCGGTGACCGTTGAGCCTGAGAGGGCGGTGAAGGAGATAGCTGCTGAACCCGGGGCGACGGTAGGAAATGTAACAATGTAACCGTAATTGCCGAGCCCGAGATAGTGACTGACGAGACAGTCACAACTGCTATGCCCGAGATAGCTACTTCTGCCGAGCCTGAGGTGGCGGCGGGTGAGATGGCTACCACGGCCGAGCCTGAGGCAGCGGTGGATGAGACGGCTATGACCACTGAGCCCGAGGTGGTAGCGGGCGAAACGGGTACGGTCGCTGGGCCCGAGATGGCCGCTCTTTCTCCAAAGGTGGGCACCGCTCCGATCATCGCTCTTCCCGCCTACGGTTCCTTGTTGTCTCCTGGCGTCGCGAGCGTGACGACGGCTCTTGTGGAGTCAGGGGATGAGGCGACGGGAGGTGGGACCACCCAGATGGAGGAGGGAGATGCCACAGTTGTATCAAGTGACGCCCTCGTCACGGCTCCGGGTGGCGACTCATCCGGTAAATTTTAGGTTACCGCCCTTCTTTTTATTCTACAATCTCTTTTCAATTTTTCCTGATAGGGTTTATCTTGTTTCTAATGCAGGTGCGGCTAGTGCTGATGTCGCTCTACTCGAGACAGTGCCATCAGTTACCGCCCTGATGGTGACCACCTCTCTATCTTCTCTCGTACCGTCGCAAATGCTGGAAGGTATGGATTTGTAACCCATTAGTCTTATCTCTCGGTCGTATAATTCATGTACTGACGATGTGTTATCGCGTTTTTGCAGGAGTCCTCTTTGACCACCTGTACCAGGTGCTGCATCCCCACTTCTCCTTCCCGTCGGAGATTGCTTCATCCAGTGGCGCTGGTGAATACAGCTTTCAATTAATGCTCTTTCTTTTACCGATAATGAAATTATTTCTTATTCTTTTTTGCCTTGATTGCAGTGCTACAGATTGAAGGAGGAGATAAGAGATTAGTTGCGCCATCGGTCCTCCCGGATTTGCCACCTGCTGCAACTGGAATAGTAAATTCCATTGTTCAAGAATCTCTTATATTTATAGATCCGTTATCTGATTGTGACTTATTTTGCAGCGGTCGCTTCGACTCCGGCCTCTTTCGAATCTCGCATTATGATGCCGGCAGGCCCCTTCTCCAGACGTCCATCCTCAAAGGGTGCTGTGATGAGTTTGCGCATGTTGAGCGAATACGTCGAGGAGCTTGACGAGGAAGCTCCTACATCTGCCGTAGATTTCGATGCCGAGGTCAATTCGATGCTGGCGACGCTTGTAAATTTTCATAATGAAGCCGTCGTCGAGTCTTGGGTTAGTCACTGCAGGAAGATCGAAGCCTGTCTGCATCATCTTGAACTTATGCGTCTTGCCCCTGAGACTTATGCTTTGAACTCCCAGCGGGCCTCATGGGTCGAGCACAGTGCGTCCTTCCTCCGCCATTTCGAACAAGAAGCGACCTTGAGGCAGAAGGAATGCGAGGAGGCTTCCGCTGAGTCTATCCAGTTGCGTGCCCAGTTCGAAACAAATGTCGCACAACTGAGAGCCGTCTTTGACACCTTGCAGCAATGTATCTCGGACGGGCTTGTATTGAGACGGAAGCTCGAATCTATCGAGCAGGTTACACAGAGTCGTGAAGCTGCCCAACGGGAAATTGATGAGAAGATTTCATCATGCTTGCAGCAGAGGACTCGAATCGAAGCGGAGCTAGCCGCGGCGGCTGATCATGAGAAGGCACTGAAAGAAGTGCGAGAGCAGCTCGCGGACTTGTTGAAAACGCTTCCTTCTCAGTAGCTGCCTTTGTTTCAATCATACACTTGTAATCTCTGAGTAATATGTATCTATTTTTTATTCCTTTATATGATGTATCTTGTATTCAATTGAGTTCATGAATAAAGACATTCTTTTTGTTATACTGTTGCTTTTTTCTCCTTGCTGTGTTATTGCCATGTGATTTTAGCAAGTACGATCTGTAGATAGCATATAGCTGTCAATCTTGGATTCTTTGTAGAGTGGTGGCGGCTTAGAAAACAGGGTTAGGATCTGTCACCTAAGGCTTTTCAACTTTATGAGCCGTGAGGGCCTCATAAAGAATTTTCTCTCTACCGGTCGAGAGGATCCCGTAGGTGTAATTTCTCCTTAAGAATCGTGAGGATTCCTAAGTGTGTTTTCTCTTGAAAGTCGTAAGGATCTCACAAGAGAATTTACTCCCTTACGAATCGTGAAGACCCGCAAGTGATGAGTGAAGTTGTCCTTATTCGCATTTCACGGAGTCAGGGGTCGCTCTGGATGCTTCCCACGGGTTCACTGCCGCGTTTGGCGAGGACCAGGCTCCGCTTTGGACGTTTTCCAGGATACCGTAGTTTAAAGACATCGCGGTCGAGGTTAAGGACATCATAGTCCGTGGATTTAAGGACTCCACAGTCCGCTGTTAGTTTTAAGACATCACGGTCGAGGTTAAGGACATCATAGTCTATGAGTTTAAGGACCTCATAGTCCAATGTTAGTTTTAAGACATCACGGTCGAGGTTAAGGACATCATAGTCCGCGAGTTTAAGTACCTCACAGTCTAATGTTAGTTTTAAGACATTACGGTCGAGGTTAAGGACATCTAGTCCGCGAGTTTAAGGATCTCAGAGTCCAATGTTAGGTTTAAGACATCACGGTCAAGGTTAAGGACATCATAGTCCATGAGTTTAAGGACCTCACAGTCCAATGTTATGTATGATTGTCGGGACCCGTCACCTCTTTGAAGACGTTGAGGAATTACAACGAAAAATATCAAAGGAGTGACGAGATGTACCCTTGAACCAAGGTAAAATTAGTTTAAGGATATTACGGTCCATTGTTAGTTTTAAGACATCACGGTCGAGGTTAAGGACATCATAGTCCGTGAGTTTAAGGACCTCACAGTCCGATGTTAGTTTTAAGACATCATGGTCGAGGTTAAGAACATCATAGTCCGTGGATTTAAGGACTCTACAGTCCGATATTTGCTCTGGATGCTTCCCACGGGTTCACTGCCGTGTTCGGCGAGGACCAGGCTCCGCTCTGAACGTTTTCCAGGGGGTCAGAAGTGACATAATCCGCGTTCCACGTAGCCAGGAATTTTGCTCTAGATGCTTCCCACGGGTTCACTGCCGTATTCGGAGAGGACTAGGCTCCACTCTGGATGCTTCACACGGGTTCACTTCCGTGCTCTGCGAGGACCAGGATCCGCTCTGGACGTTTTCCACGGGGTCAGAAGTGACATAATCTGCGTTCCACATAGCCAGGAATTTTGCTCTAGATGCTTCCCACGGGTTCACTGCCGTGTTCGGGGAGGACTAGGCTCCGCTCTGGATGCTTTCCACGGGGTCAGAAGTGATATAATCCCCATTCCACGTAGCCAAGAATTTTGCTCTAGATGCTTCCCACGGGTTCACTGCTGTGTTCGGCGAGGACTAGGCTCCGCTCTGGATGCTTCACACGGGTTCACTGCCGTACTCTGCGAGGACCAGGATCTGCTCTGGATGTTTTCTACGGGGTCAGAAGTGACATAATCCGCGTTCCACGTAGCCAGGAATTTTGCTCTAAATGCTTCCCACGGGGTCACTGCCGTGTTCGGCGAGGACTAGGCTCCGCTCTGGATGCTTCACACGGGTTCACTGCCGTACTCTGCGAGGACCAGGATCCGCTCTGGACATTTCCCACGGGGTCATTGCCGCATTCCACGTAACCAGGAATTTTGCTCTATATCCGCATTTCACGGAGTCAGGGTTTGACTCTCGGTAAGCTGTATACCGCTGAGTCATGGAACTGGGGGTTGCCGATGTTTCGCTTTGCTTGATGTTGTGTCTGTTGTAATGAGATGAATGTTGAGATGATATTCAGGCTATCTTTGAACCGTCGAGATTTGGCTTCTTCTTCTAATGAAACCGGGGGAGGAGGAGTGTGATTCCTTCTTTGTTTGCGCCCATGGATTGTATACAGGGATTGATGTGATATCACCTATAGGGCATGAATTTCATCATTTTTTTTATTTCTTTCCGTGATGCTCTATCATTTCAGCTTTTATATCGCGAAGGTCGCGATTGCCCAATCTTTTCGGTTATTTTTCATGGTGCCCAATCATTTCAGCTATTTGTTTTATTTTTACTCGCTGCTTTTTATTGCGAGTTGCCCAATCATTTCGGCTATTTTGCATGCATACATTTTTACTTGCTAATTTTGTTGCAAATTGCCTCATCATTTCGGCTATTTCGGATGAATGTGTGACTCGCTAGCTTTTTGCCGCAAGCTTGGAATTAGACACCGATTTTGGCATCAGCACCGCTACAACTGGGATATTGCCAGGAGCGAATCATCATTTGCCTCTGTCGATATCGAACAAAGGTGGCTTAGCGAACAGGATTAGGATCCTGTCGACTAAGGCTTTTGACTTCATGAGCCGTAAGGGTCTCATAAAGGTATTTCTCCCTGCGAGTCGTGAGGATCTCGTAGGTGCGTTTTCTCCTTAAGAATCGTGAGGACTCCTAAGTGTATGGCTTCTCGTAAGTCGTAAGGATCTTACAAGAGAGTTTTCTCCTTATCTGTCGAGAGGACTCACAATGGTTGTTCACCGTGCGAACATATCCCTAGTCACGGATGGGATTTTGTTAAGGAAATGTTTATTCGCGTCCGTGGATTATATACAAGGGTCTGTATTGAGTCGCTTGTCGGGCAGTATTGGAGGTTGTGAGGGCTGCTTAAGAACATGTTCAATTCTCTGTAACTTAAGACTTTTGAATCTTATGAGCCGTGAGGGTCCCTTAAGAGGGTTCTCCCTACGGGTCGAGAGGATCCCGTAGGTGTAATTTCTCCTTAAGAATCGTGAGGATTCCTAAGTGTGTTGCTCTCTTGTGAGTCGTAAGGATCTCACGCAGGTGATTTTTCCTTACAAGGTCGAGAGGACCCTGCAAGTGTCTTTTAACGAGGTTGCGCCCTTTCGGGTCATCACAAACACTCGCCGGTAGCCCTGCTATTTTTACTCACGGAGCCCTTTCGGGTTTTCATCCGTGCCCACTTTGCTTATGGACATACCGTTTTCCCCCTTTTTTTATTCTTTCTTTTTAAAAAAAAAACGAGGTTGCCCCTTTCGGGTTTCCACAAGACTCGTCGGTAGCCTTGCTGTTTTTACTCACGGAGCCCTTTCGGGTTTTCATCCATGCCGACTTTGCTTATGGACGTACCGTTTTCCTTTTTTTATTCTTTTTTTGTATCAGCTTTGGGATACTGCAATCTACCGTAGTTTCTCAACATCTCGGTCAACAGCTAGTTTTAAGACATAGTGGTCCGTCATTAGTTTAAGGACGTTTCGGTCCGCTGTTAGTTTAAGCACGTTTCGGTCCGTTGTAAAGTAAGCCGGTTACCACTTATAGAGTTTAGGCTTAGGAAGATAGTGTTTCCCCCAATCAGAGCAAGGCTCTACTGAATTTTGAAAATTCAAAATTTGAAGCAACGCTTCGGTTTCCGTGCGCAACGCGCAATTTGCCACGTGGCAGAAGGTGATTCGGCGGCGTAACGCCCGAGACAGTGCGTCCCATCAGAGCAAGGCTCTTCAGAAAACAAAATTAAGGCTTAAACTGCGCAAATGCATGGCAGCGCGACACGTGGCTGCGCAAGCGCACAGATGCGTGACACGTGTCTGCGCAGTTGCGCAATCACAACTGCGCAAGGGCACAGATGCGTGACACGTGTCTGCGCAAACGCACAGATGCGTGACACGTGTCTGCGCAAGCGCACAGATGCGTGACACGTGTCTGCGCAGTTGCGCAATCGCAACTGCGCAAGCGCACAGATGCGTGACACGTGTCTGCGCAGTTGCGCAATCGCAACTGCGCAAGCGCACAGATACATGACACGTGTCTGCGCAAGCGCACAGATGCTTGCACGTGTCTGCGCAGTTGCGCAATTGCAACTGCGCAAGTGCACCGATGCGTGACACGTGTCTGCGCAGTTGCGCAATCTCAACCGCGCAAGCGCTCGGATGCACGACACGTGTCTGCGCAGTTGCGCAACCGCAACTGCGCAAGCGCACAGATGCGTGACACGTGTCACGCACTGGTGAGTTGCGCAGCAACTGAATGAAAATTTAAGTGGATCTTTTCTGTTCTCCTGTAAAACAGGGACCCTTGGATCTCTGATCCAATGGTGGGAAAATTCCCAAAATAATTCAGGAAAGATTTTGTTAACAAATCCAACAACTTTGCGGACACTATAAATAAGACCCCTGACCTCATTAAAAAGGCATCAACTTCTGAGAAAAAAGAGAGCTGGTGAAGATTAAGAACAGAGAAGAAGAAACAAAGAAAAGAGGTAGAATTTCTGAAAAGAGAAAAGAAATAAGAAAAATAAAAAGAACAATAAATAGTGCCTTGCACTTGATATGAACCCCTGGTTCTAAAAAAAAATAAAAATAATAAAAGAATAAAAAAAAATAGTGCCTTGCACTTGATATGAACCCTTGGTTCTGTATGATCAGGAAAAAACAAGAACTTGTTTTTCTTAGATCCAAATTCAAATCAAAAGTGCCATGCACTTGTGTTCTTAAACCTAAAGGTTTCTAGGGTTTCTGCAACCCCTTGATTTGGGCCTGGCCCAAATTAAATTGCAGAATAAATAAAAGGGCAATGCCCTGTTGGGAAAATTCCTGAGTTTCTGCAAACTCATTAAAAGGGCCTGGCCCAAACTAAATTACAGAACATCTCTTGAGTTCCTGCAACTCATCATTTAAAAGGGCCTGGCCCAACTCAAGAAAATTATTGAGTTTCTGAAACTCATTATTTAAAAGGGCCTAGCCCAATTGCAGAATAAATAAAAGGGCAAGGCCCTGTGTGGAGAATTTCTGAGTTTTTTTTGTAACTCATTATTCAAAAGGGCCTGGCCCAAAATCAGACTTGCAAAATAATAAAAGGGGGCAGAGCCTTGTTTAGATTGATTCTTCTAATCGGGCAGAGCCTAAAATAAAAATTGGACTTAACCCAATCCTGGCTGTAAGTCCTTAAATTAAATGCCCCTCATAAACCAAGTCACGACCGGTTCGAGGGTATATCTCCGAACTCCTCTGACATCTGTCGTTGTAATTCCTCAGCGACGTCAGAGAGGTAACGAGTCCCAACGACCACTCATCTAATATCGGACCGAAACGTCCCCTAAACTAATATCGGACCGAAACGTCCCTAAACTAATGGACCACCACGTCCCTAAACTGGAATATGGACCGAAACGTCCCTAAACTAATATTGGACCGAGACGTCCTTAAACTAATGATGGACCACTACGTCCCTAAACTGGCATCGGACCGAAATGTCCCTAAACTAATGACGGACCACCACGTCCCTAAACTGGCGATGGACCGAAATGTCCTTAAACTAATAATGGACCACTACGTCCCTAAACTGGCATCGGACCGAAACGTCCCTAAACTAATAATGGACCACTACGTCCTTAAACTGGTATCGGACCGAAACGTCCCTAAACTAATGACGGACCGAAACGTCCCTAAACTAATGACGGACCACTACGTCCCTAAACTGGCGACGGACCGAAACGTCCCTAAACTAATATCGGACCGAAACGTCCCTAAATTGGAATATGGACCGCTACATCCCTAAACTGACATAATAGGGCCCAAACGCTCTTTTGTCGGATCTAAACGGTCCCGCCTAAGTTGATCTTAACCCCAAATACGGTTAACGTGTCCTTAGACATCTAAATAAACAATGAAATCCCAAACCAACTTTGGTTCAAGGGTACATCTCGGAACTCCTCAGACGTATGTCGTTGTAATCCCTCAATGACGTCAGAGAGGTGACGAGTCCCGACGGCCGGATAATTAAATCAATCACTACGTCAGGTCGATCTTAGTCCAAAACAGGACTAGCGTATCCTTGATGAACGTTTAAGTTGATCTTAGTCGCAACGCGACCAATGCATCCTTAAACTAAAAACACCAAACTCAAATCTAAGCAAACACGGATTTGGACTAATCCACGTCCTACGGGCGACGACATCACTAAGTCTCCGTATACAATCCACGGGCAACCACAAATAAAATAAACATACACGACACGAAGTGAAATTCTGGAGAAGGAGAAAGTTGTTATCGCAACGCGATAGCGTAATTAACTGCAGGGGCTTGCGCCTGCAGGGAAGAGCGTCCCCACAATCAAAAACCCCTCACCCTGAGGGGGAATCTGACAAAGTCTGCTACATCGGCCGCATCCGTCTAAACCTTCGATACACGGTGCCATAAATCAACTTGGCATCTTCGGAGAGGTGGACGGATAAAAACCAAATAGCATCTGCCCCGAACCCCAGGTTACGTGACGTCCCAACGTCGCAGGCCGCCGTTCGGAGGGGAACAGATTCTGGCACGCCCGGTGGGACCTTTTCCTCTTTCCACTCCACACTTCGTGTGTCGTCTTCGCGAATCAATCGCGGTTTGTTAAATGGTTGTCCTCGGATTTCAAGTTGCTAAGATTTGGTCTTTTATCTGGCGCAGAATTCGAGATTCAATGGCCTCCAATTGCACCAGCTGCTCGAGATGCCACTGCAACAGACGCTCCACTTCACCAGGAGGGGTGACGTATGGGCCCCAAGCGGCGTCTTTCCTTACTCTGCCGGTAGGCCAGATGACCCAGGCCACCACCGGCCTGTTTTTCGGGACCATGGTCCCCCCTGCAAGCTTCTCTATGCCGATATCCGCACCAGAAGCGAACAAGAAGTCGGTATTCGACCGGCTCACTGCTACCACGACCCCTGTCAACGGGTCGCCCGCTACTAAGCTGACAGCCTCTGTTTTCACCAGGCTAGGTCAGGATCATAAAGTGGCTGTCCCAAAGAGGGCAACGGCCACAGCTTCGGAAGTCGTTGAAGCGGCTTCTCCTATCAGAAAGTCAGTCTTCACAAGATTGACGGTTCCTACTCCTCCTTCAGCTGGTCAAAAAGCATCAGTCTTTGATAGGCTGACACCGGCAGTTACCCCACACCCAAACAGGGGGCAACAAGAAACTATCCCGATTTCCGAGCCAGTCCCAATGGCTCGTCGTGCGCGACGTCGTCATTGGCAACGAATAAGGAAAGCAGGAGGTAACTCCCCTTCAGGGCTAACCCCGCCTGCTCCGATGGCGGAGGTCAACGCTGCTGTTCCAACTGGGAACAGCTTTGAATTACTGAGAAAAGTGAGAAAGAACTCCCCAATCGCCGTGTTGAAAAGATCTCCTCCACCCGTGGAGAAAGCTCCGGAGGCAAAACAAGAACAGCCCTCTCAACGGCTGTCGTCCAGAATTTATAAAGTATGGCGCAGGGTTCGAAACTCTGTGATCGATCCGGACCACTTGCGTCACCAGAAAAAGGCGAAGGTGGAGAATAACAAAAACTGCCCCATTAAACAGCAGGGGGCAACAAATGCTAGAATGCCCACTTCAACGGCTCCTTCAACCTCAAAGGTCTACAAAAGAAGGAGGCCAGAGAAAGCTCCCGCAACAGCAGCAAGAGTTAACAATGGTGAACCTAAACGCCCCAAGTCAGGGGGCATAACAGTTCATACGATCTATATGGCTTCAGGAAAAGAAAAAAGTCGTACTTCTACGGGTCACCGACCGCTTACCCGGTCAGTGACCAGGTCTCAGGAGCAGCAACAAAAGCTCCAGGAGATGATGACTACAATGGCTGCACTCACGGGGCCAAAAGAGAATCCTGAGACGTCCTTAGATGAACGCCAAGAGGAGGAGACCGACGCTGAGTTCCTCCGCCGAATACTGGAAAAGAGAGACAAAGAGGCTGCGGAACAGGCGGCCAACATAAAGAAAATGGCCCACCTGTTCCAGGATGTGGTGGGTATGATGATTCAACCAGATCCACCTGCTGGAGATTCCCCGATCATTCTTGAAGATGATAGGGGAGAGACATCGAATCCTCCACCGGCTCTATCCGCAGCTAAAGAGGATACCATATCAAAAGCTGATTTGGATGAATATATTGCTCAACAAATACGGGCGCATCAGGCGGTTGAAGCAGCCGGTCAGATCGTGAAAACGGGGCGGCCATATCCGGGCTGGTATGATCAAATTAAGTACCCGCCAGGTTACACAATTCCTAAGTTTCATGTCTACAAGGGGACCGGCAACCCCCATCAACACGTTGCCCAGTTCAGGGCGCTGTGTGGTAACACTGGAGGCGACGACAAACTCTTGCTGCGCCAATTCGTTGGAAGCTTATCAGACACGGCTTTCGAATGGTATTCCGAGCTCCCCAACGACTCTATTAAAACCTTTGCGGAGATGGAGCTGCTCTTCACCCAACGTTTTGCAAGTGCCAGCGAGCGTACCCCGATGACGGCACTGATCAATGCCAGGGTAAAACCCGGCGAGACGTGGGTTCAGTACGCTATACGGTGGCGTAATCTATGGTCTAAATGTGAACAGCGCATAGAAGAATCCCCTGCAGTGGGAATGTTTGTTGGAACCCTTGATCCACAAGCAACTATTTCACAATTTATGATGTTCTTCAAGCCGACTTCCTTCCAGGCTTTGATCGACAAATTGGCGCAGATGGACCAGATGGGCCATAAACCCCCTCTCCCGAAGCCGGATTCCCGAAACGATAAAGGAAAGGGAAAAGCGATCATCGTCGCCAATGCCCAACAACAACCGAGCGACTCGAAGCCGGCTGCTCGTCCAAACAATACACGCCCATACGTACCCCTTGAGGACAGGATGGGACGTGCTTACTCCTTCCCCCGTGATAAAACAAGGAGGCTATTCGAGCTGGCGTTGCGCAACAGGCTCATAAATCTGCCAGATCCAAAACGTCCGTCACAACCGAATGACGTCAACGATCCTAATTACTGCCCTTATCACAGAGTGTTGGGACATCCAATCGAAGACTGTTACGTTTTCAAAAATTGGCTTGAGAATCAATACCGTCAGGGCAAATTTGCGCTGTCTGACAAATGGAAGGTGAACCCTCCGCAGCCCCACACCTATAAGGGGACGAATACGCCGGGGGCAACATGCTCCGTTATTGAAGAGGCTCCCTGGGAGGTTGTATTATCGGCCAAAACGAGGAGAATGCTAAATGATCTTCAAACCTGCCCAGCGGTCAAGTGGAAGAACCCCTTTGAACCGCAGGTTATTGAAGGGATGTTGAAGCCACGACCGACTCCGAAGACCGATGGTAGTAGTTCAAGCGTTCATAGCCAGCCGTCAAAATCTTCGAAAAAGAAGAAGAAGAAATCTAAGAAGCCCGTGAAGCCTGGCGACAAGCGCACGGACTTACAAAAGCAAATCGATGCGCTGGATGAATATAACCAAAAGGCGCGAACTCCCATCACGCTCCAAGATTTCCTTGATCACGTCTTCCAAAAAGAAGGTGAAGGAGAAAGTTCATCGGATGAGTCTGACGAATATGTAGCAAGCTGTCATATGATCTCCCATTCGATCACGAACGATGAAGGAACTTCTGGCACTGAAACGCTGGGGGCAAATGCCGAATCAAAAACCCCAGGGTTACCAGTTGAAATGATTAGCGCGTTTCTTAATGAAGCTCGGTTGAAAAGTAAGGTTGATCGAGAACGCGAGACGGCTATATTCGAAAGGGCCAAGCGTCAGCGACTTGAGGAAGGAGCTGAAATGATCCCGTTGGAGCAAAATGCCTCCACCACTGACAAAAGCCAATTCAAGATAAAAAAGAAATTTGCTAAGGCCATATCGATGGGCATGAAGCTACCACCCTCTGAAGAAAAAGTTACTGGCGCGGTAGAAATGCACCCTTCTTATTGCTTATACCATCAGAAGGTCTCGCATTCCACCCAAGATTGCAAAGCTTTCAATGGATGGTGGTAAGGATACGTCGCTAATCGACAACGATTTAAACGGGAAAAACGTAAAATTCGCCGAGAGCGAAGAAATACGACTAAAGAACTTGAAAGAACTGCCGGCAATTGTCACATGGTTAACACTACCGGGTCACAAGTGCCTACGTTTGGGAGCGACTCCGATGAAGAGCTAGAGCTTGGTCCCCTCTTCGAAGAATCCATTTCGGGAAAAGAAAAAGAACCAAAGGCCTGCGAGAATATACAGCTGCGCAATCGAACATTACCCGAAAAGAACCTCGGACCCTTGAATAAGAAAAACAAAGGGAAAGAGAAGGTCTCTGAAGACATCGCTTTGGATGACCAAGTTGCGGAAGAGTTAACCGCCAAGAATCCCCCAAAAAGGAATAAAGTAGATTACAATGTCTTGGCGCATCTGAGAAAGCTACCCTCACAACTCAGCATTCTCGATGCCCTATTGCTCTCAAAAGAGGCGAGGGATTCTTTGGTTAAGGCCCTACAAGATCCGGACCAGTTCCAAGCTTTCCTAGCCGAACAAAAGATGAGGGATGAATTGGAAGAGGTGCACACAGCCGACGTTGCTTTTGGTGATGAAGACCTTCTCCTCGGAACGTGTGAACACAATCGCCCACTTTATGTCTCAGGATACTGCCATGACATAAAGATAGGAAAAATCTTGGTCGATAACGGGTCGTCTGTCAATTTACTCAATGTGCGAGTGTTAAAGGAGATTTGCATGAGTGTCCAACACCTCGCCCGGGACAAAATCACCATCTCCGGTTTCGACTCTCAATCCTCAAAGACTCTTGGATCTGTGATATTGACGCTACGCTTCGGGGTGCTCGTCACAGACATCAAATTCCATGTTATAGACGCCAAGACGTGCTACAATGCTCTGCTCGGCCGACCATGGCTACACGAATACAATATCATCCCTTCTACACAGCATCAGTGCATGAAGTATTCTAGGGACGGCCTCGAGTACACAGTGGCAGGAGAGTTGAATCCATTTTCCGTGAACGAAGTTCGCAAGTATGAAGATGCCAAATACTTCCTACCGAGTTTCGAAGACACGGAAAGATGTCACAAACCGGAGAACAAAACTAACGCAACCATCCCTGTCTTCGGCAGTGACACCGAGGAGGAGGAGGATATAATTTATTCAGGTCCGTCCCAGTCCACCAGGCCAGGACCATCTGTTCCTTCATTGATCTTCGGTAGTGACTCAGAGGATGAAGTTCATGCTGTATTCCCCGCTCGGCCCTCAATACAGATTTCCACTGATGAAGAGCGAAGTCTGCAGATAACCATGGTGCCGCTTGAACATTACAAAGAACTGGATGCACTCGACACCAACAGCGTAGAAGAATTGCAGACATTCTATATCCCTCCCGGAAGAAAAGGCGAGAAGGCAATCCTATTCTACCGTTCTGAAGAAAACAAGGTGGAAAAAGAAATTTGGCAGGGCGCGGATCCCACGCTCAACAAGCTTCAGCCTATCCGTCTTCCCAGATATTATACCGAAGGTTTGAAGAAACTGCTGAAACGCCAAGGGATGTCCTTCACACAGACCATCAGAAAAGCCAAATTCTATGACAAGGTCTGGAACGTTCCCGGAACTCAATGCAAACTGCCTAACGGGAGAACGGAAACAAAAGGGCTCGGGTACATCCGGCCAAAGAAACGGGAGTTAATAAACAGCTGTTATGCCATGTATGACTTTGATGAAGAAGCGGACGCTCAATGGGAGGACGCTAATCCCGAATCAGCAAAAGTTCCTGACACAAAGCCGTCCAGTCCATCGTCTAAAGACCCGGTGAGCAAATTTATAAAGGATGCGAGTCAAAAAGCCCGAGATGATCACGATCGTGAAATGGCAATCTATGAGAAAGCCAAGACACAGCGTCTCCTTCGACAGGCAGTAAAGAACGAAGATGTTACCCCACGTCAGCCTGCTACAAAAAGGGTTCGACGCGAAAGCAAAAACAAGTCGAGGGGCCGAAAAAGTGCTCGACAACCACAAGACAGAGCTAAGAAGCCACGCATACGAGAGGCGAGCGTTATTGACCTAGCCCTTATGAAGAAAATGGGTCGAGCATACTCGTTTCCTCGGAACAAAACAAGGAAAATACTTGATCTTGCTCTAAAACATCAAATGCTTACTCTGCCAGAGTCTAAACACCCTGAGCAAGCAGGCGAAGTCTCCAACCCAAATTATTGCTCTTACCATCGAGTAGTAGGGCATCCGCTTGAAGATTGTTTCACCTTTAAGAATTGGGTTGAGGACCAATATCAGTTAGGCAAATTCGCGCTTTCTGACAACTGGAGGGTAGCACCACCACAGAAGCACGAACCCGAGGCTGCAAAAGAAAAACCAACTCCGCATTGGGATTGGCAGAAAATTCGCACTTGCCACGTGGTAACAATATTAAAAGAAGAATCCGAGGACATGAACGACTTCCCTTGGTGCTTTGAAAACAGCAGCGATGAGGTAATCTCAGAATTTCCCCCAGCTCCGAAAGAACTGGAGGATGGAATCCACACCACTGCAGATAATCTCAAGAAAATTGAGTTGGGGACGGAAAATGACCCGCGACCAACATTCATCAGCGAGCTGTTATCTGAAAAAAGGGTGACTGCGTTGAAGGATGTGCTTCTACAACACAAAGATTGCTTCGCATGGAACTATTCCGAAATGCCGGGACTAGATCCAGAAATTGCTGTACATAAATTGGCGATATCTCCGGACATCAAGCCCGTCAAACAAACGCCGAGGAGAATGCGACTCGAGCTTGAGATGAGCATCAACGCCGAAGTCAAAAAGCTTATAGACTCTGGCTTCATCCAGGAAGTTCAATACCCTGAATGGATCGCTAACATCGTCCCAGTGATGAAAAAAAATGGGACAGTGCGCATATGCGTAGACTTTCGGGATCTTAATAAAGCCTGCCCAAAAGATGATTTCCCAGTGCCAGTTACTGAACTTATGATAGACAATACATCCACTCATGAGGTTTTCTCCTTCATGGACGGCTCGTCGGGGTATAACCAGATAAAAATGCATCCCGAAGACCAGAAGCACACAGCCTTCAGGACTCCTCTTGGTATATTTTGTTATAAAGTGATGCCCTTTGGTTTGAAGAACGCTGGTGCTACTTATCAGAGGGCCATGACAAAGATCTTCGACGACCTTATACACGAAATCGTTGAATGCTATATCGACGATCTCGTGGTTAAAAGCAAATCATACGAGGAACATCTCGAGCATCTGAAGACTGTGTTTCAACGCCTTCGGCAATACAACTTGAAGATGAATCCTCTTAAATGTGCGTTCGGGGTTTCCTCGGGTAAATTCCTAGGATTCGTCGTTCGACACCGAGGTATTGAAATAGATCCGTCAAAAATCAAAGCGATCATGGAAATGCCTCCGCCAAGGACTCTCAAACAGCTGCGGTCTCTCCAAGGGAAACTCGCATACATACGGCGATTTATAGCCAACCTCTCAGGAAAATGCCGGCCATATAGTCACCTGATGAAGAAAGGAACCCCATTCGTTTGGGATCAAAAATGCCAAGGCGCACTAGACGAGATCAAGCAGTACCTGCAGAACCCGCCGGTGTTGGCTGCCCCGGTTAAGGGGAAGCCTCTCATTCTTTATACAACCGCCCTCGAAGGTTCCTTAGGCGCATTATGGGCACAAGAAAACGATCAAGGGAAAGAGAGGGCGCTCTACTACTTAAGTCGAGTGCTGCTGGGGGCAGAAAGCAACTATTCTCCCATTGAAAAACACTGCCTGGCGTTGATCTTCGCACTAACAAAGCTTAGGCACTATGCGTTGGCGCACGAGGTCCGTCTGATTTCAAAAGTGGACCCTCTCAAATATTTAATGTCAAAAGCCATATTGACAGGGCGACTCGCTAAATGGGCCCTGCTCTTGATGGAATTTTCGATAACATATCAACCTCTCAAGGCAGTAAAAGGCCAGGCCATCGCCGACTTCCTTACTGAGCATCCCATACCTGCCGACTCTCCTTTAAATTGCGATTTGCCAGACAAATATGCGTTTGACACAATCGACAGTGGTGATAGCCGTTGGGAGCTGTATTTCGATGGAGCGTCTTCCATGAAAAAGCACAAACAAAGTACACCAATGATCAAATCGGGGGTGGGACTCATCTTCGTGACTCCACAAGGAGGGATAATGCGCTTCGCCTTCTCCTTGACAGAACCGAGAACGAATAATGAAGCTGAATATGAGGCTCTGATAGCAGGCCTCGAGATCGCCATCGATATGGGAATTGAGAGCCTCCTCATATATGGGGACTCCCAATTGGTCGTCAGTCAAGTGAACGGCGATTACCAAACATGTAAACCGGAATTAATAAAATACGGTGAAAAAGTGCAGCAACTGCTAACCCAAATTCCCTCCTACACGTTGGAAAGCATACCGCGTGCGGAAAACAGCAAAGCAGACGCACTAGCCAAACTTGCTAAAGAACTGGCTGACGAGAACCTCGACGACGTTAAAATCATAGTACAAAGCCGTCGAGTGCTCGCCCCAACAGAAATATCTCCAAAATCGTCTGAAGAAAAAGAAGCGGAAGAGGAGACAACCCTACAAACAAAAGACAGGGAAAATACCGAGGACTGGAGAGAAGTCTTCATAGATTACTTCAAGTTCCACCAAATACCTGAAGAAGCGTCCACAAGACATCAGCTCACGAAACGGGCTCTGTCTTTCGCCTTTGTCAATGATACTTTGTATAAAAGGTCATTCGACTCTCTGTGGCTAAGATGTTTAGGACCTGACGAGGCGAGAAGGGTCGTCCAAGAGGTTCACGACGGACTCTGTGGTTCCCACCAAGCAGGCCCTAAAATGAAATTAAAGATAAAGCGGATGGGCTACTACTGGCCTACGATGATGCAGGATTGCCTGGAATACGCCAGACAATGTCACTCATGCCAAATTCATGGGGACTTTATCCATCAGCATCCTAATCCACTGCACCCAACAGTGGCTAGTTGGCCGTTCGAAATGTGGGGAACTGACATAGTCGGTCCCATCGAACCAGCATCGTCAAAAGGACATCGTTTCATCTTGGCGACGACCGATTACTTCTCCAAATGGGCGGAGGCGGTACCGTTGAGGGAAGTGAAGACGGAGAACATTCTCCATTTCTTCAAAACGCACGTCATATACCGGTTCGGAACCCCAAGAAGGATCATCTCTGACAATGGGCCAGCCTACCGAAGTCATAAGATTAGCCGTTTCGCACAGCAGCACAATATAGACTGGAGATATTCATCAGTTTATAATCCGCGAGCTAACGGTCTAGCCGAGGCCTTCAACAAGACCTTGACGAAGATCATAAAGAAAACAGTATCCCGAAATAAAAAAGACTGGCACGAGAGGCTGCAAGAAGCTCTTTGGGCGTATCGAACTACGTTCAAGACAGCCACAAAAACAACGCCATACGCGTTGGTGTTTGGGACGGAAGCAATACTCCCTCTCGAAATAGAATTACCCTCTTTGCGAGTGGCAGTTCACTACGAGCTGACGGATGGAGAAAACGCACACCTCCGGCTTGAGGAGCTTGACGCCCTTGAAGGAACACGGCTCATAGCGCAACAAAACCTAGAGGCTTATAAAGCAAAGATGACGCGATCATACGAAAAGTTAACCCGACCGAGGACGTTCCATCAAGGCGAACTCGTGCTAGTGGTCAAAAGGCCCATGATCCCCAATCGCGCCAAGCGGGGAAAGTTTGAGCCAAACTATGAAGGACCGTACATCATCGATAAGGTCTACCAGGGTGGGGCTTATCTACTCATGGACATGCACGGTGAAAGACCCTTCAGACCAATAAACGGTCGCTTCTTAAAGAAATACTACGCTTAATGGGTCACAGCCTAGGTCAATGGCAGATGACGACGACTATGTCCGCTCGCTGTCTTCCTAAGCCCGAGCTTATAAGCAGTAGCCAGCCCTTTAACGTTGGACCGAAATGTCCTTAAACTAATAACAGACCGAAACGTCTTTAAACTACTACCACAGAAAAAAAAAAAAAAAAAAAAAAAAAAAAAAACGGTATGTCCATAAGCAAAATGGGCACGGATGAAAACCCGAAAGGGCTCCGTGAGTAAAAACAGCAGGGCTACCGGCGAGTGTTTGTGAAAACCCGAAAGGGCGCAACCTCGTTAAAAGACACTTATGGAGTCCTCTCGACCCTGTAAGGAGAAACTACCCGCGTGAGATCCTTACGACTCACAAGGGAGCAACACACTTAGGGATCCCCATGATTCCTAAGGAGAAAATACGCTTGCGAGATCCTCACGACTCGTAGGGAGAACTCTCTTATGGGACCCTCACGGCTCATGAGATTTGAAAGTCTTAAGTTACGGAAACCTAAACCTGTGCTTAAGCAAGCCCCCACAAACTTCCAATATGGCCCTACAAGTGGCTCAATATTGACCCTTGTATACAATCCACGGGCGCGAATAAACATTTCCCTAATCAAGTCTCATCCGAGACTGGGGATATGTTCGCATGGTAAACAACCCTTATAAATCCCCTCGATTTATGAGGAGAAAACCCTCCTGTAGGATCCTTACGACTTACAGAAGAACAAAACACTTAGGAACCCTCACGGTTCCTAAGGAGAAAATACACCTACAAGATCCTCACGACTTATAGGGAGAAATACCTTTATGAGACCCTTACGGCTCATGAAATCGAAAGCCTTAGTCGACAGGTCCCTAACCCTGATCGCTAAGCCCTCTTTATTCGACAATAACGTAGGCAAATGATGATTCGCTCCTGGCAATATTCCAGTTGCAGCGGTGCTGATGCCGAAATCGGTGTCCAATTTCAGGTTTATGGCGAAAGCCAGTAGGCCGCTCATGCATACAAAATAGCCGAAATGATAGGGCAACTTGCAATAAAAAGCAGCAAGTAAAATGTATGCATGCAAAATAGCCGAAATGATCGGGCAACTCGTAATAAAAAGCAACGAGTAAAGATAAAATAAAAAAGCCGAAATGATTGGGCACCGCGAAAAATAGCCGAAATGATTGGGCAATCGCGACCTTCGCGATATAAAAGCTGAAATGATAGAGCATCGCGGAAATAAAATAAAACAAAAATTAGAAATGATGAAACTTCGGCCCTACAGTTAAGATCACATCGATCCCTGTATACAATCCAAGGGCGCAAACAGAGAAGAAACCATACTTCCCCAGCGGATTCCGTCAAACGACGAAGCTAAACCCCAACGGTTCATTTCAACCGAGGAAACCAACGACTTCAGCAAAACTTCTCAACTCACGGATACAAACACTCCTTGACGAGAGCCTTCTGATCCGCGTCGACTCGCAGAGCCACCAGCGCCTCTGTGGGAACCATCGACTCGTTTCAAACCCCAAGGACACAAATAATCCTTGGCGCTTGGGAAACAAATAATCCCTCGCAAAACTTCTCAACTCACGGATACAAACACTCCTTGACGAGAGCCTTCTGATCCGCGTCGACTCGCAGAGCCACCAGCGCCTTCGTGGGAACCATCGACTCGTTTCAAACCCCAAGGACACAAATAATCCTTGGCGCTTGGGAAACAAATAATCCCTCGCAAAACTTCTCAACTCACGGATACAAACACTCCTTGACGAGAGCTTCCTGATCCGCGTCGACTCGCAGAGCCACCAGCGCCTCCGTGGGAACCATAGACTCGTTTCAAACCCCAAGGATACAAATAATCCTTGGCGCTTGGGAAACAAATAATCCCAGCAATTTCCTCGACTCACGGATACAAACACTCCTTGACGAGAGCCTTCTGATCCACGTCGACTCGCAGAGCCACCAGCGCCTCCGTGGGAACCATCGACTCGTTTCAAACCCCAAGGATACAAATAATCCTTGGCGCTTGGGAAACAAATAATCCCTCGCAAAACTTCTCAACTCACGGATACAAACACTCCTTGACGAGAGCCTTCTGATCCGCGTCGACCCGCGGAGCCACCAGCGCCTCCGTGGGAACCATAGACTCGTTTCAAACCCCAAGGATACAAATAATCCTTGGCGCTTGGGAAACAAATAATCCCAGCAATTTTCTCGACTCACGGATACAAACACTCCTTGACGAGAGCCTTCTGATCCACGTCGACTCGCAGAGCCATCAGCGCCTCCGTGGGAACCATCGACTCGTTTCAAACCCCAAGGACACAAATAATCCTTGGCGCTTGGGAAACAAATAATCCCTCGCAAAACTTCTCAACTCACGGATACAAACACTCCGTGACGAGAGCTTTTCTGACTCACATCTCGGGCAGTAAGGATTCAAAAACCTGCTTCCTGAAAAATGGGACCCTGCAAGTCAATCCTAAATGGTCTCTTGCATACTATTCACGGGTCTCACTCTCTGAAGTCGATTCTCGACAAGGAGGGAAACAACCGCTTACGAGCCCTCTCGACTCGTAAGAAGGGCAATGGGATCCTGCAGGTCAATCCTAAATGGTCTCTTGCATACTATTCACGGGTCTCACTCTCTGAAGTCGATTCTCGACAAAGAGGGAAACAACCGCTTACGAGCCCTCTCGACTCGTAAGAAGGGCAATGGGATCCTGCAGGTCAATCCTAAATGGTCTCTTGCATACTATTCACGGGTCTCACTCTCTGAAGTCGATTCTCGACAAAGAGGGAAACAACCGCTTACGAGCCCTCTCGACTCGTAAGAGGGAGAAATTCTCTCATAAGATCCTTTCGACCTATGAGAGAAAACCACACTTAGGAATCCTCACGATTCCTAAGGAGAAAATCCACCTATGAGATCCTCTCGATCCGTGGGGAGAAAAATCTCTATGAGACCCTCACGGCTCATAGAATTGAAAAGTCTTAGGCGGCAGATCTGAACCTGCGGCCTAAGCCATCGTTATATCTTGAAGAAACCAAAATGCTTACTCTGTTACCTGTCAAACATGTTTATCAAGACAGCATGCTGATAATAAGAGAAGGGAGAAAGCAAAGAAATAATACAAGACATTGCAAAAAAAAATGTGTATCTTTATTTATTAACTTAATCAAGTACATGGCGAATCGTATAAAAGAATAAAGAATGTATACATCTTATTCAAAAAAGAAAATTACAAGTATATTGATACAATGGCAGTTATTGGGAAGGAAGCGTCTTGCATAGGTGCAGCAATCGCTCGCAGACGTCCTTCCATGCCTTCTCTTGATCGGCTACCACCGCCAGCTCTGCCTCCACTTGGGCTCGTTGCCGCAAGACCACTGCAAGCTGCTCCCTCACGCCCTGATAAGCGGCCTCCCGACTGGGGACATTGCGCTCAGCCACGTCAAGCTTCCGCTTTAAGTTTAGCCCGTGGGAGATGCGCCCCAGGAGACCCTCAAAGATAGTCTTCACTTGGGCAGCATTTGCCTCAACCTCAGTGCGCAGATGGGCCGTTTCGTTTGAGGTCTTTTGGCATTCCCTTAGTCTCCGAGCTGCTTCTTGCTCCAAGTAGCGGGAGTGCGAAGTGCTTTGCTCGAGCCAAGTTGTGCGTTGGGCGCTCAGAGCTAAAACTTCGGGAGCAGGACGCGTCAACTCCAGCCGATACAAGCAGGCCTCGATCTCCCTGCAGTGGTTAACCCAAGATTCAACGACGCCATCGTCATGAAAAGTTACGAGCGCCGCTAACATTGGGTTAACATCTGCAGCGAAATCGACAGCAGAAGGGAGAGCGTCCATGCTGAGCTCTTCAATATACCCGCTCAGCATGCCTAGACTCATCACCGCACCCTTTGAAGACGGACGTCTCAGAAAGGGGCCTGCCGGTAAAAGGACGCGAGCCTCGAAGGGGACCGGAACCGGAACAATAGCTGCAAAACAAACAGGGTTAAGCGATGGTTCAAAAGATGTTAAAGGATTACCAAAAAGGAGATCTACTATACCAGCAACAACGGACGGCAGAGCCGGAAGGGCCGGTAGCACGACGGGGCTTACATCCCCTCCTTCGATTTGTGGAACTACAATAAAGAAAAGGAAAAGTCAGAAATCATCCCATTGCTAGAAAAAAGAAGTAAATAAAGATATTACCGGCGCCACTAGAAGGAGAAGCGAGTTCGGACGGGAAAGAAAAGTGCGGGAGCAACACTTGATACAAGTGATCAAAAAGCACTCCTGCAAAGGCACAATGGTGTAACGTTAGTACAAAAGCTGCATTTTTGAAAGATTAATGCATGAGTCGTAAATCCATACCTCCCAACATCCGTGACGGCACAAGGGAAGACGGAGAGGTGACTACTGCCAAAGCAGTAGTTGACGGTGCCCCCTCGAGCAGTGGAGCATCGGTACTGGCCGCACCTGCAAGAACAAATTCGTTAGAAGAGATCACAAGATATATACAAAAAAAAAAGGGGGGAATGCTGGTGATAAAATTTTTACCTGACGAGCTGCCAGCAGAAACTGAGGCGGTCCCCTCCTCCACTGACGGAAGACCACCGCCTGTAGCTTCATCACCTGACTCAAGGGGAACCGTTGTTATGCTCTCAAGCTCTGCAGGCGGTGGGGAACCATAGACGGGGAGGGCCAAGACAGGAACATTGCCAGATTCCTGAGAAGGAGCGCCTAGCTCGTCCTCAGGAATCATGGCCGCCTCACCTGCTGCTCCCTCAGGATCAGCGATTACAGCTGCCCCGTCCACCGGCACCATGAGGTCCCCAGCCTCAAGTACCTCGCCCTCTACCGCCTGCGGCTCGGTCGAGACAATCATATCATCTGCCACCGCTTCGGGTACGGCATCAATGATTTTCTCCGCGGTAGGTTCCTTAATCTCGGCTCCAGTCCCCACGGCCCCGATAAAGTTGTCCACTGTCGGTTCGGGTTCGGCGAGTACCGCTTCTTCCGCTCCCTTGGGTTCGACGGTCGTCTCCGCCTCCCCCTCAGTTGGACTTGACCCTGCAAGATGAGATATGTATAAGCCAATAGTTTTACAAGTCATACAACAAGGCTCTGAAAGGAGTACTACCTGAAGCGGATTTATCATTGGCGTTCCGAACCGCGCGCGCAACTTGCCGACGAGCGGTAGACAGGGCCACAGGGGGCTCTTCAGAAGGAGTACTAGCGCGAGGAACAGTGCTGGGGCCCGCCCCTGCGGCCAGAGCAGCTCTGCGCGCCTTAGCCTCGCGTCTGGACCGCTTCCGTTCCTCTTGAGCCGATGAGACAGATGCCATCAGAGCTTCCTTGAGCGAAGCCTCCTCATCCGTGTAGAGGGATGCCTCCAGATTTTTCAGAGCATCCCTCGTTGTTGCATCAAGCCGAGGCTCTTGCGGCAGCTTCGACGGAGCTGGGACTTCGATGACGGGCTTGGGAAGGGTCCTTGCGCCGATTAATACCACCCCTGTAAAGAAACAAGAGAAGATCAGGTCGACTATCGTAAAAAGACAACAAACTTTCCTTATAAAAGAGAAAGGGATAAAACATACCGACGCTTGCCAGGGCTCGTTTCTTCTCCTCCTCTTGGAAGGTCTTCAAGGATGCAGCGATAGCATCTTCAGTGGAGATACCTGTTAAGAAAGGGAGCAAAAGTTAGTTAAATGTAACAATATAGAGTGCAATGAGATAACAAATAAGGCGTCTGATGATTACCGGACTCAGCGAGTTTACTCAGCATCGCTTCGAGCCTCGCCGATCGCTCTGATTCTGCAATGGCGGCGGCTAGGTTGGTGTCCGCAGGATCCACCACGAAACCCTCGTTGCTGCCGTATTCACATATCGTCTCGGCAGAATGAGCCGCGGGCTCTAAATTAAGAATCGCGTCGAGGGATAAGGTGGACTTCTTCTTCTTTTGTTCACCAGCCTTGGATCCACCCGGAGCAGTTTTGCGCTTGCCAGTTTTGGCAGTCACTTTCGGGCGGCGAGTCCCGATGTCCGCTCCTGCACCCGACTCCGGCGATGCCGCTTTAACCGTCTCTGTCGGAGCACGGGGCGCCGTTGGGGCATCCATCGTAGTAGGCAGTGGCAATCCACGCGGAGGGGCCAACACACGTGGTCGATCAGCTCCGGCCTCTTTCGTCGGAGGGATAACCTGAACCCTGGGCTGCAATGGAGCCTTGCGATTGCCGCCGGGAGGCGCAGCCCTACGATCGACCAGTAGACGTTTCTCCATCAAGATAATTGGGCCCATCGCGTGCGCGTACCAAGCCACATACGAATTGAGTATCTTGGGGGTACAGCTGGGCTCACTGATGAAAAAGTAGGAGCCTGTATTGAGCCGGATGAAGTGATGCATCGCATTCCGTACTCCCTCTGGACCGACTGCAGGTGTTCCCAAGAAGGCTTCCAACGGGACTCCTTGGTTATAACTCGATTGCCGGGCAAATCGATGCGGGTTATACCTCATGAAGAGGGCCGTTTCATTCTGCCTAAATACCAAGTAACCCGGCCGAATGGAATAAAGGTGGAGGATTTCCCGAGCCTTCAACACGGAGACACCGCCCTTGAAGTCATCACGCAGCGACACCACCGACTTAGTGGTCTCGGAACCCATGGTGATGACCTTATCCACAAAAGAGGTCTTCGCCCCGACGAGATGCGAACGCAGAAGCAGTCCCCTAGACTCCCGCGGAGGTGCAAACACGATGGAAGCCCCGATCAATCGTATGATTCTTGGAAATATGAATCTCTCAAAGAATGGAGGAGTTTTGTGGGCGCCAAACACTCCTCGAACATGCAGCTCCATCCAAGATGTGAAGTAATGCATCGGGAAGTTAGCAGGCTGCACCCCAGGTTCATTAGCGTCCGCCGCTACGCTAAGTCCATTGTAGAGGTGAGCCAACCCGGCGATCCCCACTGATAACTGTAGACCGGCCACCATTTGATGCGCCGGGTAAAAGACAGAAGACCTCATGAGGCGTGGGTGCATGGGAAGCGCGAAGCTGCACAGCCACAGACCTAAGAACCCGATGAAGAAGGTCTCCTCATCCACGCCAGGAACGGCGATCTCTGAGAAAGGAACGCTAGCAGTGCCGGGAAGGTAAAAACTTCGCTGATCAATTTCAGATGAAGGTCGGCGGTCCAGGCCGAAACCAAAAGGATCAGCAAGTTGGGCGAACTTCTCACCTTGCTCTGATAAAAATTCCGGGCGAATAAAACGAGCAATGAAGTCCGCAAAACTAACTCCTCGGTCGCCCAATTCCAAATGAAGCTCCTCGTAAATCTCCAACACCCTCACCAGGCCTGGATGCTGATGCTGGATGGCATTTTCCGGAGTCAAGTCGAGTACCACTTGCTTGGTGGCAAAAACGTACTCATCAGGAGGAAGCAACTCTTCGTAATGCTCCCCCCTCGCCGGTAAACCAGAAAGCTCAACGAATTCCTCTAGAGAAATTGAAACTTCCCTATCCGCTGCCAGGAAAGTATGCGTGGGGATATTCCATTGTTCGATGAAAGCCTTTGTCCACCACGTTGGAGGAGTAGGATACTCGAAAAGCGAGACGTAGACGGCGGAATATAAACCTATCTTCGTCAGGTGAGCTCTTTTCGCCGCTAAAATGTACCGGGCCCATGGCAGGTATCCAGCAAGCGGTCGCGGATTTAATCCAATATTGTAAGCCTGTCCCCAAGGGCGTGCTTCACCCTGACAGATTCGCCTTCCTAAGATATCTATGGCCGGCGGCGGCTGTACCGGAATAGCGCCGATCGCAGGCTGGAGAAGGTCGTCCGAATTCCAATTTTTAATCTCCACGGCATACTCCACCGGGGGTTTATCCGCATAGGGGATCGTAACTATAGGTTCGGAGGGCAAGGCGGAACTAAAACTGCGACGACCCTGGATGATTTGGCTATACCACCTTCCCCATAGGTGGAGATGTTTGCACTCAGGATCACGATCTTTAATCAAAGCAAACACTACCCGGTCCACTGGTGCATGTGGGAACCCTCCTTCTGAGCGAACGAAGGGAAAAGACAAGTCGTCAGACATCTTTCCTGCATAAAATATATATATATCATTAGTGGCCTGGCATTTAAACAAAAAAAAATAATGATAAAAAAATAATAATAAATAAAAATCTTGCTCCACACTGTGATGCAGAGGGTAGGGGACCAAAGGGGGACCCACAAAATCAAGATGACGGCGCATCATTTGATGAGACAATCCCACCATTGGATGAGGTTATCAGTCAATAAAAAGAACTCCCAAGAGAATATCCTCATTGGGGGGGACCCCTAGAGACAAGGAGAAGATCTCCTCTTTTCAGAGCAAAGCTCTGTCACAGAGTGACATTTGTCAAACTCCTGTTTCAAAAGAATAAAATTTCTTAAAAAAAGAGCCTAACTCTGTAGCAGTAATAAAAATTCACAACTCCTAAGAATTAAAATTTTGGGGTCTTAAAGATCCATGGAAACCTTTAAAAAGTTTTCTAGTTGATCTGTGAGCAGGGCTCTGTTCATGGGTTAAAACCTAAGAACAGAGTCTCTGCAAATTTTTGAGAGCAAGGCTCTGTGAATAGAAACCCCAAAGGGGTTTCCTTTAGATCAAAGATCTATAAGAGCAAGGCTCTGTTGAAGAAACCCCAAAGGGGTTTCCTTTAGATCAGAGATCTATAAGAGCAAGGCTCTGATTATTTAAATTTGATTTAAATTAAATTAATTTACCTAAAATGGTTCTGAAGTTAGAACTTAGAAGTTCTTAAGGAAATCACAAGAGCAAGGCTCTGAAGTTTTAAACAAGAGCAAGGCTCTGGGTAAAAATTCTTGAGAATGGTAAAAATTACCAAGGACCAAGGGTCCTATTTATAGGCGCCTGCGCCTGTTCACCTGACCCGTCGATCCGATGGTCAGGATCTTGCCACCGCTGCACTCACGTGCGCGCCACGTGAGCGCAACGGTGGGGGGGCATCTGTTTCCCCCAATCAGAGCAAGGCTCTACTGAATTTTGAAAATTCAAAATTTGAAGCAACGCTTCGGTTTCCGTGCGCAACGCGCAATTTGCCACGTGGCAGAAGGTGATTCGGCGGCGTAACGCCCGAGACAGTGCGTCCCATCAGAGCAAGGCTCTTCAGAAAACAAAATTAAGGCTTAAACTGCGCAAATGCATGGCAGCGCGACACGTGGCTGCGCAAGCGCACAGATGCGTGACACGTGTCTGCGCAGTTGCGCAATCACAACTGCGCAAGGGCACAGATGCGTGACACGTGTCTGCGCAAACGCACAGATGCGTGACACGTGTCTGCGCAAGCGCACAGATGCGTGACACGTGTCTGCGCAGTTGCGCAATCGCAACTGCGCAAGCGCACAGATGCGTGACACGTGTCTGCGCAGTTGCGCAATCGCAACTGCGCAAGCGCACAGATACATGACACGTGTCTGCGCAAGCGCACAGATGCTTGCACGTGTCTGCGCAGTTGCGCAATTGCAACTGCGCAAGTGCACCGATGCGTGACACGTGTCTGCGCAGTTGCGCAATCTCAACCGCGCAAGCGCTCGGATGCACGACACGTGTCTGCGCAGTTGCGCAACCGCAACTGCGCAAGCGCACAGATGCGTGACACGTGTCACGCACTGGTGAGTTGCGCAGCAACTGAATGAAAATTTAAGTGGATCTTTTCTGTTCTCCTGTAAAACAGGGACCCTTGGATCTCTGATCCAATGGTGGGAAAATTCCCAAAATAATTCAGGAAAGATTTTGTTAACAAATCCAACAACTTTGCGGACACTATAAATAAGACCCCTGACCTCATTAAAAAGGCATCAACTTCTGAGAAAAAAGAGAGCTGGTGAAGATTAAGAACAGAGAAGAAGAAACAAAGAAAAGAGGTAGAATTTCTGAAAAGAGAAAAGAAATAAGAAAAATAAAAAGAACAATAAATAGTGCCTTGCACTTGATATGAACCCCTGGTTCTAAAAAAAAAAAAAAATAATAAAAGAATAAAAAAAAATAGTGCCTTGCACTTGATATGAACCCTTGGTTCTGTATGATCAGGAAAAAACAAGAACTTGTTTTTCTTAGATCCAAATTCAAATCAAAAGTGCCATGCACTTGTGTTCTTAAACCTAAAGGTTTCTAGGGTTTCTGCAACCCCTTGATTTGGGCCTGGCCCAAATTAAATTGCAGAATAAATAAAAGGGCAATGCCCTGTTGGGAAAATTCCTGAGTTTCTGCAAACTCATTAAAAGGGCCTGGCCCAAACTAAATTACAGAACATCTCTTGAGTTCCTGCAACTCATCATTTAAAAGGGCCTGGCCCAACTCAAGAAAATTATTGAGTTTCTGAAACTCATTATTTAAAAGGGCCTAGCCCAATTGCAGAATAAATAAAAGGGCAAGGCCCTGTGTGGAGAATTTCTGAGTTTTTTTTGTAACTCATTATTCAAAAGGGCCTGGCCCAAAATCAGACTTGCAAAATAATAAAAGGGGGCAGAGCCTTGTTTAGATTGATTCTTCTAATCGGGCAGAGCCTAAAATAAAAATTGGACTTAACCCAATCCTGGCTGTAAGTCCTTAAATTAAATGCCCCTCATAAACCAAGTCACGACCGGTTCGAGGGTATATCTCCGAACTCCTCTGACATCTGTCGTTGTAATTCCTCAGCGACGTCAGAGAGGTAACGAGTCCCAACGACCACTCATCTAATATCGGACCGAAACGTCCCCTAAACTAATATCGGACCGAAACGTCCCTAAACTAATGGACCACCACGTCCCTAAACTGGAATATGGACCGAAACGTCCCTAAACTAATATTGGACCGAGACGTCCTTAAACTAATGATGGACCACTACGTCCCTAAACTGGCATCGGACCGAAATGTCCCTAAACTAATGACGGACCACCACGTCCCTAAACTGGCGATGGACCGAAATGTCCTTAAACTAATAATGGACCACTACGTCCCTAAACTGGCATCGGACCGAAACGTCCCTAAACTAATAATGGACCACTACGTCCTTAAACTGGTATCGGACCGAAACGTCCCTAAACTAATGACGGACCGAAACGTCCCTAAACTAATGACGGACCACTACGTCCCTAAACTGGCGACGGACCGAAACGTCCCTAAACTAATATCGGACCGAAACGTCCCTAAATTGGAATATGGACCGCTACATCCCTAAACTGACATAATAGGGCCCAAACGCTCTTTTGTCGGATCTAAACGGTCCCGCCTAAGTTGATCTTAACCCCAAATACGGTTAACGTGTCCTTAGACATCTAAATAAACAATGAAATCCCAAACCAACTTTGGTTCAAGGGTACATCTCGGAACTCCTCAGACGTATGTCGTTGTAATCCCTCAATGACGTCAGAGAGGTGACGAGTCCCGACGGCCGGATAATTAAATCAATCACTACGTCAGGTCGATCTTAGTCCAAAACAGGACTAGCGTATCCTTGATGAACGTTTAAGTTGATCTTAGTCGCAACGCGACCAATGCATCCTTAAACTAAAAACACCAAACTCAAATCTAAGCAAACACGGATTTGGACTAATCCACGTCCTACGGGCGACGACATCACTAAGTCTCCGTATACAATCCACGGGCAACCACAAATAAAATAAACATACACGACACGAAGTGAAATTCTGGAGAAGGAGAAAGTTGTTATCGCAACGCGATAGCGTAATTAACTGCAGGGGCTTGCGCCTGCAGGGAAGAGCGTCCCCACAATCAAAAACCCCTCACCCTGAGGGGGAATCTGACAAAGTCTGCTACATCGGCCGCATCCGTCTAAACCTTCGATACACGGTGCCATAAATCAACTTGGCATCTTCGGAGAGGTGGACGGATAAAAACCAAATAGCATCTGCCCCGAACCCCAGGTTACGTGACGTCCCAACGTCGCAGGCCGCCGTTCGGAGGGGAACAGATAGCGAGCGGACATAGTCTTCATCATCTATCATTGACCTAGGCCATGACTCGTCAAGCGTAGTACTTCTTCAGGAAGCGACCGTTTATTGGCCTGAAAGGTCTTTCACCATACATGTCCATGAGTAGATAGGCTCCATCCTGGTAGACCTTGTCTATGATATACGGGCCTTCATAGTTCAGCTCGAATTTACCCCACTTGGCGCGATTGGGGATCATAGGTCTTTTGACCACTAGCACGAGTTCGCCTTGGCGGAATGTCCTCGGCCTGGTCAATCTTTCATATGAGCACATCATCTTTGCTTTATAAGCTTCCAGATTTTGCTGCGCGAGGAGCCGGGTCTCATCAAGGGCATCGAGCTCCTCAAGACGAAGGTGAGCATTCTCTTCATCCGTTAGCTCATAATGGACTACCACTCGTAGAGAGGGTAACTCTATCTCGAGGGGGAGTACCGCTTCTGTACCGAATACCAACGCGTACGGCGTTGTGTTCGTGGCCGTCTTGAACGTAGTTCGATATGCCCAGAGTGCTTCATGCAGTCTCTCGTGCCAGTCCTTCTTATTTCGGGACACCGTCTTCTTCACGATCTTCGTCAAGGTCTTGTTGAAAGCCTCCGCTAGACCGTTGGCTCGGGGATTATAAGCTGAGGAGTATCTCCAGTCTATGTTGTGCTGTTGTGCGAAGCGGCTGATCTTGTGGCTTCTGTAGGCTGGCCCGTTATCGGAGATGATCCGTCGCGGAGTTCCAAACCGATAAATAACGTGCGTCTTGAAGAAGTGGAGGATATTCTTCGTCTTCACTTCCCTCAGCGGTACTGCTTCTGCCCATTTGGAGAAGTAATCAGTTGTCGCCAAAATGCAACGATGTCCTCTGGACGATGCCGGTTCGATGGGGCCGATTATGTCAGTCCCCCACATTTCGAACGGCCAGCTAGCCACCATTGGATGTAGTGGATTTAGATGATGATGGATAAAGTCCCCATGAATCTGGCATGAGTGGCATTGCTTCGCATACTCAAGACAGTCCTGGATCATCGTGGGCCAATAATAACCCATCTGTTTGATCTTCAACTTCATCTTCAGGCCTGCATGGTGAGAACCGCAGAGTCCGTCGTGAACTTCTTGGACGACTCTTTTCGCCTCTTCAGGTCCCAGGCATCTCAACCACAGAGAATCAAACGACCTCTTGTACATAGTATCATTGACGAAGGCGAAAGATAGGGCTCGCTTCATGAGTTGATGTTTTGAGGATGCATCTTCAGGCGTTCGACAGGATTTGAAGTAGTCTATAAAGACTTCTCTCTAATCCTCAACCTTTTCCTAGTATTTTATTTGCATAGCCATTCGCTCAGTCACTCCTTTTTCTTTGGACGACTCCGGAGATATTTCCGCCGGCGTAAGAACCCGACGGCTTTGTACCACAATTCTTACGTTATCGAGGTTCTCATCGGCCAATTCTTTAGCAAGCTTGGCTAATACATCCGCTTTACTATTTTCCCGCGGTATGCTTTCGAGGGTGTAGGAAGGAATTTGGGTCAGCAGTTGCTGCACTTTCTCGCCGTACTTCACCAACTCTGGTTTGCACGTTTGGTAGTCGCCATTTACTTGACTGACGACCAGTTGTGAGTCTCCGTATATAAGGAGGTTTTCAATTCCCATGTCGATAGCGATTTCGAGACCCGCTATCAGTGCTTCATACTCGGCTTCATTGTTTGTCCTAGGCTCTGTTAAGGAGAAAGTAAAGCGCATTATCCCTCCTTGTGGAGTTACGAAGATAAGGCCTACATCTGATTTGATTATGGGCGTGTTCTGTTTGCGCTTCTTCATGGAAGACGCTCCATCAAAATAAAGTTCCCATCGGGTATCACCACCGTCGATCGCATCAAAAGCATGTACGTCCAGCAGTTCACAATTCAAAGGGGAATCAGCCGGTATCGGATGCTCAGCGAGGAAGTCGGCGATGGCCTGGCCTTTCACTGCCTTAAGAGGTTGATAAGTTATTGAGAACTCCATCAGGAGCAAGGCCCATTTAGCGAGCCGACCTGTCAATATGGCCTTTGACATCAAATATTTGAGAGGATCCACCTTCGATATGAGACGGACTTCATGCGCCAATGCATAGTACCGGAGTTTCATTATCGCGAAGATCAACGCCAGGCAGTATTTTTCGATGGGAGAGTAATTGCTTTCTGCTCCCAGGAGAACTCGGCTCAAGTAATAGAGAGCTCTTTCTTTCCCTTGGTTATTCTCTTATGCCTATAATGCGCCTAAGGAACCTTCGAGGGTTGTTGTATAAAGAATAAGGGGCTTTCCCTTGACCGAAGCAGCCAGCACTGGCGGGTTCTGCAGATACTGCTTGATTTCGTCCAGCGCGCCTTGGCATTGTGATCCCAAACGAACGGGGTTCCCTTCTTCATCAGGTGACTATAAGGACGGCACTTACCAGAGAGATTGGCTATAAATCGCCGGATATACGCGAGCTTCCCTTGGAGAGACCGCAATTGTTTGAGAGTCCTTGGCGGAGGCATTTCCATGATCGCCTTGATCTTTGACGGATCTATCTCGATACCTCGGGGTCGGACGATGAATCCTAAGAATTTACTAAGGACACCCCGAACGCGCATTTGAGAGAGTTCATCTTCAAGTTGTATTGCCGAAGACGTTGAAAAACGATTTTCAGATGTTCGAGATGTTCCTTGTATGATTTGCTTTTAACCACGAGATCGTTGTAACAACCCTAATTTTCTTATACACTTTACCTATAAAAAAATTTCAAATATTTTTTCAAAAATCCATAAAGGGGTATTTATTGCCTGAGCATAAGATTTAAGTAATTAATTAGCAATTTAATTACAAGAAGGAGCTTGTAGCTCATTGGTAATATCTTGCACTGCTGAACCAAGCCACCAGAGTTCAAATCTCATGCCCCACATTATTTTTAATATTTATTTTATTTTAAATTTTATGGAAGCCCAACAGTCCACACAAGATAACTCCAGATTTTTCCACTACACTTTAAAAACTAAATATACCAGAGGCTACACTAGACGACCTCCCCATTCCCTAACTCGGCCCGACTCGGTCGAGTCGGCCGCCGGACCGGCCGACTCGGGCCGGCGCCGCCGGCTGGACTCGTCCGGACGGCCGAGTTCCCTTCTTCAGTGTTGTGTCTCTTCATCTTCTAAACCCCCCTGTACACTTCAAATTCCTAGATCGGTTTCAGAAACCTTTGAAATCCCCATTTACTCTATTTTAATGATTTTTTAATGCATTTTTACATTAAAACCTTTCATATACCCTATTTACTCCAATTTTTAATGATTTTATACATTTTTATATTTTTTTTATTTAAAAACCCTTCACCTACCCTACCTCTAACCTACCCTATAAATACACCCCCTCCCCTCTCATCCCAAAATCCTAAGCTCGCTCTCTCAAAATTTTCCAAGAAGTGTGTACTTTGAAAACAAGTTCGCGGTGAAGCTCCGACGAAATTCCAGCGGGAATTCCGGCGGCGTTTTTAGGAACAACCGGTGACGAAGCAACGCCTCGGCAACCTCTCTAGTCCCCCCTTCACTCCTTTGCCCAATCGAACCTGTAAGTCCTATTCTATCTCTCTTTCTTATTCTCTAAAATACTAAATTACAAAATCCGACGGAATCGGATCAAATCCGATTTCCGATTCGGTTTTCTATAAAATTTCACTTCTCACCAATACATTCATGCTTAAACATCTTTATGTTGACAATTAAACATTTAACAAACAATTTGAACAAGTTTCATCACATGAAATGATAGCGTTCTCAAATTATCGTATTTTTCACTTAAATATCATAATGTTTCGACTTCACATTTAACCCCCTTAACCTTGCTATACATTTAAAATAGAGCACGAGATAATGACCTACCTCTACACACACGCATATACAACCTAAAACGATATCATCAAAAAATTTAGAATACGATAAAACAATACTTTCATTTAAATACCATATTCTTAATAAAACCATTGCTAAAAGTTTTAGTTTTGATACACTTTTAAATAAATACCTCTTATTAGGAAAATACGATAAGTTGTGGACATCGATCGTTTATCTAATCCTGACTTTGTGGTGCCTAGGTTAGGCAAGTGAGAAAGGTAACTTTAAAAGGGCTGCCTCACGGTGATTCGTGAGCGGATCCCTCCTTTCCTCATTTGTACTTACCTGGCCACAATTGGCGGTGAAGAGGCGATTTGAGGCATCTAACAACTTGTTGTTTAGACTATTTAGAAATAGGCTAGTTGATTTATGAAACCTTAGAATCTAAAATATAGAAAATTGACATTTTTACAAATAAATACCTTTTACTTTATAAAACCGTTTTCTAAAGGATTAGTATTTTACAATCTTTGCAAAGTACAGCTACAACCCATTTTTGGGAAACCCGTTCGGGATGGTGCAGATTATCGCACATCCTCGGGCTTAGTAGTGCGAGATTCAGACCTCCGCAAGGAGCATTTGGTCTCGAAAGGTTTAAAATACGACATCATAAGAAAATGAGATTTTTGGAATATAAAATATTTATTAAAATTAATTTTGTATAAATATATGTATATTTATCATTTAAATATATATTTTATTATAATATAAATATTCCACCTTTTTCTAAAAATCACAACAATAAATTTTACACTAAAATACCATGAATTTCAAATAAATCAATATTACAGATAAATACCTTATTTATAAAACTAGGATATTTTTACTAGAAATGTCACAATATAAAATCCACCCTCATTACAACTCTAAAGACGAATAAGGAATACTTGAGGTGTATTTTGAAAAGTATATAAACGTATTTTTATATAAAACTCCCTCAAGTTTTATAAATTACCCTAAGAACCCTAGCAATTATAGGAATTCGATTTACATTTCCAATTGTCTGACTCGGGTTTGAGTCTGATTACATCTGACTTGAATATGATTCAAGTCAATGTATAATCTACAAGTTTCCAATTCAATATAAACACATGAATCTATGAATACAATTATCAATTTATACAATTTGACTGAACCGAACCATGGATATATATTCCTTTTACATGATTCTCAGTATTCCATTTACATGACTCTACGGTTATAACCATTTCCTGATATTATGGTTTCTGTCAGTCAATCAATTATACAATCAATACAATTTACAAAACAAACAATACAATCAAAACACTACGGGGTTTAAGGTGTAGATTGGTACGGAAGGTGTTAAAAGTGGCACGAGACGGTCAGACTTAAGACACCTAACATGAATCCAATTGCCGTTATTCCGGGCCTTCTAACGGAGCCTTGTACTCTATTTTCCATTTGCCCTGTTCTCTAGCATATAGAGACCCCTCTCGTATACACTGGCATTCTTTTGTACCAAGCTATAAACAACAGCGTTAATACAATATTACAATATTATAATACAACATTAAAAGCTGTTCTCTCTCTCTTACTCTCTGTCTATTTCTCCCTTATCTTTGGGACTTACCGAGCGACCTGTTCACTGACGACATTCTATTTCTTTCTTCTTTGAATGTCGTCAGGTGGTTTGGACCCGGCAAAGATCGAGCCATCTGCAGAAGACTTCGAGCAGTTTGCTGAAGAACCAGAGCTCTAGTTTCATTGTACATTTTCCATTCACTACTTTTCATTTCCTGTTATGCTATTGTTTAGGCATCGTTTTATTTCTGTTATAGTTCCTTTTCATGCATTGTACAAAAGAATGTTAATAAATAAAAGTTGATGTTTTTATTATATCTTGTCTCTTGTGTATTTACTTTTATATTGCTTAGATACGCTTAGCGTATTTACTTCAGAGTAAATACGTAGCGGGCCTCGTCGCGTCCCCTTCGCCGTACACTGAGAAGCAGGACGTGACAGATTTTGTTGGCGGCCCATGCAGGTCAGAGCTGTATGGAACCCTAAGCAACATAAAACACAAGAACCAGCAACTAAAACATTCTTTACAATCATGTTCCTTGAATCCCATCATTTTTTATTCTTTGAATTATATATCTTGAATCTGTCCTAACCCAAAATTCTCTCACCTCTTTTACAATTTTACCAAAACCTTCGCATCCTTTCATTCCTTCAAACATTATTCACATTTCTAAAACCCTTACACCACATTGTTATTTTTCGCATACTGTCAGTATACCGACACCAAACTTTCCTTGAAACTGTTACACTTTCCTTTTACAAATTTCGAGGACGAAATTTTTATAAGGAGGGTAGAATGTAACAACCCTAATTTTCTTATACACTTTTCCTATAAAAAAATTTCAAATATTTTTTCAAAAATCAATAAAGGGGTATTTATTGCCTGAGCACAAAATTTAAGTAATTAATTAGCAATTTAATTACAAGAAGGAGCTTGTAGCTCATTGGTAATATCTTGCACTGCAGAACCAAGCAACCAGAGTTCAAATCTCATGTCCCACATTATTTTTAATATTTATTTTATTTTAAATTTTATGGAAGCCCAACAGTCCACGCAAGATAACTCCAGATTTTCCCACTACACTTTAAAAACTAAATATACCAGAGGCTATACTAGACGACCCCCAACCTCCCCATACCCTAACTCAGCCCGACTCGGTCGAGTCGGCCGCCGGACCGGCCGACTCGGTCGAGTCGGCCGCCGGACCGGCCGACTCGGGCCGGCGCCGCCGGCCGGACTCGTCCGGACGGCCGAGTTCCCTTCTTCAATGTTGTGTCTCTTCATCTTCTAAACCCCCCTGTATACTTCAAATTCCTAGATCGGTTTCAGAAACCTTTGAAATCCCCATTTACTCCATTTTAATGATTTTTTAATGCATTTTTACATTAAAACCTTTCATATACCCTATTTACTCCAATTTTTAATGATTTTATACATTTTTATATTTTTTTATTTAAAAACCCTTCACCTACCCTACCCCTACCCTACCCTATAAATACACCCCCTCCCCTCTATCCTCTCATCCCAAAATCCTAAGCTCACTCTCTCAAAATTTTCCAAGAAGTGTGTACTTTGAAAACAAGTTCGCGGCGAAACTCAGACGAAATTCCAGCGGGAATTCCGGCGGCGTTTTTAGGAACAACCGGCGACGAAGCAATGCCTCGACAACCTCTCTAGTCCCCCCTTCACTCCTTTGCCTAATCGAACTCGTAAGTCCCATTCTATCTCTCTTTCTTATTCTCTAAAATACTAAATTACAAAACCCGACGGAATCAGAACAAATCCGATTTCCAATTCGGTTTTCTATAAAATTTCACTTCTCACCAATACATTCATGCTTAAACATTTTTATGTTGACTATTAAACATTTAACAAACAATTTGAACAAGTTTTATCACATGAAATGATAGCATTCTCAAATTATCGTATTTTTCACTTAAATACCACAATGTTTCGACTTCACATTTAACCCCCTTAATCTCGCTATAAATTTAAAGTAGAGCACGAGCTAATGACCTACCTCCACACACACGCATATACAACCTAAAACGATATCATCAAAAAACTTAGAATACGATAAAACAATACTTTCATTTAAATATCATATTCTTAATAAAACCATTGCTAAAAGTTTTAGTTTTGATACACTTTTAAATAAATATCTCTTATTAGGAAAACATGATAAGTTGTGGACATCGATCGTTTATCTAAACCTGACTTTGTGGTGTCTAGGCTAGGCAAGTGAGAAAGGTAACTTTAAAAGGCCTGTCTCACGGTGATTCGTGAGCGGATCCCTCCTTTCCTCATTTGTACTTCCCTGGCCACAATTGGCGGTGAAGAGGCGATTTGAGGCATCTAACAACTTGTCGTTTAGACTATTTAGAAATAGGCTAGTTGACTTAGGAAAGCCTAGAATCTAAAATACGGAAAATTGACATTTTTACAAATAAATACCTTTTACTTTATAAAACCGTTTTCTAAAGGATTAGTATTTTACAATCTTTGCAAAGCGCCGCTACAACCCATTTTTGGGGAACCCGTTCGGGATGGTGCGGATTATCGTACATCCTCGGGCTTAGTAGTGCGAGATTCAGACTTCCGCAAGGAGCATTCGGTCTTGAAAGGTTTAAAATACGACATCTTAAGAAAATAAGATTTTTGGAATATAAAATATTTATTAAAATTATTTTTGTATAAATATATGTATATTTATCTTTTAAATATCTATTTTATTATAATATAAATATTCCACCTTTTTCTAAAAATCACAACAATAAATTTTATACTAAAATACCATGAACTTCAAATAAATCAATATTACAGATAAATACCTTATTTATAAAACTAGGATATTTTCACTAGAAATGTCACAATATAAAATCCACCCTCATTACAACTCTAAAGACGAATAAGGAATACTTGAGGTGTATTTTGAAAAGTATATAAACGTATTTTTACATAAAACCCCCTCAAGTTTTATAAATTACCCTAAGAACCCTAGCAATTATAGGACTTCGATTTACATTTCCAATTGTTTGACTCGGGTTTGAGTCTGATTACATCTGACTTGAATATGATACAAGTCAATGTATAATCTACAAGTTCCCAATTCAATATGAACACATGAATCTATGAATATAATTATCAATTTATACAACTTGACTGAACCGAACCATGGATATATATTCCTTTTACATGATTCTCAGTATTCCATTTACATAACTTTACGGTTATAACCATTTCCTGATATCATGGTTTCGGCCAGTCAATCAATTATACAATCAATACAATTACAAGACAAACAATACAATCAAAACACTACGGGGTTTAAGGGGTAGATTGGTACGGAAGGTGTTAAAAGTGGCACGAGACGGTTAGACTTAAGACACCTAACATGAATCCAATCGCCGTTGTTCCGGGCCTTCTAACGGAGCCTTGTACTCTATATTCCGTTTGCCCTGTTCTCTAGCATATAGAGACCCCTCTTGTATACAATGGCATTTTTCTGTACCAAGCTACAAACAACAGCATTAATACAACATTACAATATTATAATACAACATTAAAAGCTACTCTCTCTCTCTCTTACTCTCTGTCTATTTCTCCCTTATCTTTGGGACTTACCGAGCGACCTGTTCGCTGACGACATTCTATTTCTTTCTTCTTTGAATGTCGTCAAGTGGTTTGGACCTGGCAGTGATCAAGCCATCTGCAGAAGACTTGGAGCAGTTTGCTGAAGAACCAGAGCTCTAGTTTCATTGTACATTTTCTATTCAGTACTTTTCATTTCCTGTTATGCCATTATTTAGGCATCGTTTTATTTCAGTTGTAGTTCCTTTTCATGCGTTGTACAAAAGAATGTTAATAAATAAAAGTTTTTGTTCTTATTATATCCTGTCTCTTGTGTATTTACTTTTATATTGCTTAGATACGCTTAGCGTATTTACTTCAGAGTAAATACATAGCGGGCCTCGTCGCGTCCCCTTCGTCGTATATTGGGAAGCGGGGCGTAGCAGTCGTCGATATAACATTCGATGATTTCATGTATGGGGTCATCGAAGATCCTCGTCATGGTCGTCTGATAGGTGGCACCAGCGTTCTTTAGACCGAAGGGCATCATCTTGTAGCAGAATATACCCAAAGGGGTCCGGAAAGCGGTGTGCTTCTGGTCTTCGGGATGCATCTTTATCTGATTATATCCTGATGAGCCGTCCATGAAGGTGAAAACTTCGTAAGTGGACGTGTTATCTATCATCAGCTCAGTGACCGGTACTGGGAAATCGTCCTTCGGGCAGGCTTTATTAAGATCAAGAAAGTCCACACATATGCGCACCGTCCCATTTTTCTTCATTACTGGGACGATATTGGCGATCCAATCAGGGTACTGAATCTCTTGGATGAAGCCAGAATCGATTAGCTTCTTGACCTCGGCGTTGATGCTCATCTCAAGCTCGAGCCGCATTTTTCACGGTGCTTGTTTGATTGGCCTGACGTCCGGGGATATGGCCAATTTGTGGACCATAATCTCTGGATCCAATCCTGGCATTTCGGAATAGTTCCATGCGAAACAATCTCTATGTCGCATAAGCATGTCTTTTTGTGCGGCCACCCTTTCTTCAGATAGCAGCTCACTAACGAATGTCGGTCGCGGGTCACTTGTCATCCCCAAATCAATTTTCTTGAGGTTATCTGCAGTGGTGTGTATTCCATCTTCCAGCTCTTTTGGTGCCGGTGGAAACTCTGAGATCATCTCGTCATCATTTTCTTCGAAGCACCAGGGGAGGTCATCCCTATCCTCATGCTCTTCTTTTGATAGTGTTATTATATGACAAGTACGAGCTCGCTTCCAAGACCGATGTTGTCCTGGTTCTACTCTCGCGGCTTTGGGTTCATGCTTCTGCGGCGGTGTTACCCTCCAACTGCTGGATAAAGCGAATTTGCCAAGCTGATATTGATCTTCGACCCAGTTCTTGAAGGTGAAGCAATCTTCGAGAGGATGTCCTATTGCTCGATGATAAGAGCAATAGTCTGGGTGAGAGACCTCATTGGCTTGCTCAGGGTGTTTAGACTCCGGAAGTGTAATCATTTGATATTTTATAGCGAGGTCAAGTATCTTCTTTGTCTTGTCTTGAGGAAAAGAGTATGCTCGACTCATCTTCTTCATAAGAGATAAATCCGGACCGCTCGATTCTCGATCGCGTGACTTCTTGGTCCCACTTTGTCGCTGTCGAACGCCTTTTCCACTCTTTGACTCCGCGTCGAGCCTTTTGTACAACAGGTTGATAGGGAGGGGCATTTTCATCCTTCGCAGCTTGTTGAAGAAGGCGCTGCGTCCTGGCTTTCTCGTAGATGGCCATTTCGCGATTATGGTCGTCTCGAACTTTTTGACCAGCTTCCCTTATAAGCTTGTCCATTTGTTCTTCTAACGACGGACTGGGCATTCTCACGTCGGGGGCTTTTTCTGGTTCAGGGTTAGCATTTTCCCATTGAGCATCTCCTTCTTCATCAAAGTCATGTACGACACAGCAGTCGCGGAGTAGCTCCCGTTTCTTGGACCGAACATATCCAAGCCCGATCGCTTCCATTCTCCCGTTGGGCAACTTGCGCTAAGTTCCGGGAACGTTCTAGATCCTGTCATGGAACTTATCTTTTCGAGCGGTCTGTTTGAAGGGTATCCCTTGGCGCTTCAATAGCCTTTTCAAGCCTTCTGTGTAATATCTAGGCAGACGGATGGGCTGGAGCCTGTCAAGTATAGAATCCGCGGCATGCCAAACTTCTTTCTCCACTCTTGTTTCCGTGGACCGGTAGAATAGGATTGCCTGTTCACCTTTTCGCCTGGGAGTGACGTAAAATGTTTGGAGGTCTTACACGCTATAAGCTTCAAGTACGTCGAGATCTTTGTAGTGCTCCCGCGGAATCATGGTAATTTGCAAACTCTGATTATCACTAGCGAATACTTGTATTGGTGGCCGAACGGAGAATATAACATGGACCTCATCTTCCGAGTCGCTGCCAAAGATCAACATAGGAGCGAACAGTCTTGGTTTGTTATACTGGGGTGGACCTGAATAAACTATCTTTTCTCTTCTTCAATATCACTCCCAAAGATCGGAATGGTGGTCATAGCTTTGTTCTCCGGTTTGTGACATCTCTCCGTGTCCTCAAAATCTGGCAAGAAATATTTTGCATCTTCATACTTGCGGACTTCGTTCACAGAGAACGGGTTCGGCTCTCCTGTTACGGTATACTCGAGACCATCCTTAAGGTATTTCATACACTGATGTTGTGTAAAAGGGATGATGTTGTACTCGTGTAACCAAGGCTGGCCGAGCAAAGCGTTATAGCATGTCTTGGCGTCAATGGCATGAAATTTAATATTCGTGACAAGTAGCCCGAATCGTAATGTCAATATCACAGACCCGAGAGTCCGCGATGACTGGAGTCAAAACCGGAGATGGTGATTTTATCACGAGCGAGATGCTGGACGCTCATGCAGTTTTCCTTCAACACTCGCACGTTGAGGAGATTGACGGAAGACCCATTTTCGACCAGGATTTTTCCTATCTTTATATCGTGGCAGTACCCTGAGACATAGAGGGGACGGTTGTGCTCGCACGTCCCAAGGAGGAGGTCTTCGTCGCCGAAGGAGATATCGGCTGTGTGCACTTCCTCCAGTTTGTCCTTCATCTTTATTCGGTAAGGAAGGCTTGGAATTGCTCTGGCTCTTGTAGCGCCTTGATCAATGAATCTCTTGCTTCTTTGGATAGTAAAAGGACGTCGAGAATGATGAGTTGTGAGAGCAACTTTCTCAAGTGCGCCAGAACGTTATACTCCACCTTACTCTTCTTTGGCGGGTCCTTGGCGGTCAGTTCTTTCATGACTTGGTCATCCAGGGCGATATCCTCAGAGACCTTTACTTTTCCCTTATCTTTTCTACTCGTGGGTCCGAGATTCTTTTCTGGAAGCGTGCAATTGCTTAGCTAAATGTTTTCACAAGCCTTCGGTTCTTCCTCCTTCCCCAAGGTGGATTCTTTAAAGAGAGGGCTAAGAGCCATCTTTTCATCAGAGTCACTTCTGAAAGTGAGAACCTGCGATCCCCCGTTGTTGACCATGCGACAGTTACTGGTAGTTCTTTTATGCTCCTCGGTCGCACTTCTTTGCTCCCGACGAGTTTTGCGTTTCATCCGCTTAAAATGTTGCCGGTGAGCAACATATCCCTACCACCATCTTTAAAAAGTGTCGCACTCTTCAATAGGGTGCGAAATCTTTCGATGATATAAGCAGTAGCTAGGATGTGTTTCTGTTACACCAGGAGTGTTTCCTTCAGAGGGTGGTAGTTTCATTCCCATCGATATGGCTTTAGCAAACCTTTTCCTCGTCTTGAACTTGTTTTTATCCGCGACGGATGTTCCTTGATTCGGCGGGAGTGCCTCGACTCTTTTGTCCAGTCGCTGGCGTTTGGATCTTTCAAATATGGCAATCTCACGCTCCCGATTGGCTTTACTTTTCAGATAAATCTCATTCAGGAAGGCGTCAATCATTTCTTCTGACAGCCATAGAAGTTCCGGCTCAGGACCTGTATCCAGTCTCTCTGTGCAGGGAGCTTCTTCATTGTCTAGCGATGAATGACAGATCATATAGCAGCTTGCTACGTAACCTTCAAATCCATCCGACGAGCCTTCTCCATCATCTTCGTCCTCAAGGACGTGGCTAAGGAACTTTTGGAGCGTGATTGGAGTCCGCGCCTTCTGGTTATACTCTTCCAGCGTGTCAATCTGCTTCTGTAAGTCTGTGCGCTTGTCGCCAGGCTTCACGGGCTTCTTGGATTTCTTCTTCTTTTTCGATGATTTCAACGGCTGGGTGTATGTGCTTTGGCTATTACCACCGATTTTTGGAGTCGGGCGCGGTTTTAGCATCCCCTCGATGATCTGGGGTTCCAGCAGATTCTTCCACCTAATTGCTGGGCATGTCTGGAGATCATTTAGCATTCTTTTGGTTTTGGCTGAAAGAACGACCTCTCATGGAGCTTCTTCAACAAAAGAGCACGTTGCCCAAGGTGTATCCATCTTCTTAGGAGTATGCGGTTGTGGTGGGCTCACTTTCCACTTCTTAGACAGCGCAAACTTGCTCTTTTAGTACTGATCCTCAATCCATCCCTTAAAAACAAAGCAATGTTCGATCGGATGGCTTACCGTTTGGTGGTAAGGGCAATAATTGGGATTATTCACTTCGCCGGGCTGCGGCGGTCGCCATGGATTCGGCAAATTGATAAGACTGTTGCACATAGCCAGCTCGAACAGCCTCTTCGTTTTGTCCCATGGGAATGAGTAAGGGCGCTTCATTTTCTCATTGTAATAGCGTCGTCTCTCCTCCAGTTGATCCGCTAGCTTTGAGGCACTGGGCTGCTGTTGGATGTTCGCAACGAAGATCGCCTTCCCTTTACCCTTTTCGTTCTGCGGTTCCGGCTTCGGGGGAGATGGTCTATAACCCATCTGGTCCATCTGGGCCAGCTTGTCGATTAGGGCCTGGAACATGGTCGGTTTGAAGAACATCATGAACTGTGAAATAGTTGCATGAGGGTCTAGGGTGCCCACGAACATGCCCACCGCTGGTGCTTCTTCGATGCGCTATTCGCACTTCGATCATAGATTCCGCCATCGGATTACGTACTGAACCCACGTCTCCCCCGGCTTCACCCTGGCATTGATCAATGCCGTTATTGGGGTGTGTTCACTAGCTCTTGCAAATCGCTAGGTGAATAACAACTCCATTTCTGCAAAAGTTTTGATGGAGTCGTTTGGAAGTTCAGAGTACCACTCAAATGTCGTCTCCGATAAACTGCCGACGAATTGGCGGAGCAAGAGCTTATCATCTCCCCCGGTGTTGCCGCACAGAGCTCTGAACTGGGCAACGTGCTGGTGGGGATTGCATGTCCCCTTGTATACGTGGAATTTGGGGATTGTGTATCCCAGCGGGTATTTTATCTGGTCATACCAGCCCGGATATGTCGCCTAGTTTTGACGATTTGGCCGGCCGCTTCATTTGCCTGGTGAACTCGATTTGTTGAGCAATATAATCATCCAGGGTGGCCTTAGAAATGGTTCCCTCCTTGGCTGCTGAAAGTGCCGGCAGGGGATTCGATGTTTTTCCTCTGTCATCTTCAATAATGATCGGAGGGTCTTCGGTTGGAGGATCCGGCTGTATCATCATCCCGACCATGTCTTAGAAGAGAAGTGACATTCGCTTTATGTTAGCCGCTTGCTCCGCGGCTTCTTTGTCCTTCTTTTTGAGGATTCTGTGAAGGAAGTCATCATCGGTTTCTTGTTCATAACGCTGCTCCGATGACGCCTACGGGGTTTCTTTTAGTCCTGTGAGTGCAGCCATTGCAGTCAGCATCTTCTGAAGCTTCTGTTGTTGCTGTTCCTGAGCTCTTGTGATGGATCGAGTAAGTGGTCGGTGGCCAGTAGAAGCGCGGCTATCTTTCTTCCCGGATGCCATGTAAATAGAATGAACCGTTATGCACCCAGACTTAGGGCGTTTGGGCGCAGTGCCTTTGACATTTGTCGCAGGCATGGGGATCTTCTCCGGCCTTCTCTTCTTATGAGCGGTCAAAATTGAGGGGGTCATCGCAGTGGGCACCCAGATAGCTTTTCGTGACTTGGTAGGATGGCTTTCTTCTTGTTGACCTTCGCCCTTTTTCTGTCGGCAAGGGTAATCTTGATCAACTACTGAGTTCCGAGCCTGCCGCCAAACTTTGTAGATTTTGGAGGACAGCCGCTGAGGGGACTGTTCTGGCATTGCTTCCGCAATATATTCCATGGGTGGAGGGGATCTTTTCAGTACAGCGGTAGGAGAATTCTTACGCACCCTATTCAGCATCTCAAAACTGTTTCCGGTTGAAACAGTGGCATTAATTTCCACCGTTGGAGCTGGTGGAGTAGTCCAGAAGGGGAGTCGCCCTCGGCCTTCCTTACTCGGCGCCAGTGGCGACGTCGAACGTGTCGAGTTGATGGAGTTGGCTCGGTGACGGGGATGGATTTGTCTTGCCCCCTGTTCAGGTGAGGGGCTGTTGCTGGTGTCAGCCTGTTGAAAACTGATGTCTTTTGTGTAGCAGAAGCGGGAGTGGGAGTTAGGATAGTCAGTCTTGTAAAGACCGACCCCTTGGCAGGAGAAGCTGCCTTGACGACTTCAGGAGCAGGGTTGGTTACTCTCTTCGGAATAAACTTCTCTGGGATTGCAGGCTTCATTGTGGGCCCACAGGAATTTTGGCCCAATCTGGAGAAGACCGAGGCGCCAGTGCTGGATGACCCATTGAGAGGGGCCGCAGTAGCTGTAAGCCGATCAAAGACCGACTTCTTGGGAGCTTTCGGTGTCAGCACAGGAGCGGTGAAGCTCGTTGGCGGGAGCATGGTCCCGAAAAACAACCCTGTGGTCGCTTGAGTGACCTGTTCCACGGGCATCATGAACAGGGAAGCCGCTTGGGGCCCGTAGGTCATGCCCGCAGTTGAGGCAGGACGTGGGTTGCAGCTGCATGTGGAACACTTTAAGCAGGTGAACTCCATTGATCCTTTGCTTTCTGCACCAAGCAAAACACCAAATCTTAGTACCTCGAAACCCAAGGGCAACCATTAGCAAACTGCGATTCATTCGCGAACACGACATACGAAGTGTGGAGTGGAAAGAGGAAAAGGTCCCAACGGGCGTGCCAGAATCTGTTCCCCTCCGAAAGACGCAACAAAGACGCGGCGAACGTCTTGCCTGAAATTCGGGGCAGATGCTAATTGGTGTTATCCGTCCACCTCTCCGAAGATGCCAAGTTGATTTATGGCACCATATATCGAAGGTTTAAACGGATGCGGCCGATATAGCAGACTTCGTCAGATTCCCCCTCGTTTGAGGGTTTTTGATTGTGGGGACGCTCTTCCCCGCAGGCATAAGCCCCTGCAGTTAATTACGCTACCGCATCGCGGTAACAACTTTCTCCTTCTCCAGATGGTCACTTCGTGTCGTAGGTGTTTGTTTTGTGTTTGGTTGCCCGTGGATTGTATACGGAGACTAAGTTATGTTGTCGCCCGTAGGGCGTGGACTAGTCCAAATCTGTATCTTTCTTAGATTTGGGTTTGGGGGGTTTGGGTTTAAGGATACGTTAGCTTCATTTGAGACTAAGATCGACTTAAACGTTTGTTAAGGATACGTTAGTCTAATTTCAAACTATGATCGACTTAACGGGATCGTTTAGATCCGACAAGAGAGTAATTGGGCTCTATTGTTTAGTTTAATGAAATTGCGGTCGATAATTAGTTTTAGGACATTGCGGTCCATTGTTAGTTTTAATACATCGCGATCGAGGTTAAGGAGATCATAGTCCGTGAGTTTAGAGACCTCACAGTCCGATGTTAGTTTTAAGACATCACGGTCGAGGTTAAGGACATCATAGTCCGTGGATTTAAGGACTCCACAGTCCGACGTTAGTTTTAAGACATCACGGTCGAGGTTAAGGACATCATAGTCCGTGGATTTAAGGACTCCACAGTCCAACGTTAATTTTAATACATCACGGTCGAGGTTAAGGACATCATAGTCCATGAGTTTAGGGACCCAACAGTCCGTAGTAATGTGTGGTTGTCGGGACCCGTCACCTCTCTGACGACGTTGAAGGATTACAACGACAGATATCAGAAGAGTAAAGAGATGTACCCTCGAACCGGGTGTAAATTGGTTGGAAGAGCAGATGAGCTCAGTTCAATTTAAATTGAGGACTATGGCCAGAATTGGGCTAAGTCCAGTTAAAAATGTTTAACATTTTATTTTTTGTTCTGCCTGTTAGGCTTTTATTTAGGCTCTGTCATTTTAATAATGTTAAGTATTGAGCTATGACATTTTTTGTCTTATATTGAATGCATAGCATTTATCAGAACAAAGTATGTTCTGACAGCGCGCCACGTGGCGCACTAGGCGCTTTGCGCCAGTCAAAGAGCGCATTGCGCTTCTGTCAGTTAGTGTACACGAGGAGTACATGTGTTGCGCTTAGCGCTAAGCGCTAAGCGCTAAGCGCTAGTTTGTTAGCGCACTGCGCTTTTAATTTATGAGCGCGCTGCACTAGTTTATGGGTGCGCCAGTGAGTGACACGTAGCGCGCTTGGCACTGAGCGCCAACCCAAGAGCGCAGTGCGCTGTTTTCAGGAGTGCTGAGCGCAGATCGTGTCTATGGTTGACACGTGACATGTAGGTGATCTTCTCACGATCCTTCGAAGTCTAGCATACACGCTCTGAGCATATCCTCCAAGATCTGAATAGTTCGCTCAGACTGACCATCTGTTTGTGGATGATAAGCTGTGCTGAAGTTCAGACTTGTTCCCAAGCTCGCTTGCAGACTCTGCCAAAATTACGACCGGAACCTGGTGTCACGATCGGAGACAATGCAGACCGATACTCCATGAAGTCTCACAATTTCCTGTATGAGTTCATGGATATCAGAGATAGTACATATTTGAAGAGTTTAAATCATACTTAGATTCTTACCTCCATGCACTTCTTTGCTAATGTCTCAGTTGATTGGCCAACTCGAAATGGGATGAAGTGAGCCGACTTTGTGAGTCGATCTTCAATAACCCATACCGCATCGTTACCTTTTGTGCTGCGAGGAAGTGCAGTCACAAAATCCATTGTGATGTGTTGCCACTTCTATTCTGGGATAGGTAACAGTTGAAGTAATCCAGCAGTCCTGTGATGTTCAGCCTTTACTTGCAGACACACCAAGTATTTTGCGACGCTTCTGGCTACTTCACGCTTCATTACATGCCACCAATAACGTAGATCTTTGTACATATTTGTACCTCTAGGGTGTATTGAGTAGGGAGAGCTGTGAGCTTCTTTCATTAACTCTTTCCGAACAGAATCTTTTGGTACACACAATCTGCTGATGTATCTCAAAGATCCGTCTTCATGGATGATGAAGTCTGTTCTGAGTCCATTCTCCACTTGTTCTCTGATCTTTTGCAACTTAGCATCACTTGTTTGAGCTGCTTTGATCTGATTGACAATGACAGATTGAACTTGTAAATTCATCAAACTTGAACCATTACCTGGCATGACTACTTCAATCTCCATATGAAGCAAGTTTTTTTTGAAGCTTCCACTGATCGGTGAGATGCATCGATAATGGTTGGCGACTAAGGGCATCAGGTACCACATTCACCTTCCCTGGGTGATATTGCAGGTTGATGTCAAAGTCCGCCATGAGTTCTAACCATCGTCTCTACCGCATATTAAGTTCATTATGAGTAAACACATATTTCAAACTCTTATGATCTGTGTATATATTCACTCATTCACCAAGAAGATAATGGCGCCAAATCTTGAGAGCAAAGATAACGGCTGCCAATTCCAAATCATGCGTCGGATAATTGCGCTAATGACTCTTCAGCTGTCTTGAAGCATAAGCCACAACCTTACCATGCTGATGTAGAACACATCTGTCACGCCCCGCTTCCCAGTGTACGGCGAAGTGGACGTGACAAGGCCCGCTACATATGTACTCAGAAGTACATACGCTAAGCGTAACTAAGCAATATAAATACACAAGAGACAAGAGTATAAAAGAACAGCAACTTTTATTAATAACATTCTTTATACAATGCATGAAATGAAAATACATCTGAAATGAAAAAAGCAATGCCTAAACAGTGGCATAACAATAAAAGGAAATACTGGAAAGAACAAGATACAATGTCTAGAGCTCTGGGCCTTCCTGGAACTGCTCCAAATCTTCACTTGTGGGCTCGGTCTCAACTTGGTCCAACGCACCTGACGACATTCAAAGAAGAGAGAAATAGAATGTCGTCAGCGAACAGGTCGCTCGGTAAGTCCCAAAGAAGAATGAAGAATGAGAGTGACAGAGTATAGTATTTTCTAAAGTATTGTATTGTAGAATATTATGAAATATTGTTTAACGTAATTGTTTGTAGCTTGGTACAGGAGGATGCCAGTGTATACGAGGGGAGTCTCTATATGCCAGAGACTAAGGGCACGTATAGTACAAGGAACCGTTTATGCCACGGTACAACAGCAACGGAATATAGGTTAGGTGTCTTAATCTGACCACCTCATTCCACTTTTAACATCTTCCGTACCAATCTACCCCTTTAAACCCCGTGATGTCATATTTGTATGGTTATCTTGTAAACTTGTAATGATTGCTTGATTGACTTTGATTGACTGATTGACTGATTGACTGACCGAAACCATGATATCAGGAAACGGTTATAACCATAGAGTCATGTAAATGGAATACTGGGAATCATGTAAAAGGAATATCCATGGTTCGGTTCGGTCAAGTTATATAGATTGTTAACTGGAATCTGGAATTCATGTATTCATCTTGAGTTGGAATATAAAAGAATATAGATTGACTTGAAACATATTCAAGTTTTGTAGCTTGGTACAGAAGGATGCCAGTGTATACGAGAGGAGTCTCTATATGCCAGAGACTAAGGGCACGTATAGTACAAGGAACCGTTTATGCCACGGTACAACAGCAACTGGATTCATGTTAGGTGTATTAAATCTGACCACCTCGTGCCACCTTTAACACCTTCCGTACCAATCTACCCCTTAAACCCCGCGAAGTCTTATTTGTATTGTTATCTTGTAAATTGTAGTAATTGTAGATTGATTGACTGACTGACCGAAACCATGATATCAGGAAACGGTTGTAACCGTAGAGTCATGTAAATGGAATACTGAGAATCATGTAAAAGGAATATATCCATGGTTCGGTTCAGCCAAATTGTATAAATTGATAATTGTATTCATGGATTCATGTGTTCATTTTGAATTGGAATCTTGTAGATTATAGGTTGACTTGAATCAGATTCAAGTCAAATTAATCAGACTCAAACCCGAGTCAGACAATCAGAATTATGAATCGTGGTCTTATAATTGTTAGGGTCCTTAGGGTAATTTATAAACTTGAGGGGGTTTTATATAAAAATATTTTTGTATAGTTTTCAAAATATAACTCAAGTATTTAATTATCGTCTTTAAGTACATACAACAATTTAATGATCAAGATAAATATGTATACATGTTCGAATAGCATGAAATGAGTCAAGTATATTATTCGAGTAACTACCATAAACAATGCTGTAAAGAAATATTATGTACGACTAATTAATCAAGTTGAACGAATGCGAAATATAAACAGAAATATGGCTCTAAATGTTTTGCATGCGTGAGTTCCAGTTTTACCTAAATATGACTACCGGTTTGAGAGATATATATGTTTTCGTATCGTCGCGCAAAACAGATCAGAATCTATTCGGCACCGTCACATATTTTTAAAACGCAGTTTGAGTTAACTTGTATCAGGTTTCAGGTTACGAAAATTATTAGAAAATTGTAGGTATTTCGATGTACTTATCGAAAACACCAAGATTCACATGATTTGGATTTCTGAAGCTCTAGTTATGATCATTTTAATATCAGCATTTAAAACAGAAATTCAGATTTCTGGACAGCAACTATATATTCTATTGCAAAGCCTATATCAGGTTGTTTCATGCATTCCTAAGTAATATAATATACATAAAATTATAGTTCTATCAATGGTGCATCTACACATCTAAATTTTGTCACAAACGGACATCGGGTGTTCGAGTTATGTCCAATTTAAAAACAGTGTGCGAATCGGAACAGATTCTGTCCAGATCCGTCACTTAATATTGTAACACAGTTTTCTATATTTTACGTCGGTTTTCAGTAAAAATATAAAACTAATAAAATCTAGTTCATTCGATGTAGATATCAAAAACACATAAGTTTGCTCAATTTGGATACCGGTATACCAAGTTATATGTCGTAGAAATTGACCGATAACTGCAGTTTTCTGTTTTACGATCAGTGAATAAATACGATGTAATTCATAAACCGTTATGCGGATCGATCTAAAATTTTTACAGCATGTATAAAATAATATAATCTATCATATGTAAATTCCGTGAAATTTTCAGAAGTAAAAATTAATTTCTAAAAATTATTTTAAACCTAAAGGTATTGAGGTGTATACTAAAATCGGCAAAAAGATTAACTAGTATTTTTATGCAAGCTTTATCCTTTCTTTTAATAACCAAACCGACTCCATGAGATATCGTAGATATATTATGGATTGAAATCTATGTTCTCACAACTTGTAATAAACATTCATAATCATGATGAAAGAATTAAAAATACTTTAATTTGAACAAGAGATAATAAGATATTATTAAACCATATAAAATCATATATATCTAAACTTATGTATATGTATATGTATATGTTTATGTGTGTCTTCCCTTATGGATTATGATATGAAAAGAATAGGGGGTTCACGATGCATGACAAGAGGAAAAAATAGAGGTGAGGGGAAAGGAGAGAGAAGGGACTTACATACACAAGCCGGTATTGTCACCGGGCTTGTCTATCCGCCGACAGCCTCGCGTTACTAGCGAGACCTTCTTGAAGAGTTCTTCATGTTCTTCTTCTTGGACTTTAGGTGAAGAGGGAGAAATGAGAGATAGAAAAATATGAGGAAGGAAAAAATGGAGGAGGACAATTAAGATGGTGTAATGGTGAATTATGTATAATAATATATGCATTTAACATAAGAATTAAAAGAGAAATGAAAGGTCACCATTCATTTTGGAAATGAAAGGTCTCATTTGTAGGTTATGAGAAGAATAAAAAATGATAAAAAATAATTGCAAGAATGGGGATTTGAACATGTGACTTATGGAATAACAATGCAAGGACTTAACCAATGAGCTATAAGGTTGTTCATGCATATATTTAATTAGAATTAAATATATGATGTTGCTTAAAAAGAAAATGGGCTTTTTAGATGGGCTGTAGAGAATAAGAATAATGGATTTGGGTTAAATATTTATGAAAGGAAAAATAAGAATGAGAAGTTAAAAACTTAAATATAAGAAAAAGAAATTGTACCTAGAAAAAATATACTTAATAGATTGAGGAATAAAATAATAATAAATTTAAGAGAAAACGGAAAAAACCAAGTACAAATAAATACGGTATATTATTGAAGAGGGATAATACAAATGTATAAAGATTTTGGGGTTGTTACATTCTACCCTCCTTAAAAATAATTTCGTCCTCGAAATTACTCAAGAAAGATGATGTAACAGAGTAAGGAAACAGGATTAGGATGATGTCTTCTTCGAGCTCCGTCAATTGATACTCTAACCAATTGAGCTAATAAGTCTACAAGATACAAATAGAAAGGATGAATAAGAATTAAGGATTCAAAAGTGGAGAGATGGAGTTCAACGAAACCAAAGGTGGAGTTCAAGATGGATTCAAGGAATATGTAATGTAAAGAATGTTTTCAGTTGCTGTTTCTTGTGTTATATTGTTTAGGTTGTTCACGCAGACCAGAACTGCATGATAGGGATTCATACAGCTCTGACCTGCATGGGCCACCAACAAAACCTGTCACGCCCCGCTTCCCAGTATACGGCGAAGGAGACGCGACGAGGCCCGCTACGTATGTACTCAGAAGTACATACGCTAAGCGTAACTAAGCAATATAAATACACAAGAGACAAGAGTATAAAAGAACAGCAACTTTTATTAATAACATTCTTTATACAATGCATGAAATGAAAATACATCTGAAATGAAAAAAGCAATGCCTAAACAGTGGCATAACAATAAAAGGAAATACTGGAAGAACAAGATACAATGTCTAGAGCTCTGGGCCTTCCTGGAACTGCTCCAAATCTTCACTTGTGGGCTCGGTCTCAACTTGGTCCAACGCACCTGACGACATTCAAAGAAGAGAGAAATAGAATGTCGTCAGCGAACAGGTCGCTCGGTAAGTCCCAAAGAAGAATGAAGAATGAGAGTGACAGAGTATAGTATTTTCTAAAGTATTGTATTGTAGAATATTATGAAATATTGTTTAACGTAATTGTTTGTAGCTTGGTACAGGAGGATGCCAGTGTATACGAGGGGAGTCTCTATATGCCAGAGACTAAGGGCACGTATAGTACAAGGAACCGTTTATGCCACGGTACAACAGCAACGGAATATAGGTTAGGTGTCTTAATCTGACCACCTCATTCCACTTTTAACATCTTCCGTACCAATCTACCCCTTTAAACCCCATGATGTCATATTTGTATGGTTATCTTGTAAACTTGTAATGATTGCTTGATTGACTTTGATTGACTGATTGACTGATTGACTGATTGACTGATTGACTGACCGAAACCATGATATCAGGAAACGGTTATAACCATAGAGTCATGTAAATGGAATACTGGGAATCATGTAAAAGGAATATCCATGGTTCGGTTCGGTCAAGTTATATAGATTGTTAACTGGAATCTGGAATTCATGTATTCATCTTGAGTTGGAATATAAAAGAATATAGATTGACTTGAAACATATTCAAGTTTTGTAGCTTGGTACAGAAGGATGCCAGTGTATACGAGAGGAGTCTCTATATGCCAGAGACTAAGGGCATGTATAGTACAAGGAACCGTTTATGCCACGGTACAACAGCAACTGGATTCATGTTAGGTGTATTAAATCTGACCACCTCGTGCCACCTTTAACACCTTCCATACCAATCTACCCCTTAAACCCCGCGAAGTCTTATTTGTATTGTTATCTTGTAAATTGTAGTAATTGTAGATTGATTGACTGACTGACCGAAACCATGATATCAGGAAACGGTTGTAACCGTAGAGTCATGTAAATGGAATACTGAGAATCATGTAAAAGGAATATATCCATGGTTCGGTTCAGCCAAATTGTATAAATTGATAATTGTATTCATGGATTCATGTGTTCATTTTGAATTGGAATCTTGTAGATTATAGGTTGACTTGAATCAGATTCAAGTCAAATTAATCAGACTCAAACCCGAGTCAGACAATCAGAATTATGAATCGTGGTCTTATAATTGTTAGGGTCCTTAGGGTAATTTATAAACTTGAGGGGGTTTTATGTAAAAATATTTTTGTATAGTTTTCAAAATATAACTCAAGTATTTAATTATCGTCTTTAAGTACATACAACAATTTAATGATCAAGATAAATATGTATACATGTTCGAATAGCATGAAATGAGTCAAGTATATTATTCGAGTAACTACCATAAACAATGCTGTAAAGAAATATTATGTACGACTAATTAATCAAGTTGAACGAATGCGAAATATAAACAGAAATATGGCTCTAAATGTTTTGCATGCGTGAGTTCCAGTTTTACCTAAATATGACTACCGGTTTGAGAGATATATATGTTTTCGTATCGTCGCGCAAAACAGATCAGAATCTATTCGGCACTGTCACATATTTTTAAAACGCAGTTTGAGTTAACTTGTATCAGGTTTCAGGTTACGAAAATTATTAGAAAATTGTAGGTATTTCGACGTACTTATCGAAAACACCAAGATTCACATGATTTGGATTTCTGAAGCTCTAGTTATGATCATTTTAATATCAGCATTTAAAACAGAAATTCAGATTTCTGGACAGCAACTATATATTCTATTGCAAAGCCTATATCAGGTTGTTTCATGCATTCCTAAGTAATATAATATACATAAAATTATAGTTCTATCAATGGTGCATCTACACATCTAAATTTTGTCACAAACGGACATCGGGTGTTCGAGTTATGTCCAATTTAAAAACAGTGTGCGAATCGGAACAGATTCTGTCCAGATCCGTCACTTAATATTGTAACACAGTTTTCTATATTTTACGTCGGTTTTCAGTAAAAATATAAAACTAATAAAATCTAGTTCATTCGATGTAGATATCAAAAACACATGAGTTTGCTCAATTTGGATACCGGTATACCAAGTTATATGTCGTAGAAATTGACCGATAACTGCAGTTTTCTGTTTTACGATCAGTGAATAAATACGATGTAATTCATAAACCGTTATGCGGATCGATCTAAAATTTTTACAGCATGTATAAAATAATATAATCTATCATATGTAAATTCCGTGAAATTTTCAGAAGTAAAAATTAATTTCTAAAAATTATTTTAAACCTAAAGGTATTGAGGTGTATACTAAAATCGGCAAAAAGATTAACTAGTATTTTTATGCAAGCTTTATCCTTTCTTTTAATAACCAAACCGACTCCATGAGATATCGTAGATATATTATGGATTGAAATCTATGTTCTCACAACTTGTAATAAACATTCATAATCATGATGAAAGAATTAAAAATACTTTAATTTGAACAAGAGATAATAAGATATTATTAAACCATATAGAATCATATATATCTAAACTTATGTATATGTATATGTATATGTTTATGTGTGTCTTCCCTTATGGATTATGATATGAAAAGAATAGGGGGTTCACGATGCATGACAAGAGGAAAAAATAGAGGTGAGGGGAAAGAAGAGAGAAGGGACTTACATACACAAGCCGGTATTGTCACCGGGCTTGTCTATCCGCCGACAGCCTCGCGTTACTAGCGAGACCTTTTTGAAGAGTTCTTCATGTTCTTCTTCTTGGACTTTAGGTGAAGAGGGAGAAATGAGAGATAGAAAAATATGAGGAAGGAAAAGATGGAGAAGGACAATTAAGATGGTGTAATGGTGAATTATGTATAATAATATATGCATTTAACATAAGAATTAAAAGAGAAATGAAAGGTCACCATTCATTTTGGAAATGAAAGGTCTCATTTGTAGGTTATGAGAAGAATAAAAAATGATAAAAAATAATAGCAAGAATGGGGATTTGAACATGTGACTTATGGAATAACAATGCAAGGACTTAACCAATGAGCTATAAGGTTGTTCATGCATATATTTAATTAGAATTAAATATATGATGTTGCTTAAAAAGAAAATGGGCTTTTTAGATGGGCTGTAGAGAATAAGAATAATGGATTTGGGTTAAATATTTATGAAAGGAAAAATAAGAATGAGAAGTTAAAAACTTAAATATAAGAAAAAGAAATTGTACCTAGAAAAAATATACTTAATAGATTGAGGAATAAAATAATAATAAATTTAAGAGAAAACGGAAAAAACCAAGTACAAATAAATACGGTATATTATTGAAGAGGGATAATACAAATGTATAAAGATTTTGGGGTTGTTACAACATCCTAATCTCTTACCGGATGCATCACAATGCACTTCGAAACCTCCAGATTGGTCTGGTATAACGAGAATAGGCTCTGATGTCAACCTTGACTTGAGTTCTACGAAAACTTGTTCGCATGTTTCTGACCACACAAATTCTTCATCTTTACGTGTGAGCTTGGTCAAGGGTGTTGCTATCTTTGAAAAGCCTTCAATGAACCTTCGGTAATATCCAGCTAGACCCAAGAAACTCCGAATGTCCTTCACTGAGTTTGGTGTCGGCCATTCGCTTACTGCTGAAACTTTCACTGTATCCACAGAGATTCCTTCGCCTGATACGATATGTCCAAGAAAACCAACTTGATCTTGCTAAAACTCGGACTTGCTGTACTTGGCGTTGAGTTGATGTTGTCGTAGAATTTCCAGAACAATTCGTAGGTGTTCGGCGTGTTCTTTTCAACTCTTAGAATACACCAGGATGTTGTCGATGAAGATGACAACGAACCTGTCTAAGTACTCCTGGAAAACCTGATTCATTAGGTTCATGAATATTGCTGGTGCGTTGGTCACTCCAAATGGCATCACAAATAATTCGTAATGTTCATAACGAGTTCTGAAAGCCGTTTTATGAATATTGGCTTCCTTGACCTTCACTTGATAATAACCTGAACGAAGATCTAGTTTAAAGAAAACACAAGATCCACTTAGCCGATGGAATAAATTGTCGATACGCGGTAGCGGATACTTATTCTTTATCGTTACTTCGTTCAAGGCTCTATAATCGATACACATTCTGTATGAACCTTCCTTCTTCTTCACAAGTAATACCGGTGATCCCCAACTTGAAGTGCTGGGACGAATCCATCCTTTCGCCAATAATTCGTCCAACTGAGTTCGGACTTCCTTCAAACCTTCCGGACTTAATCGATAAGGTACTTTGATCACTGGTTGTGCCCCTGGTACTAAATCAATGTTGAATTCAAGAGCTCGATCGGGAGGCAAACCTGATATATCGTCAGGAAACACATCGTCGAACTCTAGAACCACATCTGGATTTGATCCTTCTTCTACTTGAGTTGGTGCAATCACTGTCTTCTTCGGCTTCGCCTTGTAAGTACTTGGCTCCAGAGTACGGTCTCCACTTTTGAAATAGGACACCGGATGATCTAGAATCTCGAATACTACCCTCTTTTGACGACAGTCGATGGTATCATAGAAGGTTCCTAACCAATCCATTCCTAGAACCACATTGAAGTTCGGTATGTCCAGCACCTTGAAGTCAGCATAGAATTTTCTGCTGCAGACGACTACTGGACACAAGCTGTATCCTATTGTTGCCTTTAGAACGCCATTTCCCGAACTGACATTCCAGCTGTAAACAAGAGGTGTGACTGGAATCGCATGAGTTCGGACGAACCGTTGCGACATAAAGCAGTAAGATATTCCAGTATCGAAGAGTGCTAGTGCAGGAAGTGAAGCTACTAAGATTGTATGTCACGCCCCGCTTTCTGGTGTACGGTGAAGGGAACGCGACGAGGCCACTACGTATTTACTCTGAAGTAAATACGCTAAGCGTATCTAAGCAATATAAATAAAAGAGCACAAAAGACAAAGACAGTAAATATAACTGAACAGCAACTTTATTTATTAACATTCTTTTGTACAATGCATAGAAAAGTAAATACATCTGAATGAAAGCAATACCTAAACAGTGGTATAATAGAAATGGAAAGTGCTAAAATGAAAATGTGTACAATGAAGCTAGAGCTCTGGGTCGTAGGCAAGCTGATCTAAGTCCTTGCTAGTAGGCTCGATCTCCTGGGTGTCTAGATCACCTGACAACATTCCAAAGAAGAAAGAAAAGGAATGTCGTCAGCGAACAATCGCTCGGTAAGTTCCAAAGATAAGGAAGAAGTAGAAAAGACAGAAGGAGAGAGAGTGTAACTTTTAAAGTTGTATTATATTGTTATAATGTTGTATTTAGTGTTAACGCTGTTGTTTGTAGCTTGGTACAGAAGGATGCCAGTGTATACGAGAGGAGTCTCTATATGCCAGAGACTAATGCAAATGGAAGTACAAGGCTCCGTCGATAATACCATGAAACAACGGAATGGATGTAATTACGTCTTATGGTTGCTGTCTCGTGCCATTTCTAACACCTTCCGTACCAATATACCCCTTAAACCCCGCGATATCTTGATTGTATTGTTTGTATTGTATTGCAACTTGTATTGTCTTGTAATATAAATTGTATAATAGGATGACTTGCCGAAATCATGATATCAGTAAATGGATATAACTAGAGAATCATGGATGTAACTGGAGAATCATGTAAATGAAAATATATCCATTGATTCGGTTCAGTCAAGTTGTATAGATTGAATAGATTGAATATATGTATTTATGGATTCATATTGAATTATAGTATTGTAGATTGTACTTGAATCATATTCAAGTCAGATTGATTATATTGAGACTCGGTCTGAGTCAGAACAATTAGAAAAGAAATTGAAATCCTGAATTAGGTTTTGATGTTATCGGTAACCGCTGCACATGGGCGGCAAGATTTGTGTCTTTTTCAAAACGATTACCGTGTTGATAACACCGTTGTTAAGTTGTCTACCTTAAATAAGCAAGCACACATATCTCCGGCACCCTGAGGCTCAAGAAATCGGTCCCGCTTAAACCTATATTAACTAGGGTCCATTAGGGTAATTTATAGAACTTGAGGGGGTTTTATATAAAAATACTTTGTATAATTTTCAAATACACCCCAAGTATTTAATTATCGTCTTTAGAGTTGTCATGGATGTAGATTTTTATATTTGTGATATTTCTGGTGAAAATAACCTAATTTCATAATATTGGGTATTTGATTGTAATATTGAATTTGTATGGAATTCATGGTATTTGTAACGTCTTCAAAATAATAAAATATGATTTTGGGAAATTTTATAATTTAATATTATTTTAATGAATATTTTAATATTCTGGTATAATTAAATACAGATAAATGGGGGAAAATTATGGAAAATTCTAAAATAAGGTATTTTAAGGAATTGCCTCGTTTTCTGTGCATGGCCCCATTTCCTATAGTTTTGACCCTGGGTATATCTAGTTTTGACAGATTCCATCTAGGGTGAAATCTGGGATGATTTTTCCTATGTTGGTGCAGGATTTGAGACTTGTTTTAGCATGGATTTTGGTTTTTGGTGATTCATTCCTGTCGGGTGGCGTTTGGACGTCAACGACGGGTGGATTTTGATTGTGTTGACATGCGAAGCGATAGGTTTCTACCTATGCGAGTAGCGTGTGCTGTTTTAGTTTCCGATGTGATTTTCATGTGCTTTAGCGTTATGATATCCTTGTAGGTACCCCGAGTGATGTTGAGGCAAAGAGGATGAAGATGGCGACATTGGCACAGACACACGAGAAGCAAGGTGAGTAGATTTATATCTACGGGGAGAAGTCGGGTGGATGGCGTATAGCACCCCCGCAGTCCGTAGTGATGTATACGAATACGTATACACACGTATATTTATTATGTGTTGTTTAGGATCATTGATCGTAATAATGGTATTTTTGATGCTAAGATTATATTGGTGTAGTATAGTGCGAACCCTAGAGTAGTGGTTGCACTCACACATACACTTACACACATACTTGCATACATTCTTTCAGTTATTGGTGCGTATATCTACACATGGGTATGGGACTATGTGTTTATATACGGGGTTTGAGATGATATTTGATGTGAGGCCGTGAGATCGGCGATGTGACATAGTTTGCCTTTGAAGTGCGATATGATAGTTTTAGCGGCCTTTGGACATGTGCTTTACCCGCATTCATATTTTATAGATGGTGTCGATTTGTACTAGACTTACAGTAGTAACCCAGATTGTGTGATCTGATGATAAGTGATACCTGATATGTGATGAGATAGTGTGATATTGATCCCTACCCAGCTATTGGGATGCCGTACGACGATTTACCGTACGAGCCGATATTGATGATAGATCCGCACTCATGACTCGAGGATATCATATGATATGTTATTGAGGCGAGATCACCGACTATCATATCTATATTTATATATTGACTCAGATTAGGTGGTTTCATACCCCTCCTGTCTAGATTATTTAGTAGACATTAGACTAGACCGAGTCATACCTATTTCAAAACTAACGAATCGGGGATATTTTAAAGATAAGCAGAAGGGTTATACGGATATTTTCAAATGATGCATCTTTTCTTAAAACACCGTAGCCCTTACTTTACCAAAAGCCCTGATTCGTCTTATTTCAAAAGGCAAGGTTGCATGACATATCTATTGGGGCAGGTTCTGTACTTTTGCGTTGATCATTCGTTTCCGCATATTCCTGCTATTTGCATTGCATCGCTTGTATTGTTGTGACATTCAGTCATGCTGCTAGGACACCAGCACCATTATCGATGATGTATATGTTCCACGTACACTTGTTGCCGGCTCACACACTCATCATCGATAATTGCCATGTCACTACACTATAGTACTATTGCATTCATGATATGATTCTCGCATGGCATATTGTACACTTATACCTGTACACATATATAGATGATTCTAGCTTGATTGGGGATTTGGGAACCGCAAGATACTCTTTAAAAAACAGATTCCTTTTAAAAGAGCGGTCTCCCTCGACATGTGCACATTATTATTCCATGTTGCATGACTTACTGATATGCTTGCATTACTGTTACATGCCGCATACATCATGCTTTGACTGTACGCATTGAGATATGTTGTTTCTATGATATTTCTGGATTTGGGAACCGAGGGTATTTCAAAAGAGAATGTCATTTCTTTAAAAACCCGGTTACCCTTGATATGATATTTCAGTGCGTCCACCATGTGTTTTCTCGGTGCTGAGAGCGATATGTGTAACCCGAATCGAGGCGTGGATGAGCCGATTGCGGGTACATGGTGGACCCGGTATGGTTCCCCTCGGCAAGATGATCGATGAGCTTTGCCGATTGAGCCTGGAGGCGGGCGAGTACCTACCGGTGATTGGTTGGACCTGGCGGTTATCCGGAGGATACCGACCAGAGTCGATAGATGTTTTGGGCATACTGCCGGGGCCGAGGGCCGATACCGCAGACAGAGCCCGCGGGCCGATCCGGACTGACGGAGCCCGATATATGAGGATTTACGTGCCGTTGCTGGGCACAGTTTTCATGATGTTTTCGGGTGTCGATGCTGGGCACCCTGGTTCCATGATTTTGATGTGTCGTGAGGGACACGGGTGGTTATATCCTCATATTATTTCCCATGCACATGATTCATGATATTTACATGCATGGTGGTTATTGTCAGTGGGTGACGAGTGGACGGGATCCACGAGTGTGCAGATTTGATTACATTGGTTATATCCTCATATTATTTCCCATGCACATGATTCATGATATTTACATGCATGGTGGTTATTGTCAGTGGGTGACGAGTGGACGGGATCCACGAGTGTGCAGATTTGATTACATTGGTTATACCTCATATTCATGACATGCTATTACCTGAGGCACTAGCACGAGCACTTGGCACTACACTCATGTATAGAGATTACATTGTCAGTTTAGCATGCTTCAGCTTTATTCATATTGAGGTTTATGTATATCTGATCGTTTTGACCTAGGATGGGTCATGCATTTGATTTCTGCTTGTAGATATCTTTCTATTCACGAGTTGGTAACTCACCCCCGTTGTGCCCCAGTTCTTGCAGGTTTGCCGTACAGATTCCATAGCGGCATTTCTGGCACACTGCTTCCTTATGGGTGACTTGCTTGGATAGGTGGGTTCTTTTGTATCAGAACCGTCCTTGTTCATGTATTATTTATTGTATCTAGAATTGTCCATCAACCAAAACTTGTAGTTTGTTTCGACCTTAGAATCGCGCTTGTAGTATTGCGGTTTTCTGGCTGTTTTTGAGTTTCTTTTCAGTTTTGATCCTCGTCCCTTGGCGTTGTATATTATTATTGCTTGCGTGGTTGTGACCGTCGATTGACGAAGAGCTAGCTCCCGCTTGGGGATGCCTTTTATCATGTCATATATATTATTCTTGTTGTACCCCGTTCGGGGCCAGTTTTTACAAAGGAAACTCTGCCGAAATTTTCAGGAAAGGTTACACATTTTAAAAATTCATATTCGGCTTAGTTATTTAAAAACTTGATTTTCAAACATGTTTTCTTTACCTCTTAAAACTAATTTTCCCTATTTACTCCTTAAATGGTTTTAGATTTCTGGGCTTTTGGCTTACTTGGATCAGATGGAGTCCTATAGACTTCATATGGTTCGAGGGCCAGTCACGTGCTCTTTCGGGTCGTGACAAAGTTGGTATCAGAGCGCTAGGTTGACCTTGGTTCGAGTCTAAGTTTGACTATGTGGAGCCTAGGGCGTTATCTATATAAGGAACTTAGGCTTGACCTTACGGAACTTAGACTTGGTCGAGGGGGTATTAGACCCGAACTTTCTTCGCGTAGGATGACCCTTGGTTGATGGAATAGGTGACTAAAGTAGAGTGACGTACCGTTGGTATGTTCCGCGGCATACTTACGACACGCCACTCCGCTTAAGAAACCTTAGGTTGTACATTTCCTTGCACTGTATTATATTCCTTCCTATGATCTATCTTCATCGATACTGGTTATGGTTTTGCTGCCGCGATTGCACGGGCAGAGTGAGCTACGGCTCGAGTTGTCAGCATGAGCTCGTCGTGGACGAGGACTGACCAGGGCGTGATTCCCGAGGAATACGATTGCATATTGAAGCGTCGTCTTATTGTGTTTCCGCACGTTGGGCGTTTGACAGATCGCTGTTGCGAGATTTCTAGGACATACCGGTCGGTACCAGAGGATTGAGCCACTGATAGAGGCCAGCCAGGTTGTGATGACCGTTGATATTATCGCTTATCCAGGGTGGTTGAGGCGCTATTTAGCGTATAGACGAAGGAGCCAGTTGTTGCTGCTAATGATGAGATACCGCCCAGATGATTGGAGCTACTGCAGCATGGCATGTTCTTGGAGACATGATAGTGAGTCGCTAGTCACCGAGGATGAATGACTAGGACATGTGGTTCGTTCGCTTACCCCGATGCGAGGTCATCAGGTAGATTGATTCCAGCTAGACGCGACTTTACGCAGATTCGTTGAGAGTCGATTGAGACGATCGAATGTCAGGAACCTATTTTCCAAGTTTAAAGTATACGGAAAGACATGCAGGTGATTCTATGGACCCTCTAGAAGAATGAAACCCTAACTCGACTTAATGACCGTGTGAAAGCCTTTGAACCTTAGGGTTTGCGGCAGTTCCTCGGCGCCATTAGTGAGGCTTGGGTTTGCCCTTCTACGGCTGGACCACCGACGCTGTGGCATGTACTCGATACTATTAAACTGTACCCGAGATGTGAGCTCTTGGGGGATTATGAGGTTCTGACGAGTCGATCGGATGGTTCGACATCTTTCGGATATTGTGATGGGACACTGCTTGGGAGACTCCAGATGCGAGCATAGCCGTCGGAGCGCAGTCCGTGTAGCCACGATGAGATGAGTCCGAATCAGTCGACATTGGAGCAAGGTGGAGTAAAGAGTTTGCACGAGATTTCGACGAGGAGGCATTCCACTTTGCTGACATTAGAGATGTGACGTGCACGCTGAAGACGTGTTCGGCTAGATATCTCCTGCTGAGTCAGGAAGATACCGAGTTGTGATTTCGAGTCCGCGTGAGGGACTTCGGATGGACCGCAGCCGAAGGCATTACAGTGCGCAGATAGAGACGCGATGTCGAAATGGACGATGATACAGACAAGCGGGACAAGGGGTTCGTGCGAGACGCTGATGAGCTGTCATTACTTCCCGTCGAGACCAGAGGCCTGATATGCTTACAGAAGCGTTGGGATGTGACCAATTCCCGAGGAAATGCTGTGCTGAGGACACAGATGTCCATTGAACGAGAAAAGACTATGCAAGAGTACCAGCCTCCGTACAGATCGGCATAGGCAAGATCAGCAGAGACCTTGAGCAGGATTCCTTCCAGGACACCGCTGCAATGGTGTTTGCACCCAGGATCAGGCGTGTGATGTGCATTCAGAGGATCAGAGGTCGGCGCCAGAGATGTGCTGCTTTACGAGCGGTCGTGAGGATTGACCGAGAGGTGACCAAGAAGTGTCAGCACTGAATCGTTCCTGTCAGCACTCCTGACCGGGCCGGTGAGCCGATGGATTGCGAGATTGGTAATCTACAGGAAAGATCAGGAACCAGAGGCAGAGGACGCCAGCTGCGAGTAAGAGGCAAGTAGAGATCTTGCGCTGCTAGAATTGGATGTACCGGCACCTTCCCGACTTCGAGGGAGGATATACCGACGACAGTGTTCATGTCTTATGATTTGTGATTTTGTGATTTGATTATCACGTATCCGTTGCTTTGGATTTCGGTATTTTGGGCGATCTATTCGCATGATTTAGTCTTGATGACTGAGTTTCATGATATTTGATTTTGTGCACCATGGTTGCACCTACTGGGTATTTATACCTTGTACATAGTTATTACTCTTGAGCTGTTGATTGCGATTTCATGCCTATTTTATGCTGGTGATTTGATTTACGCTTCCAGCAGAGTTTCATGTAATTTTAGTGTTTTGATTTTGCACTCGGTATAGCTTATATGTGCTTGTAGTGCATCGATATGTGTTTTGTGCCCGCAGCTGCACACGTTTATGATTTTCTTCATATCTGGATACACTTGGTGTTGCTGCTTACGTATTTGAGTTATTGCTTGGTATTTGTGCATGGGATGCACCAGTTCTATACTTCGTGCATTTGTCGCACCAGTTTTATGTTTCTTGCGTTTATCGCATCAGATTTATATTTCGTGCCTTTGTTGCACCGGATTTATATTTTGTGCATTACGATTGCATCTGACTTCGATTTGATGCCTTTCGGTATGTCGATTTTGATTGTGATATTGATGTGGATTCTTGCACTCCGTGCTTTTGACTGGACTTACGCATATTCGACGTTGCTATTGGATTTTGTGATTCCGTGCATATTGAGTGCGCAGGGTCTAGATTTTCATTCGTGCATGATGGATGCACCGATTTGGATTTTCGCGCATGTTGGGCGCATGTTTTGAGATACGATTTTGGGGCACACCAGATGCACTAAATCGAGATTCTTCGTGCATGTCAGATGCACCTGTTTTGGCTGTCAGGCACACATGTTGCCTATGACAGATGCTTCGTGCACACCCGTTGCACCTAGATGTTGTTTTGTGCACATGTTTAGCGCATATATGGATTTTGATTCCCGTGCGCACCAGACGCACAGGGTGGGTTATGTATATTTTTGAGATTTATTCCTTTTGGAACAGTACATTTTTATGATATTGGATATTATTTTCTTACTGAGCAGGACTAGTCAGAGGACAGTACCTGGATTTTTTTTTTTTTTTTTTGCATGCATCGATAGTTATCGAAGGGATTTCCAAAGAGCGAGCTATAGTCTCAGTATATACCTACGTGTCCGATATGACACAAACTTTTTAAAAACAAGGAAACCCTTCTGATTATTTTCAAAATGGTGGAACGTGCTTGTTAAACAAAGGATATATATACACATATATAGTTATTTTCTTATGAGAAACGTCCGCCACTGTGCAGTGTTACGCGCATCGCACAGCGACTTAAAAAGATTTGGCATACAGTTACATCAGCTAATTACATGTATAGATTGGGTGTCTACATGTATAGTCTTGGTCCATATCATATTGATTTTGTATTGGATTTGACATTGTGTCGTTACCATGACTCCGATGATTGCGGATGCTTGATGGAGTGTTGCTTTTGAGTTATTTGCTCAGTACTCATGCGCATGCATTGCGCTATGATGTTTTATGTATAGATGATTTCGGAGCCCCGATGACTTGGAATTTGTATTGAAATATTTTAGTATTTGGGGGTTTAAATTTAAATTCGGGGACCGAATTTCTTTAAGGGGGGTAGATTGTAACGTCTTCAAAATAATAAAATATGATTTTTGGGAAATTTTATAATTTAATATTATTTTAATGAATATTTTAATATTCTGGTATAATTAAATACAGATAAATGGGGGAAAATTATGGAAAATTCTAAAATAAGGTATTTTAAGGAATTGCCTCGTTTTCTGTGCATGGCCCCATTTCCTATAGTTTTGACCCTGGGTATATCTAGTTTTGACAGATTCCATCTAGGGTGAAATCTGGGATGATTTTTCCTATGTTGGTGCAGGATTTGAGACTTGTTTTAGCATGGATTTTGGTTTTTGGTGATTCATTCCTGTCGGGTGGCGTTTGGACGTCAACGACGGGTGGATTTTGATTGTGTTGACATGCGAAGCGATAGGTTTCTACCTATGCGAGTAGCGTGTGCTGTTTTAGTTTCCGATGTGATTTTCATGTGCTTTAGCGTTATGATATCCTTGTAGGTACCCCGAGTGATGTTGAGGCAAAGAGGATGAAGATGGCGACATTGGCACAGACACACGAGAAGCAAGGTGAGTAGATTTATATCTACGGGGAGAAGTCGGGTGGATGGCGTATAGCACCCCCGCAGTCCGTAGTGATGTATACGAATACGTATACACACGTATATTTATTATGTGTTGTTTAGGATCATTGATCGTAATAATGGTATTTTTGATGCTAAGATTATATTGGTGTAGTATAGTGCGAACCCTAGAGTAGTGGTTGCACTCACACATACACTTACACACATACTTGCATACATTCTTTCAGTTATTGGTGCGTATATCTACACATGGGTATGGGACTATGTGTTTATATACGGGGTTTGAGATGATATTTGATGTGAGGCCGTGAGATCGGCGATGTGACATAGTTTGCCTTTGAAGTGCGATATGATAGTTTTAGCGGGCCTTTGGACATGTGCTTTACCCGCATTCATATTTTATAGATGGTGTCGATTTGTACTAGACTTACAGTAGTATCCCAGATTGTGTGATCTGATGATAAGTGATACCTGATATGTGATGAGATAGTGTGATATTGATCCCTACCCAGCTATTGGGATGCCGTACGACGATTTACCGTACGAGCCGATATTGATGATAGATCCGCACTCATGACTCGAGGATATCATATGATATGTTATTGAGGCGAGATCACCGACTATCATATCTATATTTATAAATTGACTCAGATTAGGTGGTTTCATACCCCTCCTGTCTAGATTATTTAGTAGACATTAGACTAGACCGAGTCATACCTATTTCAAAACTAACGAATCGGGGATATTTTAAAGATAAGCAGAAGGGTTATACGGATATTTTCAAATGATGCATCTTTTCTTAAAACACCGTAGCCCTTACTTTACCAAAAGCCCTGATTCGTCTTATTTCAAAAGGCAAGGTTGCATGACATATCTATTGGGGCAGGTTCTGTACTTTTGCGTTGATCATTCGTTTCCGCATATTCCTGCTATTTGCATTGCATCGCTTGTATTGTTGTGACATTCAGTCATGCTGCTAGGACACCAGCACCATTATCGATGATGTATATGTTCCACGTACACTTGTTGCCGGCTCACACACTCATCATCGATAATTGCCATGTCACTACACTATAGTACTATTGCATTCATGATATGATTCTCGCATGGCATATTGTACACTTATACCTGTACACATATATAGATGATTCTAGCTTGATTGGGGATTTGGGAACCGCAAGATACTCTTTAAAAAACAGATTCCTTTTAAAAGAGCGGTCTCCCTCGACATGTGCACATTATTATTCCATGTTGCATGACTTACTGATATGCTTGCATTACTGTTACATGCCGCATACATCATGCTTTGACTGTACGCATTGAGATATGTTGTTTCTATGATATTTCTGGATTTGGGAACCGAGGGTATTTCAAAAGAGAATGTCATTTCTTTAAAAACCCGGTTACCCTTGATATGATATTTCAGTGCGTCCACCATGTGTTTTCTCGGTGCTGAGAGCGATATGTGTAACCCGAATCGAGGCGTGGATGAGCCGATTGCGGGTACATGGTGGACCCGGTATGGTTCCCCTCGGCAAGATGATCGATGAGCTTTGCCGATTGAGCCTGGAGGCGGGCGAGTATCTACCGGTGATTGGTTGGACCTGGCGGTTATCCGGAGGATACCGACCAGAGTCGATAGATGTTTTGGGCATACTGCCGGGGCCGAGGGCCGATACCGCAGACAGAGCCCGCGGGCCGATCCGGACTGACGGAGCCCGATATATGAGGATTTACGTGCCGTTGCTGGGCACAGTTTTCATGATGTTTTCGGGTGTCGATGCTGGGCACCCTGGTTCCATGATTTTGATGTGTCGTGAGGGACACGGGTGGTTATATCCTCATATTATTTCCCATGCACATGATTCATGATATTTACATGCATGGTGGTTATTGTCAGTGGGTGACGAGTGGACGGGATCCACGAGTGTGCAGATTTGATTACATTGGTTATATCCTCATATTATTTCCCATGCACATGATTCATGATATTTACATGCATGGTGGTTATTGTCAGTGGGTGACGAGTGGACGGGATCCACGAGTGTGCAGATTTGATTACATTGGTTATACCTCATATTCATGACATGCTATTACCTGAGGCACTAGCACGAGCACTTGGCACTACACTCATGTATAGAGATTACATTGTCAGTTTAGCATGCTTCAGCTTTATTCATATTGAGGTTTATGTATATCTGATCGTTTTGACCTAGGATGGGTCATGCATTTGATTTCTGCTTGTAGATATCTTTCTATTCACGAGTTGGTAACTCACCCCCGTTGTGCCCCAGTTCTTGCAGGTTTGCCGTACAGATTCCATAGCGGCATTTCTGGCACACTGCTTCCTTATGGGTGACTTGCTTGGATAGGTGGGTTCTTTTGTATCAGAACCGTCCTTGTTCATGTATTATTTATTGTATCTAGAATTGTCCATCAACCAAAACTTGTAGTTTGTTTCGACCTTAGAATCGCGCTTGTAGTATTGCGGTTTTCTGGCTGTTTTTGAGTTTCTTTTCAGTTTTGATCCTCGTCCCTTGGCGTTGTATATTATTATTGCTTGCGTGGTTGTGACCGTCGATTGACGAAGAGCTAGCTCCCGCTTGGGGATGCCTTTTATCATGTCATATATATTATTCTTGTTGTACCCCGTTCGGGGCCAGTTTTTACAAAGGAAACTCTGCCGAAATTTTCAGGAAAGGTTACACATTTTAAAAATTCATATTCGGCTTAGTTATTTAAAAACTTGATTTTCAAACATGTTTTCTTTACCTCTTAAAACTAATTTTCCCTATTTACTCCTTAAATGGTTTTAGATTTCTGGGCTTTTGGCTTACTTGGATCAGATGGAGTCCTATAGACTTCATATGGTTCGAGGGCCAGTCACGTGCTCTTTCGGGTCGTGACAGTATTTTAATGTAAAGTGATTCTTGTGATTTTAGGAAAAGTTAGAATATTTATATTACCACAAAAATAGATATTATAATGACACACACACACACATATATATATAAATAATTTTAATATATATTATATTTCTAGAAATCTCATTTTCTTAAGATATTTGTATTTTAAATCTTTCGAGACCGAATGCTCCTTGCGAAGGTCTCATCTCGCACTACTAAGCCCGGGGATGTGCGATAATCCACAGCATCCCAGTCGGGTTCCCCAAAATGGGTTGTAGCGGCGCTTTGCAAAGATTTATAAAAAAATACGAATTCTTATAGAAAACTGTTTTAATAGTTAGTGGTATTTATATATAAAGTTTCGTTTCCAGTATTCTATATTCCCGAAAGGTATTGTGCTATGTTGCATATGAGTGTTGTGAGGAGGTAGGTCATTATCTCATGATCTATCTAAAGGTATAGCAAGATTAATGATGTTTTAAAGACGAAACTAAACTCCATGGTATTTTACTGAAAAAGAGTAGTAAATGTTACAAAATGAAATATATTGTCATGAAACTTGTTCAACATGTTTATTAATGATTAATAGTCAACATGTGAGGGTTTTGGTATGTTTGTATTTAAGAAAAGGTTGGATTTTTAGGAAGAACCGAATCGTAAATCGGATTAACTCCGATTCCGTCGGGTTTTAGAAAAAGAACTTTTTAGAATAGCAAAGGAGAGAGGGAGGTGGGACTTACGGATAAAGGTAGAGAGGGGAATCGCCGGTGCGTCGTTTTGTCGCCGGAAACTCCTCATATCGCCGTCGGAAATTCGTCAGCGCTTCGCCCTCCGCTAACTCCACTTGTACACAAAATTTCTATAGAGTTTTCTTGAGAGTTTGGATAGAATTGTGAGTGAGGGGTGTGTGTTTAGGGGTGGTATTTATAGGGTAAAGCTAGGGTTTGGGTAGGTGAATAGTTGAATTGAAAATGTCATAAAAATTTATTAAAAATATGGTTTAATGGGGTTTTAAAGAGCTCTGTTAAATTGCAGGAAATTTAAAGTGTACAGAGATAATAGGGAGGCCAAGAGACACACCTTTACTGTTGACAACTCGGAGATCCGGCTCAACTCGGCCGGCGGCGGCGGGCCGAGTCGACCGAGTCGCCGGCCTGAGTCTGTCGAGTCGGGCCGGGGCTCACTGCCACGTGTTCTATGTCGTATGGTGTAGCCCCTAGATCAGTTTGTTTTATATGTGTAGTGGGGTTATTACGAGTTATGTACATGTAAACCCTTGGACTTCTAAAAATCTAAAAGAAAATAATATTAAAAAATAATGTGCGTGATGGGATTTGAACTCTGATGCTTTATAACAGCAATGCAAGGTATTACCAATGAGCTACAAGCTTCTTCTTGCTATTAGAAAGCAAAACAAACTTATATCTTGTGCTCAGGCAAAAGTATCCCTTTCTGTATTTTCGAAAAAAATTTGTACAGAAATTTGTACAGAAAGTTTAGGGATGTTACATTGTACCTAATGTATATGGGATATGTTTTAGGTATAGGAAAGATATGTGGGTAGGTATTAAGACTGAAAGGAAAAGTTTGAGAAGAAATGGTTACCAGTGATAACTCGGCCAGTGGCCTCAGCTTCTTCCACGGTCATCGTGAAAGCCTGTCGCCGTGGTACATTCCTCCTGGCCGGAGGAGCATTCCTCGGAACATTCCATTGAGCTTGATGGAACTGACGAGGAGGAGGTGCAGTCGGCGGTCCTCTAGGTAGTGGAGCAGGGAGAGTGAGTCTTGGAGCGGGTTCCTAAAGAGCTGGTTGCTGCTAGTAAGTGATTGCTGGCCTGGGTGCAGCAACCATGAGTAGCTGAGCCGCAGACTAAGCAAAGACAGTTGGCTCTCCGGCAGTCTTTCATCAGATGCCCATCTCTCTTGCAGTAGTTACAAAAGGCTGGGCTGGGCCTGTTGTTCGGTACTCCCGGTCTTCTTGGCACAAAAGATGGCCTTGATGAGGCTCCTCCTGCCATCTGGTTGGCAGGGTGCTTAACTCCAGCAGATTGAGATCTGCCTCTCATCTTTACCACCGCCTCATAATAGCGGGCAGCTTTCAGAGCCGATTCATGAGTCGGAAAATCTTCTGTGGCCAGTGCAGCTTGGATCTCCGAATCCAAACCTTGTTGAAATCGACGGGCTCTGATCTCATCCGTCGGTATTAGGTGTGCCGCAAATCTGTTAAAGTATTGTGTTAGCTGTGTAGTATGTGATATATTGAAAAATCGAATTACTGAAATATATCTTACCGACTGAGCATGGTGAACTCAGCGTCATATTCATTTACTGACTTGGTCCACATCGAACCCTATTGCAGATGTATGAACTGTTGTTCCATGTCGAACCTAGCAGTCCCAGGAAAGTACTTTGCGACGAACATGTCGCGGAAAGGCTTCCATTCGATGGGTTGATCAAGACGGCTTTCTTCCACCTTCCACCAAACCCGTGCATTGTCCGTGAGCTGCAGTTTCGCAACTCGGACCCAAGCTATCTCTGGCACTTGTGCCGCTGCCAGATCATCTTCAATGCTCTGAGCCTATTCCTCAGCTTCTAGAGGGCTCCCTTTTCCTGAGAACTGTTTGGGGTGCAAAGCCCTGAATTGCTTCACCCCAGGTGCTTCTGCCTCAGGTCGGTTCATCAGGATAGCAGTCTGTTGCTGCCGTCCTTCTAGGAGGCTGCGGATTGCCTTAAGCAGAACCGTCTGCTCGTTGATCGGAGCAAGGACGGCAGGTGTGAGTGGTAATGGTGGAGGTGTGTTGTTGACATTGGTGCTGATGTTGTTTGGGGAATCCATAATCTTGAATGAAAAATTTGGGTTAGGACAGATTCAAAGTATATGAAATGATAAGATTCAAGAAGTATGAATTGTAAAGAATGTTTCAGTTGTTGGTTCTTGTGTTACATTACTTAGGTTGTCCATACAGAACTGAACTGCATGGTAGGGTTCCATACAGCTCTGACCTGCATGGGCCACCAACAAAACCTGTTACGCCTCGTTTCCCAGTGTACGGGCAGAGGACGCGATTGGCCGCTACGTAATTACTCTGAAGTAAATATGCTAAGCGTAACTAAGCAATAAAATAAATATACACAAGAGACAAAAGATATAATCGAACAACAACTTTATTTATTCACATTCTTTTTACAATACATGGAAAAGTAAATACATGGGATAAAGCGATGCCTAAACAGTAGCATAACAGAAATGAAAAGTACTGAAAGTAAATATGTACAAGGAAACTAAAGCTCTGGGTCGTAAGCTAGCTGGTCCAAGTCTTCATTGGTGGGCTCGATCTTCTGAAGGTCCGAATCACCTGACAGCATTCTAAAAAAAAGAGAAGGAATGTCATCAGCAAACAATCGCTCGGTAAGTCAAAGATAAAGGGAGAAATAGAATAGACAAAGAGAGTGTAACTTTTAAAGTTGCGTTATATTATTAACGCTGTTGTTTGTAGCTTGGTACAGAAGGATGCCAGTGTATACGAGAGGGGTCTCAGTTGACCAGAGACTAAGGTGAACGGAATGTATAAAGAACCGTTTATGCCACGGTGCAACAAAAATGGAAATACAGGTTAGGTGTCTTAAATCTTGTTGTCTCGTGCCAATTCTAACACCTTCTGTACCAATCTACCCCTTAAACTCCGCGATATCTTGATTGTATTGTATTGTAAATTGTATTGCCTTGTATTATAGATTGTATAGATGGAAGACTTGCCAAAACCATGATATCAGTAAATAGATGTAACTGGAGAATCATGTAAATGGATATATATCCATGGTTCGGTTCGATCAAGTTGTATATATTGCATAGATTGAATATATGGATTCATGGATTCATGTTGAATTGTAGTTTATACTTGAATCATATTCAAGTCAGATTTATTATAATGAGACTCGGTCTGAGTCAGAACAATTAGAAAAGAAATTAAAGTCCTGAATTAGGTTTTGGTGTTTGTAACAACTCCATTTTTAATGTACAAGAATTGATTTAAATTCAATGTATACTTGGAGTATTTATTGTGGCTGATATCTCTTTAAGTATTTAATCCATTCCATAATTACAAGAAGGAGCTTGTAGCTCATTAGTAATACCTTGCACTGCTGAACCAAGCCACCAGAGTTCAAATCCCATGCCCCACATTATTTTTGTATTTATTTTGTTTTAAATTCTTTTGGAAGTCAACAGTCAAAACGCCATGACTCACAAAATTTGTACTGAACATAAAAAAGTAAAAATACCATAAATTCCCCCTTGAGTTTCCCGGCCCCCGACTGCCTGACTCGGCCCGACTCGGCCGGCGAACTGGCTGTCTCGGTCCGGCGCCGCCGATCGGACTCGGCCGGACGGTCGAGTCGTCAAAACGGAAAAGTTCCGTCTTGACCCGGTCTTCTCACTTGCACACTTTAAATATTTGGATCGGTTACCTAAGGCCCATTAAATCCCTTTTACTCCAAAGTTTTAATGATTTTAATGATTTTATATATTTTTAAATATTTTTTTATTAAAAACCCTAACCCTAGCCTAACCCTATATAAACACCCCATACCCTCTACCCTCTCATCCTAAATTTCTAAGTCCACTCTCTCAAAATTCCAAGGAAACTTGGTACGTTAGAAAACGAGCGAAAGGCGAAGCGTTGACGAAATCGACGGCGACATTCCGGTGATCGTGCTAGGAGCTCTCAACGATGATTCGACGCGCCGGCAAACCTTCTACTTCCCTCTCACTCCCTAGCGTTGTCCAAACCCGTAAATCCCCCTTTTCTACCTTTCTTTTCTTCCATTAAAATACGACTTCTCAAACCCGACGGAAATCGGAACAAATCGATTTCCGATTCGGTTTGCTATCAAATCTTACTTATCACCAATTCTATAATGCTTAAACATCTCTATGTTGACTATTAATCGCTTAACAATTAATTTGAATAAGTTTTCTCACATGAAATGATAACGTTTCCATTTATTGTATTTCTTTCACTTAAATACCACAATATTTAGTTTTCATATTTAACCCCTTAACATTGCTATACCTTAAAGTAGATCACGAGGTAATGACCTACCTCCACACACACGCAAATACAACCCTAAATGATATCATCAAAACTTAGAATACGATAATACAAGATTTTACATTTAAATACCCTTTTCTTATAAAACCTTTTCTAAAAGTTTTTGGTTTGATACACTTTCAAACAAATATCTTTTAATAGGAAAATACGATATGTTGTGGACATCGATCGTTTATCTAAACCTGACTTTTTGGTGTCTAGGCTAGGCAAGTGAGAAAAGGTAACTTAAAAAGGCCCGTCTCACGATTCGTAAGCGGATCCCTCCTTTTCTCATTTGTACTTACTTGGCCACAATTGGTGGTGAAGAGGCGATTTGAGACTTCTAACGACTTGTCGTTTAGACTATTTAGAAATAGTCTAGTTGAAATATAAAACCCTAGAATCTAAAATACGGAAAATCAACTTTTGCAAATAAATACCTTTTACTTTAATAAAACCGTATTCTAAGAATTAGTATTTATAAATCTTTGCAAAGCGCCACTACAACCCACCTTTGGGGAACCCGTTAGAGATAGTACGGTTTATCGTGCACCCTCGGCTTAATAGTGCGAGATTCAGACCTCCGCAAGGAACATTCGGTTTCGAAAGGTTTAAAATACGATATCTTAAGAAAATGATATTTTTATATAAAATATTTATTGAAATTATTTTTGTATAAATATATGTATATTATCATTAAAAGATCTATTTTGTTATAATATAAATATCCCACTTTTTCTAAAAATCACAAGACTAGATTTTTACATTAAAATAGCATGAATTTCAACTAAATCAATATTACAGATAAATACCTTTATTTATGGAATTAGAATATTTTCACTAAGAAATATCACAAAATAAAATTACACCCATTATAACTATAAAGACGAATAATAAATACTTGGGGTGTATCTTGCAAACTATTCAAAAGTATTTTTACATAAAACCCCCTCAAGTTTTATGAATTACAATAAAGACCCTAGCAATTATAGAACTTCGATTTACATTTCTTTTGTCTGACTTGGGTTTGAGTCTGATTATTTCTGACTTGAATATGATTCAAGTCAATCTACATTCTTTAATATTCCAACTCAATATAAACACATGAATTCCAGAATCCAGTTATCAATCTATATAACTTGACTGAATCAAACCATCCATTATTCCGTTATTCCATTTACCTGATTATGCAGTTACACTCTATTACAGATATCATGGTTTTGGTCAGTCATCCAACTTATACAATACAATAATACAAGCAAAACACTACGGGGTTTAAGGGGTAGATTGGTGCGGAAGGTGTTAGAAGTGGCACGAGACGGTAAGATTAAGACACCTAACCTATATTCCGTTACTGTTGTACCGTGGTTTAACGGTTCCTTATACATTCCGTTTGTCCTGGTCTCTAGCATACCGAGACCCCTCTCGTATACACTGGCATCCTTCCGTACCAAGCTACAAACAACAGCGTAAACACAATATCCTATAATATTATACTTTAGAAGATACCTCTTATTCTGTAATTTCTAATTCTTCCTTATCATTGGGACTTACCGAGCCACCTGTTCGCTGACGACATTCTATTTCTTTCTTCTTGAATGTCGTCAGGTGTTTTGGACCCATCAGAGATCGAGCCCACCGGTGAAGACTTGGATCAGTTTCACGAAGACCCCGAGCGCTAGACATTGTACCTTGTTCTATTCAGTATTTTCATTTCCTGTTATGCCATTGTTTAGGCATCGCTTTCATTTCAGATGTATTTACTTTTCATGCATTGTACAAAAGAATGTTATTAATAAAATTGCTGTTATTTTTATATCTCTTATCTCTTGTGATTTACCTTTATATTTCTTAGATACGCTTAGCGTATTTACTTCACAGTAAATACGTAGCGGATCTAGTCGCGTCCCCATTCGCTGTATACCGGGAAGCGGGGCGTGACAGGTTTTGTTGGTAGCCCATGCAGGTCAGAGCTGTATCAAACCATACTATGCGGTTCTGTTATGCGTGAACAACCTAAGCAATATAACACAAGAACCAGCAACTAAAATATTCTTTACAATTCATATTTCTTGAATCTTACAAATTTCTATTACTTGAATCTTATCATTTCATGTATTTGAATCTGTCCTAACCAAAATTTTTCTTCAAGGTTATGGATTCCCCGAACAACACCAGCACCAATGTCAACAACACACCTCGAGCACTACCTCTCACACCAGCTGTTCCTGCGCCAACCACCGAGCAAACAGTGCTACCTGAGGCGATCCGCAGCCTTCTTGAGGGACGGCAACTACTCCTGAACCGTCCCGAGACCGACGCACCGGGAGTAAAACAATTCAGGGCTTTACATCCCAAGCAGTTCTCTGGAAAAGGAATCCCTCTTGAAGTAGAAGAATGGGCACAAAGCATAGAAGACGATCTGGTAGCAGCTCAAGTGCCAGACATCGCTTGGGTCCGTGTGGCGAAACTACAGCTCACGGATAATGCTCGCAACTGGTGGAAGGCAGAAGAAAGCCGTCTGGTACAGCCTATTGAATGGAATACTTTTCGCGAGAAGTTCGACGCGAAATACTTCTCTGTGACTGTCAGGTTTGCAATGGAGTAGCAGTTCATTCATCTACAACAGGGTTCGATATGGGATAAATCAGTAGATGAATATAACGCTGAATTCACTATGCTAAGCCGGTAAGATATGTCATAACAGTTCAATTTTTAAATATCACATACTACACAGCTAACACAATCTTTAAACAGATTCGCGGCACACTTGATACCGACGGACGAGATCAGAGCCCGTCGCTTTCAACAAGGTTTGGACATAGAGATTCAGGCTGCTCTAGCCACGGGAAAATTTCTAACTCATGAGGATGCTCTGGAAGCTGCCCGCAGTTATGAGGCAGTGATAAAAGCAAGGGGCAGACCTCAGTCTGCCGGTTTGAAACGCCATGCCACTCAAATAGTAGGAGGAGCCTCTCCAAGGCCATCGTTTGAACCTATGAGATCAGAAGAAACCAATAACCAGTCAGGTCCAGATTTCTGCTACTACTGCAGAAAAAAGGGACACTTATGGAAGGACTGTAGACGCGCAAAAGATTTGTGTCTAATTTGTGGCGCATCCAACCACGGAATTAGGAACTGTCCTTATAATAGCAACTCAACTCACACACCCACCAACTATCCGCAGCGACCAGCTCTTCAGGCACCTGCTCCAAGTCTTGCACTACCTGCACCACCCAGAGGACCACAAGCTGCACTACCTCCTCGCCAGTTCCATCAAGCTCAAAGGAACGTTTCGAGGAATGCTCCTCAGGCCAGGAGGAATGTACCAAGGCACCAGGCTTTCACGATGTCCGTGGAAGAAGCTGAAGCCACTAGCCAAGTCATCACTGGTAAACTTTTCTTTTCAAACTTTGCTTTTCTATTCTACTACTTAGTTACATATTTCCTATACCTAAAACAAATCCCACATACCTTAGGTACAATCTTAGTATCATCAATCCCTGCACTTGCACTGTTTGATACTGGAGCATCACACTGCTTTATGTCGCAACGGTTTGTTCGAACCCATGCGATTCCAGTCTTACCGCTTGTATCCAGATGGAATGTCAGTTCAGGAAATGGTGTTCTAAAGGCAACTATGGGATACAGCTTGTGTCCAGTCGTCGTCTGCAGTCGAGAGTTTTATGCTGACTTCAAAGTGCTAGACATACCGAACTTCGATGTGGTTCTAGGAATGGATTGGCTTGGAACTTTTTATGCTACCATAGACTGTCGTCAAAGGATGGTAGTATTCGAGATTCCAGATCATCCGATCTTCTATTTCAAAAGCGGAGACCGTACACTGGAGCCAGGTACCTACAAAGCGAAGCCAAGAGAAGCAGTAGTTGCAGCAGCTCAAGCGGAAGAAGAATCAAGACCAGATGTGGTTCGAGAGTTCGACGATGTATTTCCTGACGATATATCAGGTTTGCCTCCCGATCGAGCTCTTGAATTCAGTATTGATTTAATACCAGGAGCACAACCAGTGATCAAAGCACCCTATCGTTTAAGTCCGGAAGGTTTGAAGGAAGTCCGAACACAGTTGGACGAATTACTGGCGAAAGGATGGATTCGTCCCAGCAGTTCAAGTTGAGGATCACCTGTACTACTTGTGAAGAAGAAGGAAGGTTCATACAGAATGTGCGTCGATTATAAAGCCTTGAACGTAGTCTCTATAAAGAACAGGTATCCACTCCCGCGCATAGATGACCTATTCGATCAGCTAAGTGGATCTTGTGTTTTCTCTAAATTAGATCTTCGTTCAGGTTATCATCAAGTGAAGGTCAACGAAGCTGATATTCACAAAACAGCTTTCAGAACTCGCTATGGACATTACGAATTTCTAGTGATGCCATTTGGAGTGACCAACGCACCCGCAATATTCATGAACCTAATGAATCAAGTTTTCCGGGAGTACTTAGACAGGTTTGTTGTCATCTTCATCGACGACATACTGGTGTATTCTAAGAGTCGGAAAGAACATGCAGAACATCTACGAATTGTCCTCAAAACTCTTCGACAACATCAGCTTTATGCCAAGTACAGCAAGTGCGAGTTTTGGCTAAATCAAGTTGGTTTTCTTGGACATATCGTATCAGGAGAAGGAATCTCTGTGGATCCAGCGAAAGTTTCAGCAGTTAGCGAATGGCCTACACCAAAGTCAGTGAAGGATATTCAAAGTTTCTTGGGTTTAGCTGGATATTACAGAAGGTTTATTGAAGGCTTTTCGAAGATAGCAACACCCCTGACCAAGCTCACATGTAAACATGAAGAATTTGTGTGGTCAGAAGCATGCGAACAAGCTTTCGTAGAACTCAAGTCAAGGTTGACATCTGCACCTATTCTCGTCATACCGAATCAATCTGGAGGATTCGAAGTGCATTGCGATGCATTCGATAAGGGATTAGGATGTGTTCTACATCAGCACGGTAAGGTTGTGGCTTATGCTTCAAGACAGCTGAAGATTCATGAGCGCAATTATCCGACGCATGATCTGGAGTTGGCAGCCGTCA